>JACAXG010000002.1:15866076-16466076 GCA_018881555.1 Amblyornis subalaris | reverse complement strand
GCAAAGATGCCTTTATAAGACTGCCTTCACTACAACTCTCTGAATTCAGATGATTTGGTTTTATAGGACTTTGAGGAAACTGGAAAGAGCTGTTAAAATGTGAATAGCATAAAGTAGCATGAAAGTGAAATTCAGTCAATTTTTACATGTTTCTGTTTTGATAATTTTTCCTCCAGTGTTGACGTGTTAAACTGTCCTTCTTCCATTGCTGCTTTGGTATTACAGTGTGCCCCTGTCAGTCCTATGAGTTCTCTTGCTCATTAGATGCCATCTCCTCATTTTTTGCTCGCAGAAGATAAAAAAAGGTATTTTTCAACAGTGGTACCTTGCCCATGATTTAAATTTCCAGTGTGACTTGTCAGAGAAGTTGCACATGCRTAGTTGGAAGAGAATGAGAATCACCTCTTCACCTAGTCTTCCAAACAAATAAAAATCCCCCTCATTACMTCCTTCAGGATACTTTTTTAAATTTTCAACCTTGTTTGTATTTTGTCTTGCTTGTATTCGATTTGTGAGTTAATGAGAAGAAGCTGAAATACTTTTGTTGCAAAGCATTTTCTGAAATGACAGAAATACTGAGCAAGATTAAGATGTTTCGATCTTTTTCCTGTCTGCGTGAGTAAATAGATAGATGTGTCACTAAAGATCGAAACACAGGGGCACAGGAGACAGGAGAGAATATGTTACATGATATGTTCTAGGTGAACTGGAGCTCTGAAGGGTTTCTACACTTTACAGGCTATAGAAATAGGGATTGAAGTGAGATGGTCAGTAGAACCACAGAGATCTTTATAGAAATTGCCAGCCCAGATCTTTTATTGTAATCAGTTTGGATTTTCCAAAGTCCAATGAAAAAATCAGCATGCCATGGAAAAAAAAGTTCACATATCTCTAGTAATTATTCCAAGGAACAGCCTCAGAATGGGAAAGGTTCTGTGCATCAGAAGCTGTCATTCCTGCACAGCTGCACAGACAAGGTGGGCAGCTCTGCAGGGGCCCAGGACTGTCAGGAGAGGCATAAAGGCAATGAACATCTGCAGGATGATTTGTTCATGGGTTCTTTTGCTGGATTGACTTCACTATGCTGCATCCTGCTCCTATTACCTTACAGTCTCTAGAATGCTGTTTAGCAACATTAGCTTCTTGAATAAGCATGTGGGTTTTTTTTTTAATGGCATAATGAGAATATCACCCCAGAATAGCCCTTTTCTTACACCCAGTAGGGCTTGCTTACCAGAATAGCCTCCTGATTACTTAAGCAATAAAGCCAAGACRAATAGTAACATCTAGGTTCTGTACTTCAGTGTGCAATATAGGATCACATGTATTTTTTCCTTATTAGTTTAGTTTGAGTATAAATCATAATGATTGTTTTGATTCCCATGGATTTCCATAAGTATTGCTGGCGAAGATAAATGTTTTGCTTGGGTTATGCATTGAAATATGTGATATTTAAGAGCAGTATTGATCTATAAACATCCCAAATGCATAAGCATATTGACTAAGCAATTCTTTATTCTTGTGTCTGCATAAATTAACTTCAAGCAGCATGGCTGTGTTTCCAGAGAATGTCAGACTTTATTTTGGTTTCTCTTACAAAGATTTAAGAGTTAAAGGCAATGCCTGTCAGAAATTTTGCTGCATACATTTGGGTATGCTAAAGAACTTTAGGATCAGATTATGTCCGATTGTTTTCTTTTTTACATTTTTTAATTGTGTTTTCTGTGGCTTTGTTTTTCTTTTGCGTGCTGTGCAGAATGGGTTGCTTGTGTGAGGTCCAATTTCCTTGTTTTGTGCTATCTGCATGACGTGAAGAATATCCTGCAGCTTCATGACCTAGCCACTGGTGCACATCTCAAGACTTTCCCCCTAGAGGTTGGCAGTATTGTGGGATATAGTGGCCAAAAGAAGGACACTGAAATATTCTATCAGTTTACTTCCTTTTTATCTCCAGGTAAGCTTTTTCCTTTCATGTGATTGTTCCTTTTCCTGAGAACAGTGTCTTTCTAATTTTCTGTTGTTTAGTAGTTATTTGGTATGTCTAAGATGCAGATAAAACTGGTTTCCCCATGTTGTAAGCAGTAGTTTTACACCTCAAAATGTAGCAGTCCTTGATCCATTAAGCCTAAATAATGTGCCTACTAGTATTTGGGAGACCTGCATTAAGAAATTACTCAAGACTGACTTGTACTGGAGATAAAATTGTAGCATACTTACAGCTCTTGCTTCATACAGCAAGATACAAGTTGAAAAATTCAGTCGAAGATAATTCTTAGTGTGTTTAATGTGATTTTTATCACAATTTTAAAGAACATTAATAAAAGTGACAGAATTTCTTTCACTGACAGTTTTGTGCTTCATTTATGCATAGCCTTATTTGAGCATCCTCACTATCTGTCCTTACAGTCCTTGGTGTTGCTGGATTGCTGTAGGAATCTTTGTACAGTTCTGCAAAGCCAGAGCTGTCCAAAGTATTACATAATACAGGTGTGGCACACCAGTAAATATTCTAGGATTTTGCATAGGAAGGGAGTTTCTATACAATCTAATATGTGACAMGAAAATGTATTTGCTGTTCACTCTTTTTCTGGTTTCCTGAAAATATCTCAAAYACACACAATACAGCAGTATTTCAATCAAGTGCTTTCCACCTTGGTTAATTTTATCACACTGGGGATCCCAGTAGAGTGCTTGCTGCCTTACCTTTTAGTGTTCTTTTTCCTAATATATGTTTCAAATTTTGCAGGGACCAGCTTGTTGTAAAGGAGAAAAACAAAGAATACTTAACACTCAAGTTAGTTTATGTAYCATATGTATCTGTAGTATAGCCATGAATATTAGGATTTTTTAGTATGTTAACCAGTGTGCAAACACAATAATCACATTGTATGGCACATACTCAAATATTGTTAGCGTTGAATGACAGGAAATACGATTTATCATTTAAATGCAAAATTATTCTTGGCTAATTACASAGCTGTGTAGTGTCTAGATGGCTGCAATCTGTGATTTGGCCTSTGCTGCAACCTAGAAGTTTTATACTATTCATAGATGTAGGTTTTCTCATGTGCACAGTCCTTTGGAAATCATAGGTGCAACTCAAGTGAATTGCCTTCAAACCTGCAGGATCAGGATGTAGAAGAAGTTACATGAGATCAGATTCTGTTCAGTTCCATAGGTAACCTGTGCTAGTCTGCCACAATTTCAAGTGGATGCTTAGCTCTTTCTGTTATCTGGTGGTGCATTTGAATTGTAATTTCAAATATTTTATCAGAAAGAGAAAAATGTTGACCTGAGTGAAATTCTTGATATATTTATTCTTGGTCTGGTGGATCTAAAGGGGGATGTTTTAAAATCAACTTTATTTCTTCCAACATTATTGTTCTCAATAAGTGCTTTGTAACTTTATGAAAACATTTTTTCCCCCCGTTTTTCCCTCTGGCTTTGTATGGGAGGTGAGAATTACTCTTTCTGTACAGAAAGCCTTTGCACCCTCCCTAGATGAATTGCATATATGTAAGTGTTAAATTATATAATAAATGAAAAAATGTGTCCAGAGCTACTGTTTTTCACCCTGCTGAGTTACCTTTACCTTTCATTACTCCATCACAGTGCCTAAACTGGCATCCTTTTAATGATGGATATATACTAAGCTGATGAACTTGCACTGTATTCTGTATTTTAGGTATTATATATCACTGTGATCTGACCMAAGAGGAACTGGAGCCAAGAGTTTTCCGAGAAGTGACTGTTAAAGGATTTGATCCTTCGGTTTACCAGACAATTCAGGTAATAAACATGAACCCTGCTGTCTTGCTCTAATCGCTTATGCCAGAGCTCAACAAATTGGACTTGGCTGTGASTAAGGAGACTTGCTTGAGAACTGTGCTTTTGTTTTGAACTGAGATGCTATTGTAGGTGCACTAAAGGCTCGGACAGGTATCTCAGTTTAGTAGCGTGGAGACTCTTTTGGAGGTACCTATTACACGTAAGGAAGGTATATAAGAATTAGCTAAATTTAAGGTTTATAAAGGTAAGAGAAATCAATTTTATGGAAAACAGTGTCAACTATAGATTATATGGAACAGGTTCAAGAAAATACAGGGTTCTTCATAGGCAACTGCTTTGACCTCATAACAAGTATTGTGACTAAAAAGATTGTGCAAAATACATATTTTAAGTAGTAAGTGATCTTTCCACTAAGCGCAGCTTTGATAAGGCCCTGATAAAATACTATGCCCTGGTCAGGACTCTAAGACAGATATGCAACTTCTGGAGAGAGTTCGTAGAAATTTGTTGAAATTATAGAATCATTTCGGTTGGAAAAGAGCTTTTAAAATCATTGAGTCCAACCATAAACCTAATATTGCCAAATCCATCACTAAACTGTGTACCTAAGTGCCATATCTACTTGTCTTTTAAAAACCTCTGGGGTTGGCAACTCAACCAAAATAATAAGGGGTCTAGAAAAACAGTCATTATATTGGGATGCTTAGCATATCTAAGACCTGCAATTCATAGAAGAAATATTGGAGGGTGAATTCTTTATTTTATATGTAGGATCTTTCATCTTAAGAGTAAGAGTAAGAACAGAATAGAGGCTTTTTCTTTCTATAGACAAAGGCATAACAAGATCTAGTGCCAAAAGTGGAACTTAAATAAGCTTAGGCTGGAAAAAGGTGGAATGATGTAGAAGATAAGCAACAGTGTGACAGTATGGCTTGGAGTCTTTGAAAAGAGATTAGATACTTCTCTTAATATCTAATTTTTAATTTTGCCTCTGACACATGCAAAAGGCAGATTCTCTAAAAGCATGAAGACAGTAGTATGTGTACATGAGGTGGTTGTAAACAAGCCCATCGGTTTGTCTCTGTGTCTCCAGACAGAAATAAGAGTGTGGTAGAGGACAATTTGCTGGAAATGTTCCCACAAAGAATGTGTTTTTATTGGTTCACTCAGATTCATTAAGGGACTTCCACAGGAAAACTTTAGGGCATAGTGAGCTGAATAAGGGAAAGAAAACTGCATTCTCTTTAGGAAAGAACTTGGTACAATTATAATGCTGCTATCAAACCCAGAAGGATAATAGTGAAACACAAATACCCATGTAATTAAAAAGTGTATAGAAGAGGTTGCCATAAATTAGAAAAAATGTATTTTTCTAGTAAATCAAATTTTATAAAATAAATGTCTGGAAAAATAAAATCTCATTTTACACTTAAATCAATTACATGCTAAATTAAGGTAAAGTAGAACAGTAATACAAACAATTTCAAGGAGGAAGCATGCTGTTGCTATGCCCTTGGAAACCTTCACTTTGCAAAGCACTGACAGAAATTTCCTGCTAGGCTATAATGGGGTGGAAGTCAGTATCACTCTTTCAAGTTTTCTTCTTACTCAGCTCCTGCTCAGGAAAGAGCAGAGCTCATTTCCAGCTCTAGGGAAATGTGACCTGTGTAGTTACACTGGGATCAGTGCTTATAAAGAGCACTCTTGGCTCACCAGTCGTCCAGTTTTGCCTTTTACCAGCACATGATCTCAGTGTGGCAACATCTTGGAAATTCGTTTTTGATATCTTTCATTCAAATCCATGGAGGAATCTGAGCTGAGCTGTGAAGAAGGTTGGTTGTCAGGGCCAGGCTGGGACTGCCTGCTCAAGTTTGTAGTAACTCAGCCTGTCAGTGCTACACACGTCAGAGAGACTTCAGTCCTCATTTCCATTTTTGGGGTCCCACTTAGAGCCTTCATGGTGCTTCTGCTTGGAGGAGGGAAAGGAGATGGAAGCTTATCAAACAGGATATAAATGGCTGTCAACCTAGATGAAAACCTTGCATAGCCATTTCAAAACTCAGGTAACATTGCAGGGAATTGTGAAAAAAAATCAAAAATAAGAATGCAAGAAATATCGTGAAAGTAGACAAAACCTGATTATTATAGGAGAATGTACAATGCTGCAGAATTTATTTAATAATTTTGATTTCCATCAGAATTACTAAGTAGTAAAGAATAATGTTGCTGACTCTGTCCTAATCTGTGTCCTTAAGGAAAGGCAGGTCTCCTGCCAAGTTTCTTTCTTTATCTTCATATGCCTGAAGAAATACCTACTAACACTAGCAATCTTCCCAGCTTTGCTGTGTAGCATATATGAAACTTTAATGAGTTGTTGTTCTTTAACAGTCTTTGAATATAACTGGGTCAAGATTTGAACTGAAATGTAAGGTGTTATGTGTATATGAAACCTGAATTAACAGCAGTTGGAAAATTGCCACAGTGCCTGTTTTTTGGTCTTTCAAATCCAATCTACAGTATTTGGTAAATGTTGTACAGTGCAAGGGTGGACCAGTGATAAAGTTAATTACACTAAGAAAATTTGTGGTAGAGCTGCTGCTTTTTTTGTACCTAGGGTTAAAATCTTACACTTTGACAGCCCAAACTAAGAACAAATTAGCCAACTTACCTTGCACTGAAGAGAGAGCTGTTTCAACATACCTGACTTTTGCATCAGGGTAAGAGCATATCTGTGAGTTGTTGGCTCTATGTGACACCTTGCAAGTATATAGTCTTATTTATTGTGCTGTAGCTYGCGCTTATGCCCTTACCTTGAAAGACTCTATGACCTTCATGAAAAAGTCAAACTGTTTAAAATGCTTGCCATACATCAAAAATTTATCCTGGCCACTTTTGTCAAATGATACATTAAGCTGCATTAATAACTCTTCCTCTGCCAAGCACTTCTTGAAATTTGGCTTTGCTTCCCTGTGTACTTCCATCTATCACGATGACAGATTTTTTCAGGAAATAGCCTGGGGTAGATTTTACAGAAGGAAAAAACACTTTCACAGGAACTTAAAAACAGTACTTGCCCTAAGATGTTTACTGTGTTAATAACTCAACTGTTGCTTTAAATTAAAAGCCTTTATTTTATCTTTGTGAAGTTGCCGATTAAGTTCTTATATGCCTCTCCATTTTAGCACCTCACAGTGACACTTAATCATGGATAAAGTCTTCTGGTGTGGCTCACAACTCACCTACTTTTAGTCTGATGTGTAGGCTTTTGGGTGTTAACGTTGCAACAATAAAAATGTTGTTTGGCTCCTTTTGCCATTCTTCGAATACCTTCCAGTACTTAAAATAGTTTGATGAACCAAAAATAGATGTAGCTATTGACAGATGCACTTTGGAATAGCTCCTGCAGAAGAAAGGTGAAATTCATAACACAACTTGGTTTTACAACTTAATTTGATGTAAAAGCAGCTGCTGTTCAGATATTGCTTCAGAGATGCAAGAAGCACAAGTCTTAAAAAGGATGTTTCTCTTCTGCAGGCTGGAATGAATTTCCTCCTCTTTCTTTTGCAGAAATTATTTTTGCAGGTGAAGTAATTTTCATAAGTTTATTCTTTTCTTGCTCAGTCTTTCAGTCCCATCTTCAAGCCCTTACAGTACTGATTTCAAGTTATGAAGCATTGATAGGGAAAATTTGTCTACAGTCATTCTCATTCCAAGTGGAACTTTACACCATACAGTTTGGCACAGTGATTAATCTCTGCTTCAGGAAAATACAACACTGAGAGGAGATGAGTCAGGCTTGAGGTTGATTGGCAGAGTTGTGGGAGAAACTTGTGCACAGCACCTGCCCATGCTATTCCTGGATCTTGCTGTTGCTGGTGGTACCATTCCATGAGCATTAGATTCCCTCATTAATATAAAAATAACAGAGGAAAGCAGTGTCCTCTGAAAACTGTAGTAAGCTCAACCTGCTAAACAATGTAAGAGCTGATATGATAGTCAGCTCTGGTTTTTTCAGTGTGGTTATAGAGATGRTCTTAATGTTGTTTCTTCCCCTTATCCACATGTATATCACAGAATTGAAGAATGGTTTGAGTTGGAAGAGATTTCTAAGATCATCTAGTTCCAACTCCACTGCCAGGGGCAGAGACATCTTCCACTAGACCAGGTTGCTCGAAGTCCCATCCATCCTGACCTTGAACACTTCCAGGGATTGTGCATCCACAGCTTCTCTGGGCAACCTGTTCTAGTGCCTCACCACCCATACAGTAAAGAATTTCTTCCTAATATCTGATCTAAACCTCCCCTCTTTCATTTAAACCCGTTTCCCCTTGTTCTGTTGCAACACGCCATTGTAAAAAGTCCCTCTCCAGCTCTCGTATAGGCCCCTGTTAGGTACTGGAAGGCCACAATTAGGCTACCCCAAAGCCTCTTCTCCAGGCTGAACAACCCCAACTCTCTCAGCCTGTCTTCATAGGAGAAGTGCTCCAGTCCTCTGATTGTCTTCATGTCTGCCCTCTGGACCTCCTTCAATAGGCTGGTGTCCTTCACATGTTGGGACCCCAGAGCAGGACACAGCATGCTGGGTGGGGTCTCACCAGAGTGGTGACCTGCTGGCCATACTTCTTTGGATGCAGCCCAGGACACAGTTGGCTTTCTGAGCTGTGAGTACACATTGCTGGAACACATTGAGCTTCTTGTCAACCAACACCCCCAAGTATTTCTCCTCAGGGCTGCTCTCCGTCCATTCTCCGCTCAGCCTGTATTTGTGCTTGAGATTGTCCTGATCCAAGTGCAGGACCTTGCACTTGGCCTTGTTGAACTTCACGATGTTCACATAGTCCCACCTCTCAGGCCTGCCAAGGTCCCTCTGGATGGCATCCCTTCCCTTCAGTGTGTCAACTGCACCACACAGCTTGGTGGTGTTGGCAGACTTGCTGAGGATACTCTCAGTCTCACTGTCCGTGATGCTGACAAAGCTGTTATTCAGCGCCAGCCCAAATACCAGCCCCATTGACCAGAACTCTTTAAGTGTGACTTGCTATATGAATAGATCATTGGAAGTTGGAGAAAAGTTCAATAGCTTTGAATCTATCTGCTGAGACAAAGCACTCTCATACCAAAGAACTAAAGGCATTGATTCTGAGCAGAGACAGACAAACAATTGTTCCCTTTTCTTTAGAGGAGTTGGCATCATTTTCATCCCTCTCCTGAGAATCCATCACAACCAAAAGGGAATTGATTTTTGAAGAGCTGGACTTTCTTTCTTCTAACAGTATTTGGGGTTTGTATCCTGCTGTGATCTCATGGGATAGGAGAATAGAATTAATACTTGGGGAAAACAAGTTGCTTATTGTTGTTTGTTTCTATTTTATTCTTTTTATTTCCTTGAGGTTTCATATTGCAGTAAGGAAGAAAATGAGTTCAAGAAGCGTTTGGACAATACTTTCAGGCACATGGTGTGATGCTTGGAGATGATCCTGTGCAGGGCCAGAAGCTGGACTCGATGATCCTTGTGGGTTCCTTCCAACTCAGCATATTCTATGATTCTGTGAAATATTGGGGGGAAGAAGGAATGTGACAAAACATCACAGGTTTAGTGCTTGCCATAGTATGGCAGACACCTCCTCTGTTGCAGAGAGGATATAAGCTTTGAGCCGCTTCTTTCAGAGCTCCCAGAAAGAAGGCTGAAGGCTTTGGCTCTGATCTCACCTGGTGTTTTGACACCAAGTCACCAGTCTCGTTCTGGAGGACATCAACAAAATCACAGTGACAACTGTGACAGCACTGGCAGTTTGCCTGTGTGAATTTAGTATCTTACACTCTTGGCATGTGGTTGCTACAAACACCACATTAGTCTGCCATTACCTCTTCTAATTGGAGGTCAGTGGAGAAACACTAACTGAAAATATAGCACTCTAGTTTTAGTGCCCCATAGTTCTTGAAAGCCAAGAGRTTGTATATTGAATATGTTACATATTTGCAGTCACAGTACACTGCTTTTAAAGGGAGGAAATTGTCAGAATCAAGGACCTTACATCTAGAAAAAGTATCAAGTGAAGGATTTCCTCTGATATCCTTATGTGCTCTTGAACTTTGAAATCCATATGCCAGAATAGCTGAGTAGCAGTTGGCTCTACCTCCATTATATTTAAGCAGTCCCATCCAATGCAGTTCAGATATTCCTTAGGTATCTGGAGTAGGAACCAGATCTCTCTATTCCAGGTAAGAGGATGAAGTGATAGACTTGGCATTGCTTTCTTCACCAATCCAGTTCAAATCCTGTTTTATGGTCTAAATGTCTGGATTTGCTCTAAACCGTTCTTATATACCGGAGGGGATTGATGCACAGTTTAGGAAGTTGGGAGCTTTTGTTCAGCAGAATGCAGAACAGTTGAAATGTGGTTTGGGATGGAGGAGTGCAAAACTGCTCTTAGGGAGAATTAGCGCGCTACCAGGCCAGACAATGTGGGGAATAATACTAAAATACTAAAATAATACTCTCTGTGTTCATTTGGATCATTGTATAGGCTTTGTGATTCATTAGTTCCAAACTTTTAATAGTAGACTGTTAATTTTTCTGCTAAGTGTGCGGGGAGCTGGAGAGCTTCTTAAAGTGGAAGAGTCTGTAGAACCTTCATGCTCTAGACTTTATAAAAACATTCATTTGTTTTAAGCCTACAAGAGAAGTGATCGCTTAGTAGTTTAACTAAAGCTCATTATGAAATTCTGTTCTTATGCCTTACTCAGTAGAACTCTTTTTTTGAACTTGCAGTGGTTTGTTTTCCACTTTTCTAGTGAACGGAGATGTTAGTTGGTTTACTTAATCCCAAGCTGCATTCCACGCTCCATTTCTTTCTCAGAATTCCCTGAAACACAAGGCAAAATAGCATGGACTGGAACAGACCTGTAGCCATTGAACATAGTGTAGTGAATCCCTTTTTACACACAGGAGTTTTAAAGTAGAGCTTAAGCAATTGTAGTGGAGCTTAAAGGACTGCCTCACATGTCTTAAATGATTGTATTGTCGATTGTAAATAAAAATAGTTTTGATTTTTGCAATAAATGGGAAAATACATTTTGCCATCAGGAAAGAGATTTTAAAAGTCATTCACTTTGACAYCTTAAATGAGCATGTGTGTTGAAGTCTTCAGGAACCTCAGTAGGTAGATTCTTTGCTGATATAGAGATACTAAAATGATAATGTAGTGAAAAGGCTTGGGTTTTGTTCTCTTTCTAAACAAGTCACTGAAGAATTTCTTACCTTCTGTTTTTCCTCCAGCTTTCATATTCACTTCTCTGTTTGAACTCACCTCCAGTAATTAAGCATGAACACATTGGTATTTTAAYTAACTCTCTTACTCACAAGATAAGTAAGAATTCTGTTTAATGTTCCTCAGTGGGAATCTACTTCCAGCTTTTCTTCTCCCATTTGTATAGGCTTATCAGTGTTATTTCTCAAAGGTAGTGAATATTATTAGCTTCATTCTACAGGAAGAGAAACATTCAGAATGAAATTTGTCCGTGGCTTCACATTGATGAGGTGTTGCTCTGGGGATGTGATTTGCTGTTCTAATGGCAGTGGTTTGCTGATTCTCAGAGTTGAGTTTTCAGACGTGGTTTGAAAACTTAATCGAGACAGTTGTTAAAATCTTACACAAATGGCAGTTCAGAGAACTTCAGCATCAATAAAAAGCCCCCCATCAATATCTCTGATAGTAATAAATGCTGACAACACACAGTCTTGTGATCATTATGGTGTTTGTGTGTCTTGTATAGTGGAGATTGAATGGTTAATACCATCAGTGGTGGAGGGTCAAACACAGAATGCTTCCACAAAAAAACTGCTCTAAAGCCTCTTTGTGGCAGTTTAATTCTTGCTTAAACCAAGTAGTCATAAAAGATGGGAAATTTCAGCATAGTCCTCTGCAGAAAGAAAGAAGTGACAGCTGCCCCTTTTCTCAGTCACTTTTTTTGAGGATAAATGTCAAACTTTGGTGTGCCAGCATTGTTCAGAATGAGAGTGCTCCTCTGCAGAATGGGAATATTTCTATCCATCTGCCCACCCATCACTTTGCCTCATGGAGCCTGGCCGGAAGGGGTGTTTAATTGTGATGATAATGGTGCATTGAGGACAGATTGCTCTGGGACCACAATCATGAGTTTTATTCACACAGCTGGCAAAAGATCATTACATGATTGCAGTTGTCAGTTATCACTGGTGTGGCCAGCATTCCATTCACTGATCTAGCAGGGAGACACACTGGATTCCTTTACCAGGCCACCAAGATAACCAGACTTTTCTGGTTGTATTTTTCAGTACTGTGCTAGCACTGTCATGTAAGTCCATTTAATAGTCATTAGGTTTCTGAAGAAGGGGATTTACATTTAGTTAGAGTTATATACACAGGTATGTATCTGTCTCTGCCATGGGACAGTTTTTAGATTCAAACAGATTTCCAGAACAATAGTAATTACAGTCATCTATTTCTTCGTGAAGCTCATATTACTYGAGAATAAAATGTTGTGTACTCTGTTAATAGGTGTTTGCACATCTGTAATATATATGGGCAAGTTTAAAAATATTTTCTTTGCTTTTAACCTTCTTAACATTTTGGTTTAATATTTAAATATTTAAACTACTTTTTGAAGTTTAACTAATAAAGATTTGTAATGCAAGTGGTGGATTTTTGTTATCTCTGTTCTCACCAGCTGTTCCTGTACGTTTCGTTAAATGTGTAAACTCCCTGGATGGCCTCCATGTTTCTCAGTCATGGTTTTATGAAAGGCAAAAGGCAGAGAAGGGAGGCACTTGTTCTCTTTTAGAGTCTGTCTTCTCCACTTCTGCTTCTGCAGCTTCTTTTCCCGAAATCATGTAAAATCTGTATAAAAACAATCTCAGAAGCTCATCTAATCCATTGCAGTCCCAAGAGGTAGGACACTGACTTTTCCTGCAAGAASAAGAGGAACCAGTTTCTACTGCCCAACAGGTGGTTGCAGCTGTGAACAGAAAAACCTGTAGCAGAGCTGCTGTAATAAGTAAGGACCAAAACGATGGTGAAAGGGAAGAAGCTACAGTGCCTGAATGTGTTTGGAGGTGGTGGTGACATGGGCRTGTAGCCATGTCCCAGAACTGGCCATTGTGGCTACCAAGGCTAGAGCATGCTGATCTGTCCAGAGCACTGAGGCAGGTCACTTCTGTCTGTACCATTCCTGACTGGTTTTGGTTTGCCTTCTTAAAAATCTCCACACTCCTTAGGCAACCTGTCCCAGGTTCTCACTGAATTTACTGTTAAAAAATGTTTGCAGGGAATAGGGGTACACCACAAGGTCTCGCCTAAATTCCCTTGTTGCATTTGAAATGCACTGCTTTGTGTCCCTCACTGASGTGGAAGACAATTAGTTCTCTTCTACTTGCAGCAAACTTCTGCATATTTAGAGACTGTCACCATGCGTCCCTCAATTTTATTTTACTTTAAACTAAAAGCAAACAAAACAAAAGAAAAATCTGCACTCTGTTCAGTTTTTCTAGTGGATTGTATTTCCTGGGCCTCCTATCACTCTGCTTTCTCTCTCTGGAATCTGTTTAGATGCTCAGCATATGGTGTGCCATGCTGAACACAGCACTATAGCTCAGGCTTTGCAGATATTGAATGCAGTGGGAGGGGTTACTTCRTACATCTTGTGGGTGAGACTTTAGTTTATATGTCCCCATGTAGGGTTTGCCTTTTCCYTAGCAGTTCATTGTTCAAGTTCAGTTTGGCATATGTACAACTCCAAGATACTTTTCTAAATTATTTTGTAGTCAGTTGTTCACTATCCTGTGTGTGATTGCATCCRTCAGAGTATAGTATGTTGCATTTCTGGCCTTGTTAGATTGCGTTTTACTTTTTCAGGTAGTTTTGCCTTTTGGTTGTTACTCCTTCCAAAAAGCACTCCCTTTTCCCCTATTTTCTGCAGTGTCTCAGTGTTTCCTGTTAGCAATTAAGCTTCACCACAGCTCCATACTCCATTTAAATACTTTACATCTCTCATTCTRAATAGTGTCCCTGTAGGCTACCAGGGAACTGGAGTGTTTTCAGAATAGACGTGGCTCTGGCAGGGCTGCAAGGTTTGTGTTTCAGAGTTGCAGGCCTCCAGGCACACACAAGTTGATAACTAGTTTATGCAGTTGTCTCTTAGACTTGGCATACAATTGTTACAAAAAGGTTTAAGGAGGTAGAGCAGCCTGCAGAGAACAAATTAGAAGGTTGTTGCTCCTTTATTTACTTGCATTATGGCAGCACTTTAGAGTTTTAGTCATGGACCACATTCAACAGTGTGCTGGACAGCATGGAAATGCAGACCATCACRGGGCCCTTACGAACCACAGCTTGAAGCAGAACAGAGAAATAAATTGTATTTGGAAGATTAATAATGATAGCTACGCATTAACTACATGAAGGAGACAAAACCAAATTAGAATTGGTGAAAAGTGTAGATAAACTTTTGAGATATACATATAAACAYATAATCACTGCAGCCCAGTAAAATGATACTTGCTGTCTTCACCTAGGGTCATAACTGCTTAGTGGATTAGGATTTTTGTTGTTGTTTTTAATTAAAATTCATCATCATGGTGGAAAACAGATTAATAGAGTTGAGAGTGGAAAACAGTGATTTCAAATGTTGGTGAGATCTTACACAGACATATGTAAGATGAGCGTCTCTGTAAAGTAAAAGAGTCTGTGTGGACACTAYGTGGAGCAGACTCTACTATTGAAAGGGAAAAACAGAAGCAAATTATAGCATATTTTGTAACCTAAAGTTTTAACTCTTGCATTCACAGTGAACATTACCTTAGAAAAGGATGCATATTAACCAAGATGATCATACAATAGTTATGAGCAATTGAATTTATACTGAGAAAATAATTTTTGCTAAATAGTAATTAGGAGAAAACCTCTCTTACCAGTGTTCAATGGGGCAGTCACACTCTTAGTAGTACATTGGTGTGGCTGGCCACTTTCAAGGACAGAGTCTCCACTTATGCCAAACAGAAAAATATTGCACTAGTAACAGTAAGGCAGAGCTTCTTAAAAAGCTTAGTCAGTAGCTGTGTCACCAGATTTGGTGGGTTGATTTTTCTTAAATTGGCATTCACTGCTGAAGAGAGAGGACAAGTTAAACACAAAGTGCTTTGATAAGTATCCAGAGATGCAGAGTTGTGAACTTGTGTAAGTGGAACACATGAGTGGAATTGTTCAGCAGACCTCCCTTATTCATCCTCAGTATAAGAACTGAAGTAGTAAAAACTTAAAAATCTTGGGGCATCCTATAAAAACATTTTTTGAAGGAAAAGAAAGAAAGATAGTTCTTTTGCAGTTCACTTTTACCCAGAAACAGTTCAGTCAGTAATTGTCTGTGGGCTTTTTGTCTGCTTATGATGCAGCACAAATTCGTCAGTGTGCAATTTTATTAAGGGTAATCTGGTTTACACCTTCATTTAGCAGTTGATTTGATTTTATCAACACTGCTCAGAGGTACTGATAAAATATTATCTTTTCTTAGATTAATTATTTCTACTCTGTCCTTGAGACATTTCCCAGGAGATTTATGGGACAAGGGAAGTCTCTAAGAACTATCATTATTATTCACAGTAACTAGTTTTTCAACTGTGTAGATGAATGATACAAAGAAATAGATGATTTCCTTAGTCCAGCTTCTATTCTCACAGACAGGGAGAAATTGATACATAAATTCTCCCTGACAACTCCCTGAACTACATGCTTTTCATCCAATTTGTCAATTATTTTTGAAWGTAACAGTGCACAGAGATCCGTGCTAACAGCTGAAAATAGACAGGATGCAGAAAAGCTTCAAAGTGTGATGGTAGAATGCCTGAAATCAGGGAATCTTTTACYGGTAGGAACCTCCCTAACTTTTTCTTTCTGCCTACTGGTGGATTTTGAGCTGTTAGCCCTTACTCAAGTTGATTTGACATCAATAGACATTTGATCTGCTGATTTATTGGTAGTTGAGTATAAGTTGTAGATTACCTTACGTCTGATACAAGTTTGTTGAATAATTTTGCTGTTTTGTTGACATTTTGTCTAAGAAAGAAGAGATTGCTGCAAGCTGTCCTTAGTCTTAGGGCTTTAAAAAAAAAGGCGTTCCCCTTTAGTTACTCGTTTTTCTCTGCCCTGTTCCAACAGTATTACAAGAGTGCTTCCGCACATTCYTTGGTGTTCCTGGTATGAAGTACCTTCAAAGTCTTGCTTTTGACATCTGTCTGGAAATTACACCATTAATTGAAATTTTTGCTGGGTTGCTTTATACTAGATTTGGATTGATTTTTCYCCTAAGTGTTGTTACAACAGCGAATGAAAACTCATTCTCATAATTCTCTTCTGTTTCTTGCTACTCACTGAGTGATTTTTCTTCATTGTACAAATGACTACTGCAAATCTGAAAACAATAGTATTGTTTCCACAGCAAGGAGTTGGTCACCAAGACAAAACTGTTGAAACCAATAGCATCTGATCCTTAGGATTATTTTTTCTAGAATAGCACCCCAGATATTTTCTAGGACTTTAGTTTTTCCTTGGCCATTCTCAAGGGATTTTTTTTCCCTTCTTGCTACCACTTCGGTGGTTTTTTTAATCATGTAGGGGCATAAATGGGAAACTTTAAATTCAAGTTTGTCTCAGAAAGTACATTATATGTAGCTATAATTTGAGTGAGAAAATGCACATGAAACTGCTTCACAATACTTGGAATGACCTATTTATTTCGGTAAGTACTTAAGCATAAATATTCACAGGAAAAGTGATTTGGGACTGATTTTGAAACATGCACTGTCTGCAGATGATCTCTGTTTTCTTTCAAGCCAAAAAACGTGGATGAATTTTTAATACTGTATTAGCCACAAGCAGAATTTTTTTAGGTGTTTAGTGATTTATAGCACCTCTGATTTTCTTTAGCTAACTTGACATCTATGAACATGGTGTGATTCTCTAAGGGAGAGAAAGCAAAGCCCTCTGAAATTGCCTGGCTGTTGAAAGTCATGAACAAAGCTTCTTGGCCATGTAAGGGAATGCCCGGATCTTCTTAAGGCTTTGCCACAAGCTGGCACTTGACATCCCCGTTGTCAAGATTGAATTTTTTCTGTGCAAGAATTTTTGGGTACAGGCTTACAGGTGAAATTTGAGCACCCTGAACTGTGTAGATGCGCCTGCATGAGGGAGAAAATCCAGCAGTGGTTTTGTCATCTTTCTGAAGCTTGTAAACACTCAACAGTGAGGCTGTGTTGAGATGATCAAGCAAGTTTGGAGCAAGATGGAGTCAGAAACAGAAAAGCTGAATTAGCTAGTTACTGTTTGAGGTAAAGTATCTCTTTCTCAGCATGTTGGATTAGATGTGTGCACCTACCACAGCAACAAAACCATAAATAAGAATAGTTATTGTGAAGTAGCTTGCAAAAGCTACTTTTGCAAAGTACTTTGCAAAGTACTTTGCAAAAGCAAAATGTAAGTTCTCCACCTTGCTTACCCCATGGTAAGTTTCCTCCACGTTTTTATTCTTACAGTGTTTCTTATTACAACTTGAACTGATTTCCAGCATAGTAGAAATGAGTAGTGTTTATTTTCTAGTGCCTACACACTATTGCAGTGAGTTGTCTCTTGTCAGAGCAGTTTACTCAGTGAAGTAAAGCTTGATTTAATGAAAGAAAATGGACTAGCCAGCAGCTGTTATTTATGTTTTTATTCATAACGGTGTGCTACTTCCATCGAGGCATCCATTTGCTTGTCTCATGCTATGCTAACTACTTCATAGTACTACATTTCCTGAGTGCATAAGTACAGAGGTAATTCAGAAAAGAAACTGTAACTTACAAAGGACCCTGGGACATTTTTCTGTTTACATGACTACAAGGTACATTTAAATGAAAAGGTAAACTTATCTATCTCATATCTGTCTCTACACTAAATCATCTTCAAGGCAAATTGATGAAAGAAAAGGAATAACTGTACGTGGCAGATTCTAATTATCCTGCTGCAGGATGCTCTGAGAGCTCAGTGAAAGGGGTGAAGGATAAACATTTAGAGAAGAGTCAAGAAGTCTCTCTGGTTGCAGAAGCAGAGTGTGTGGGGAGGGTCTCATTGGATCCCATTTACCACTAAGGCTTTACATAAAGGGAATGGCCCCTTTTAACTAATCTATAAAAGTGTGATTTAAAAGCAGTTTCTGCCATGCCTGTCTTGCAGGATTTCTGATCTTTCACCTGTATTTTTCTGTTGTCTTCCCCTACATCCTCCCCCCAGCCTGTGAGATACCTCCCTGCCGTCAATTGCAGCTAGGCAGCTGAACTGAGTAGCAAGGAGGCATTTCTTCTAAAAGACCACCTCCTGGCACTTTTCCTCTGTCAGCATGAGTCTGCTTTTTGGGCCAGTGGGTGGGTGGTGAAACAATTTCTTCTAAGCAGTTTCTTGATTATTTTCATAGTGCTTTTGCAAATGTCTGTGGTGGGTGTTCTTCTTTCTGGATTTTACCTGCATGAATTTTTACTGTACTGAGTTACTTTGGCCCTTCTCCAGCTCTGTGTTAAGCAAGCTTTGCAACCCACACAGAATTGCTTTGAAGCTAATTTAGGACGCTTAAAGAAGATTGATGAGAATTCCCCTCTGAAAAAAGGAAACCTCAGATCCTGTGGATTTGCTCTGTAGTGGTAACACTTCTCTGTTATTTCTCCTGACTTCTGATTCATGCTGTATATAAGAATACAAGAACTGGTGGTTAGTAAGAGCTGCTCTTACAGGTGGCTGTTGGCTGGCTGCTGAAGCTGTCCATGGGGCCGCTGATGATCTTGGGTCCATGCCACTGCTGCAAATAGGGTGTTTTGCTCGTGATGTGCTATATAGCCCCACRCTAGTGTCAGGTTTTTTGTAAGGTCAGAGGCAATGAGGGATGGAATGGGCTATGGACAGGYGGTGTGGAAGGCAGCACATGATTCTGTTTGAATCAATGAGGTTTCTGCCCTAGCATTTCAAGGAGAGGATTTCTCCCTGCCTGCCAGTGCTGCAGTGTTCAGACTTGCTGGTGTGAGGGCGGAGTCTTCGTGACTTGTCTTCCTGAAGGACCAAGTGTTAGGACTTGTCGGTGGGAGGTGTTGCTGTGTGACATTGTTCAGCCTCAGGCACCATTATCTCTGTACCTAAATATAGGTTTGAAAACCCTGATGCCACCATCTGTGCAGGAAAACTTTCTCCAGGGACTGCTCCTTCAAGTTTACTCTTGCGGTCACCATTCAAAGATACTGGTGTGGAATTTTTAAAACAGTGAGCCTTTAACAAAGCATTTGCAACATTTGGGAAAATGTGAGCAACATTATGTGATTTGCTATGAACGCCTTACGCTTTTCTTCCCCAGTTCTCAACATGCAAATGTATGGTGTAAGTGTGATGGGAAATCTTCATCTCTCACTTAATGAAGGAAACACTTTATGTGAAACTGGGTGCTTGAAACGCAGTTCCAAGAAATAAAAACTGAAGTAGTCATTCCCTGTAGCCCCCTGTGCCTGAGGTTGCTGGGACTGAACAGGATGTTTTGCCTCCCCAGTGCTATCTGTAACTTTGTGGTGGCTGCAGCAGTGTGTGAGGGCGACTGCTCTTGCCAAGAAGCAGAAGAAAATTGCTAAATTTCAGAAGACTGCTAAATCGTGTGTTTGTTTCAAATGAGAAGGAATTATCTCAGGAAAACTGTATAGGAGACATTGGAACAAAACTGATTTTAAAGGCATTGTTGTGRTGTTACTAAACCTAAATTATTGAGCACGCATTTTTAATAAGAAGTATTCCAGCTTGATTTATATGCCTTTTTAGTTGCTCTTTGTAAAATTTTTTGGCATTTCACACAATGGATGTCAATCTAATGACAAGTGTAATTCTTACCTGGTTTTGATCAAGCACACCTATATATGGAAAGAATTGCTCTTTCTGGTGTGTAATACCTAATCTTGAAAGAGAGTTTGGGAGAGATATTATTAGAATCACTAGTGGCTTCCTAGGAATAATTAGGCTGCTGTGACTTAGGGAGTGTTTTCAAATCTCAGAAATCAAAGTTTCTTGTCATGTATAAAATTCTTGTTTTATCTGCAGGAAATAATTCTTTCTGAAAAGCCTAAATAATCACTTTTTAACTGGATTTTAATGTAATGAGCAAGTCATGAAAATGATAAAAGATTTCTGAACATTCAGATATTGTTCAGAGTTCAAAAAATATATGCATTACACCCATATGGACAAGATTATTTTGGATTTGTGTTTTACAGCAGTATTTCAAAACCTGTGTTGGATCTTACCTTAGAAGGTTAATAGTAAATGTGTGCATGTTTGGGGTTGGTTTCTGTGTAGAAGGATTTTAGGTTTTGTAAAAGCAAGATGATTTCAGGTGCACTTTTCTTACCCAAACAATTAAAATTACATACATTTTTTAATCTCTCCATTATATAAACAGAGAAAATAGTTCTGAAAGGGAGAAAAAGTGAAACTAAATACTCACAAGTTGCTGAGGTTTTAATTTTTAAAAATGGAAGTTTCTATTCAATGTCAGTAATTTTAGGTATTTTTAATTGTGTTGCTCAATGTGAGTATTCAGGCAGATTAGTTTTATTTGTTGTGATGATCGTCACTTTCKTTAATATTTGAAGACACTGATTTCATATTTACTCACAAGAGAAGTGCATAATGGATAATTGCCAAAATTATTTTTAGTTCTGTGTGTAGGTATTAATGTCTGGCTGTATTACCTCTGTAGATAAATGAAAGAAAAAACTTCATCTGCAGCCTCTGGTTTTCAAATCCTCTTAGCTTTTCTAAAATACTTAGTTCTGTCTCCTGGTTACTTGAGATGGAGAGGATGCTTCTTGTCACTGCCGAGGCAGAGGTGGATAAATATAGGGTCTTTCTGAATTTAGGTCTACGTCTACAATGCCAGCTGATAGTTCCCCTCTTCCCTAAGTGAAGATTCACTTAACATAAATACTGCACATTTAAAGCAAATAATATTTAGGAGGACAAAGACCTCCCCAGGAATGAATGTATAGGACTTTTTTATCCTGCTTAACTCCTAAGTAAATTTACAAGCCAAGTCACAGAGCCATTAACTGTATTTGCTTGTAAAACTTACTCTGTAAACTGTCTTGGTGGTAAACTTCCGTTGACTTTTTCAGGTGAAAATGGAGTGTAAATTGCTTTCAAATGCTAAGTTTAAAAACCTAAAACAAAATAACAAACCACTCTAAATATATATGTATGATGTATGCACTAAAGAAGAATGACTAAGATTGGGGTTTGTATAGCTTAATTTTCATGTAGTTTATAGTAATCAGGAACTGTGCAAACAGTGTTGCTTTCTCCTTGGGTCTCAATAAGTTGACTAGAGGCAATAAATTTATGCCTCAGGTTCTGAAATCTAAATTGAAAGTGATTCTGGCACTGAGCCCCCTCTACCATGTGACAGATAGGGACATTAGTGTGAAACAAAGTGAGCTACAACGATTCCAGGGCTGCTGTACTGCTCCAGCAGTATGGTCCTAGAATAGCACCAAGGGCTGCATGCAGCAGGATTGCCCTGTCAGCCACACAGCATTACCGGTGCATTCCTAAAGGCTGAAGATACTTATTTTTAGCATGTCCCTCCTTGAATGGTGAGTTTCAGCATTCATAATAATATTTCTGAAGTGCTTTTCTCCATCCTTTTCCCTCCAAAATAATTTTCCTAACTTGTCCTCATATTATATGCTGACTATAGTGACATGAGACGTTATTGGAAAATATACAAGCAATGAGTAATATGTGAGTGGCACAAGTGGATCACTCCTATCTGTGATAAAGCAGAAAATGGTAGCACCCTTTTATGAGCATTTACCGTTGTAAAAGCTGACAGCATCTAAAATTAGGCATGAAACACCATCTTGGGAAATCCTTTTTAGGGCTTGTCCTTTGTAGTTTACCTTAATCTTTGAGATAGAAGCACGTCCCTTTATTGGCTACATGAATAAACCATGGGACTTGCTTCAGAGATAACACCTAATTTAAAGGTGAGATTGAATCAGTTGTTGAAAATAGTCTATTTGGAGAAGCTTAAATAGCTTCACATATCTTAGTGTCTCACTGAATTGATTTCCACCCCCCTCTCGTGTGTTCATCTTGGAGGGAGAGGTAATCATTATTTTAGCAAAGATAGGATGAAAACTATTAAATTGCAAATGCCAGCTTGACATTCATCTTTTTTTTCTGTTGAGTTTTCATTTAATGCTATTTTATTTTATCTTAACTGATGACAGAAGAAGCCCTACAGAAGTCAGTTTTCAGGGAGTTGTTATAAAAAAAAATAAAGTTCTCATTCAGAAACAAGCAGTAAAATTAGTGGCATCCTTTAATCATCTGGAAAGGACTGGGGAACGGCARTAAGTTTCTGGGAATGTAGAAGGGCCAGGTGCTCACTTCCTGAGAATTGCCAGCAGCAGCTGGAGTTGATGGATGTTATTTTAGGGGAGAGTCTCTGGAACTCCTCATCGTCAGCCTCAGCGGTTCTCCTGTTCATCAGTTATTTTATTTGTTTATAGTGTTCGGCTAACTATTTAAAGTGAAAGTCCTTTATACTCTACTATTCTGATGAATGCTTTGTCAGTAAAGATACAGTTATGGCAGTAGTTGGAAGCAGTGATTTCATCTGTGTAAAAATGCCCATAGGCTTTTGATTTTTTTTTTTTTTTTTCAGCTGCTGGGCACTGTGAAATTCTGAATTTTTATCTGTAATATATCTAGAGGTTTTGGTAAAGCCCATGGAGGTAGACGTGGTTTCACTGGAAATTTCTTACATTTCCTTAGCAATGATTAAACTAAAATTAAATGTGATTACTTTGTTTTCAACATGCCATGTGGATTTACATGTTTCACGTTAGAGGCAATGGTCAAAATGAATGTGTTGCATAGGTTCATGTTACTGGTGAGGTTCACGTGTTATAAAAATAGATCCTGTTGATGGTGTGCTTTATAAAGCATGGTAGGACTATTTCCTTTAAAAGCAGAGATTGTAAAYTTGTAGCAAAATTATAAGAATTCATTCTTCATTTACTCAATTTTTTTCTAATTAGAGTAGAAGCTGCAGATAATGTTAAAACAAGGCAGTGAAAAGAAACTAGCCAGAATTTTAGGACAAGCAGTAAACTGCATTCACAGCCATGTGTTTTGCTTGACTGGCAAAATATGACACACTGTATCCCAAATTAGAGTATGCGGGCAGAGACATGCATCAAAATAAGATGTGGGAACTGTGTTAAGCAATTGCAGTCTATGTGTATGTGAAGTTCAGCCTTTAACTTCACACAGTGCTGTGGCAGCAGTAGAAAGACATATGGAAAGCATGTGCTACGTGGATACTTTGTGTTTTGGGGACTGATTTCCTGAAAGCCAGTGGGCAGTTCAGTTGTCTTACTTGATGGACTGGGGATTCTGCAAGGTTGGGTCTCTTGGTTCTAGTTGCTAAGTAATGTCTGAAAATGCACCAAGTGCCATGAAAGTTTCTGTCATGGCTTGTGTTACCACCCTGATGAGGTGAAGTGTCCTTGAGACAACCTTGAAAGACTGGGCAATGCTTAGTCCACTTTTGCTGGATACGGACTTGCCTTGGTGCATTCATGCTGTGGGTGCAAGTGTTGAGTAGTCACCCTTTTGCTGTTTTCACAAGGCTTAATAAGAAAGAGTGTCTTCAGCTCTTCAGAGTTTTCTCTTTGAACTTGAATCTGGTGTGTGGAGTTACTCCATTGAGAAATGTTAATACTAATGTATAAATAAGAAAACCAGAATACTGTGACTTTTTCAATATCTTTGGTCTTCTGCTTGTGGTGAAATTTATGTTTTTACAAAGATTGCTGCATCAATTGATATGAAGAATTTTCAGTGATTTCATAAGTACAAAACAAGATCTTCAGAGACTTTAACCTATTTATTTGTAGTAACAGCTCTCTATTGTCTAAAAGTGTAACGTTTAGTGGGTTCTCACTAAGTCCTTACCATGAGTTTCTTTCTTCTCTGTCCACTGTTCTCTAGTGTCTGAAGTTTGTATTTCTAAAAAATAAATTTTTAGAAATTAGGAATTCAGATTGGAAATSTGGTTTTAGTTCCATTTACTCTCTGTGCCAGCTCAGTCTTTGCTCCTTTCACATGTGATGGACCATGTAGTCCTTGTATTTTCACAGTCTTTCCTTGCAGAGAATTGTATTCTTTTTGTAACAGTTTCTTCAACCCTCTTGTATGTAAAATTGATGCATAAGGTACCTAAACATGATACCATCATACCCTTTGTATTGTCTCACTTCAATACGTTYTCCAGAGCTGTTAAGCAACCAAGCAGTGGTGCACATTACTGAACCTGACCTGGGCAATTGGCACAGATTGCTCGGAAGGTTTTACCTGTTGGACATCATAGAAAAGATTGCCTCTGATTCTTGTTAACAGCATTTGTGGGGAGTTACAGCACTAAGAGCATTTCATCTTTCTTTTTCTCTTGTCTTAGGTTTTCTACCCTAGCAAAGATGGTACTAAGATCCCAATGTTTATTATTCACAAGAAAGGAATTAAATTGGATGGTTCTCATCCTGCYTTCTTGTATGGATATGGAGGCTTCAATATATCAATTACACCGAGCTACAGGTAAGCAGGGTGATTCATACCTTCTTCTGAAGTATCTGGTATTAGCAGCCATCACAGACTGAGGGCAGGGTGGATGATGGATCTGACAGGATTCATTTCAGGTCCCTGAGGAGCAAGATGGGGGCCATAAGGGCTGCACATCAGTGTCCTGCTTTGTTAGTTCTGAATTCAAGGGCTTTGCCCAGGCTGACGGAAGAAACTATGTCAGAGCAGAGAAGTGCTCTGCTCTTCTCAGGTTTACAGCAGACACCCTGCCCTTAGGATTACACTTTAACCTCGTCCTGCCTGTTGCTGAGTTCAACAGAAAAACATATAGACATATATTAAGGAAGTATTTGAGCTCTTTGCTGAACTAATAACATAAGAAGTTTTCTTTTTTCCAAGTTAAACAATTACCTATGTCTAAATATTACAGAAAATCAAATGTTTGTCTAAATTAATGTAAATAATTAAAATTTGGCTGCATTTTCATATTATACTTTTGAGATTACRTCAGAAGCAAAATCCTTCTGTGTCCCATACGATCAAGAAAGAGGAAAGAGGATTCTGTCTTGAGATGCAAATGATACTGTCTCTGCAAATGCAAAGCAACACATTGTAAGCCAAAAACGCTGTGTGCAGAACAGGATTTTTAGCCCTCAAAAGCCATAAGCTTTATTACATAGATGAGCTCTTTAAAGAAAAGGCTTATTTCTTAAGCAAAGCAATTTGAATAGACTTGCCAAGAGGCAGTGGTTGTCTGAATACCTAAGAAATGCTTCTAGGTGAGGCAGAGGAAAACAGAAAAGCAAAGGGCTGAATAGAGAGCAGCTTTTCAGATAGCAGAAGAGCAGCTCACCAACAGAAAAATAATCTATTATGAAACAATCCTATTAAGTTTAGGTGCTACCAGTCTTGCTTTAGTGTCAGCACATTTAAAGAAATCCTTTGTAGTGCTTGCCTTGTTTGCTGCAATTGTATTTCTGAATAGCATTTACAGTTTCTCATCCTTTCTAGCAAATACTTTGTCCAGCAATGGACCTCTCATCTTGTGCTCTGTGATTATTTGTAAGCTTTTTATCTGCCTCATGAAGCTAGATTTTTAATTTCATGTGGTTCTTGAGAGACACAATTATATAACCAGAAGAGTTTTTAAATTCCTTTTTAGTTAGGTTCAACCACTGATTTAGTACAGTTTATTGTACATGCCGAAAACTGTGATAAAACTTATCATGTTTTCTTTTTTAAAGAATGTAAAATAAATATTACATATCTGTTGATTTAAGGTAAAATTTCATATACTGCAGAACTGACACAAGCTGATTGCTGGCAAAAGGAGAAGGTATTTCACAGTGCCTGCTTCCACCTCCCCTCCATGGGCCCTGGTGCTTGCTGGAACCTTTGCTAAGCTGATTTACCTCGCAAGAATGACAGAAAACTATCCTAGCAAAACGGAGTGGGTGGTATTCTGCCATTTTGGCGAGTTAAAAATTGATTCTCGTAGGAGTCCAGCAAACAGCAGCAAGAGGGTGCAGCTGACATTTAGAAGATAGGAAGATGGGAGGTAGGAGCAGTGACCTATGTTTTCCTGAACCCTATGAAACCTTCATTATACAGTTCATAAATTAAGAATATGGATCTGTAACAGTCCCTTAAAAGTAAATGCACAGAGAATTATCGGTGACCTCCAGATCAGAATACATTATCCCACTGACAATGTAAATAAAACATGATTGGCCACACCTCCCTCCTTACTCTCTCCCTGTAATATCAAGATATGATTTCTCAGCTTTCTCTTTCTAAAAGAAAAATAGGAAAAGCCAAAATACATCAAATGCAAATTTATGCCAGAAAGGTAGGATGTCCAGTTCACCCTTTACCTGGCAGATTCCAGTAATGTTTTACTCCATCCCTGTTACTATATACTGCAATACTCCACAAGGAGTTCCCAAGTCCAAGTGCTGTTCCAGCCACAGCCCAACACCATGATTTGGCTTTTTTTTTTTAGATGACCACAGGCATGAGCACTAGAAAGCAGCCACAGGATGGTCAAGGCTGCCACCTTGTTCAGCTGATCCTGAGCTGAGACCTAGCTACGGAAATGCAACCAAGTAGTAGCCAGCTTACTTTTAAAAAAACAAACAAAAAAATCCTGGATAAATATTCCTGGCTCTTAGAACTTTTCACAAAGCACTCCATCTTCTCCTTTCCAGTGGTTCAAATCAGTCCTATATGTCTTCCCGCCAGTACATTATTTTCTCATTGGTATTTCACACCCGTTGGTGTGAGCCAGCTCTCTGGTTTGGGGAGCTTATTTCTGCTTAACTCAGAAACTGGTGTTTCTTTTCACAGCAAAAATGAAAATAAAATCTTTTTCACTGAAAGCAATAGAAACAAACCAACAGGTTATAGGATCCAGAAATAACTGCAAGAATGATAAGCCAAAGTCATTAAGTCAGTTGCAGTAGTGGTTTGTTTTTGAATGCAAGCATGCATCTTTCATATGGACTGGAGAGCTGCATTTAGTGGTATTTTGAGATGGTGCCTGCTAGAGCACTGTCATTAATTATACAGCCCACATAGCAAGTGCAAGTGAAGGCTGATGGAACCGATACCAGTGGCTTGGCAGAGCTGCTGGGGAAGCGCCATCACAAACCCACCACTAATGCCTCAGATTTGGCTGATTACGCGATAGTAACCAACATGTTCCCCTTCRTTGTTCTGTGTGTGCCTGCGTGGGTACAGGAGAAGCAATTTCTAACTCATCCTGGAATACAGCTGGTTGTGCAGCAGACCGTGAAATTGCATTTCACTGCCAGGTTGTACCCAGCCTTTAAGCAAAGAGGTGGTGCAGGGAGAGAGACTGTAAGCCTGGAGAAAGGTCAAGGAACAGAGCAGCTCTCGGTGCAGAGTGGAAGATTACTCTTTTTGGTTATTCTGTTGTCACTCCCTTCAGTTCCACAAGTGCTGAGAAAGCAGCCAAGTCCAGTGACTTAGGACTTTTTCCCCATCACCAGTGCACTAGACTGCATTTTTCTGTCAGCTGTAATAACCTGACAGCAGATCGTTAATTCTGGGAAAGCATTCTTACTTCTTGAAGCACAGCTCCTCACATTGTTCTATACTGTAAAAAAACAATACATCTTCTCTTAATTTTTGTGTTATGCTCCTTAAGAGTGATTAGAGGGTTTGGAAGGAGCTCTCCATGAAAGGAACTATCTTCTGCTCCCTCTGCTGACTCCATCCTGACCCTGTTGCCCTTTCCTTTACSCTGCTCCCAGGAGAGAAGGAAAAGCAGGGGCAATGAGCAAAAGGCTAGAGAGACTGTTGGGAAGAGCAGGGAGCCAGACTCCTYTGCACAATGAGATATTTCATAGCCCTCCAGGCTGACTGGGCAGTTTGCTCTGACTCAGACACCAGGTTGACTTGAAATCAAATCTGGAAGCAAGAATCCACCTGGAAAGATGCAGAAGGCAGTAGCAGGGTTGTGTGTGAAACTTTAGTTTTATGCTGTCTGATCCCTTGGAATTTTCACTTTTTTAAAAAGTTCGTAAGTTCTGATTCTATATTTATAAAACCTGGTTCCTTAAACTTAAAAGTACTTTTGAGAATGTTTGTTATAAGCTCGAGGCACATCTTCCTCAAAGTATTGGTCAAGTTAGGGTCCTTACTCACTTTACTACTGACCATACCAGAGTGGATATTAATTACCTGTCATTGGCACTGACATGACTAGATTTAAATTTTGGGATATATGGAGTAGTGTTGTCTGAAGTGCCAATATCCCAGTAGTATTGCTGAGAGTGAACACATGTAGACTAAACTTTGCTTATAATTTGGACAGTATAATGCTGCTTACCAAACTCTAGACTTTATCCTGTAGAGGGTCTGTGCAACAGGAAAATAGTTTGCTTGTGGAAATGGGGACTAGCTACCTATAACATATCCTGCTACATATCCTGTGAGATCCTAAGTTACTTAGACCACTCAAATCATCATCAAGATACTGTCTCTTAGAGTGGTCCACAGACAGGATAGGAGGCACTTCAGTTTTGCATTGCTCATGGGTACTTCACTTGTTAAATATTCTGATCCCTCAGATGGGCACAGTTTCTTTCAGCAGATGGAAGAGGACAGACTCTGTTCTGGAGTATTGTATTTTTTAAGTATTCTCAGACAATATATTTGGGTAGCAAGCTCTTACCTTACCTGTAATTCTACTTGCTACTTCTGATTATTAGGGAATCAAGTAACTTTGGACCAGTAGGTCCAAAATTTGAGACAGAGACAGGGAAAAGAAGTGCAGAATATTTTCGAGGGTTCTGCGACTTTACATAGCAAAAATTAAGAAGCCACAGTCTCAGGAGGCAACCTACTGTCAGGCTACTCCACATTAGCTGTGTAGCAACATGTTGAAATTAGGAATCCTGGAGTTTGACGGAGTAATGCTGTCTGACCGTTGCACAATGTGCTTATAGAATGTCAATCTTGCATTAAATCAGTGTGTCACAGCAATCTAAGGAAAATGCAATTCACGGTGATGGACTTAAGAACCGATTTTACAGAAGTTGAGATAATTCTTGCCTCCTGAGCCATCTGATGGCCAAATAACCAGCCTAGGTGGAAAGGTTTTCCTTTGATGGTTATGAAAATACTGAAATCTCTTACCAGTTATCCTTGTGCTTTTCTTTTCATTTCCTTAATCCTTGGTATATCCTCTCAAGAACATGTGCCAGTACATAGGTAATTGCTTTGGGAGGTATGAAAATTTTACCGGTTTTGATATTATGTCCACATGAGACACACTGTAGGACTACCATCTTTCAAGCCATTTCTGATAAGCAGTAGTGAGACTTAAAGGTAAAATGACCCAATCCTTGCTCTTGCGGTTGAACAAATTTAATTTCTGCAGACAGTGGTTTCTGGATGAGCAAAGATTTCAAGTAAATAAGAAATTTAAACCTACCAGAGTAAAAAAAAAAGGCTCGTTGAGGTTAAATTTTAATACTTTGCTTGTCTCCTTGACATATGTGTGGTTGTCCTTCTGCAGCTTCTGCTATGTTAAGCTACTGCCTCAACAGATCAGAGATGTATTTCTTTTCTTAACTGGTAAATAKAATTCAAATTACTTCAGTCCATTAAAAAAATAATGTTGGCTTTGATACTTTTGTAACTTGGCATTTAAAAAAATATGCTATTTTAGCTTTCAGACAGGTTCAGAAGATAGTAGGGGAGGCAGAACCTGTAATTTTATGTTATACTATTTGTTTTGTATTTAGCAGTGGAGGAGGAAAATAGGAATGGGATTGGCCAGCACTTGACTGCTGATCGTGGCACTAAAGAATGGTAGATACAGAATTTTTCTTTGCCTTATGAAGGCTCAAAAGAAGTACATTAAGCAGAAATTAAGTTGAAAATACATGCTCAAAGATCAAGTGCTGATCTTAAGTCTTAATTTGCTTTCCTCCTTTGGGCTAAGTCTTCCTTTCCTCTCTGAACAAGTGAAGGTCCCACGAAAGAGGAACCTGAAGAAAAGGTCCCATGAAATTCAGAAAGCTATGGAGGTCCAGTGGTACTGCATAACTCTCATCCTCACACTAATGGCTTTGAAGATAATTAAAAAAAAAAAAGTTGACATCTTGTGAGTGGTCATCTGTTAGGCCGAACCACTGGCCACTCCTTCGCAGGACTAAAGGGGGAAGAATGGACCAGCACTGGTTTCTTCCTCTCCCAAGGCTGCAGGGAGTTTCATTTCCTTGGATAACCATTGAAAAAAGCCTGACTGTTCAGGTTTGCCATCAAGAAGGACTTGATTCACAATTTCATCATTAATTTTGGGAGAGATCTGTCCCTCGAAGTACTTTTGCAGAAGTGGTAGATGTATAAAAATTGGAAATTAAAAATAATCCTCTATCTGTTTGCTTTTTCAGTGTGTCAAGACTTATTTTCGTGCGACACCTGGGAGGTGTTCTCGCAGTGGCGAACATCAGGGGTGGTGGTGAATATGGAGAGACCTGGCACAAAGGTACATCAGTCCAAGCAGAGGAACAGAACTGCAGGCTTAGCAATGAAAATTGCAATGTTTTTTCTTCAGTCCTTCTTCCATGCTCACATCTCCTTTTGCATTTTACTTATTCTGCAGAAAAGTAATTTTTTTTCCTTACTTACTTGTTAGATCTGTATGTTGTCCAGTGTTAATCTGATAGTTTTTGTTAGATTATTTTAATTTTTGCTGCCTACTTAAAAACAGTTTTGCACAAAGACAATATTTTCCAAGAAAATCACTGTGGTTTTTTAAGCAAGATCAAGTTCCCTACACTTCAGCATTGGAAAATGCAACTATTTATCTTGAACTGATCTTGAAAAAAATGTCTCTCTGTACTGCAAAAGACCTGGCTTGCTTTCACAGACCTCTTTCATTATTTGCAGGTGCACATGGCCCTACAATTCTAAATCCCCAAGACAACAACATTGACTATTTAGACTTTCTTGGTTTCACATACACAAGCAAAAAATTATTTGCAGAACCTTATGGAAGATGTGAACTCTTGAGTTCAGAATATAACTCTTCCTGATTGCTTTTGCATGATTTATGAATAGACCTTTTTTTTGTAATATTTGATGAATGACTGAAAAAATTTCTTGGGCTGTCAAGCACTGGAATGGGCTGCCTAGGGAAGTGGTTGAGTCACCATCCCTGGGGGTATTTAAAAGACATGTGTCTTAGGGACATGCTGAGTTAACAGTTGAATGTGATGATCTTAAAGGTCTTTTCCAACCTAAATGATTCTGTGATTGAAGTTCGTATGAAAACTGTCAGCTGCAGAATGCAGTGATGTCATCCCCTCCACACTCATGGGAGATCCAACTTGTAAGCAAGCATTTGACCTTTTAGGTTTTTTTAAGCTGACTTTTATGCTACAGGGAATCCGAGTCACTCACTGCAAAGCTCTGTCAATCTCTTTTCCCCTTTTCTTAATACTTTTGATGTATTTCTGTCCATGTTTTTCCCATCCAGTCCTTGTCTTAATCATTTGATTGTCTTTTTCCACCTGCCTTATTGTTGGCAATTGTCTACATACCTCCACCAGGGAAAAAAGCTTGAAAAAGTCTTACTTATCTCTGTAGCATACCCATCATTATTTAATGGTGATGCTTTACTCATATTCCAGAAATCTGGTGCATAAGTTGCCGGAAATGTTGTCAGCAAGGCAAATGTACCACAACAATGGTGCTTCTGATGTAGCAATTTGCCATGGCAGTAATACATAATATCCTTTTATCAAACAAAATGGTATTTCCAGATCATTGCATCTTGATTTTGCTATTTCATCTGTGGTAGCTATTTGTCTGGGTCATTTCCTCACAATTGAGTTAATTATGTAATAGTTTCATAAATAGAAGCTGTATGTGCTTGCAGATACAGGATATTATTCCTAAAGATGAAGTAGCCTTCATTAATTTTAATTTGCTGATTGATTTGTAATAGATTTTAATAAAATTTATCTTAACATGATAATGCTTCTTTGATCCACCTATTTCCTGCTTGATTTTGACCCAGGTCTTTTATTGCACTTGCAAATAAGATATGTATCTGTTCTTTGTTAATTCCACAAGCAATTACAGAAGTTTTGTTGCTTAGGTTTAATTGTATAGATAGGATTTTAACCTTACACCAGGCCAGGACTTTGAGCAAAGATTTAGTTCTCCTTTATTGCCACATATTTGAAGACTTTTTTTGTTGTCCCAGTGTGTCTCTCTTCAATGGTCTTGGTTAATGTGAAAATGATTTGTTTTTGTTAAAAAAAAAAAAGACAAAAAATTAAAAATGTAGTGGTTTCGGTTCTACAAGATCTGTATGACTAAATGTCAGACTTGTCTTGCTAAACTTCTGTGACATAGAAATGAAGCAACCATTGTAAACTCGGTGTTTACAACTTTTACAACTTGTTTACACTCCGTCTAATGTAAACTTGATGGAGATAAAGAGACACCTCCAGACTATAGCTCATCTCACTTATTTTAGGGTAACATTAATTTGTCCTGGAGGTTCCTGGACCATAGTGGGAACCTTAGGCAATTGTCTTAGAATAAAGATCCTGCTTTTAAACAAAGTAGAAGGAACTGGACTTCCATTTCTGCATCCTTTGTGCCCCACTCACCTGGCTGGGCCACAGCCTTTGCTACAGGAATACAAGGATCTTGTTCCTAGTTCTCATTTCTTACTAGCATTTAATTGTGTGAGATTACCATGGTCTTAAGGTAGGATAACCTTTTAGGAGGAGCTAGTTTTAGTCTCTTGCCAAACAAGCAGGAAGATTATGAGATTTGGGCAGCTGTGAGTTCTCTAAGTTGATATTCTTCTACTAAAATAATTGAAGGATTGAAGGGAAAACTATCATTTTCCTTCCCTATCCCACCCTGAAAAATTTTTTGTTTTCAGACCTGGAAGTCTTATCAATGATGTCATCTGGACCTACATTTTCTGTCATTATTTATTCCCTCGTACATCTGATGACATTTGGAATTTTTTTCAACATGATGGCATGATCTTAAGCATTTCCTATTGAATTAATAAAATTTCAAAGCAAGATGCAACTCTGAAGTCCCTTTTTGACCAAAAGTATATATCATATGGTTTGAAAACAACTAATAGGAAAAAAAAGTAGGTTACCAGCCACATATTATATACCCAGGAAATTAGAAGTGCTTATTTCATATAGTTTATTTTATAAGCTGAATCTTTATTGCTTTAAGAATCTGTCACTGAGTTTAATGATGTTAAAGTCCCATTAGCTCAAGCCTCAAGTGGATTGTATGTGGTCATTTTGTATMTATTTGCTGTGCAAAGCTTTTAGCTTTTATTTCACTGGTTAGGAGCATTACCTGGCACTCACTCCACAGTATAGATATGTATTATTCAGAGTTTCTGAAAGCATCAGAGTTACTGAAAGAACCATCTTATGCCCTCTCTGTGTTGACAGAACCTTTCATTTTTGCTGTCTTTCTGAGCTGCGTCAATTACTAAAATGTTCATGAAACTGGAATTGTTCCCAGGTGTTTTTGCACACATGTTTTTCTGAAGAGATGGTATCAAAGGGATTTTATGGCATCAATTGATTTGTTTTGTTTCTGTGCTAGGTGGTATCTTGGCCAACAAACAAAATTGCTTTGATGACTTYCAGTGTGCTGCCAAATACCTCATCAAGGAAGGCTACACATCCCCAAAGAAGTTGACTATTAATGGAGGCTCAAATGGGGGCCTCTTAGTTGGTAAGAGTTGTTTGTCTATTTCCTGGGTTTGGTGCTGGATTTATTAAAGTAACCAGATAAAAATTGATGAGATCTGCCTGTCAAAAGTTGCCAGAGTGTCAATGGATTCATGTATACCAGGTGTTAAATATGTACAATAGTACTTCATTTGCTGTTTGCACAGGACATTGGGATTCTGTGGTCTCTAGCAAAGACTGACTGTTGAAAGCACACAGTCTTGTGTTGTCAGAGCTAACCCTGTGGTAGAATCACACAGTAAGTAAGAAGGGTTTAAAAAACATTTGGTTTTTTATTTTTCTTTCTTAAGGCTAACCATTACAAAATAACTACTGGACTAAAAATTTGTTATGTAGCGTTGGGAAACTGTGTGTGGTCTGTAGCATAAGCCAGGAGTCCATGTCCTGCCATCCTTGATCTGAGTTTCTCATTCACTCTTCCTGGAGTCATGCATTCTTGTTCTTAGAGAACAAGAAATTAATGAATAAATGAATTAAAAGAGCTTATAGAATGAAAACATGGCAGTTCTGCAAATAAAACCTTTTTACAGTAGAACGTAGCAATTTGACTCTCCTTTCATTGTGTAGTTAAAATATGACCATAACTAAAATTATGAATGTCTCTGATGAGAAATGTAAAATACATCTACTTGAAAAAGTCATGAGGTCTTGGGGGACTGTGTGACGGTAGCACTTTGTTACAAATGCATCTTGTTCACATATAATTTGCTGCTGTTCTTAAATTCAAGGAAATTAATAGCTCCTCTTAAATAGAAAGTCTTGTCACAGAAACATCTCGTATTCTGAGCAGTCCAAGAGCTACAAAATTTATTTCTGATAAGATCTCTATCTGAAAGTATCTGAAAATAGTAGAAGAAAAAAGAAGGTGATTTTATGCAATTTTGAAAGGAAAAGGAAACACAAATGAATAATACTGGGGTCTGTTTGTCTTTTTTTTAAACAGCATGAAAGGCATGTGACAGTATGACAGATGTGAGCTACTTGTGTGAAAAGGGGGAAGAAAGGCACCTGAAGTTCATAAGCCACTGATTTGTAGAAAACGAGCAAATTAACTAGGCCCACTCTTTGCTTGCTCTTCTTTTTGTACTCCTCCCTATTTTTCTGCTGCTGTATACGGGCTCTATTGGTTTTATTTTATTTTTCAGTGAGTTAGCATCCAACATAAGAAACAGGATTTGGAATTACACAGATCTTTGGTCTAAGCCATCTTGGCTAGACCTGCATTATTATTTTTTAAAAGCTGTTGTTTTAAAGTAACAAGTATGTGTAAAGTTGTATTTTGGTTTCTGCTTACATGTTTCTCAATAACAGGTGGCAGGAGATGTTTGTGCATTGAAAATAGAAATGGATGAATATGATAAACGATTAATAGGTTTGCACTCCATTTGGGAATGCAAGCATTGCACAAGTCAATTTTATATGAGCCAAAATATATATTTGGAAATGCAGTTAAACTTTGAACAAATTACATAGCTTCTGAAAATGCTAATTTATGGTTACATGGACTTCAGTTTCAGTCAGGATGAGTCCATCCTACCCAGCCTTAGTAATAAAAACCCCTGGTTTACTGGCTAAACTAGTCAGCTTGGGCTCCTTGTGTCAATGAGGGGAAGCAAGTGACATCCGCAGGGAGTATATCATTCCAGTAGGAGACAGGTGTTAGGAATCTAGACCTCCCTGCTCTGAAAAATCTTGTTAGAATCCTTCCCTTGCATAATCAAGCAGGATTTCCATGCTCTTGATGAGCCAGATAGGGATTTTCCTTGAATGGGTAAAATTAGGTGAATTTAGGAAATTCTTGTAAGGTCTTTTTCATCAAAGCAAGAACAAATTTTGCGATAGTTGTTGATGCAACACTAGAGATTATAACTCATGCTTTAGATGCAAGGACCCACTGCCAGATTTTCTCAGTTCTTATTTATTGAAGAAAAAGCTGACAAGGAGGAGTATTGTCACTGTTCCAAAACACTGTTGCCTTTCAGTCAGACTAACAGGAGGTGACTGAGGACTGCAGAGTCCTGAGCTCTTGCCTCATTCAACCTCAAAACAAGACTTCCTTGTCCTGCAATGTGATCCCAAAGCCGAGCAGAGCAGCACAGCTGTGAGCTGAAAACCTTCCTGCAAACACCGTGTTTGACCTCTCATGTTCGCTTAGACAAAACTAGTTCTGACATTTTGAAAGCTTACTTTTGTAGTGAATTTTAAAGCTCAAAGTTATGTATAGAGGGGTAAAATTCATGAATAAATTTTTGTTCCAGATTACACTTTATTAATGCATATAATTAAGTATTATGGCTAATTAAAAGGGTTCGGTGTGAATGGATGACTGTCTCTATAGGTGATTTCTTACTGAAGTAACTACCTAAGGAACTAGCAAGCAGCAATTTCTTACAAAATCCTGAGCAACAAACAGTCCTTCAAGAGACACTCTGAAATAAAGAGTATTAGAATTAAATGTTATGATAGTTGTTTTGGCTTTTTTTCCAACCAGAATACAATTTATGGTCATAAAGGGAAATAGCGTGAAGGGGAGGGATCTGATCAAAAGCTTCAGTTAAAACATAAAAATCTTTCACATAGCTTCTCTTTAAGGCTCTATATATACCTTCTGAAAATGACTCATAAACAATCCAGGAAGACTTAGCATAGTTACCTATCAGAGATGACCAGAAGTAAAATTGCATCTTGCACAAAACAGAAATCATGTTTAAATGAAGAAAATAGAGTAAAGTGTAAACTTGTGGCAGGGACTGACAGACCACAGGAGACTGATGAGCAAATTGCTTCCAATATTAAAATTAGCAATGAAATTTTTCTGTGCACATCAGAGGCAGGAAGCTGGCCAGAGGATCTGTGGGATTTGCAGGTTAGTGAGATATAAAAGGAGCACTAAAGAAAAATAATGGCAAAGCAGAACAACTAAATGGTCTGTTTGTATTTATGTTCCCTCCTGAGGAGTGTGGAGGGTTCCCTGCACCAGTCTGTCTTCACGGGGAATATTCTGGGGAGCTGACTCCAGTTGAAGCATCAGCAGAAGAGGTTTTGGAATGAATCAATCCAATGAAAAGTAGTGTGTTGCCAGGACCAGATGGTGCACATGCAGGATCCTAAGTGAACTCCGATATGAAATTGCAGGCTACTAAGCCTGAATATCTGAGGAACAGAAGGGGGCAGGTGTAATGCCAAGTTTTAAATGGTTCATGGTGATCCACAAGCTGCAGATGAGTAAATCTGACATCTCTAATGGGCAAACTAGTTGAAACCAAGAAATAATAGCTGACATAAAAGAAAGAATTTTGCAGGCTGGAGTTGCATCTTTCAAATGTATTAGAGCTATTTGAAGGAGTATAGGGCTTGTAACAGTGATCTAGGTGAGGAGTTACTCTTGGATTTTCAAAAGCTTTTGACAAGATCCCTCACGTAAGGCTGTGAAATAAAGTCCTTGCTGAGCTGAAAGCAAAGTCGTGTCATAGCAATATCATGGTTAGCAGGAGGCAAAGAATGTCAATAATCAGTCAGTTTTCACAAAGGACAAATATGAGGAAATAGCAAGAATATGGGAAAGATTGTACCTACATATGGATGCACAGTCCAGAGTTTTGAATTAAGGAAGGGATTCTGTGATCCACTGTCTTACCTTTGTGAAACTTTGCAGTGCTCTTATTTCTTAAAAAGAGCAGGGGAATCTGTAAGATCACCAGGCAACAGGTTTAAACCAAGCTACAGGAATTGGAATTGAAGAACTTATTGCTGCAGGATGTGATGAACTCTAGATAAATAAACATCAAGAAAGGAAATAGATGTATTTACAGAGGATGTGAGTTTTGATGGCTGTTTAATAGGATGGCTGGAGATAACTCCAACTCAGAGAAAACTTAAACAAGTAATTCGTAAACCGATAATTTACAGGAGAGACCTCCTGGTATTTAATAAACACCTTTTTCCAGAGCATCTGCCAGTTGCCACTCTTATAATCTTGAACGCTGAGCTTGATGGGCCTACTGCAGTTATTTTTAAAATATATGAGGCAAGCATTATTCTTAAAGAAATTGTCCCGTCCAGTTGTAGGAAGATAAAAATCCTAAAACAAGAAAATACAGCAGTAATTCGCTTCATTAAGTTGAGGTTATTCCTCTAATTTTGTAGCAGTCTGCTTTTATCAAAACTCTTTTACTATGGGTTTACATAGTAATTATGGAAGAAAACTTTCATCAGTAAATGGAAGGCTTTTGATTGTTAATGCTCTTTTTTTTCTTGATACTAATATTAAAAGTTTAGACAGCAAGTGGCTTAGGAACCTTCAGTTCAGTAGTCCAAAATCTCACATATTTTGAAAGTTCATTTCTCCCTCAAACTCAGTTTGGTAGTTTGAAAGTCAGTTTTCATCGAACAGCGTGTTTGGTGCCTGAAGAACACAGAAGTGTCTCTTAAGTTCTTTTGAACTCCATCTTTCGTAGTTAAATTTTTTATCCATTTGTGTATTTGCTTTCAGTTTTGCTTGAAAGTCTATTTGACTTCATATTCACTGACAGTCTTCTCCCAGTGTGATTTGGTTTATGTCAGATATTTTATAATTAATTTTTTTTGCTCCAGGTATTGTACAGTAATCTGTATTTTTTCTCACATTTTTTAACTTAACAGTTTTGGCCTTTTTTTTTTCTTTTTTTGAAATAAACTTTGAGTTTATAAAAGGCAGCTGCTGGGAAGTTGGTCTTTCATGAGCYTGGCAGTGGGCCTTTTATTGCTGAGCTTAATTCTTTTAGATCTGAATACTAATGGCATTGTTTTTCTGTTGAAGCTGCCTGTGCTAATCAGCGCCCTGACCTATTTGGTTGCGCTATTGCCCAAGTGGGAGTGATGGACATGCTCAAATTCCACAAGTACACGATTGGCCATGCTTGGACCACTGACTATGGTTGCTCTGACTGTAAAGAGCAGTTTGAATGGTTATGCAAGTAAGTGCCTTTAAATACTTTCTGGGGTTGTTAGAACATATAGTCTGCTCAACAATTTCAGGTTGTCATGATCAATAGCTATTCTAATGATTACTTCATCCTTTCCCACACTGAATTTGAGGAGTTCAGCATTTCATTACAAGTCAGGTTTTGAATAAAAGGCTATCTTCAAAGCCCTGTTTAGTCAGCTGGTCATATTTTCAAAGACCTTGTTCTCCAAGCAGCTTAACAGCTTGTAAGGTTTTCTTTCTGAATAATGACTCCTTTAGGCTATCACAACAGAATATTCTCAAGTAGACCACTACACAAATTGCATTTTTTACMATGAGGGAGAGAGAGTCACCATTGTGAATTGTGTTGTACAGTGTGGATGAGATTTATTTGTAGAACTTGAATGGCAGTAGACCATAACAGGATCTTAATTAATTTCTTAGCTCCTTGTTGAGAGTCTTAATTCCCCTGTTTCCAGCAGGATGGATCCTGCTATAGACTTGACAGTTTTAGCTGCAGTTTCCTTGTTGTCTATTCCTGGTATTTTGGACATTTCTGTGAGATGTACGCATATGTCTCTCTGAAATTAAAGAAATGTACTTGCTTCACATTTCAGAGCCAGAGCTCTGTAGCCACTACTATATGTCAGTTGCCACTAGTGCAATTCTGTTTTATGTAACTGAGAACTGTTCTATTCTGAGTGCTGTCAAATGCCACTGTGACAGTTCAGTAGGAGAGGACCTTCTTTTTGGGTCTTGAGGAAAAAGATGCAGAAGCATTTGTGTGTTTTTCTCAGGTACTCTCCACTTCACAATGTCAAACTACCAGAAGAAGATGGCATCCAGTATCCCTCCACGCTGCTCCTCACAGCGGACCACGACGACCGCGTGGTGCCCCTGCATTCACTGAAGTTCATCGCTACTCTGCAGTACATTGTGGGCCGAAGCCACAAACAAACCAATCCGCTGCTCATCCACGTTGACACCAAGGCTGGGCACGGAGCGGGAAAGCCAACTGCTAAAGTTATAGAAGAAGTATCAGATATGTTTGCTTTTATAGCACGATGTCTAAGTCTTGACTGGATTGAATAGGCAAAATGCTTATTACTGTCTCCTTTAGAAAACAAGGGCTTTAACATTTAAGAACAGCCACACTACTACTTGGTGTAGTACTTACATTTAAGAACTGCAGTTTAATATTTTATTGATCCAACCCGCTATGGAGTTTTGATCTTCTGTGCTTCCCTCTTTTTGGCATTTTCTTTGAATTTTTTTTCTACTGCATTCCAAATTCCATTTTGAAAAGCATGTTCAAAAAAATAGCTGAGCTACTCTCAGTACTGTTGTGAAAATTTAGATTCCAAAATTAGTGCTAGTTGAGCTTATTTCCTGTAAACAATTTTAATGTATTTCACCTTTAAACATATCCAGATCATTTGTAATTAAATGTAAGTACTGTTCACATACAAGAACTCTGAGCATACTTTATTTACACAGTAATTTATTTAAGAATGTAACTTGAAGGTGGTCAGTGGTAACCAAGAAAAACTGAAGAGACAGTAATCCGGTTAAGTCAAATATTATTAAAAAGCTTATATTACGTGCTGTTCATAAACGTGTTACAATCTGTAATAATGATGTTGCTAAATTGTTCTTTCTTTCCAAAGAGACTTCAAAATGTCACCAGTTTTCTCTTCTGCCATTTATTTCCACACAGAAGAGAAAACTGGAGGCTGGAAAAGCTTGAAGAAATCTTAGATTCTCACTGTAATGTCAGTCAAGCTATACAGATACTCTTCAACAACCCATCTGAAGTTACTTCTTTAATTGTTTCTGAAGAATAGACCAGATGCTGATTTAAACAAACAACAAAAAATAAACTAAAACAAAACAAAAAAAACCACCCCAATCCAAAGACACAGCTTTGTTCAGATTGTTCAGGTTCAGTTTTCTCTGATGCTTTTGATGGGACGTTCTCTGACAAGCCAAAATCCAAACATAYATGTATAACCTAGTTTTGGCTGCAAAACAACAAGAGCTTGTAGTCAGACTCCCTAATGATTTGACACAGGCACATTATTTGAACTGCCATTTTTCCCATCTAGATGTAGTAGATGTGAGTATTTGCCTACTGTCTAATCTCTGATGCACTGCAGCAATTAGAGTTTGATTTTGCAGAGAAAAAAAGGATTCTATCTATTATTATTAGTCTTGTTGCTCCTCCAGAAAACATCCAGTTTTGGATGAACTGATACATTCTTCCAGAATCATGCTTGTTATTACATTCATACTTAGACCCTAAGGACTGTATTTTAACTCTGGGCTCAGGAGTTTTATCTCTAAACAAACAGTGTCTTGATGCAGGAAGAGGAGGGAGTGGTATTTAAAACAGAGAGGGATGCTCTAAACAGCAGCAAAAATAAAAATAAATTTGTACCAGATTCATTCTTTTTCCCTCATGATCTGGACTTCTTTTGATTCCCTCTGGAGTCCAGGAAGGATCATCCCCTTTAGGCCCTTATTATGGCTAATTTGATTTTAGGAGAAAAGAAAAGTTATGTYAGCTTTCCTATGAAATACCACACCTGTGTGATCTGGGGTTTATTTGTGATCCATGGGCCGTACAGTTGTTTGCAAGATACCCTGTGGACTGATGCGTGCTGATCATAGCATTGAATTAAACAATCAGAATAGGGAGTTGAGGGAGGGTTGGTTTTTTTCCTTCCAGGCTGCAAACGGGGTTCGGATTCAGCCAGAGGTATGTGAACTGCTTTCTGTGATCATCTGGAAATTTTCAACAGCTGCCCCACGTGGCAGAAACAAAGCCCATAAAGCAGTGCCATCTCCACTTCTAATACTCACAGTTGTGGCATGTGGCCTTCTATTGAATTTACAGTTACTGTCAAGAGGGCAGAGCCTCCCCTCCGATGCAGAGCTTTGCAGGACAGAGTGTGTGGAAAACACAGTCCTCAGACATTTGAGAACTGAACTGTGTCAGTGCATTGAATTGCAAATGCTTGGGTGCAGCCACCTCAGTCATCTCTCCAGGTGTGTTCCTAAAAGTGCTTTTCCTTGTTCTTCAATTGCTGAAGCACAAAACTACTGGCACAGGTTAAAAATAACTCCTTTTCCTCCTGAAGCCACCTGCTGAAGCTGAGTTCCCTGAATGACTCAGTGTCATGACAGATGACCCATAATCTGGGGAGTTTGGAAACAAACATTTCTCTTTGAGTGGCAATCAATAGTGTTGAAGGTGGAGCTGCCTTGCTAGAGACGCCTCTCACAAAGTAAGTGTTCAAGAGTATCCCTTGCAGAACGCTGGTGTCAGTTTTGGGAAGGCACAGTGTTCCTGTAACAGTGTCTTCATGTCAACATTTATTTGATCTTAATCAAGTGTGCCAAGTTCAGGATTCAGGGTGCCAAAAAAATAATGTTGCAGGGCTGTCCTATTATCTGAGTTGCTGCTTTTGAGGCAGACAGGGTCATGCTCCAACTGGAATCTGTAATTAAGTCTGAGCAAGTAATGCTCTTGTAATATAGTGGGATTTAAACCGTTGGGGTTTGGATTAAATAGACCTGGAGCCAAACCATTCCTGCTGTATAAAACATAATGAAATTTCTGTTAGTCTAGTTTGAAGTTTAAGTTCTTATCTCTATAGTGGAAATTCTGTTTTATGAAGATGCTCTGTATTTGGTGGCTTTTATCTCCAGTACGTGAAGCTGCCTGGGCAAGGTAACCTCCTCGCAACTATCTGCTTTTTCAAAACCATGTTTGGAAAAATAGATACTAATGTTTTCCTCCAAGATCCAAACCAGAAAAAAAGTCCTGTAAGAGGCTTATGCTACATGAAGAAAAATCTGGTTTTATGTGGAAATAAATGAACTTTTTACATATTGCTCCTTCTAACACTCTTCACAGCTGATGTAAAGATATCTCAGTTGTCTTTGCTCCCGTGAGTATACGTTTGCATTAGAGTTGATTTATGCGAGAAAGGTCAGAAGTATTTTTAAAAGCTGAGAGTCTTCATATTCTTTACAGAGAATATGAATACATTTGAATTCATTTGCATTGAAGTTAATTTACCTTGTGGTAGCTGCAAAAAAAGATATAGATAAATAGGTACAGATAGATAGATATAGATATGTACTGATTTCAGCTGGGTGCTGTACTCTATAGTCTAAGGGCAGAAGAAGGGCAGCTGGCCTGTGGGTATGTAAGAATAAAGGACACTCAAGATAGAATTTGGAGATACCTGTTCCTGGCACCTACGGCTTCTTTTTCACCAGGATTTTCTTGATTTGGCTCTACTTTGCCATCTGTCTGTAGGAAGGCAGAAACATGAGCAGCAGTACTTTTGGATTCAATATGGCAAGCAGCAGCTTTCAAACATCAGTGTTGTCAGGTCATTTATTTATTTTTAACCTGAGGTTGTCCCTCGGGATTGCCTAAAGATCTGCGTATAGACTTCCTGACAGTCTCTCCTGTGAAAGGGGTTTTCCAAGCTGAGTAGGATTTAGGGGGAAGGCTAAGGGAGGGACTTGGAAGCCAAGCTAGTAAACAACCACCCAATTTTCTGCCAAGCTCTTCTACTTTGAAAATCTCTAGTAGACCACTTTTGTGTAATTGTCTCTTTGTGCAGACCTCTCAGAATTTGGATAGGTCATGCTGTTTGAACAGCCAGGTTTGGCAACTTTGTTCATTTCTCCTTGTGTTAATTACTTYTGCCTTCATATATGGCATGCCAGGAAAAGAAAAATAATTCCTCAGGCTTTTTTTAGCTTGCTCTTGCAGAAGGGTGAGGTGGGGTAGCCTTCCAGTTCTCATGTCCCTGAAGATAACTATAGTGTGTCCTCAAGATAACATTGTTCATTAATAGAAAATTCTGAATAAGCTCATGTCTTCAGTTTATTYGCGGCAGAGAAATCCTAGTGGCGGAGTCCCTCAGTGGAAGCTGAACTAGCTACTGGCCCAGAAATTAACTGAAATTCTGGACTAGGAGGACAGTGATTTGGCTGTTTCTCCTAATTTTCCACAAGAACAACTGAAAATTCAACATTTAAAGCACTAACCTGTTAGTGGAAATGGAATATCTGTTCTGTAGACATCCCTCTGCCTTGTTAGCAGGAGTAACAGAGGCAAGGAACAAACTTGGTGCTCATGCCCTTACCCATTGCAGTGTAAGTTTAATGCTGAAAGTCTGAATGGCAAGAGTCAGTGGGTGGTGATTTCACTAAACATTTCCAGCTCCCACAGCAGACGCAGCACAAGAGCTGGAGTCAACGTGTGGATGATGTCCCTGCAAATGTGATGTTACCAGCTGGCCACGTGCTGCTCAGAAGGCTACAGTTGGTGCGTGTGCACTACTTTCAATGCCTCTCAGGCCTTCTGTGTGCAAAAAGGAAGGAAAACTATTCTTGAAGRCCTAAAGCAGGGGGACACATGTTTTAAGCAACATGCATACTAGGTAGGTGTCTGGTAGTGCTAACTAAGCATTAAGCTAGATACTTCTCTATAACCTACACAAGGCATTATTAGGCCCAAAATATTATCTATAATTTTTATCTTAGCTTCACTCTTAATACTGGGGAAATAATCAGAAGAAAGGTGAAAGTTCAGCAGGGGCACCTGAACTAACAGGAGGTGGTAATTTCATTTACTTCTTAGCACCATGGTTTTCATTCTGCTTTTCCTTCCCTGTGAAGAGCTGTACTTAACCTCTGACATCTCCTCAGTAGAAGAACAGATGAACATGAAAATATTTTGCATTTCAGTGATGCCATCAAATATATTCTCCTGTGGGACATTGAAAGYGTCAGAAGACAAGAGCAACAGAAAAAAAAAAAATATTTGCTTTACCACCTAGCAGTTACTGAACAATCATGAACATAATAACAGAGGAGTTYCATTAGTTAGTTTTACACCAATTAATGCAATTTTTTAGAAGTTTGGAGAATGCCYAGTTGGTGAAAAACTGTTCTCATGCTGATTGATGCCTTTAGACCATTTCTGGCGTGCAACAACAGCATGTCATTGTGACAGCAAGTRACGAAGTACTGTATCACAGACTGTTGTTTCCTTCCTGAGAAAGAAACTGAATAAAGGGCTCGGACATTTCACTGTTCAGAATCCTTTGGAGCAGTAACAAAAGCAGATAAACAATACTTATTGTCTTCTGATTGTTTCAAATGAAACCGTGTCAATTCTCAACAAAATATCTTGTTTTCTGGTGGTGCTGCTATCTCAGAGGAAGCTCTGCTGTAGTAGAACAAGCTTTGCAATGTAGGTATCTTTCAGTAGCTGGGCCAAGCTGTTAACCAACTTCATATATTTAGTGTTAATAATTAACATTCTGCTGCTGAAACTGCTTTTTGGTTTAGTTTAAAGCTTCTCAGCATTAAAACTGTGTTTTCATCATAAATGGCATAAAGCTGTAGACATAAAACCATTCACAGGGGACCCAAGCTTCAGCTCCTGAAGGGCTTACCTTTAGTTTTGTGTTTCAGTGGGTAGACACAGGTAGAATCATAGAATGGTTTTGATTGAAAGGGACCTTAAAGATCATCTAGTTCCAACTGCCCTGCTCTGGGCAGGGACACCTTTCACTAGACCAGGGCGCTTGGAGCCCCATCCAACATGGTCTTGAACACTTCAAGAATGGGGCATCCGGAAATTTCYGGGCAACCTGTTCCAGTGCCTCACCACCCTCATAGTGAAGAATTTATTCCTAATATCCAATCTAAACCTGCCCTCTTTCGGTTTGCAGCTATTCCCCCTTGTCCTGTCACTATATGCCCTTGTAAATAGTCTCCCTCCATCTTTCTTGCAGGCTTCCTACAAGTACTGGAAGGCCACTATTAGGTCAGCCCAAAGCCTTCTTTTTTCCAGACTGAACGGGAAAAACTTCACATTATGGTGAAAAAGAACCATTCATGATCACTGCCTGTAAACTAAAGAACTTGGGAAACCTCTCTTGTTGACTGTACATACACAATCCTCCAGCTATATTTTGAAATTAAAGGGATTASTTTTCCTAGTAGAGATGCTCAGCCCTCCTTGAGCTTCTAAGAAGTACAGACCCAAATCTGAGCTTCATAAGAGCACCCATCACTCAAAATGCCTAAAAGCAAAAGCAGTTCTTGAAATTCCCTGTCTTTGCAATGTGGTTATCCTCCAGCGAAGCTTCGGCTGCCAAGGACAAACTGGAAAACATCCTCCTCTCACAGATGACAGTCACTCACACAACAACCAAGTCATTAAACAGTTTGYTGCCATGGGCCTGCTGCCCATTCTTCCTGCCTAGTGGAGCCTTCCAGGGCCACTGCAATTGCCAGAGGAAGTCAAATGAGGGGGTAGGGTATCAAAGTTACAAAATCGCTTCCAGTTAATATATTGAGATCATTTCATTAGAGATTTTGGACTGCTTTCATTGTTTTTGATACTTGTTCCCTGTTAGGATCTGATTAGCAAGAGATGTCTCTGCCCGAATTGAGGTGCAAGAAGTCGGGTGTTAATCAYTTTTGCCTGGCTGCCATTGTAAAATTCAGAGGTTTTGACCTCAAGCTGTGCCGGGGAGGTTCAGGTTGAACATCAGGATGAATTTCTTCAYGGAAATGGTTGTTAAGCATTGGAACAGACAGTCCAGGGAGATGGTGGAGTCACCATCTGTGGAGGTGTTCAAGAAACAACTGGACTTAATGCTATGGTCTAGTCAACAAGGTGGTCATCGTCCAAAGAGTAGAGATCTTTTCCAACCTAAGTGATTCTGTGTGATTGATTCTGTGACATGAGTCTTGGCTGTGGAGAAAAGTGGGCTTACATAGGAACTCAGGAAATAAATTTGGAATTTGGGGTCTCTAGGACCACTTGCTGTGGCACCTGCCATGCCTCTGCAGAGGGCCTGAATGCTGCCAAATTACAGAGGCTACTTTTCTCATTCTTTAAGTATAAACATCTGCACTCCAAGCTATTTTTTTTCAAGTTTATTAGCCCGCTCATCTCATTTGTGGGTTTTCTCCACTGTTCAGAATGACAGCAGACATCTAGGGAAGCTAATCACTCTTCTGTCAAGCCTTAGAAGGCCGTGCAAGCCTTTTGGGAGAACATGTCATCCTTATCTCCAGCACAAACTTTGATGAAAATACCAGTTTAGCTTAGAAGCCAGCTTCCCAGGTGTCTTCCTCCTTACAACAGAAGTATGGAGCTGATCTCCTTGGCTTGCCAACCCAGGACCCACRCAGACCTATAGATACGGGTGACACAGTGAGCAAGGAGATACCTTGGACCRGCAAGAACAGCCAAGGCAAGGACAGTGGGGAGCCTCAATCTCTCCAGGACTTACCGAATTCCCACCACTGGCTCATTTTGTTTGAGCTGTCCTGCTGTCCTGGAAAGCATGAGGCTGGCAGGAACCTAACCCTGCCACTGAACAGCCATGGCCTGTCATTCAGTGCAGAGGAGAAGTCCTGCTCAGGTCAGGCCTTTGGCACAGGGGAGACCTCCAGCTACCGAGGGAGCTTCCTGGCCCGCATGAAAGGCATTTCCAGAGGGAAGCAATGAATTGACAGGGTTTTCTGAATGACAGTTTCAGACTTAGAAACCTAAAGCCTATCTGACATAGATCCTCCTATTAKACTCTGAGTGCATATCTTACAGCACCAGCTTCATCCTTCTTGTTCTCCCATCCCATTCTCTCTACACTGTATTGCATGTTACAGGAATACCTTATTTTCTTCACCTGCTTCGAGCTCCAAAAGRTGTTCTCATCTTTCCTAATCACATTACGCCTGCTCCTTTTTCATTCTTCAACCTTCTTGCTTTTTAACCGTGTCTACTCCTGCAGCAGACTTTGTCTACTCCTTGTCTTCTACCTGGGGCTTCAGTATGTGGGAATCACTACAAAGCTTATGGCAAATCAAACAAGCTGCAGGCTAACACACACACACACACACACACACACACACACATATACACACATGCACACACATGCAGAGAGAGACTTTCCCTTGGGGTTTTGCTTCATTTCCTCTCTGCTCTTTTCCAGATCACTCATTAGAAATTCAGAAATCTCTTGGGCCAGTTTCTGAAGACTAGCTGTTCTCCTTTTGTGACATATGGTTCCCACATACGTGGCCYTCCAAAGGACTGTTTCACTCAAATCTTAGCTCTGGGATGCAATGAGGATTTGAGACAGCATGTTTATTATCCATGGACGACTGACTCTYGCCCATCAGGAATGTTTGGTACTAGCATTACAATTCCCATTTTGCCCTCTGGTTGTAATCCCTGCTTTGACTGTGCTTTCACCATCTGTTGCTAACTCCAGCTGTCGGCTTTTAAAGAAACACTTTTGGAACGTTCGTTGTGGCTCTGAAAAACCTCTCCTGGTGCTTCTGTGAGAATCTGATGTCCTTAGTTAACAAACAATAGTGCCCAAGACATACTGCTGCTCTGAACTTCCTGGTCTGTTTAATTAGCTCCTCCAGCTGGAAMTAGCTGTGGTTTAGCTTCTGTTGTTTTTTCAGTTCCTTCATTATTTCACCAGGGCAGCTGTCCCCACAGACTGCTGCCACCTCTTGTGTATCTCCTTCATCTCATTCCTTGAAGCTGCCAATGAAAAGATGTTGTCTAAGTCTGCTTCCCATGCTGGAAGATGGGCAGCTYGCAGAGCAGACCTTTCAGTCCTGATGATGTCACCTTTACAGCAGCCAGTTGTCCCAGTAATTGTGTCAGAGACCCAGGCCCCCCAAGACAATGAGAGCTGCTCCTCCTGCCAACTCCATGCTGTTTTCATTACTGCATCTCTTGCAGACACACAAATAGTATGTCTGGCACTACATTTCCCTATCCTCATTTCAGGAGAACATAGCCAGCAAGGTCTAAATCAAACACAAATCCAACAGAACTGAGGAGTTTGGAGATCCCTCAAAGTGAACCACCATCCCCCCCAACCCAAGGTTTTCAGTACTGGAAGCTGGAAAATTACTGACAGCAGAAGGCAGTCCTCATCCAAAGCACAACAATCCATGTGAATCTTCCCATTTTGGCAATGAACTTTCAGATCAGACCCAAAAGTAGCAGGGAAATTTTCATACTAATGTAATTGTGAAGTTGCAGCATTGATGGTACAAAAGAACCCTCAAAAACCTGTTGAGATATTTCAGTATACCTCACTAGGGCCGTTCTGCCACTGCTAATTTTGTGCCTATATTTAATTGAGTCCTTGAACAGTCCGGGGACTGCAGGTCATTAATTATCCGAGCCACCCTCAGTGATAGGGTAGGTGAGGACATGTTATGGGATGGCCAGCACAGGGTCTGTGCCAGGGAAGAGGCCAGGGAGCTGTGCCTTATCCCCAGAAAGCTCCCCACCTGGCTCCATGTCAGCAGCTCTCCCTAGGGGGCCCTGCAGGCTTCCCTAATGGCATCTCCTTCTCAGCCCTGCCCCCAGGGGAGGATCAGCATTAGAAAAAAGGCAACTTAGGGATCAGCATTAGAAAAAAGGCAACTTGAGACCCTGCTGCACCTGCTCACTTCAAGTCCTGGGAAGTTTGAACCTTACCACAAAAGTGTGGACAATCCCCTCTGAACTGGAGCTGATCACTTTTACGTAAAATTTACGGATGAAACAGAAAAAAAAGAAAAAATCATGATTATTCTCAAGTCTCCATGGCACATCCTGAAGATTGTTCAGGCTAGAGAGATGGTGGGAGAAAAGTGAGGAAATGGTTGTAAAAAGGAAATGTTTTCCTTCATTCTTAAAACCCTTTTCAGCTCTTGCAATCTGAAGCCATTTAAGATATAAAAAGGAATAACATTGTAAGGACTAAGATCRCCTTTTCTTTGAATGTAACACCCCACCACTGATGGGATTTTTCAGCCAAAGGAATGTACTTCTGTGCTCAGTCCTTGTGTGACTTCATCCCCTGTGCTATCTGAGGTGACTTTGCCGGCCTGTGGGAAGGTTGAGTAGCACAGTGTTTTGAAAGAGAGAAAGAGGTGAAATGCTCAGAGATGGTTTCATGCAAAGGACCATGTACTACCTGTGCATTACTGCTCCCTTACTACTTGGATTCATGCAAGAGTTTCCCTGAGCTCTTTGCTCTCTGATCAAAACAAAATGAAGCTTTTGGTGCCAGCTCGTTACTAGAAATGCCTTTAAATACCTACACATCCTTTGCTCTACTCACACTTAATTATAAGCTGGCTTGACAACTGGCAATTAACCTGATTTCCTTTCATTCTTTTTCACTTCTAACAACTGACTGTGCTGTAGATGCTGACATTGATGCCAGTGGTCTCTGCCTTTTCACTTCCATTTTCCACCCCTGCTATTTGTGCAAAACCTGGTTTCCAGTTTTCTGGTCAAACTCACATATAATGGGTTCAATGTCTTGTTCAGGTTTTTTTCTCACTGAAACGCAGGTCCTAAAAGTCATATTTAATTGCAKAAAATTTGTTATTTGTCCAGGAAAAAAAAATTAAGCACATCTATTACGAAAGGGAGGCAATTTGAAAATGAAATTACTTGACTTTGCCAACATTTTCCRAGACTCTTTTCCAACAATCCACTGAATTTGTCATGAACACAYCAGTGTGTGGTCCTAAAATATGGAGTCCTGTTTGAGCATATTGTTGTTGCCCTTCGCTGTCCTTCATGCTCTAAATAATCCTACATTACCATAAGACTCCCAAGCTTTTTCTAAAGCATTTGTAAGCCTGTCAGAGGTTTTTGGTGTGGYTCCACCTTTACCTTTACAAGGCTTCTTCGAAGAACAGGTCTGCTTCTGGTCCTCCGTTTTTTTTCTATCAGATTGCTGCGAAAAACCTGTGAGCTCTCAACAGGAGTTAGAGCACAATAGCATTAATCAGTGCCTCCTGCCAAATTCTTGCCAGTTCAAAACAACACTTGAGGGATTATTTCTCAGCSTCCATTCATAATCAGTGACCTCTTGCTTATTATTTTAACTGCAGCGACAGTTTTGCTGGATCGAGAGACTTCCCCATGTGGTCTCTGTTGGATTAGTAGCAGTTACATTTTAGTCTTCCTAAATTCATATTTGGCTGCAAGATTTTGCCCTGTTGTAAGTCTCATCTTCAAATGCTTCTGCCCAGTGGATGAAAATTGACTTTGACCCTTCTACAGTTACTTTGTGCAATGGGTCAGCATCACAGGGACAGCACGCTTTCTTCTTTTCCCCTTTCTGCATGCTTTGCCTTCCCTTTCTCCTACAGTCTCAGACAGAGGCAGCAGGGAAAACTCCGATCCTCAACGACGRGTCTGAAACAGTAGTGAGAAATTGTGGGTTTCAGCCTCCTTCACCATTTCCATTTTTCAGGAAACAAAACCTGACTCACAGCGACCCGGCGGCGGTGGCGCAGGAGCCAGCAGCCTGCCAGGGCTCTGGGGTCCCACCGCGGCAACTGAGCCCTGCCGTGCTTAGGCATCGCCCGGGGGCTGGTACCTCACCTTCACTTTCCACTAGTGGCCACCCGACCGCATCAAGGAGGGGCTGCCTTTCCTGTCAGAAGGAGTGGTGATGCTGCAGGTGCCATGGACGTGCGGGGAAAGGAAGGAATGGTTCCAGCAGTAAAAYGGACATTGGGATGCTGTTACCACCACGCTGTGTTTCCCAATAACTTTACTGGGAGCCATGTGTGCACCAAGCTCAGTTTAAAGATGCTCGAGACAAAGTTATGAGGAGCCTACTGGAAGGTTTCTCTTGAGCCCTTCAGACAATTCAGGTTATAYCATCCCATTTTTAGTTCATTCTTGCCTGCTTTCCATAGTGCTACAATGAATCTCACATCTTCAGAGGGAAATGGAAAACATCTTTTAGTTTGCCAGCTGCARAAAGAAATGTTAAGATTAACTGCTGTTGTCAGCTCTGTTAACAATGCCTTTTGCGAATTTGTCCAATCTTGGTATTATTTTCATGCCTAGTGAAGTATTAGCTATTGTCTCTGTCAAAAGCAAAAAATTCCATTTCTTTACCAATGTGTTAAAACCTGAAAAAGAAAAATTGTGCTTCAAAATTCCTGACAAGATTCCATTATGCTGAAAGGGAAAAGTTTTCTTGTATTTTATGTACCCCAAAAAATGATGTCTTAAAGCCTGTGATGCCTCTGTTACACAAAGAATATTTTTCCACATCAGTGCAGTTACTCTTAGACCACACATCCATTACTGCCCTCCAACTCTTTCTTTCATCTAATATGGGAGTGTGTTCTGTGGAAGACACATGAYGACTTTCATGTCATATCAGAATTAATCAAAATATCACAATTTTTTTTTCTCAAAATCTTTAAACCTAATAAATTCTGAACAGAAATCTGTAATTTGTAATGAAAAGATAAATCATAACCATCTGAATAAACTATACAATACTGTTTCATCATATAAGTTTGCACCCCTGGGGTTTTATGGCAAAGACAGCTGGAGAAATCCATGACAACTGAAGATGAAAAGGCAAAATCCTTCCCTAATATAAATTCTTCTAAGTTCATCAAATTCAAGCAAGCTACAATGATTTACACTTCTCCAGAGTGTTTTCAGCACAGTTGCTTTCATAAATAGAGTAGGGGAAACGGGAATAGTAAAAGGTAGGATTATGGATAAACAAAGCAGAGAATGGAGACTGCATGAAGTCTGCTAGGGCGCCTGTTAAAATGTAATTCAGCTAGAAAGTGTGTGTGCTTTACAGCTCTTTGTTGCACAAAAAAAAAAAATTAAAAAAAGAGAAAACAACAAAAAACCCCACAAAACCACATTTTCAAAAGATCTTTATAAAAGTCATCTAGTAAGTCTCGCATAACCCTTGTGTCAGATGAGCTTGTCTGTGATTGCTAAGAAGTGCCAGTTCAATGGTGTGTCACTAGGGGAGCAGTTCAGTTGCCCACACATGGATGTCTAGTGACATTTGAGGTGCTCTTGAGCATTGCCTCAGCCTCCAGGTGCTCTCTCAAAGGGTGCAGGTTTCCCAGGCCTTGGGAGGTAYGTGCCAACCCTGCAGAGACATCACAGACACTCTTGGGCATCTCAAACTGAACAACCTTCTTCAGTCTGGGCACCTGAAACCTGCCCCTGGCAGGTGTTCAACCACCCCCAGGAAAGCAGGGCTCTGTCACCTATAATGGTGACTTGGGAAGACAAACACCATCACTCTGAATATCCCTCTTTTCTCCTTCCTCCTCCAGCTTTGTATGCTGAGTATGATGCCATATGTTATGGAATATCSCTGTGGTCAGCTGGGGTCAGTTGTCCTGGCTGTGTCCCCTCCCAACTCCTTGCACACCCCCAGCCCCCTCCTCACTGGTGGAGTGGGGTGAGAGGCTGAAAAGGCCTTGACTCTGTGCAAGCCCTGCTCAGCTGTAGCTAAAACACCTCAGCTAAAACAATTTCCAGCACAGATTCAAACCATAGTCCCATACCAGCCGCCGTGAAGAAAATTAACTATCCCAGCCAAAACCAGCACAACATCCAAGATGCCTGGGGTTGTCTGCGGGTCTGCACAATGCTGGGTGGATACAACCCAGACTGCAGGAGACCCACAGAGAGGCAGCAGGAGTTGGCCAGGGCACTCCTAGGCACATCAGGTGGTAATAGGTGCCCAGGTTTGGGCACTTGGATGCAGCCCTAGGTCTCCACTGACCTTAATGGGAGCCTTACTTGAACTCATATAAGTGCACTATATGTCCACGACATGGACGGTAAGGCTGCTGATACACTTCTGAGGGAAAGTCTTGAGTCACCCAAGTATCAGCCACCCCCCAAAAAAACTTAGTTATTTTTACCTTTTTTAACAGAGCAGGGCTTGAAAGCGGATACCCAGTCACATCTCTGACTCCGATATTCCTGTTCTGAGGAGATTACTCATAACTTTACAATCCAAGTATTTAAATATGTTTTAGTACTACCATGCTGCCACAAATACAGAATTTATACTCTACTTACTCCCTTGGCTTCAAAAATAGAAACTGTCCAGCAACTACAAATATAAATACCATCTTTATCAGATGGCATTTTGTTATTTTCAATTGGTTTTTGCCCTGAGATGATAGTGAATTAAAGCTGGATACCAAATTTACTCTTTTCAAGGACAAGGTCTCAGCAGCTGAAGCTTCATAGTGCAAAGCTTTCTGGTTACTGCTGTGAATATGGGCTTCACRGTGGTTTAGGCGTTACTTCAAAGATTGCAGCTTAGATCAACTATTCAGATACTGCCTTTGCTGTCAGTTCATTTCATATGCCCATTTTTCAGTACAAGCCATTTATGAATTCTTTGAAGACCTGAGAAGTGAAGTTGCTGTATATTGGCTTCCAAGTGATACTGGCTTGATTTTTTGAGCTCATGTTTTCTGCATTCAACAAAGAAAATATTTTCTACTGGATCAGAAGTAGAGATCTCATCCCATGTCTGGTTAAAAGTCTCCTGCACTCACACCACATCTGCTCTGATGTGCCCTAGAAAGTCACAAAAGGCATTTGGGCACCAAGCTACTCCTGTCTTGTCTCTGCAGACCCCCAAGTGCAATGCTTAGACAGACTCTGGACATTTTTACTTTGATTATTTCCAATTTTATCGTACAAGCATCTAGACTTAAGTGCACAAATTTCTTGAATGTCATCTTTTGGATATGCAAACATGTGTTCTGACTGAGTTTAGCCCATACCTAAACTGCTGGGTCCTACAAGCCAGACACTCAAACCCTTGCATGAAAACGTCCCTGGGACATAGTATCAGAGCATGCACCTGCCCCGTCCCAGGTGTAACATGGGTGAGGGCAGCTTCCCAGGCAGCCTGCTGGACTTTGCCAGTGGTTTTCTTCTGTGTCTGCAGTACAGTGGGGACCCACAGAGTCAATTCCAGTACCAGAAAGTGCTGAAAAGAGCCTCAGTGGTTTGCTATTTGGGATTGCTGCCTTACGTAGTTGTTCTGCTGGTATATGCAACACAAGGCTTTCTGGCTATTTTCAAAGAGATTGTTTCACAGACCAATCCTTGGTCTATTTAACAAACAGTGCAAAGAACATGTGGTCTATACAGAAAAAACCCAAAATGCTAATTATAAACAATTTTGTCTCTATCTCCAATTCCATATTTCTTTAATTTCTTCTCTGATTTAATGTAATTCTAGTATTGTTTCAGAGAAATAAGATATTTGCTTTAAGTCTTCATTTGCTTTCATTTGTCATAGTTTAGAAGCTAATAATCCTCTTCATGACATCATACATACTCACTGAAACCCATTATGCCAAGGACAAAGTATGACAAAGTCTCAGGCGTGGGGAATAGGAATAACAGATGAGAGACAGCAACAGATGTAAATTAACTGCTAAAACCAAAGAATTATATTGTACCATTTCACAGGAAAACTCTGGGAGGAAGGCAAACAGCCCAGCAGTGCTCTCTGTACCCTGGGGATGCTCTCTAAAATCCCTCGCCCATCGTTAGCAGCAATGGAATTGATCAGACCGAAGCTTCTCCTTCGCAAAGGAAATGTAGTGGGCTAACAAATGGCAGCTGAAACACGATGTTAAACACAGCCTAGCACTTAGTCTAACCAACTCATGGTCAGCCTTAGGTCGCTTTTAGTTCTAAGTAAAAGCATGGCTTTACTCCAATTCATAGTGTTACCTGTTTTCCTGCGCAGCTTGAAATTACACTCAGTATTTTTTAAACAATTGTATTTTCTTTGATCATTTCTGAAGGAAATGATAGATAGCACTGTGAGCTGAGCTGGGTAGGAGTGATAAAACTGATCAGGACATTTTGATAGCTCCCAAGCTGATTCAGTCTCATGTTTAATGTGGTTTTGGCCAAAGGAGTCCCATCTTTACTGAAAAACTGAATGCTTTTAGTAACATTGCATTGTACTAGAGTCGAGTGGTGAAAACAAGTTCAGGGACCACAGTGGCCACAAACACGGATTTTACTCAATGAAGGGGTTCCCCATGAGTGCTCTCAGCTGGTACAGACAAGGAAGGAAAGTAAGTTGGAAGGGTGCAACACCAGGTTCGAATGTAAAGGGTCGAACAGCCTCTCTGTCTTTTCACTGTAGGTTTCTGTTTCCAAATTTCAGATCAGAAACCGCTTATCCTAGGCCAAAAAAAAGTTCTGCTTTGCTTTGCTTTTTTTTTTTTTTAACATTTAAAGCTGCTGATTACAACATAAGACCAGAAAGGTTCTTAAGCTGGTGCCTTGTGTCCAGCAGTGACTGCAAGTGACTCCCAGCATCCTTAATCCTCAGCAGAGCTCTTTTCCATGAGCTTGTCCTGTGCCCCTTGAGTACATGCAAACTTTGGACATCCATGCCTGTGACCAGGAGCTCACAGCCCAGGGACATCCTGAGGGTGGAACAACCTCTGGTGCTGTCAGCTGAACCTGTTTCCTACTACTTTCATCTGCCAGTGTCCCATTCCTCTACCGGAACCGTGCTGTTTATCCCCTCTTACAATACCTTTCATGACTTCATTAACTTCTGTGCAGCCTCCCGTCCCCACCATGTCATCTGGTTTTCAGACTGTTTTGTTCCCTCCCTCTTGTTGTTCCTTGTACAGAAGCCAATTCATACTTTTGGTCATCCTTGTTGCCCTTTTCTGAAACTTCTTCAGTTTCTCTACACCTTTTTGAGGAAGAAAGACCAGAACTGTGTGCAGAATAGAAGGAATGAGAAATCATGGACATATAAAGTGGCATGATGATGATGTCTGCTTACTTTCTTTCTTTCTTTTTCTTTCTTTCTCTCTTTCTCTCTTTCTCTCTTTCTCTCTCTCTCTTTCTCTCTTTCTCTCTTTCTCTTTCTTTCTTTCTTTCTTTCTTTCTCCTTCCTTCCTTCCTTCCTTCCTTCCTTCCTTCCTTCCTTCCTTCCTTCCTTCCTTCCTTCCTTCCTTCCTCTTTCCTGGCAATTGTTAATACTTGCTTTGCATACTGCATACTGATAACAAGCATGAATAGTTTTCATGGCACTATCTGTCATAGCCCAGAGTTTTTGCTGTTGAGAGAAGCAATCAACCCATCTTTTTATACATGAAAATAGGGTTGGTTTTCCCCCACCTTCATATTTATCTACATCAAATTTCATCTGTCATTTTATTGCCCACTCAATCTAGCAGGCTTCTTCCACAAGTCTGCACAATCATCTTTGCTATCCAGAATAAATTATTAACTTCATATCATCAGCAAACCTCGCTCCTCACCCTGCTTCCATGTCCTGTATGACAGTGTTGAAAAGCACAAGTGACAGTAAGAATTTCTTGCAGGATTCCCCTTACAATCTCACTTCACCAAGGAAAATGACCATTTTTTCCAACACCCTTTGGTTTCTTTCTTTTAATAAATTATTTATCCACACATGAACTTTCCCTTTTGCCACACAGCTGCTTTGCTTCCTTAAAAGCTTCCAGTGAAGGACCTTGCTGAAAACCTTTTGGAAATAGAAGTAGACAGCACAGCCAGCTTTTTCTTATTCAATTGTTGTTGACATTTTCAGAGAACTGAAGGTCTGAGAAGGTGACATTCATTTATAAAAGCTGTAACAATTATTCCCTAGCAAAAGGAATTGCTGTTATTCCAGCCAAGAAAATTTCCTTGCTGAAATGACAATGCAGGGAATCTATCACTGATGAAATAGGTGCTTTTCCATATGACTTATTATCCAGCACTCATTTCCAGAGGAAATCACCCAGATCAAGAAGTCAGCAAGACTCAAAAGAAGGTTTGGCAACCACAATCGGAGTTCTTCTGCTTGTTTTCCACTAGTGTAGGAAGGGATATTGAAACTCATGAATCAGGTATTAAATTATTATCTCAATATAAAAGATCAGGATGAAATCTAATGAAGTGTAGTAGATGATCCCGTTATTTCTGAATACTCCTTCATTTGAGCCTCATCTGACAGAGAGGAGCATAAAGCTTCCTGGGTGCATTAGCAGGAGACTCAGCCTCTCATCAGGCACGGAGCTGCAGGCTACAGAGCTGAGCAGAACAACTGCTTCCTGCTAATCACCAGGCTGCAGCACTGCTTGCTTGGCCTGCACAAGAGAATAAAGACTGACACTAAATTACCTGCAAATATTTTCAGCCACTTATTGATCTTCATTTTAATGCTGATGCTTGGGTTAAAAAGTAAGCTAGCTGAGACCTCAAAATCTTAATTTAAATTAAAAAATATCCATTTATAATGCTCGTAAAATAACGTGCAGCTTTCCAAATCCAGTCCAATGTTTGTGCTTTGCATGTTTTTCACATTAGTTTGCTCTTCCTTTCCTTTCTCTTCCCTTCCCAGCAATTTGCAGCAGGATGAGATTCTCACACCGTTCAAGTTGAATCTTGTGTTATTCAGTGTATTACAGCTAGTGCTACAGTATTGTTTAATTACAAACATGAGCTGATCAGCACACTGAGAAATATTTTTGAGCTTTGCAGCTGTATCACTCTCTCGAGGTTGTTTTTTAGTTTGTTGTTTCTTTACTCCACAGACCATTTGCTAAAATGTAATATGGCAAATTATGTTTCCACTTATTTTTCCTGTGTAATTCTTTGTAACCAGTGCAAATAATAACCAAAAAAAGTAAAATAATAACCCCCCAGGGTCCATCTTGCTTCTTGAAAACTTCTGGACATGATTTCTAGTGTGTCTATGTGCCTGCAGGACTAAGCAAGCACAGACAGCTCTGACTTATCTTCACACCAAACTAGGTACATCCAGCTGTTGCATGGAAATACCCTGGCATAGTAAATTAGCATGCTCAGAGGGCTATGATTTGAAAATTAACTTGGCTAACTGTCTGATACATATCTGTCCATGCATGTTTACTTCAGAAAGTATAGCACCGAAGCAGTAAAAAAAAAATAGCACAGTGTTTTTTATTTATTCCCCTTTGATTTCCATATACAGTCAAGCACTATAGTATTTGAGTATGTCATCCATGCTCAGATACTCTTACGGACATAATTTTCTGTCCATGTAATAAATGCAAAAGCAGTGCAGCTTTTAGTACCATTTATTCGTTTTATGTGTGCAGTGATACACAGCCTACTGGCGTTATGGCAGACAATCCACATTAATAAGCAGAATGACCTTCCCAAATTTCCAGCCTTCAAGAGCACAGTTCAGTTGCCAGTTTCATAAATACTTCTGAACAGCTTCATTTTTGAGAGCAATCCCACTGAAGGTACATTTTAGCCTATATGTCTGCAATTAGATCTGTCTGTGTTACTCTTTTGGCTGAATATGTTTAGTCAAAGCATATACAAAGCATATACAAATTGTAAAGATGATGACAGAAAAGGCTAAAGAAAAAAGCTTTCTCAGTTGCTATAAATAAGTGCAGGCAAACATGCCTGACAACAGATTATGAAAAGAGTAATTGAGATCCTCTTCTAAAGTAATTAAGCAAAAAGGAGAATTAACTCAATATCCTTATTAAGGGAGAACAAGATAAAGGAAAGTGTTGAAGTGGATGCCATTTCCAGAAAAAATAAGCCATGAAGTCCCTAAATTGAATTTCAATTGTTATCCATTTTTTTTGTCTAAGCTTGGGTGTATGTGTCTGGTATGAGTGTATGTATCCTGAACCCCATCCTCCCTTAATGTATTCATTTTCCCTCCCACTGGGCTGTCTCAGTGATATATTTGTGCTGCCAATACACAGCAGAGGTTCTTCATGTACGTGCTGCTCAGTGAAAACAGCAGCACGTTCCTGTTTGGGGAAAAGAAGTCCCCAAGCCCTGGCGTACCAGTACTCACTAATTTTCATATTCTGTTGCACTTGTACCTTCCTGCTGATTTCCATGTCACAGAAATCTGCTTCTGTAGTCACAACGGAGATCATCAACCCAGTAATTGCTTCTTCACTGGCTGTTTCCCGTGGTCGGTCTGGTCCTGCATATGGGCAGAGTCTGCGCGAGCATCTGGAGGTGAGGAGGAGGGAGTGATCTGTGGGAATGGTTCAGAAGCCAGATGCTCTCCRCTGCCACAGAAGCCCCAGATGAATTTTTTTGAGGAAACAGCAGCTGTCCTGATGCCACACCACACAGGCAATGGACTGGCTCTCCAATGCTTGCTTCTTTTTTCATCTGTACCCAAATGAACGAGGAAGGCAGAAGCGAATTCATGTGTCAGGAAGCTGGTCACGGCTGCTACTTCAGGTTAATGAGCCTGGTTAGCCAGGGGCTTCCTGGCAGTATCAGGGAAAAACAGATTTTGCCAAAAGTGGCCGAGTAGCTCTTGCAAGGGCTTCTCTGCCCAAGCAAAGTAGGGACATGGTGCCAAGTCAGGGCCTGGCACCAGGAGGAGAAGGCTGCTCCCCTGCATCCAGCACCTCTGCCCTCCCTCGCATGGCTCAGGGAGGCACCGTACGCAGCTCTGCCCAGACATGATGACCCCAGCAGACTGTGAGGAAGGAGCCTTTACTTGGGTTTTCCCTCCCTCTCTGCCACACACCCTGCGGGTCCTGCTCCTCCCTCATGTCACAGGACTGGGAGGCACCCATCGTCCTGCCACCCATGGTGAGAGCCTGCCTTGTCTCGGCTGGCCAGGCTGCGGGACCTCACCGCTGAAAGGGACAAAGTCGGTGCAAACAGACAGGATGTGGGTTCTGCCCCATGTGAGGATTTTCAACAGTAGGACCTACCCCAAATCCTTCCTCATCCAGAGCTACACCTAGGCTCCCCTGAAATCAGGAAGAGTCTCCTTTCCCATAATGGATTTCGAGAGGGCTCACCCAGAGGGCCACTGACGAAATTCAGTGAGCTGGATGTACAAAAACAAAGGCAGGATTGAACCAAGAAAGAGGAATTTTAATAGGTGAAGGCAACTGTGTTCTTTTTTGTTGTGGTTTTTTTTTTTTTAAATGTCATTTTCCCTACATGTAATTGTTGCACTTTGAAGAAAAAGAGCACTATCAAATGCAGTCAGCTGTGGTTCAGACACTCTGACTTTTCTTTGTCATCCAAAGCATTTACAAAATACTCACGTTTTAAAAACCTTTTCTTTCTTCTTCTGTAAGTTACCAATTTTGTTTTGCCATAGCCTATGTACAAGGTAACTCTGAGCATTTTTTTTACTAAATTTTTACTTGAATAAAGTATTTTTAATATAGAGAGTATATAAAGGATGGATTCTTTACATCTGGATATTCTTTATAGTGGCTTAGTTGTATTTTGGTTTTTCCTTTAACTTCCATCGATTTTAGCTAAGCCACATACCTTGAAAGTGTTGCATCCCACAGCCACGTGTGGTATATTCCTGCTTACTACTACCCTTCCTCATTTCCTGTCACTGTAAATTGGTCACTTGCAAGACAAACCACACTAAATGAATTCTCCAGCGCTCTTGTCTTTCCATGCAAATTCACATGTTGACTTACTAGACTAAAGTAATCTGCTTACTGACATCCAAGTAGTTGGGTATAAGAAACAACATTATTAATTATCTTCACTGATATGAAGCCCATCAGTGCCAAGGACAGCTGGCAGTCAAGGTTTTCCATGTGTCTTGTTCCAGGAAGCCGGAGGGGAGTACCTAAACTCAAGACTGGCTTATTTAAATTCAGTACAAAAGCATTTTTCTCTGCCCATGACTACTTTCATTAAATCAATCCTAATCTTTCAACAATGATGTGAATGCCATTATGCAAATAAGCAACTGCTTTTCAGCCTTGCAGAACGATGTCACCGACACAAAGGTTTCTGAGGCTCTTTCGTTGTGGCAGCCACTGAACTTCATAAATACCAATTTGTAAGTCTTGCATTGGGTGATAATGATTTTTTCTGTGAGACTGGCCACTTTTAAAGCTGTATCTTGAAGCTGAGAACTAATGAAATGTTTAATATTCTGGAATAATTCACCTTTGTGCATCAGAATGTTGTAAAAAGGCTCCTATCTGATGACGACTGCAGCTGGCACAGTATGCTCTGTATTTATCACAGTGCTCCAGATAATATTAGTATTTAATGACTGCGCACTGATAAGCTGAAACTGAATGAATAGACTGTCTTTCATCTCATTCTGCTTAAGGTGACATGAACTTTCATTTATGTCACAGCCACTTGCAGCTGTTCAGATACACTCTAAAGATGCTGAAAGGAATACTCTATCAATCCACAACCAAATGAATGACCATAAGAATGAGTCTGTTGTCTTACTGTCTTTGGATTGCTTTAATAAAAGCATTTGTATTCCAGGAAGGAGGCAAGAATATAATTAATCATTGACATAACTGAGTAGGCACATTGTGTAAGTGATTCATTAGGAAGCAATTTCAAGAATATTTATTTTGATGATATACATTTTATAATTCATTAGCAACATAATAAAGTGAATGCTCACTTCCTATTTTTATACCTTCGAATTAAATATAACTGCATCCTTGCTATCTGTGGCTCTCTGCAAAGCTTTGTGTTTGAAGCAAAATGTAAGAGCAGTGATCATGATGGAGATAGTTTGGTAATATGGGGAAACTGTATTTACAGGGTTGGAGTCCTTTTTGCATTGATGGCCACGATTAATAGAATCATAGAAACATTTAGGTTGGAAAAGACCTTTAAGATTATCAAGTCCAGCCATTCAGACCAGAAATATGGTATGTGTGGTAGAACTCAGCCCCACATCTCAGTATTACTGATAACACCTTGGCAGATAAGTCTAGAACTAAACTAGTGCAACCACATGCAGGAACAGATATTTGCAATGACTTTTCCATACTCCAGCTGCASTTCAATAGGTGCAGAATATGAGCGGAATTCTCCCCGTGCCATGCCACTCTCCTGTACCTACACGGAGCTAGGGCTATACAACAGCAGCTTGGTATGCTACATGATTTTTCTCTCTTTGAATACTTCAAGGCAAAAAGTTTGGTTTGAAGAGGAGGCTCTTTTGATAAATATTTGAGTAGCATTTCTTAAACTTCATAAGATTTCATGACAAGCCTGCCCACTAGGGCTCGCCTTGGTTCTCCTCACTGCTAGTGCTCAATGACTTCCATTACCCATAGTTTCCACCTGCAATTAATCTAGCGCATTTTTGTAGATGCATCTGTCTAACACTCAGAACAAGAGCTACAGTGGATGAAACAAGAGGTAATCAACATTGTATGTGCGTCAACTGAAATCGGTGTGACTCTAAGCTAGTCCAAGCTTGGTTTTAACAAGAAGACATGCTCCCCCAGGCAAACAGATCTCTTGCATTAGCACATCTGGTCATCTGGATCTTTCTAAGTAAAGATAATAATTTATTTAAAAGATCTTTATCTATTGTTAATGACAATGCTTGTGAAAGTAGCTTTTTTGGTAAGGACTGAGGCAGAAGGCTTCTGGGAATAGATGAAGGGTGAGCTGGAAGAAGGTGAAAAACCAAAATGAGCAGTGAAAGTATAGAGTTAAAAATAAGAAGTGTAAATCTAACAGCTACTGAAAACTTTATGTAACTACTAAAATATTTGACATGCAATCTTAGGCTAGAAATTAAAGGTTTACTTCCTTTTTCCAGCAACATCTAGTAGGAGGTTGATGACAGCTCAAAACTTGAGCCAGAGAGAGTATCAAATACTGCTAACAGAAATAATAGCCATTCTTGAAGTCTTTAAAAATTTGTGATGGAAAGTACCCGCTTTATTTGCCTGACTCTAATATAACCTTTTCACTTTCATCATTGATATCTTCCATAGTTACATAATGCTTTGAACAGCTTTCAGGTTTACACTCTGTATTTTTAACTTTACATTCTCACCCCTGAGCAAATACCTTACTTGGGGGATGAACTAAACTACAGCTCTGCAGTGATGCCAACAAACACCAGCCCAGTGAAGCAGCTCATCTCACACAGCCGTGATTCAGCCACATCCCTCCACTCTGCAGGTACCCGTCTTTTACCTTACAGTCTCATGCTTAAAGCACCCCTCCAAGCAGCTGAAGGCCTAGAGCAATTCAAATTTAAATCCCTTTTTTGCCATACAAGCACTTGCTGTGCTCTATTTGCCAGCTTCTGAACACCCTAACCCCAGCATGGCCATACTCAGCACCTGTGGGATGTATCTGAACGAGGCAGCGATGCCATGGGGCAGTGGCTTCGGCACACAGACCAGCTTTACTGCTAGCTTCCAGATTTGATTCTGTACTTGGCATTAAACTCTATTTAGCTGCCAAATGGAAACAATCTCGAGAAAATGCAGGTCTTTCCTCTCCCACACTAACTCTGAACACTGGGCTTTCAACGCACCTCTGCTTTTTGCACTCTTCTTTTTGGCCTGCAGAAATCTTAGAGCCTTCTGCGGTGCCTGCATTTGACAACAGACGAAACTTGTGCAGGGCTCTAACTTTTGAGGGTGAGAGAAGCAGGCTCTGAGCCTGTCCCTGGTTCTGCTGTGGTCCGGCACAGAGACTGAATTAGCAAGGGCTGTGGAAAGTGCCCTGAGCAGAGTGACTCTGGCCATACGCAGAAACCACAGAGGGCCCTCTACAAACCTAAACCCAGAAAAGCACTCTCTGAGTGAATTTAAACATTTCCTCCAGCACAAGCCACTGACTGGGATTTCTGTATTTTTGTTACAGCTAAACCCTACACTGGGAACTTCTTCCATCTCTTCTAGATGCTGGTGTTTGAAATGAGCTCAGGATGGGAAGATCCAGTTTCCAGAAGGAGAAATCTTCGTCTCTGTGGTCAGGCTGCTTCAGGGTGTGAGGCCACTTGGTGAAGAAGCTGTCTCCCACACCCTTCCTTGTGGAAACCTGGGTGGAGAAGCAGCTAAGGTTCTCCACCTTATCTCCAGCTGAGGGTACGAAGATACTCAATTCCAAATCTGTTATCTGAAAGCCTTTACATGTGGAAAGATAAAAACTTAAATGGACTATTTAGCATTTTATTTTACTGATGCATAAAAAAGAAAAAAAGCCTTTTTCCTAAATTTAAACTATAAATTAAAATGGTTTTATCTGTACCTGGCAGGGAATGCTGTTAGTTGAATGATATTTTTAAAAAGGTTTCCAGTTTGAATTTTGCTCAGTTCTGCAGGCTGGATATGATCTGAATTACAATATTATGTTGTGTTATGACACAAGTTGGTTGATGTGTTATTGTAAGTGTTAGCAATAAAAACTAGTTTACTACAGAAATGCAAACCTGATTCTATTTACTTCATTACTCACAAATAGAGGGAGGAGTTTCATTAGAACTCAACTATACAAAAGTCTGCTAAAACCTTTTCAAAGCACACAAAGGGTTTAATTCTCTTTCTGAAATGACTAAGACCTCCTACAGAAGAGCCCTCTTACAACTACCTGGGAAGAACATTACATCCATAGTGGAAAAGAACATCGCTTCTTAAAGAGGTAATTCATCATGCCACCTTCTACCATGTCCCACTGCTTCATAACTTATTTTTATTGACCAAGGACAATGCAGGGAAAGAAAAATGCAGTAGAGATGTATTAAACATTTTAAAAGTCTAAGAAAATATAAAAAATCTTCCCATTAAACAGTTATGGATAACTTCTCCTCTTAGAGGACAGCCTGGTGTAAGGAACACCATTACTTTACTTCAGAGATAATGCAGAAGGCAGCCATCTGATGCTGTAAGTCAGTCCCTCCTTAAGCAGTTGCTGAGGAAATAGACGGGGCTGTTTTCTAGACAGTGAAATCAGACACTGAGCTTTCTTTTTCCTCTCTCTAGGGGAAATTGCCGGCACACCCAAGGGAAGGTCTGGTGCCAGCTCTGCGGGGGCACTTTCGGGTGCCTGCTTGGTAACCCTGCCTTGGCTGCAGCAACAGTACCAGAGGCATCTGGAGACAGGGCAGTGGAGAAGCCGACAGCAAGGCAATCTTCATGTTTTATAGAGCTGCCAGACTTCTCGTAGGATGAATCATATCCAGGTATAGGTGCATCTAAGGTACTCCCATAAATCTAASGGCAGGTATGAGAAGAGAGCTGTTTACAAACAGAAGCTCACGATGACCAGTTTGGTGGCTGAGCAGCGGGACTGGCCCAAAGATGCCTGTTCAAGTGTTCAGGTTCCTGTCCAGCCCAACTGGAACTGATCTTGCCCTTTCTGCTATGCATTCCCAGCTGGCCCTTGTGGCCCCTCGGCCAGCTGCCTTCCTGTCCTCTGAGCATTTGCCACAGCTGAGCCTCTCTCTTGACTGAGGGCCACAAAGTCTCCTACAGCTTCTCAAGTCTGATATTGGATTTCTGAGTCTTACCACAGGCTGCCTTGTAAGTCTACGTTTAAGTATGACCTTTATATCTTGCATTAGTGCTGCAAAGAATAATACTGGTTATAATTTGGGTTTACATTTACTAGATTATTTGACCTTTTAAAAATAGCCTTTTGATATAAGTACAACAAGGAGTTTTAAAAATATCAGAGTAGTCTGACAACTCAAGTGGTTGGTTCAAAGCACACTGGGTAGTGCTAGACTCTTTGTACCACATGGTGGCTTTGCCATTTTATTATTGCCTCCCTTGGATCTCTCATCCAGGTTTGGTTTCCAGGGCTGGATTAAGAAGGTCATTTATAGTCTCAGTCTTATAGCATTAGACAATATTGATGTGGAGTTGACTGATTTAAAATCAAAAATGTGATAGTAGTTCTGTTCCTTGGTGATCTATGCATCCATGGAGGATTACAATGACCATCGCTTCCAAGTAAGTACGACTCAAAAAGTGTCTAACAGATATGCCATCAATATTTTCTTGCTTCTTTTATGATGATTAGGAGGAGCATGTTTTGATTGATATAACAGTAGTTTATTAGAATAATGTAATCTCAGTAGACACATAGATCAAATGAAAAACTTTAGGGTTCTTCTTTATTATGTATTTCCCCATCCCTTTGCTATCATTCCGGTGAAGAGTAAATATAATGGGTAAATATATGCCTAATGCAACTGGGAATAAACCTGAATAAATGGTTTCAACTCCACCCAAGTATAAAGAACAAAAAGGGAAAAAATAATGAATCAGTATTGCCTCAGTTTTGCCAGTATAGAAGTCTCTCAAATGATACTGCTAAAATTAAACTAGTTGTGAAATAGCATGTGCAAAGCATGCCTGAAAGGTAAGTATTGGAGCTACACTGCAAAACCCTTTAATTGTTTAATTAACTGCAAGAACATTAATATATACTTGAATAGATTTATAAAAATACCTTTTTTCTCTCAAAAATAATAAATACAAAAATAAGTACTGCCATCAGATAATGACGATTTGAGTATATGTGACTCAGGATAGCTTAAAGTGCTCTGGCTCTTAGCTTTCTCAAGTTTTAAGAGCATCAGTTATTCCCAAAAATGTATCCATCTTCTTCCCCGGCAAATACAGAGCTAAAAATCTTTGCAAATAGAAAAACAACACCTCTTGGGAAAGCAAGTTCACAGAGGTGTGGATCCCTCTACGTACAGCAGGACAGGTTGCTCTGCGCTTTTACTTCTGGAGAAGGTCCCGTCGGTGCCCTGCCCTGTATCGCCCTGTCAGYCTGCCGTGGGACCCCGGAGCCGGCCACCGGCACGCACACAAGCTTCTCCACGCTCACTATTTAAAACGTATTATTGCTCATGCTCCAGTGACTGACAAATAGCTTCTGTAGTAACAGGAGTTGCACATTTAATACGCTGTGATTTTTTTCTGTCTTAACAACTTGTAAGTCTGCCTCCTCCTCCTCCGCCAATAAACTCCTTCTCCCCGAGACACAAAGTGATCGCCAGAAAGAGTGCGTGGCTAGTGCACCGAAAGGCTCATGCACTGACACGTCTGCGTTCTTGGGGAGGCATTTGCTTGTTCCGAAACGAAGTAACTGCAGATCGCGTAAGAATAGGTGCGCCAGCCTTGTGATGAAGGAGAGCCTGAAGCCGTGCATCTCCCTTCTGAAGAAACACGTTGCTGGGGTGAGTAGGTGAAAGAGAATTGTAATTCCATTTATTCCAAACCAGGAGTCACAGACAGTTTCACCCCAGACAGTCGTGCGAGACGGAACCTGTCTCAGGAGCGGAAGGTTTTGCGTGCCCGTCCCAGCCCGGCAGCGGGTTTTAAGGCGCCCAAGCTTAGGGCTCTGCCGTCCCCGAGGGCTCCCCGCCGCCGGCGGCACCGCCTCCCCCGTCCCTCCTCGACGCCTTCGGCGCCCGCCGCCGCCGCAGGAGGGGCTCGACGCGACGGGCGGCAACTCCCGCCGCCTCGACTGCCTCGGCCCGGCTCCCCCCGGGCTGCCCCGGCCCCGCTCCCCGGGGGCTGCCCCGCCGCCCGCAGCCCCGGGCCCGGGGAGGCGCCTGCGCGCTGCGGCCGCTCGGTGCCGGCCCCGCGCTGGCGCCGCCCGCAGCTCCCGCGGCTGCTCCTATTTTAGTCACGGCCGCGGCTCCGTGCCCGCCGCGGGACGCGGGGCCGGCACGGCGAGGAGTGGCAGCCCCGGGCCGTCCCCGTCCTCTCCGGGCGGCGCGGAGGGAAACTTTCCCACGGGGCAGGTAAGGGGCGCGGGCAGGGCGGGGGCCGAGCCGAACCGAGCCGGGGCGGGCTGAACTCCCGGCGCTGCCTCCGCCCGCCCCCCGCCGGCGCTGTCCAGCCAGGCAGCGCTCGGAGCGCCGCCCGCTCTGCCTTGGGTCGGGGGCGAGCGGAGCCGCGGACGCCTTCGGCACAGCCGCGCTCCGGGACACCCGCTCCGGGGCCGGGGCGGCGGCGGGGACCGGCCGTCGGGGAAGGGCTGCCCGCCCCCAGGACTCGCGGCGCCCTGAGCGGGGGTGACAGGTCGCTGCCTCGGCAGGGGAGCGCTCCTCCCCTGCGCGCCCGGCGGGAGTAACCGGAGCGCCCGAGTCAGCGCTGGCTGGAAGTTGGAGAGGTCTGCCGTGTCCCCTTTAGAGAGGAGCGCGACACGCTGCCCTGCGCTTCCCCTCGCCGGGGCTCTGTCTGAAGTGAGACTCTTCGTTGTGTGTCTGGGGTTAGGGGTTGTCCCTGAGGCCAGCGAGGTTTCTGGTCCTGGCCGGGTGCAGCTGCTGCCGCTCACTCACAGAATAGCTGGCTCGGGGAGTGTGTCCACTGTCACAAAACCACCTCGGGATCCGGGGATTTCTTCCTGGGGTTTCCTGAGGCTGGGGTTTGCCTCGTAGGCTGGCATTATTTGATTCTTCTCTCTCTCCATCAACAAATGGTAAGAGCAGATGAACCCTGAAATTGCATTTGGAGTTGCTCCTCTCCAAAGATAGAATGAGCAACACAAAGCGCTTCTTGCCCCCAAACTGTAATATTTTTTGCCAAACACATTCTTCCAAACTKTAATATTTTATCACTTTTTCTTCATCTGTTTCGTAAAGCTTTGTGTGTGTTTAGACTGTCAATCACTTTATGGGCAAACATTTATATAGCTGATCTCTTGTAATATTGAATCAGGGACCACCTGATAGTTGCAGTTACACAGATGTCATTCATGAAATCTGGGTTCCAGAACTAGGGGTTCTTACTACTTCRTTGTTTAATGGGAATATGTTTGTATACCTACAAGTTAAAATGTTTTCACTGACCACAGTAAAACAAAAKGTGGTTTCCACATCTGCAGAACTGGTGCTGGTCAGGGTTTCCACAAAGTTCCGTGTCGTGCCAATTTATAAAGTAGCTTAAAATGCCAAGTTTTAAAAAAATGTGTTGCCTGCAAAACAGTAAATACACTGCAAGTCCTCTAGTGAGGAGAATAGATATTGAAACAGAAGAAAATGGTAATTGTGGTCAGTTGTGGTTGCTGACACAAACTTTGCCTTCATAGATAACTCCGAAGGCAAAGTTTGTGTCAGGTAAAGCTTTTATGATGAAAACTGAGAACAAGAAGTTTATTAAGGATTCAAGAAAAGAGTTGTCAGCTGAAGCTACATTTGATCTTCTTATGAAGTGTGTGGGCTCTTCAGAGAGGAGATTTTATTTTATCATTTTAGTGTGTTCTTCTGGTTTGCAAAAAAGAGCTCTGGTCAGTGTCTCCAGATGTTGATAGAGAGCCTGTGTTTATGTGTTTGGACACGTGGCTCATGGCGCAACTCTCTAAGCTGTACATGGAGGGATGGTGTGATGAACCAAGCCTCTGTGTTTCTTTCTTTTTTTGGGAAATTAAGTTCGTGTCAGGTGGTTGGTTTCATGGGAATACATTTCCCATTGAAAGGCACTACTGCACCATACAAACTCACTTAAGCGGAATTCTGCAGAGTTCAGCTGTAGTTCATTAACCCAGTTTTAAAGCACTTGTGAAATGTGCATTGTGGCTACTTTCTCTACCCTTAATTTAAAAGCTGAACTGTAGAAAAGCTTGAGCTTGTACTTCCTTTTAAGTTTTATTATAAAACACAATAAAACAGACCCCCAAATTGTTTTTTGGCTGATGTTGTTCAATATACAAGAGCCTTGCTCAAATTTATCCAAGTGCTAGTGATGTATAGCTAGTTTAAAAAATGCTTGACTGCCATTCCATATTCATGTTTCCTAGGAGCAAAAGACCTTAAAAATGGAGAGAGGGGATTATACTTCTTAGCTTTCCAGGAATACTGCATACTTATGGTTCATCAACTCTGATTCAAATTGAAAGAAATCTGTAATTTTTTTTTCATTTCAGATGCTGTCTAGATGATAAAATAGACAGCATCTTCAACATTGGCATTGCAACCACAGAGGGTTGCATTGTGTATTTTACAGTGATAAACGGGGAATTGTTGAAGTACTATAAGCTGTGTATAGTTAGCTGGTCTTTAAATATTTAAGGACTAAATAATACCAGCTTCACTGTATGCAGTGCTTCTAATGAACCTTAAAGTGTTCTTTCTGTATTACTGTGGGCTTCCTTTTTCTCTCGAGGCCTCCCCCTASCCAGCTTTTTTCCACTTCTTAAAAAGATTAGTAGGAATTTGAGCAAATTGTAGGCAGAATCAGGTTTTCCAAGCTGCACCCAAACAAGCTGAATGAGTGGAAAGTCCCATGAAATGTCTCCCGTTGAAGAGCTGTGCTTTGGAGACAGCAGCTCTGCGTCTGCTGCAACAGGGAGATGGGAGTCAGGCCCAGCTTGGTGAGGAGGAGAGCCAGTCAGCGGCCTCCTGCTGTTTGGTGGGTCATTCGTGTGGACCCCTGACTTCAGTGTAGAGATGGCACTGGGATGTCTCCGGGGTTGGGCAGCAGCTGACTGAACAGGCTGCGTCATTGAACAACCTTGAGCATGGTACCCTAAATTCTGCCTGACCAGAGCAAGGCTTTGGCCATGGAAAGTCCTGCTTGGCTGGTGGTTGTTTCTCAGAGCTGCCCTGAAGGCAGTGAAGCACCACTGGTGGCCGGACATGCCCCAGCCGCTTGTTTTGCTGCTCTGAGCATTCCCAGATGGATTGCTCTCTGGGAGGGTATCACTTCACATGGATGATCTTGGTGTGGGGATCCAATTTGGCAATTGCAGCCCAGGGGGGTACTGGAAGGACTAAGAAGAGTGTGGTTTGGCCACTTTTCCTAAGGCCTGAGACACTTCGCCTTCCACGTGACAGCCTCTGCTCAGAGGACTGATCCAGTGGGTGAGACATGGCGATGAGACATGAGTGAGGCACGGGATGCCTTCCTCAGCCTGAGRGAGTGCAAATCCATCCTCCCTCCTCCCATGAGCGTGCTCCCAGTGACTCATTTTGACTCATGTGGGTGGGTCACTTGCTGTCCTTCTTGTTGATCCTGTGGTGTCATGCAGAAGGTACACAGAACTGCAGTCCCTCTTCTTTCTGCAATGAGGACACTCACCCAGGGAGTAGGATCCYGAGGCTTGGTTGCTCTGGTTGCAAACATGTTCCATGGTGTAGCACTCATTGATAACACATCCCTTTCTTTGAAAAACATTCACAGGAAGGGATTCTGGCTCCGCATGAATGAAGGTTTCATCTATAAGGTCTATAGGAGGAATGATTTAAGAGATATACCTGTCTTCAGTGTTTTCTGTTGTCTAAAGTAGGTCTTAGTTGGTATCTGAGACAGGCTTTTGGATTTCTCTGGGAGGACCAGCTCCAAAACTTTCTAGGTGTATGCAACATTTTTATATCAAGTAACTTATGACAAAAGTCCAAGAGACATTGTTGCAATTGCCTAAATTGACTTCCTGTAGAATAAAAAGTGGAATTGTAGTAAATCAATTAATTTTTTAATAATAGTACACCCAGATTTATTTTGGGACCAGACAGCATCTTGACTTCTTTAATTCCCAGCAAAGGAAATCTTTAAAGCCATCCTATTAATTAATTACCTTTGCTATGTGCGCTTGTCTGTCTTTGAAATCTGAATATATCTAGTTTTATAGCAACTGATTATCTCAATGCCTTTGTCTTTACTTGAGTAGTCTTTACTTCCTCATCCTCCTTCCATCTTCCTGAATAGATGTTACAGAGTGTGATGGGGCTACTGTAGCCTTCTCTGTATTCCGCAGGTTGCATTTTGTTGGGAAAAACCTTGTGTTTTCCTGTATTATAATTACAGCTTTCTCTAGGATATAGTCTCAAGAAGTTTGAGGTAAACTAGCTTGTGTTGATAGTTACTGTCCTTATTGCTGCATTCATGTTTTCAGCCTGAAGTGGGTCCAGGGACAGTTTATTACCGAAAATAACTTGTTTAGCTGCCTGTACTTGCCTACAAGCACATAGCCATAGCTCTCTGTAGGTGCACAGCTCCTCTGTGCCCTGAGTTAGACACTGCATTGCAGTGAAGAGTTCAGTTGTCTCTGTCCCTTTGGGTATCTAAGCCCACATGACAGCTGCAGAAGGAAATTAGTGGGTGGAAAGCATGGAACATAAACAGCAATTGGGAGCAATAGGTGTCAGSAGGGGCCACGGAGGGGATTCCTGAGATGTAGGGGCAAGGGAAGGAAGGGGTATCTTAGTTGATGTATGCACTTACGTTGCATGTAAAACTACTTGATAAAATTAAGGAGCAGTTTCTTTTTATAATCTAAATGATTGCTAGACCAGACATAATTTGTCAGCCTGGAGGGGTTGCTTGGAGCTCATCTTTCTGGAAGTGGGGAGTGTCAAGGCCAGGAGGGCTTTCCTTTGGCTGGAGGGACTGCCTGGTTCCTGGTGGAGTTGCTGGACTGTCAAGCCAGGTTATAGCCAGCTATAACACTAGCTCATGTATAAACATGCACACTGTAGTGGCTAAAACCAGTGAGACAAATCCTGCTAAATCCAGCATAATCTCATTTTTTGCATGAAAGTGTATATGCTGTGAAGGGAAATCTTTCCTTTTGCTTCCAAACCTGTGGCAAACAATTCACCCAGGCTGGCTACACGATTAGCATGTACAGCTCTATGGCCTGTCAACATGTACAGTGTGAAAGTGCTGAGAGATTTCTTTTGGAATACTTGGGATAGGGCAACTAAAGAATGGAGTATTCAAACTCTGAATAGCTTTACTTTTAACTTAATTTAAAAAACCAAAGAGACAGCTGCTGGTGGCCTTAGGGCTTTTAGTGTTTCTTTTTTTTGGGAATTATTCTGATCCAGACACAGTAACTAACATTCAAAGCTTCAAGCTGAATTTGAGTCATCAGTGACAAAAATGGGGTAAAGTACACAGTTCTCAAGAAATTAAAAATGTACATAATTGGTAATTCTTTGTGTGAATACTGCAATGTGTGAGGGAAATACCAATTTGAGGAGGGGAAGGTTGTAATGTGAATTTAAATTACAATATGAAATCATTCTGTTTTGACTGGTTTAGTATACTGCTTATATGACATTTTAAGTTCCTGGCAGATATTTATTTGGGAGAGTATAAGTGAAATGCTCCATTTTCTGCTTTGAAGCTCCAGCAAATGCATTGATTTTAACACTTTCTGATGACAATTTAGCCCTTTCATCACTGCTGTTTATTTTAAAGAAGTCCATGCCACTGTATATTGCTCACATCTCTATCCTGGGCTGATTTTTTACACCACTTCATCTGCTCCTGCCGGAGAAGGTGGGAGAAGGGCCAAGACACTCTGAAGCATCTCAGTAATTCAGCCTGTGTTGGCAGGGCACACCTCCTTCCCGAGCTGGGAGGACTCATGTTGCATGAACCTCGGGTTTTGGCAGCCTCCAGATGTCGAAGTGTGTTGTTCTGAATACAGCGGCCCCATGGTGCGTGGGTGCTGTGCATGGTGCTCCTTCTTCTCCACAGGCAGGGGATGGAGTACAAAGTACTCAGTGTTTGCTTGGGAAGATACAGTTCTTCAGATTTATAAACCAAGACACCTGCTTTAAATGCAGTTTCCTGCTTCCTTGACCATCACCGTCAGATGAACTTGTAGCAATAACTGTTCACCGCAGCCAGGGCAATTGAAGCAGGATATCAAACAAAGCAGAAGGCCAAAGCATCTCAGTGAAAGGATGGTGCACCCTTCAGGTTCTTACAAATGGTAGTGTTGTTCTGCTGTGGAGGATGACTCAGTTGGTATCACAGCTGTTTGGTTTTTTGGTTTGGAGGACTTTTCTCCCCTCCAGCCTTGCTTGCAGTAGATAAATGGCTTAATTAGAATGACTGTACTGAAGCCTCCAAGAGTTTAAATTTTGGACATGTAGGAACTATAAAGAAAAATATTAAAGTCCTTATCTAGCACTAAATACCTATCAAAATTAGAAATTTTACTATTCTTAGGCCCATACTTATTATTGTCTTTGCTCTATTTAATTCTTCATATGAAAAAATTACCAACAATTTTTAGCACCCAAATATTAGAATAATTTCTTGACTGAGAAGAGCTGCCTTCTCTCTTTCTGCCTGCAGTTCACTGGCAGCAAGCATGCCTGCTCTTCACTGGAGCCCTGAGAAACCAGTCCAATTTAGTAGCAGGTTTTGTCAGTATTCCCAGAGGGTTTGATTTTGCCTTCACACCTTGTGTAGCTCAGGACAGTAGAAGTTCTCATTGCATAGAACAAATTAAATAAGTGGGAATTTTCCACACAATTTTCCTTTTGGAAGACAGGTCCTGTTCTGAAACGGAATGGTTACAAATGCAGGACAGTTTTCTCAGGCCTTTGTTTCTGTGTATGATGACCCTGTATCTGTGTCCTAGTGGTGTGCTGTTCCTTCCAAATTATTTTGACCCATCTTGTTATGAATAGATGTTTTACAGCAATGCTGTGAGTTGTAGTGTGGGCAGACTGTGAATACAATAAGCGAATTAGAAATTGAACATAAAATTTGTGAAATTACTATAATATCATGTCAAATTATTGCAATCACCTTACATGATGAAAAGACATTGGTAATGTAAAGTAAATTACAGTACTGATCCACAGTGGTTTTGTTTGTGGCATGCATACAACTTCTCAGTCATGGTTCCCTTCAAAACACTGATTTTTATTATTTTGTTTTAGAAATTAGGGTCTTCAGTAGAACTGCTCAGAGCAAAGTGGTGGCAGCACAAAGTATTAACAATAATCCAAAATCACTGTTATCAGTGATTCTGTTTTAAACAAACAATCAGTCAAGCAAAAACCTGCTGATTTCTGACTGTGCAGTGGAAATGCTGACTGGATTCAGAACACAAGGTCTGGAAACAGCATGTTCCAGTTTTAATTTCTTTTGGTTCAAAAATCTTACTCCTTGATCGCAGAAGTACCGGCTAAAATTCCTCATGCTTTTACCATGCCTAGGTAACTTCTTCATGTCTGATGCAGTTCTCATCTCCCAGTCTCCAAGAGATAAATCCTACGTCTGAGGGGAGCTSTGTACCAGAGAAGAGTATTTAGATAAAAAAATGACTTGAGAAGGTTATAGTTATAAGCTACCTTATTCTTGTAGTTCTGGTTCTTCCACTGCAGTAGCATACTGAGCATTGTAATTTGGAGAGGTTCTGCACTCTTTAGCTGTGGTATTTTTATGGGCCAGTAACTTTCCTATCACCACTCYCAGAGAGGGAGAGTCTCCTCCTAATTTGTTCTTCTGAGCTCTGCTGCTCAGTTGGTTAGGATTTTATGTCTTTACTTAGCACTAGTGTTTTTCAATCACAGAATTAATGTTGGGGTTTGAATAAACTTTAAAGAAGTAATGCTGTGGTGGCTAGGAAATATGATACAAATTTTCTTTGTTAATTTCTTAGACCTGTCACTGTAAAAGAGGCACCACCGAAAGCGCAGACGAATGATGTTGGAGGCTTCACTGCGACAGCAGTGCTTTTAAAGTATTGTGGCTCTTGTGGGGGAAAGAAAAAAGCTACTTTGATATTCTAGAGAATCTGATAATTTTGATAGCAAGATAGTTCTTAGCTTCCCTGCTGTTTTATGAGGAAAAGAACTAGACAGTTAGGCTTTGGAGGGTTTCAGTCCTGATTACACCGCTGATAGATTCTGGCTTTGCAATTTCTACCRTGTGTAATCTCACACTGAAGTATGTATTTTCATTTTAAAAGATAGACATGGAAAGCTGCTTTATATTTTTTTAAATTTATTGGGGGGTGTTCAAGCTTGTTGGTTGTGTGTTTTCCTTTTAAAACTCTTAGGAATACATCATCATATGAAAACAAATAGCATGTTTCACATTTTAGAGTGTTGAACAATAAAATTATGTGGTCCATGGCATGAAATTATATGAGGTAGAACTTTGAATGTTATGAAATTGCTTTGTAAGTGTCCCTTGAGTAGTATTTTGCAGGACTACTTACATCATGTTCTAATAACATAATCTGTATAAAGATGCCTTTAAGCTTTGTAATCTTCCTTATATATGACAGGTTTTTGCCTGTTATCCTTGGAGTAGAAAAGACCATCCTCTGTGCTACTTGGGTTTCCCTAATAGTAGTGTTCAGGGATAGAGTTTGTTGTCTCCAGGAACAGAGAGCAGCCTTGCTCAACCCTTTAATAAGAGTGATTTGACCAAAATCCAGAGTAAGATGGAGGAGGTGAACAAGAAACAAGTTCACTGTCTCTTCTTGTTAAAGAGCTGGTTAGGACATTAAATAAGGCTCTCAGGGAGCAGGTTCAGGACCAACAAATCTAAGTGCCTTCTCAGCAGTGAGGCTGTGCAAAGCCTCGGCACAGCATGTTCTGAATGCAACATACAGGTTTACATGGATTCTGTGGCAGTTCAGTGGTTGCTACAAGGATCACAGACAGAGAAAACATGATCTTCAGTTGAATGAATATTAAGGTTTGATCCTGGAATCACAGAGCTGCAAGGGGAATTGGAAGTTTGTAATACAGTCTGTGATTTTAGGCAATAAAATCTTTGATAAAATTTAATTGATGCAAATCATCGTGTAAGTAATTCATCTTTTCTTCACTTGTCCAGATCAGATGAAGCTACAGATGACACGACCAAAGTCAAAACAATGCATGAACTGATGACAAGCAGCATTGAGAACATTAGCTGCCTAGCTGCTGGAAATCCTAAGTGTGACTTCACTACTGAAAGAGACCCTGATGTTATGTGATCATTGAGCAGAGTTTGCAAGAATGGAAAAGCAAAGGACCTTACTAGCTGCATCTCATAAATAAATATTTCCAGGATTCAGCTGAATGAAAAAATTATTCCAGCCATGGGAGAAAATGCAAGTTTTTGGGAAAGTTTGATATACGCACATCCTACATGTACCACCTGGAAGCAAGAGGCGGAGGGATCTATCTACCACCTAGCCAGTATTCTCTTTGTTGTGGGCTTCATGGGTGGAAGTGGATTCTTTGGGCTCCTCTATGTCTTCAGCTTGCTTGGATTGGGCTTTCTCTGCTCTTCTGTTTGGGCTTGGCTGGATGTCTGTGCTGCTGATATATTCTCCTGGAATTTTATACTGTTTGCTATATGCTTCGTCCAGTTCATTTATGTTACCTACCAAGTTCGGAGTGTTGCCTTTGACAGAGAATTCCAGGAACTCTACAGTGCCCTCTTCCAGCCTCTGGGAATTTCCTTGACTGTGTACAGGAAGATTGTCTTGTGCTGTGATGCAGAAGTGATTACCCTGGAGAAGGAACACTGTTATGCCATGCAGGGCAAAACACCTATTGACAAACTGTCCTTGCTTGTTTCAGGCAGGTTTGTATTGCTTTGTTCAGGTTTACTGCAAATATCTTTATTTTTCCCTCCTTATTGAAAATGAAAGCAAAAAAAAAAAAAAGCCTGATTTGTGTATTGTTTGTTTATTTTCCAGTACAATAGATTAAATATTAATGCAAGTAATATAAATATTAATAGGTTAAATACACTTGTYTAGGATAGCATTAGCGTAAAAACACTAAGCACAGAATCTGTAATAGCAGAAAGAAAAGGATTGGAAGTCATTCTTTTCCAGGCTGCTGTATCATAGCGTTTAACAAGTTGGACAGATAAAGTTAATAAATGTGTTTTTTCAGTCTGCAGGTTATGGCTTGCTATCTATCTACTGCCCAGCTGATGAGCCCAGCATCTGTTTTATATTTCTTTACTAGCGTCATCTGAAATTAGACTAAAAGTTAGTTATGAAACTGAATATACTGAGATAAACTGTTTAATAGAGATCTTGACTTTGATACAGATTATATTTCAATGCTTTCAAGGGGGTGGGAGAAGGATATCAGTAAGGAAGAGCAAAAGCCTTAAACATGCCCTTTCGTTACAAGGGGACATAGTTGATCCTTATCAAGATTTGCAGAACTGGGTCTGCAGTTACTGTATACTGTGACCCTTTGCTAGACCCTGAGGCAATAAATCCACCTGCTTGTACTCCCTGCTTACAGGAGAACCTGCTGGCAACCTTGCTGATGCTTTCCTGAGGGAAATACTAGCTTTTGTACTGTATGCAAAGCAGCATACAGTACCAGACCACCACAAGAGTAGGTGGGATGCCCAGAGGTGATGAACATGGACTGTCTTTGATGGAACAGTTTGTGGGTGCGTTTTGGTAGCCTGCTGCATGGATAGATGGAATTTGTAGGCAGGTTGGCACTCCGCTGATTTAGGACTACTTGCAATGAACAATATGGATTATAGGCAGTTTTCCTTAGTGACACCCTGGTTCAGAGCATTCTTGGGAGCTGTCTAGGAAGTACCCTATGGTGGTTACTTTTGGCCATATTGAAGGAGAGACATCCATCCTTCTGCATGCCCAACCAGTTAGTAATCAGGCAGGGAGTTCCTGCTGCCCTTTGTCATGTGGTACAGGGCTGCTTGTGTGCCTTCACACTTAAATATTACTTCAAAAGTAGAAAGGAAATTGTTCTTTAGTGTCTTCGGAAGGCCACGGCATTCACACAGAGATCCCATACCTCCAGGCTGTTCTTCTGGCTCCAGACACAGTCCTGTGCCCATGTAATTCCTGTTAGACATGGAGAGAGCCCTAGCTAGCACATGCCGTGGGGCACTTCTGCTTCTGACTCCAAGCTTTTGCCACTTTGTTCTCTTTAAAATGCATATTTGCCAAAACTAGAAGTAAATCCCATGGTTTTCAGGGGAAGCAGGTAAATGGTGTTATGGGCATTGGTCTTTCACCTCTCCAGTGCACCCYGGCCTCCTAATGACAAAGCTTGCTCATCACTGCACAGACCTACCACGGTGAGAATAATGTGTTTTGAATAAGGCCTGGAAAAATTTCCATTTCAGTTGCATGATTGTCTTGTATTCTCTTTCAACTGGTCTGATCAAGTTGGGCTCAAAAGTATAATTAGGATACTGTTGGACAATGATTGCTTTTTCATCCTTTCRAAGCTGTGTTTAAATTCCTCACATAGTAGATATAGCACATTCTTGTTGCAGTCATTGCTGGTGTAGAGTTTGTGCTATCAAATTAACACATCTTATCTTGGTAGGATCAGAGTTACAGTTGATGGGGAGTTTCTGCATTATATTTTTCCTCTTCAATTTCTGGACTCTCCTGAATGGGATTCACTGAGGCCCACAGAAGAGGGAATTTTCCAGGTAAAAGTTAAGGGGTTTATTTCTTTTTTTTAGTACAGGAAACTGTTCAAGTACTGTTTGATTTAGAAATAAATTTATTCAGTTGTGGGTTTCGTTTGTGATACTATACAAACAAGTGGCATTCCATTAGTTTGGGAAGGGAAGTCCTCTTTGTTCGTTGGACTGGTTTTGCTGTATGTATCTCGTTACAACAAACAGGGATTTTCTTAAAGCTAATCTGGGAGATAGGCTCTGTTTGCATTCTTTGGGTGTGCTAATATTCAGCCCTGAGAAGCCAGGTTTCCTTGGGGTGGGTAGAAGCTGGTGCTGAAGAGGCTTCCCAATGGGAGATGAGCCAGGGAGAGACGTGCCTATGACACAGCTTGGCACGGGTTACAGCATGGGACACAGTGTTAGTCGGGGCTGCCCCTGTGCTCTGAGAGCCCTCCCACTGCTGTCACTTGACCGACACGCTGGCTCCTGTCTGTGTTAGATCTGATGTCTCCTGTCACGAGGGCAAATGGCATTTGTCGAGAGCTTTCTTTAGACCTGCCTTTCCAGCCGAGGCTGCCAAGAGTGGAGCAGGGAGTGCAGGGCTGAGCCAGGGCATCCTGGCCAGGTGGGCACAGGCAAAGTGTCACTGAGGCTGACCAGACATGGTCATTCAGTGCATACCCAGCCACCCTTCTCACTCATGTTTTGCGTACAGCAACCTCCCAGAGCTCTGTGGCTTGATTAAAAGGCTCTAACTGCAGTAGASAGGCTCTTCTGAGAGAGGGGGGTGCCTTCTGAGCAAGGGCAGCAGTGGCAACACCACCGCCTTGTCACCTGGCTCTTCATTTCTCTCTGCCTAGGTAACACTTACAGCAGAGACAGACTGTCGGTATGTGGCCTGGAGGAGAAAGAAGCTCTACCTGCTGTTCGCTAAACACCGCTTCATCTCCCGCCTGTTCTCCATTTTAATTGGGAGCGACATTGCTGAAAAACTGTACGCCCTGAATGACAGGGTGCACGTGGGGCAAGGCTTCAGGTACGACATTCGCTTGCCGAACTTCTACCACGTTGCTCTGCCAGAGACCCCTCCGGTGCAGCCCTCCCACCACTCCCACCACCTCCAGCGAGGGTCCCCCCGGCGCAAGCCCGCGGGGGTTACAAACTGCGGCTCCTTCCTCACACCCTCCTAGGAAGGAAAACTCTGCTACAGCCATTCCTCAAAGCAGTGAAGGGAAATGCAAGGTGGCAAAGCAGARGAGCAGAAAGACAAAGCAGATCAAGACCCAGTCAAGCCGAATTTGACTGACAAGTGCCATTTACATTTATTGGAGTAGGTCGAATTCTCTCTCTCAAGCCAGCAGGTTGGCTTCTGCATTTTGACTGTCTGTGCAATATGTTTACTTTCTGTTGATTCACCTGTCGATCTTCATCTCTTTCCTTTTGGAGGAGAACAAATCATAACAGTCTGAGGTTTTATTGCCATTGCGGTGGCCTCTGTGATGTTGTGTTGTTCTGTTGGTTTTGGAGCTTTTTTTTAAAGCAAGCCCATGGTATTGCTTGCTTATATATTTTCCTCAAAATTATATTTTCCTCAAAATTTTTGTCATAATGAAGTATGACAGTATGAAATATGAATAGTTAATGAAAACAAGTTGTCTTCAAAATACAGCAACTTGCTTATAACATTCATATTTATGCCATGTGAACATTCTCTCAATTTACAGTAATAATATTGCAGAAAAAGAGTAAGGACCGATTGCATTGGGTTTGTTTGTTAGAGAAATGAAAGATTTTGAAATGCACAGCAAGATTCTTAAAAAACCAAACAAAACTAAACAACAAATTCTGTTTCATGACTGATTGGTTTCTCTCTGACTGTCATAAAGAGGCATTATGTGAAAACAAACATAGATGTTGTTGCTGGCATTAGAAAAATAGAACAGCTGTAACTGCTGCAAATATAGCTTAGGGAAATGGTTGTGTAACATTTCTGATAGAATGTGATGCTATAGGACCTGGGCTTCTGCAGTGTCAGTGCCCTTTGTGACGTGTACAATAAATAATGTTAATCAATCAACTGCCAAACCATTGGAGTTTGTTGTACAATATTCTTTTTAGCTACGTTTGTCAGGAAGAGACTAAAACAGCTGCAGCAATAAATACAATTTTTAACTGAAACACTCTTGTTTAGCTTCCACAGTCACTTTTCTGTGCTCATTAAATTCTTGATTTAAAAGATATTCTTGCCCTAATTCTGTGCTGTTTTAATGACGTAAGAGAGCCCCAGATTATGCTTCAGTAGGAGAGGGTTGGTTTCGACCGTTGAGGTCACTGTGCCTTTGAAGAGAAGTGTCTGAATGTCTTTGCTAACTCACCTTCCTGCTGCTATGCCTGATGCCTGCCAGTAATCAAAAAATGAGAAGCATTACTATTTTATGAGAATGGATTGCTGCTTGATATATCTGGAAGTAGATCACATTTTTAATATTTTTAAATTGCTGGCCTGTTTGGTAGGATGACCATTGTGTGCTTCTCTATGTGTGAGTATACATAAAAGTTTAGATCTTGTGAGTTGTTTCTGGAGGACTTAAAATGATGATACAACAATCTTATGCTTGGAAGATAATCATGCAGTATGTATAAAAAAGCTGTTAGAAATTATGTGAAACACTACCTGTTTGAAGGACCTTCAGTGTAGAGGAGTTAACATTGTACGAGCTTTGCTTTTAGCTTTATGTTGCTTTCTCAGAGAGGCAAATCTGCCAAACATAAATACCACAGCATGCAACATGATAATCCCCAAATCATTCTCATAACCCTTCCATGCAATGTGTTCTGTATGTACTACTTAATGTCCCTGAGTCACAGAACTCCTTTGTCTGGGTCAAAAGAGAATTGAAAYAAAAATGCAAACTGTTCACTGATGGCTTTTAAAGACCTGTTCCGATGATAACTAAGGCACAAAGTGCCCGAGGCTGGCAGCATATAGTAAGGATGTACATCTCTGTGTGCCCTCTTCCTATACTTTTCCTGGTTAAGGGACAGGATAGCAGGCTACTTGAGCCCTTGGTGTGACTCAGCACAGGTATTCTCATGTAACTTCACTGCTGTGATTGGTGTCATGTCCTATTTGTTGCAGTTCCTGAGGTAGGTAAAAACTGCATCATTTCCCATGGATGTCACTCGTGTGCCTCACGATCTCTCCCTRTGTCAGCTGGCTGAGCTGCTCCGGAAACCTTATGCTGTTTTTTTAAGGAGCCATTTAAAAATAACCCCCACCTCATTCTGATAATGAGAATTTCTAAACTTCTCATGCTATAACGTGTTGGACCAACATGAAGTTTATACTTAATGTTTTATGTGTTAGCAATCTACAAACATAAAAATATTTTAAATACATAATCTTATTCTAGACTTAGGTATAATATAAATAATTGATTAATGTTCTCTTCGGTTTTCTTGAATATATGGGTTTGGCCCATTTATTCAAGAAAATTTGTCTTTATAAATTCTGACCCTACTAAAGTTAATTAGTTTGATCATCTTCACCTTCAAAATAAGACCAAGGAGTCTTACCCACCCAATTTCTATATCAAGCTTATATATTCTACTTAAAATATAGCATACTGCTTAGAAAGATACCTGGGAATGATGGGTGCTGCATGACATACTTTGATAATTTTTTCCTTTTTGTGACTGGTGTGTGCCTTGGTTTCTTTCACACACTTTTCAAACACAATCCTCTGTGATGCTTTTCTCTGCTGGAATCAATTACTGTCAGACATCTCTACTAGGATGTGTCTGAGTCAATAYCTGAACATACTCTTAGCTAATCTTGTTTAGCTGTTGCTACTGTGCTTTTTGGACTTTGAGTCATTTTTTAAAAATTGTTTCTAGTTTTCCAGCATCTGTTTGAGTCATGACTAGCAGAACATTTCAGCTGTAAAATTCAGGGCATATAATATAAGTACACACAAAAGACTGGAAGCGAGACAGATGCGCTCTCTACCTCTGTTTTTATTTTAACCTGGACAGTACGTCTAAAACATACTGTGAAATATGCTCTGGTATGTGACTCGTAAACCGGTGTTTTGGTAGGGCTGTGTAATCTACCTAAGCGACGACATACTCAGACTGATGTCAACAAAATTAGACACGTTTTGTGAGATCATAAGTACCCAGTCGTTAGAGAGTTGGGATCACTCAGCCTGGAGAAGAGGAGGCTCCAGGTGATATTATTGCATCCTTCCAGTACTTGAAGGGGGCCTGCAAGAAAGACGGGGACAGACTTTTTATAGCAGGGCCTGTTGTGGTAGGACAAGGGGTACTGGCTTTAAATTCAGGGATATATTTGGATATAATGAGGAATTTTTTTATGGTGAGTGTGATGAAACACTGAGATGGTGGATGCCTTGTCCCTGGGAACATTCAAATTCACTTTGGGTGGAGCTCTGAGCAACCTGATCTATTTGAAGATATCTCTGCTTATTCAAAAGGGTTGAACTAGGCGGCCTTTAAAGGTCCCTTCCAACCCAGACCGTTCTATGATTCTGTGATTATTTATAGGCTAATAAATGAACATTTGGAGCTAGATAAAGTTCTGACTTGAGCATAGTCCAATTTATGACTATGTTACTACTCAGAAAAATAACTGTCAGTGATGTGATCAGACTCCCTCATAATTGGTTTAGCAAACGGATACTTGAGTCCATGCTGCTATCAACAAGTCCTTTTCTTGATCTGCAGTGATTCCCCTTTACTCGCATTTTACATTTTTACCAGTTCCATAACCTTCTGTGGAGTTATGTCTACGTTTGTATGCTACTATAGGTAAGAGTGTCAGAATCTGGTGCATGGGATGATGTGCTCGTTCATCAGTTGATCTTCCTAAGTTTTTATAATTATGGACATYACGTTGGTATTGCTCTTACCACTTGCAGAAAGGTTAAAATTTACTGCATAAGGTAAGAAAATGTATGGCCCAAGACAGTCCAAAACGGGGGGAAGAGGAGGAGAGGAAGAAAGAACTCAATTTCATACAGATTTTATCCAGGAGAGGTTTATTTTAAATAGGGCTTGTGGCAGATTAATTTGTTCCTTGTAGCAATGTACAGTTAGAGCTTCAAAGCGAGTCTTGACTGTTGGAGCTTGGGACTGACCCTGCAATTCGTTCATTACGTAGTATTTTTTTAACTACTAGTAGAGTACGTACAGGTAACAGGTTCCATCGTGCAGCTCCACTCAAAACTAYGGAAGCTACAGAATAATCAGAGAGAATCCCAATGTACAATTGTAGCTAATACACTATGCAAGGCAAATTGTAAGTGCTTAATGAAAAAGATTGTTTTATTCAGTTGCCTGTGATAACAGAGGCTGGACATGGTGACTGACCAGAACCATCCAGGTTCTATATTTTCAAGAACTAATTTCATTGCAACAAAGCAGCAAGGATGACAGTGATCAAAGGAAATTCAAGGATGGAAAGAATTATGGCAAACTATACACATAGAGATAGGACCTCCACTAGGAAAAAACTGGGAAAGCTGAATACGTGCTTGGATGATATTGCACAGATTTGCCATACTACAAAAAAGGCATATGCTTGTAGTAATTAAATAATATGTTGATGCTACATTTAAAAAAAAAATGCTCTACAGATTTTGATTATTGTAAATGATAAATATAAGACATATTTGGTCTCAACGTACATGAAAAATTAAAACACAATATTTTGTTGTCATATGAACAGATATTGCAAACCATGTGTTAAAAGTGAAACAAATCTGCAGCTATTTATATAGAGAAAACTATTTAAATAGAAAAGGAAAAAATTAATATACATTTGTTGAATTTAGACATCACAAGATTAATATTTTTCTTTCTATTCCTGTAATAATTGAATGTATATTTTTCCTCTCTAAAGTGTTACTRTATAACAGATATTTTTTACTATATAACAAAATAAATACCATATTAAGGTGATTTGTTGAAAATACTTACTTTGTTTACATTAATATGCATTAAAATATAATAGGTTGAGGGCTCTCAAGGAAAAACACCCTTTTTTTCTGTTTGTCTAGTTCACGTTAGCTTTCCTTTTTTGTAGATTTTTTGTCCCTTCAGTTTCTACTTTCTGTAGTTTTGCTTCTGTTGGAATCAAAAGAGTTAATTGAACTTGACATGTAAATCGAGCCACCTCATGCTGATGAATCAAACCATGTAGGTGGAGCTTCATCAGCAAGAGTGTGTAGGAGAAAGGCAGCACAAGCGTGTCGTCTTTGAGCTCTAGATTTGGGGTCGCGTCCCAAACCATGGCTGGCAATGCCCTCCCAGAGGGTTGCTTTGCAGGAGGCTCTGCCAGCAGACCGTTTTGGACCCAAATCATCTCTCTGCAAGCTACAAATGTTGTTAAACACTGCCCTGGACTGGAAAAAAAGATGGGACATTCCCGAAAGTTGTGGGAGCAGAAGGATTTTATAGCAGTTATTCTTCTGTTGTGGATTCACAGGCAATAATTTTTAAGTTGTCAGTTCCACTGCAGCTCCTAATTTGAGGGATTGGCGGTGTATTGTGGGGACAGGACTATTTTGCTGCCTGAGTTGGGGTTTTGAAGACAAATGATGATAAAAGATAGATGACAAAGAACTAAGACATTAAAGTCATATAAGTAAACAACTGCAATAAAATAATGGTGGTAAATAACTGTTTCAGCAGGGAATCTCACAGTTTTCATTGTATCCACTAGTAATTCTCCACCTAAACTTGTCTAGATCTGGGGGATATAATAATTTCCCAGAAATAAGGGACATTAGGCTAAGAAAGACACTGAAGCCAAAAATCCCATTTAATGGATAAATGCTYTAACCAGGTAATTGTATAGAAATTGGCAGCACCATGACCTTCTGTAGAAACTGCACATCACGAGCAAGCATTAAAGCATCTCAGATCTGTGAAAGGAGATGAGCATGTTTCTGTCCCCACAGGGATTCTGGCGGGATAATCCTGAGCAGCCTGCGGGAGTCTGGGCTCGATGGGGAATGAAGAACACGTGTCTCTTTAATGTTTCCCGTGTGTGGGATTTAGGAACTCCTAAGAAGAGTACAGGACAATTTAGATACCCAATGCTGGGCTTGGACTTCCAGTGCCTAACTGTAGGACATGGCTACAAGGATGGGACACTGGCAGGTAAGCTTTGGGATGAGTCCAAAGCACATTAGGTATGACCCTGTATCTTCCCATTTGCCTTCTCTTACACTGGGGTAAATGAAAAATAACTTATTCCATCACAAAAGTGAGGCAAGCCAGTTCACATCTGCCAGGATACCCAAGGATGAATATCATCAGTTCCTATAAAACAGCTGTTGTGCTGGAATTCCTTGCTGTGCTTTGTCCGTCTAACTCTCTCACATTAAAATCTTTAAAGCTTTTACTGAATCCAGTTGTAGTAGCTATTTTATTTTCCCAAGAGATAAAATATTTTGAATACTTATTTTGAATATGAAGCAAAACTGTCCTGTTTTCATTTACAGAAAAGTTGGGTCCTCTCGAAGGATACTTTAAGCAGATCTCCCTACTGAGGGGAATGGAGTACTTCTTAAAAAACAGTCATATATTCAGCACTATGCTCTGTTTATCACTGGGTCTCCATTTTCTTGTTCGGTTACAGCTTTTCAAAAATATAGTGTCCTTTCATTATTTAAAGAACTAATAAGTAGGTATTAGTAGAAAAATAAATGCAATAAATATTGACACATAAAATATTTTTACATTGGTTTTGAATTTACAAACTATTAGTATCTTTTTGTTAATCATCGTTGTTGCCAATTTAGTTCTGAAACTGCTTTATACAATGGTATATGTACTTAAACTACTTGCAAAAGTGATAATCATGTATGTATGTACGTTTATTGCAGTCTGTGTCCCTGTTTATAACCCTATATAAGAGGGTTTTGTTCGTTGCTTTTTGCTTTACAGAACAAAGAAGTAGAATAAACATTAATCAGAAGACTGGTCTTATTTATTCATTGAAATTAGAAAAAAAAATATGTTTTTTTAAATTCTGTGTTCACCTTTACTCTCAAAGATCAGGGTATCAAGAAGCAGTTGCGGCATTCTGTAACTCAGCACACATGTTGATAGTCCTTTACAATATGCACAGTTCATTAACTTTAAAAAAGCTATCTAATTCCAATTCAAAGTTCTTCTGAGCTAATCTATTTACCTTTTCTTTCCCCTCAATGTGGAGTATTTTCACTATCAAATCATATGTGCTTTCTCTGTCACTTGTTTAAATAATTCCTTAGACTCATCTTCTGCCTCCCCCTACCTCCCCCTTATCCTTGTTCTTCAAGTTTTTAAGTTAGGTTTTGGGGGTTTTTTTCAGTTCTGTCTGTCCTTATGGATATGTTAAGCACTTGTTATTTAGTTCCTTTTCGTATCTTTAAACAAAATTCTAAATGTTTATCAATAATTTTTAAAGTTCCTAGAAAAAGGTTGATACGCTAGTATGCAATGTCCTGGAGATTCAATCCCAGCCTTTGCTTCTCAAAAATAGCCACCAGTGAATATTAAAATGCACAGGTAAAAAGGACTAATACAGCAGCAAAACATTAATTGTCACTGTACCAACACCCAAAATCATGCATACGCTTTGACAACATTTGTGATTCCTTTGGTTTATACAGCCAGCCACACAGACTCACACAAATTCGTAGGGATCTCTGCAGAGAGACCGTTGAGAGCTGCAGTTGAAATGCATTTACTTCAGGGTTAGCGCAGGCATCTCTTCATGATCATTTTGAACTTTATTTTCGCGTGGAAGTTGTCCAAAAAGGGAACGGAAAAATCACAGCCGGTTCAGCCAGTGCTGCCAAATCTGCTGTAGCACGGACCCCTAAAAAATGGGCTGTCACCCAATGAACGGATGGATGCAATGCAAAAGCATGGCTCTATTACTTGTCTTTCAATTTTGTGTGAAGTAAGAGCTGCCTTACGTTAACAGAGAGCAACGTGTCAATAACAGTTTGAGTTCCAGACAAGCAATGTGGTCAAACTCCATCTCTGGTATTCCTCTATTTCCAGAAAGAAGCAAACCCCCTGGGGACAGGCTCCCCATTATTCCCCAATGCCGTTAGCAAGCTGCCCTGGTAGGGCAGTGATGAGCATGCCGTGACCCTGCTTTAGGAAATCCAATCTGTTTCATATCAGCTCTCCTGTTTTTTTGTGGGAATCATGTGCTTTAGGTAGAGCTAGAGCAAGCAGAGCAGGCCCTTCCATCAAGTCCCAGAAAAATCACTTGCAAGCAGTTCATAGAAAATTGTTCACTGAGCAATTTCAAATAATGAACATACAAAATAAAGTGTCAGCAGGGAACTGCTCATGCATAATTTGGGAACAGGGATAATTGTTCAGTGTGATTGAATAAATTGTTTACTGAGTACAGTTTAGATAACTTTAATAGCAAAAAATTTTACTCTCTGCTTATAGCTCAGGATCGTGTACCCTTTGGATAAACATCTACGACAACCAGTGCATCTGTTAAACTTTGGATACTGTGACTGATAATTTTAGAAGAAAGTTGGCTCCTGGCTCTAAGCTGGCAACAATCAGTTACTATATTATGAGTCAGATACCTGGAAGCCCTGGGATCTGATGTTTTATACCTTGGATTCAAACAAAAAGATAGCCATTCTTGTATTAACAGGAGACACCTTCCCTGCAGGTTTTGCATTGGAAGAATTGCCTGACTATACATCAGAAAGTGTCTGTCAGAGGGCCTGAGGTAAAAATGCACTGGAATGCACATATTCCCGTTAAATAAACCTCCAGAATATTAAAGAGCTAAAAGAGTATTTGTCATTCACAATCTCTTCCATACAAACTTCCTTCTAATAAAACATAATTCTTGAGGATGCTTTCAGGCAAAACCCATATAAATAAATTTTCTGTGGAAAATATCTGTAATTTTTCAGTTATACGGCACATAATTTCGGCAACTGGGATGGGACTTGCTAGTGTATTTCATCCCACTCCAGACAGTTGTCAAATACACACAGGATGAATTACTTTCTGAAGGAGCCCACTTACATTGCTTATAGAGGGAATTCAAAAGATTAGTTTGGAGTAGATGCTGAGTACGCTTCCTGAAACTATAAATGGAAACATTTCATAGATCTTGCCATTGTCTGAAAATAGCCCTGTGAGCCTGGCACATCTGGGATCCTGAATACAAAGCATTTATTCTCTTTAGTGAAAACTTTGCCTAAAAAAGGCTGTGGCATCGGGCTCTCATTTGGAAGAGGCAGAGCGCTTGCCGTTCCACAAAAAGTTACTTTAGCATCTGCTTGACAAAGTCTTTGAATGCCTTGCTGGGCTAAACTGAGAGACGAGAGAGGGAGGCTCTGTGCTTCTGAACTCCTGCCTGACCTCTGCTGAGGTCCAACACTTCCCTGCATCCTCAGCGGGACGATATTTTCCCTGGAATCCAGAAGAATGGGCAGGCACCAAGAAGTTGAGGTATACTGTTGAGGATCACAAAGCTAGTTCCTGGAGATAAGGAACAAGACTGAGCAATTTGCAGTATCCATGAGCCATTTTCTACTGTGGACTATTACTGTGGAAGATAACTAAATAACTAGAGAAAGTACTTAAGCTATCAAGACTTTAATAGCAGGAAAAAGAGACACAGCAGAGAGGAAGCTTGCATCAATGAACAGCTGTAACACCATTAGACCTGTCTCTCCTAACAAAATGCATCTATTCAACACAAATCTCTAAAAATTGATCTGTCTGTCTGAAGCCAGCTTCTCATTCTGTGTAAATGCAAGCAGTTTTTATTTCTTGCCTCTCTCAGATTAATTTATATTAGCAGACTTCAAAGAACTTGTACTTTATTGACAAAGATAGGAGGTTTAACTAGTCTTTATAGTGATTTAACAGTAGAAGATTGAACTAATTTAATTGAACCAGCCCATTCTCCTACGGTACAAGAGATCTTGTTTTAAGAGGATAAATTCTACCTAATACTTTTTACTTAGAGAATGTTTATCTGTGTAACTATGGGTGATGTTAATCTAATATTATCTGTATAAATAAAGGTCATATAAAATTAAGGCCATTAATATCTGCCTAGGACTATGTGCTATTATCTCATATAAGATTAATGTCAATGATTGTATTAGAGAAATTTTTTCTTTTGTGCACGGGTGTACACCACAACACAAGACTAGAGTCCATCAGAGCCATGTCTACGTGCTCCATCTGCTTGTAGTCCTCCTGGAGAGACAGGATATAGGGGCATCTCTCAGATCCTCTCTCATCTTCCTCTTTCTGCTGACAGCTGTACTAGGTACCACCATCTACATTACCTGTATGGTCTTGGTTCTTGCTGCTCTACTGCAGAGGGGAAATGGCATTTAATCATTAATGTACTGAAATATAGAGATTCCAAGAGACTAACTGCAATCAGGACCGAGTTCTAGGCTGTTACATGGCTGCAAATATTATTAGTTCATTGCCAAGCTTTCCTAACTAGCATTTTTTTGCATTGGGCTAAGCAGATACTGTTTACGACCAAGGTTTCCCCCAAAATTAGAGAAGACCTGGAGGGTAATGAAAGAGGTACAAAGACTTTACAGAAGACACAACCAGTACAACAAATTGTTCTTCTCCAATGCCTAATGTTCAGTAATGTGCTAGAAAATGCCTACACGTCAGTTTGGATTGGGATAGGGGCTCTCTGATGGGCTGCTTTGTGCAGCTTTTGGAAGCTACTTGGCTTTGCTCCAGCAAGCATAGCTGAATACTATCAATCTCAAACACATGCTAGATGCTATCACTCATGACCATTCCTGTAGCCATGCTATCCTGACTTGCTTTTCCTACCCTTTTCCCAGATCACTTACTCTGTGTATCTCAGGAAAGAGAAGGTACATCCATAAAAATGGCTGGCCAGTTGGAGTAAACATAGTCCCAAATCAAGCTCTTCATAATTATTTCATAATATATTTTTGAAAATAAGATCTTATACCAGGCAGCAAGATTCATAAAACCCCTGTTCACATGGCACACATTCCTGGAATGATCCAGATCTCTTCTCCAAGATGCAAAGACAAGAACAACCATAACAAAGGTGGAGCCACCGGGGACACATGTTCATGTGTACATGCATAACCAGTTACTTCAAAAATGAATTGGTATTCTGTATGTTTCCCAAAAATATGTAAGTATAATGCTGACCATATGCTCTTGGCTGCTGAAAAAATAACCCCACTTTGTAGCCAGCTCATCAGAAGGTATTGAAAGGGTTTTCTGCCTTTGCAGTCCTCATTTATCATTGACAGTCAGATTTTGAGACGGGCTGGAATGCCTTTCATCACTGGATGCTGCTCGTCAGCCTCCTGGGGATGAAGGCAGGCTCGGTGACAACTTTGCCTGTCCTGCAAGACTGGTGTTGCAGGCGGGGGCTGGACAAGACACCGACGGAGCCGATGCCGACATGCGGGGACACAAGCGTCCCGCTTTGGAAGCACGTCGTTTCTGGGAGCTGTCGAACTGCCACACGAGCAAACTTGGTGACATTTCTTAAACACCGCGCTCGTGACAAAGCAACCACAGCAGGTGCCAAGTTGGGAAGAGCATTTTTATAAAGGCTGTCGTGGCCCTTGACACACCATGTAGGGGCAATACTGCTTGCCACACGTTTAGGGGAGAATTCAGCTCTTCTAATTTTAACCACCCAACAGCTGGGCAGGCTGCCCGAGCGCGGGGCTCTCGCTGCAGGGCACGGCTGCACCTCTGCGCGGCGGCTCTCCCCACCTCTTTTCGACGCCTCCTCGGCTGGGCACCGCCACAGGCCCCAACCCGGGCGGGGGTACGCGGGGTGGTGCTCAGGGTCACAGGGGGCGGGGGCCGGGGCCGGGGCCGCGGCCGCTCCCGCCCCTCCCGCCCGCAGCCCCGGGCCCGGGGAGGCGCCTGCGCGCTGCGGCCGCTCGGTGCCGGCCCCGCGCTGGCGCCGCCCGCAGCTCCCGCGGCTGCTCCTATTTTAGTCACGGCCGCGGCTCCGTGCCCGCCGCGGGACGCGGGGCCGGCACGGCGAGGAGTGGCAGCCCCGGGCCGTCCCCGTCCTGTCCGGGCGGTTGGCAGGGAAACTTTTCCGCGGGTGCGGGGCAGGTGAGGAGCGCTCTTGCTGCCGTGCGCCGGCGGCACCGCGGGTGGGGGACGGCGGCGGGCACCAGCGCCGTCGGGTCCCGGGGCCGGGGGTCCCGCTCCGCCGGCGGCAGGAGGGGAGGGCGCCAGGCTCCGCTATGGAGCTGCTCGGCCACCGCGTATAACGCGCGGTCCCGTCCCTGGTCTCTCGTTCCCCCCGGTCTCCGCCGGTGCCCTGCCCGCGGGCGGGCACGGCCGGGGGGTGGCTCTTAGCGGGGACGGGGACGGGTTGCAGCTTTGGAAGCGGCCCTTTGGGGGGAACGGGACCAGTTTTTAGATCCTTTTCAATTTTTAAAATTATTTTCACTGTTATTTTGTATAAATAGTGGGTTAAAATGAAGCTTCGGAGCGCAGAGCGGGGCTGCGCGGTGGCAGCCGCGGTTGCGCCCCTCGATTTGGGCGCTCGGCGAGTCTGTGAGCCCTGCAGCCGGAGGGAGAGCGAGCTCGAACGCGCTTACGCTCCCGGGGCCGCTCACCTCGGGAGCAGCGGGGCTGCGCTGCGGCGGTGGAAGTTTTTCTCACCGTGTAGATACTTTGTTGACTACACAGAATGAACATGGTGTTAAATTTTCTCTAAAGGGGCTAACAAATTTCCCTAGTTAATGGCATGTTTAATTGAATTGAACTTCCTGCAAGGAGCATGCTGAAACACATCTTTTCTTATACCACTTTCCCATTCATTCCTACTGCATTGTAAAAAAAGAAATTGGTAACTTAAACTGTGATTAACTCAGCTATGCTACCTCTAGTAGTTTGTCTTCAGCTCACAAAAGCAAAAAAATTATTGGTTGCCTAAATTCTCTGGGCAGCTTCTGTGCTATAAGACCATAGAAAAGTAGTTAAAAGTTCTGAAGGTATAATTAAACAAATGCTGAGCTTGATGGGCTTGCTTCCCCCCTCCCTTGCCCCCCAAATTTCATTGACTGTAAAGTTATACAAACATACTCAAGGAAAGATTTAAGAAGCTCACTTGAATAATGTTGACCAGTATAGCTGTGGGTATGAATAATCTCGATAAAGTGGATAATGGTGTGAGCAGGACACTCGGCACTGTCCCATATCAGCTTGGCTGACTGATTTTCATGCTAGAACCAACTGCTTTACGATTTTCTGCTATGTCTGTCTTCTGTGACTGTTACGTAGGTATCCATAAAATCTCCATTTGTTTCAAAGTCATCTTTGTGTCTGAATATTTGGGGACTAAATCTTTTGGGAATGGCTTTCAGATGTTTGGCCTCTTGTATAAAGCTGTTGTGAGTATAGCAAAATCCTAAAGTAAATTCACCTCATTTATAGTCTGAGGATTTGTATTTTCTGGCCTAAGATCATAATGTATTACCTCAACTTTGTATCAAATTCATGCACAAAATAATTCAATAGGCTTTTTTGTTAACTATACTAATTCCTGACAGATTCAATATTAAGGTGTCATTGAGGTTTTCTCTCTTTTTTTAATATATGGTTTTTTTCCTCCTGTTTGGACAACAAGTTTTAATTTGAGTGGCTGCTGTTCACCCCGGTTTTCCAAAAGTATTTGACTATGCTGGTTGGTTTTTTAATTCCTGATATTAATGCACGTCTTTGCATCGAAGACTTAAGCATATGACTATATAGTCTCGTGCTATATTAATCCTTAGTAGACATAATCCTAAATTAAAGTTTTAAAGGCCTGATTCTGTATTTACAAAATTAATTTTTGCCTTTCTGAGGTAGCAGAAGGTAAAAAATTATAATCGCTTGCTCATTTGTTGAACTGCAGCTCTTTTCCCTCACTCTTCAGTATTATTTGACAACAGTAGATGCTAGGATTAAGTCATTGATTTTAAAATTACAGTGATGTTGGTTTTTGACATTTTGGATATCTGTCTTTCTGGTGGTACCTGTAGACAAACACTTTAGGTCACAGCTTGTAACTCTGCCTGTCTGCCTTTTTTGTTGTTTCTCAAGCAGGCTCCCTAGCTGAAATTCAGAGCCCGTGTCAAAGTCTGTCCTTGTGTCATTTTTCAGATAGCATCAATCTGTTTCTGTCAGCTTTAAAATACCATCATGATGCAGAAGTTCTGCAAGTTTCTGCTGTTTTCCAGTATGTTAGGGAAGCTGTAATAATTGTTTGTGAGTAGTAAGTGAAGTTCAAATACATTCATATAAAGACTTCGAGGTATTAAAGACAAAGCTTATAAAAACTGGAAGTGGGTAGATTTAGGTTCCTGGGTTCTAATTTAGGCAACCGAGTAGGTAACCCAGATTTTCGAAAGTGTTGAACATCCTGTTACAAGTGTGGATGCTTTGAATTGCTTGGTCAACACTTGTTGGAAAAACTCCTTTCCACTATTTCAGTTTATGCCTGGTGGTTTGTTTCATCAGTATCTGTGAAGAGCAAGGGGAGCAGTGTTTTGGCTGGGCTGTGAGGAGAATGAGATTGGAAACCCAACGAATGGAATTGAATATACAGCACGGGACAGTCTTCAGATGTGTGATGCTTTACGACCAAGTCTTAAGAGTAAGGTAGCCTCTATTCTCACAGCAAATTAGTACAAAATTTTGCTATTGAAAGAAAATCAAGCATCTGGAAGGCTGCTCTGATTTGTGATCAGATGCAGCTGAAGCTACTTCTTGCAGTCTGTTTTGATGTTGAGTTGAGGCACTTATGGCTGGTTCTGTATCTGTATGTGAGTTTGGTTGTCTTTGCTTGTTCTGTTGGCATTTTAAGTGGAGCCTTTACTGGCAGATGATTGGGCAGTAAAAGGCTGAATATAGGTAAAAACTCAGCCAATGATTTTTTTTTTTTTTTTGAAAAGATCTAGAGATCCTGCCGGTCCAGTGCAGGGMGTTTATATTGTTTGAACATAGCAGGAGCACCATGATGAGATGTGTGTAAGATGAGCACAGACATAGTTATCCAGTTAGCAATTCTCTTCTGTTTATGAGCGCGTTAAAACGCCAGTCCTGCAGCCTCGCACGGGCTCAGGCTTTGGCTCCGTGTGAGTGGCTTTGTCAGGGCAGTGAAACTGCCCTAATGAYTGTGTTGATGAATTCATGTGAAAGAGCTGAAAGAAAGTAGGACTGTTTGGATGGGCCTGATGTTTGCTAACAGTTAAGTGCAGAGCTTATGGCAAGCCCCCACATCTTAATTAATATTTTGTGAATAAGTAATGTAGGAATGAAAAGAGGAATGTGTCCTTTTAAGAAATAAGTGAATTACGTATTTTGGTAAAGGATTATCTAATTTCTTTTCCATGTAAATAATTTCACTCCGGGTATGGATACACTATGTCTRTGCTGATGTTTGATCCTGCAAGATGCCTCTGCATATTCTGTAGCATACCTTAGCTGTGACAGGCTCTGGGCATCAGAGAGGAACTGTAAGAGAGTGTTGAGGATTTCTTTCTTCCCACTGCTTTAAAAAGGGGTCTAAAACACTGATTAACTTCAGAAACCGTCCAGCTTGCTTATGCCTTGTATACAGGTTGATTGGGAGAAAATAGATGAAGCAACTCAAAATTACTTCACAGCTCAAGAAGCACTCTCAATTAATAGAGATGCTTCAGAGTATATTCAAGTCTGCAGGAAATATTGAGTGTATTAACTGTGACTGAAAATTGTCTGCTGAGCAGACGAATTACATGGCAGTTAGTGATGACACAGCAGGGGTGTGCACTGTCTCTACAGAATTTAATTGAATGCAAATCCCACCATGTTGTGGGTTATGGAGCCTGTTTGCTCGGTGATGAAGTGCATATATTTCATTAATAAGACTCAAGCCCACCTCCATAGAATTTCTACTACTGTGGCAGTGAGAGACCATACATGCCTTGCTGGAAGCAGGTTCTCCTGTTCTCCTGTGTTTGATAGCATGTCTAGGAGCAGTCATGTTCCTTCAGCTGGAAACTGCTCTGGGTTGAGAAGACTGGTTGTAACGCTGACTGCAGTTAGCTAGAGAGACCAGCTTTTAAGATTCTAAAGATAGTGTCTTGAAATCTTCCAGTTTCTCCCTGTAGTTTGTTTTTAATAGYAATTTTTTATTTTGTATTGGGATTTGCCCACAGGTTTGTGGGGTTTTTTTCTGTTTAATTGATGCAAAAGGAATATATGTTATATTTATTATTATTACAACAACAAAAAACCACCTGATGTATATTTAGATTGGAAATAGTCTTGAGTTGTCTCATTTTCTCCAGGGGGTCCACAGACAGACAAAGGTCTTGCAAGCTTGCTCATACTAGATAGACCAAGTGATTTCCCTGAAAGACTGGCAGCTGACTTAGCAGCCTTTCTGGTTAGGTAGCTGCAATTTAGGTGAAAGAGATAGTAAAGCATTATCGAACTGTAGATCCAGCTTACCCTTTAAAAGCATTTTTAGATTTTTTTCCATGAATGATTGTGGAAAATGTATCTTGGGGAGAGAGAAAATAACCCTGAAATCCATGTGTATGTCTACTGTGTTTCAGTGTAATGCATAGTGAATTTTTTTTCCTCTCCTTGCAGGAGTCTCCAAGATGAATACTACAGCAATGAGCCCACTCACCGTTACTCCACTAGGTTTTATTCCAGACTTAAAAAATGCCACCCTTGATCCTTTCAATGAGACTGTGTGTGAAAACTGGAAAGAAATTCATCACCTTGTTTTCCACGTGGCAAATATTTGCTTTGCAGTTGGACTGGTTATTCCAACTACTTTGAATTTTCATATGATTCTTCTGCGAGGCCTGCTCACCATAGGTAGGAGAGTTATTCTGGAGACAGAAATGGCTGGGTTTGACCATTATGGAGCTGGTCCCTGCAGCTTATGATGAAATTACTGTCTCTAGTAYTGGTCATTGTGCTCTGATGAAGGGTGTTTTGGTCTGAGAGGGGGTCTGTTTTGACACTGACGTACCTTTTCTAGAAAGATTATATAACCCTTGGCTCTTAAAACTTCCCAGAATTGTGACTTGAGATTTCAAACCTGTGCGGATGTCAACTTGAAAACAAGTGGACACCATTTACTTAAGATGTYAATGGTTGCTTAAAATTCACTTATTTCAAATCATAGATATGTCTATGGATTATTAAGACCTTTATTTTAGATTTCAAGTAAGTATTGGGACTGTGTATTGGTGGGTGCACTGGCTTAGTGTGTCTGAGGTAGGTGAGGTTTTCCTGGAGAAGCTTGCTGTGAGCCCACATGTTCCTTTAATGTGGGTTCAAACATGTGGCGCTTGTGRGTCACCAGTGTTATTTTCATTGCCGATTTGGCAATGCAGGCTTTTGGTAGGGAGTGTAGTCTGTGCTCTGAAGTCAGTCGTGTTTCTTCTACCACTGTAGGAACCTTGTGACAGCAGGTTTGACTTGAGAGGAAAACCTAAATGTGGCATGCTTGAGACTGAGCAAGTGTGGTTTCACTGGTAACTTGCAGTCCCACAGCTATTTCAAAACCTCTGTACCTTGTGTGGGACAAGACCCTTGTGATCAAATAAGAAGTGAGTCATTGCAGCATAAGAAAGATAGATAAATCCGATCCAACAAGAGCATGCCTAAGTATTTTTAAGTGAGTGCTTTTTGGTACGATAGTGTGGGTCAATTTTATGGTAGAACTTTGGTTGTTGAATTTRCAATGGTCTGGCCTTTTCTGTTTTATAGTTATTACAGGGTAACTTCTTAAAACAGACTGCACTGGTGACCAAAGGTCTGAGCATAAACTACACCTTTTGTTTGTGTAGTTCTTTGCTTTAAAAGCAAAAGGAGCTGTGCACTTGCTTAGCCTGCCATTTTGATCTGTAGATCTTGTAGTATTTTGAGCAAATATGGAATCAGAATTTTGCAAGCTGAGGTGGCAGCAGGAAGCAAATTCACTTGGTGGGCAACATGAGTAATGAGGCCTGGTTCCTAGGGATCTGTTCCCTTTGTTTTGACACTGCCCCACCTCTGTGCTACTCCGCAATATTGCTCCTCTTCAAGCTTCCAGACATTGTATCCTTCTGTCCCTTGAAGTCTAATTAATAAGCAGATCAAGAGTCAATATATTTTGATATTTCTGATCCATGTGTAAGGGCTGCCTCATCAGTTAGCAACGTAGACAGACTAGATAATACTGAGTTCATTAATTCAATGTCATCTTCAGGGAAAAAGGGGATAGGAACACTCACTTAGCACTGTCTCCTTTTTGTCTTTTTGTGAAACTTAAGGGAAAATGTATCTGTGACCTCTCCAGCTATCTCTATCAGATGATAGGCTCACAGTTATCTGGGAGAGACTCACTGATGCATAATCTATCATTTGATAAATATTGTCTTTGTAGGCTAAAAATGGAATCCCTAATCATACAGGATGCCTTATCTTTTAAAGCAGTTGTCATTATTCAAAGTAAAGCAACTAAAAAAAGAGTAAGCATTTGGAAATTTTCTCTTTGATGTTAAAAAAATAATTCAGGTTTTTGCTGTGACCTTGTCACAGCAGCAATGGTATTTTCTTTTAATTTTCAAAAATATCTGCGTATGACTTTAGAAAGTTTTTATGCAACTCCTGCTTGTTAATTAGATATGAAGATTCATTTCTAGGCCTTTGTTTGTCTAATTAATGCAACACAAAGGAAAAATTTTTTGTGAGCTGCTTGATTTTCCCCCATCCCTTTCCTACTTCATTTTAGTAACARATCATTGTGGGCTGCACCTTTCTTCTTTCCCCAGTCCTGACCTGAGTTACTGTCATTTCAGTATTGCAGAATGCAATAGGACTGCAGTCTCTGTCAAGTGCCTGTTTGCAGCATTGCAGAGAGCTTAACTGTAGTAAAACTTGTAGAATATATGCTTTTCAATGTAATTATACCCAGTGGACACATTCTTGATGGCTTACTAGGAATGTTTATTGTTGGGTGAAATTTAACTTCCTTTTTTTTTTTTTTTTTTAATTTTTTACAGGATGTGCATTGTTCATCATTTGGGCTACACTCTATCGTTGTGCCTTGGACATAATGATCTGGAATTCTGTGTTTTTGGTTGTCAACCTTTTGCATTTCATATACCTAGTGTATAAAAGAAGACCGGTATGTATAACAGCTAAATTTCACGGGCAATCTAGTAAGATGCAAGAAAAGGAAGTTTTGCCCACATTTGCTGGGCAAACTGATGGATTTGTACTCACTTTCAGCAGAATACTTTTGTGTTTGGCCCAAAATCAGACACACTCTGGAAGTGTGTAACAGCTGGTACCAAAAAAAGAAAAGAAAACTTAGCTGGAAATAAGCTCCTCACCAAGTCAACACAGCCTGTGCAAGAAAGTGGCTAAGAAATTAGCTACTTCCTCCTTTCCTGGCAAGGCAGCATAAAGCTTGACTTCTGTCTTACCTAGGAGACAAACTAACTAGACTGATCTGTTACTAGACATTTGTGGATATGTAGTAAATATTTCTAGTTTTAATTGCTCTTGAAARGTCATCTTACCAGTGAAAGTTCCTCTTTAGTTCGTATTGCTAATGCTGTTTTAGCCTATTCAATCTATTTATGTCATCATTGAGATGCAGCACATGATGAAACTGAACTGCATTTCTGCTAGTTAGCCATGGCCATGCTGTCCAACACACACACACACAAAATAGCAGCTGGGATAATGTAGAGCCAGTGAGGCCACACTCTCCCTACTCTGTAGGTGTCTACAGCTAAATAGCCCATACAGGTACTCTGGGTTTTAATGTGGGATGCGCTCATGTTGCAGTCTTTTCCCTCAACCAAGATAGCATRTTCTGCTTCCCTTCAACCCACCCACCAACTGAGCCTTTTAATATAATCTTGAGGCTTCTAGTCTTTTGTCAGATGGGACAGAAAACGGCAAACAAAGTTGCATATTGTTGCAAAAGGCAGGAATGCACAGCTGATAGAAACCCATTTCCCTAGAAAACCAAGCCTTAAAACTTACCTGTATTTTAAAAGTTAATTGTGGCATGCATCCTTAAACATACGTAATGGTCCTTGGGTTCATACCCATCCAACTCTTTCCAAAAATCAAAATAAAAAGTTATTGAAGAGCGAAGAAGCATCCTGGGAGGATGATGTGTTGGTTTGGGCTTGAGGAAAAAAAAATCCAACCGAACAAAAAATCACTTTGCAATGTGTAAATCAATACTGAATGGAGAAAGAAAAATGTTCTGTAACTACAGTTGTCCAATAAAAGCTATGTTGGCATAGGCTGGGATATTTTGTGCATTATGCTATAGATTTCATCCTATTGAGGAGCCAGCTATTTTCACTAAATCCTCTAGTAAATTTGTTAGCAGAATTATTTGTATGAGTTAGGCTAAGTGGTAGAAGTGATTGAAGTACTCCRTAGGTGGATTTAAAAAGAAAGAATTGTGTAAGGGTGTGGAACTCATGATAAACTCAGTCACCAAAGTTGGTAAAAAATTCTCTCTAAGAGAGGAAGGACTGGAGGACCTGCCTTTAACTTTGCTTTCTCTTTCTGTAGCCCTTGCCCGCTGGCAGTGTGACCACAGCAGAACCGAGGTGCTTGGCACTCCCATAAACTCTGCACCATTCACACTCTGGCAGGCAACCGCAGCATATGAAAACAGGCTAAAGGTTAAACTGCGTCTGTCTACGAGTAGTTGATAAATTGAGTGCCTGTGTTAACGAAGGAAGAGGCTCTACCTACAGCAGTGTTCCTCCAGTATGGAGCACATATTCACCCGAAGGTTACCATCCACAGGGCATGTGACCTGTGCAACTTAAAAGCTTACAAAAATTAGTTCTCGTATACAGCACTACATGGCTAGTCTCTTTGTATATTAAGACCTAATTTCAATTCTTTCCTTCAAGAAATTGCAGTGTTTATGAACACTGCATGAAAAATCGAATACTATTTTAATTGGTGTAATATATAATCCTTTCAGTGATTATTAAAAAAAAAAAAATTAATCTTTATTACAGACTATGATCAACAAGCTTACTTGAAGTGATGCCTGGTAGTCATGCACGTCTTTTTAGCTGTCTAATGTGTTTATTATGAACCCGAAGGCTGTTTTAAGCATTTTTTCTATAGGAAGCTGAAGAATAGGAAAAAAATGTTAAAGTTCTTAGGAACTCATTTTTGAATGATGTTTCTTCAGCTATTGTATTGCCCATCTCAATCAGTTTTTGTCATCCTCACAAAAGATCTTTTTAAGGAAAGAAAGGAAGGGAAGAACAATTACAAGTTAGTCATATTACAAAATGAATAATTGATATGTTCAGTTGTTAAATATTTATTTTATTAAACGGAGCATGCAAAATCACAGTGAGTTTCTTTTCTGACCAGAAGATTATTTCTGTGGTTTTGATTCCTTGGAGCTTTACAAATTTGGCTCTTTTAGTCTGAGTGGAAGCTGAGTCTAATCAGTGTCTGACTCGGAGTTCTGGCAGCATCCCAGGATATTTCAACCCCTGCTGAACAAAACATTACACCTACCCATATGGCTTGTTTGGAATATGACCCACAAGCATGACTGGAGGAGCAGTCAGCTGCGCTTGGGAAGGGTGAATAGCCTGTTATAAGGGAGCCCATCTAAAGCACAGTTCCAGTCTGCAATCTGACCAGTCTTTAAGAAAGTGTCTATACTTGCTTTCTTCTCAAAGCATTACACACTAGAGGAAGATCATGAAACATGAACTGTGTGCTAGTTAAGGGCATTAGCAGTCCAGGGCCAAAACTTTCCCTTATGTCTGCGTGCGTGGTTTTGGATTCAGGAGTCTTGGGAGCTACTTAAATTCCTTTTTCAGATGAAGATATGTAGTTCTTTAGGTTGCAGTAGTCAGGTATAGAAAGAGGTGCAAATTAGATTGGTGCAGCTGTTAAAAATGAAAGGGTTCCTGGAGAACATGTTGGCAGCAAAACAAGTAGTCATCAAGCTTTGTGGGTATATGGAACATGTTTTGAAATCAAACAGTACAGGACAAGCCTTAACACAATACAATTTCTCTTGCTGGTTTGTTTTTAATCCTTGTTTTGTTTGTGTAGATGTCCTCTGAGGTATTAAAGACTGGCACGAGGAATATACAGGAAATTCAAAACCTGGATTTCATATAAATGTAGTTGCTGGTGGAATATTTAAGTAGTAATTGATACAGTGTGGAACCAGTGTAACTTCAGGTCGGGTGAACACTGGACATAGTAAATCCATGGGCGCTGATGGCACTGCGAGGTCCTTCTTAATAGTCTTGGAATAAGGGTGGTGACCAAGAGAAGTGTGTGAGGAATGAAGGCAAGCAAATGCCACTCCTTTCCTCAAAAAGGGCAAGAAGGGGAACCCAGGGACCTGCAGGCTTGTCAGCCTCACCTTGATCTCTGAGAAGAAGGAACAGATAGTCCTGGAAACTATTTCTATGCACRTGAAGCATGAGAAGGTAATCAGGAGTGGTCAGCATGGATTCACCAAGGRGACRTCATGCTTAACCARCCTGATACTAGATGGATAAGAAATTGATTAAATGGTTGCATCCATAGAGTAGTGTTCAATGGTTCAGAGTCCTGATGGACATCAGCTGCAAGTGATCTCCCTTAGGGGTCTACATTGGGACCACTGCTATTTATTATCTTCATTAATGACATAGAGGAAGGAATTGAGTGCACCCTCACCAAGCTTGCAGATGGCACCAACTTGAGTTGTTTGACACACCTGAGGGACAGGATGCCATCCAGAGGGACTTGGACAAGCTTGAGAAATGGGCCRCTGGAAATCTCATGAAGTGTAACGTGACCAAGTTCAAGGTGCTGCAGCTGCGTCAGGGCAACCTCTGGTATCAACACAGGCTGGGGCATGAACAGATCAAGAGCAGCCCTGATGAGAAGGACGTAGGGGTGCTGGTGGATGAGAGCSTGGACATGACCCAGCAATGTGTGCCTGCAGCCACAGGTATCCAGTCGTATCCTGGGCTGCATTAAAAGCAGTGTGGCCAGCAGGGCAAGGGAGAAGATTCTGTGCCTCTGCTCTGGTCTGGTCAGACCCCACCTGGAGTGCTGGATCCAGCTCTGGGACCCCCAGCACAGAGACAGAGCATCTCTCCTAGCAGGAAAGGYTGGGAGAATTGGGATTGTTCAGCCTGGAAGAGAGAAGGCTTTTGGGGTAACCTGATTGTGGCCTTCCAGTACCTGAAAGGAGCCTACAAGAAGGATGGRGAGAGACTTTTTACAARGGCATRTGGTGACAGTACAAAGGGGAATGGCTTCAAACTGAGAGTAGGTTTAGATTAAATATTAGGAAGAAGTTCTTTACTGGGGGGGTGGTGAGGCACTGGAACAGGTTGCCCAGAGAAGCTGTAGATGCTTCATCCCTAGTGTTCGAGGTCAGGTTGGATGGAGCTCTGAGTTACCTGATCTAGTGGAAGATGTCCCTGCCCATGGCAGGGGGTTGGAGCTAGGTGATCTTCACGGTCCCTTCCACCCCAAGCCATTCCATGATAGTCTTCTACAATGAAATGACTGATGAGATAGATGAGAATGGTGAGTAAACTCTACCTTAATTTCAGCAGGGTTTTCAACACTATCTCCTGTAAAATCCTGATAGAGAATCTGTTGAAGTGTGATCTGGATGAGGACACAGGGAGATGGATTGAAAACTGGCTGAAAGGCTGGGCTGAGTAATCACGGGTAAGAAGTCTAGTTGGAGGTGTGTACAATATACTCAGGTGTGGTGTGTGCACTAGCAGTGTACCCTCGGGGCCAGCGCTAGCCCCAGTGCTGTTTGACATCTTCATTCATGATCTGGATGGTGGRGCAGATGTGCACCCTGGTGACACAAAACTGGGAGGAGTGGCTGGTAGGCCAGGAGGTTGGGAAACCATTTAGAGAGACCTCAGCAGCCTGCAGAAAGGGGGTTCAACAAAAAGTGTGGAGTCCTGCACCTGGGGAGGAATAACCCCATGCATCAGCACATGCCATGGACTGACCAGCTGGAAAGCAGCTTTGTAGKAAAGCACCTGCAGGTCCTGGAGGAAAAGCTGAATATGAGCCAGAATATTGCCTATTTCTCATCTTTTCTGCCTTTTTTTCTTGGTTGCTTTTCCTTATTCTCAGTTCCATGTATATTTTATTGTTTTCATTAGCTGATGCTTATTGTTCTAATTTGTCTTCCTCACAGCAAATACGCAGACTTTGTTCAGGCTGCCTCTGCTTTCAGGAAGGCTGGAATACTGTATCATCCCCTGCTGCCTTCATTCAGGAAAGACTTCCAGGCTTGGGATTTCAGCCAACATCCTTTCCCTCATTGCCGCTGCCTGAGTTTGGGTGGGCTTCTAGATGTGGGATGTTCAGCTGGCAATGTTTTGAGGGKTTTTTTTTCCTCCTTCATCACATGTGGTTTCAATATGATTGGTTTGTTTTTCAGGACTTGCTTYTCTACTGCAAGTAAGCCAAGAAGCTCAGGGATGAGAGAGGCTCCCAGGAGAGCTTGAGAGAGAGCCAGAGTGACGTGTGCATGTGGTGTGAAAGGCAACCTCATTTTTTTTTGTCAGTGTAGTTCTTGCCCAAGTCCTATTCACTATTACATCAACAAAAGTCTCGGAAGACTCCTTGTGTCTGATTTAATGTGCCACTCAGATGGAACAGCACCAGTGTGCCAGCCTGACTAATTTTAGGTTGTGGTCACCCTGTCATAGGCAGTGTTTGTGGGTAGATGTCACACATTTACCACTTCTTTCCATGCTTAAGCATAATGAAGCCAAAGGTGTGTGTTCCTCAAGTAGCAACTAAATCATGTGTGCAGTCTTGCGCTTTTTTAACTAATGCATATGTTTATCGATGTCTCTTGTTTTTCTAATCTAGATCAAGATAGAGAAGGAACTTAGCAGCCTCTACAAGAGAATGTTTGAACCTCTCCATGTGCCTCCAGAGCTCTTCCAAAGACTAACTGGACAGTTCTGCAACATTCAGACTTTAAAGACAGGTCAAGCCTATGCAGCAGAAGATAAAACATCAGTTGATGATAGGCTAAGCATCCTGCTGAAGGGCAAGTAGGTTCTATAAAAGTCTGGGGACAGTCTTATGCTTTGTGTGATGGTTGAATAGATTAGAAAATTATTGAGGGGATTTTGTTAGCTTTTACAATATTATTGTTTGTAGCATGTTATGGTCTATAGCCAAATAGTCTATAGGTATAGACTATTTTGTGACACCATTTTCAGATGACAGTGATGTCTCTTACAGGGAACATAATGTGTATCTACTTGTGYGTGCAGCTGCATGGATTTTAGTGGGAATTATATTTGTATAATACCCAAGGCAATGTCTTGCAAAACAAGCAAGAGACTTGCTTGAGTCTTAGATATCTAAGTCATCTTCTCAGTCCGTTCTCAGGTTTTAAGGTTAAAAAATATTGTGCATGAGTAAAGGAAAAGTATCCCTCCAGTAGGCTTTAAAACAGTAGGCCTTTGGAATTGGTTCATTGCACCTGTACATGCAAGCAGAGAGGGGCAGGTGCACTGCCCAGAGGCAGACAGAACCCAGGTGAGAAAGGGTAGAATATATGCCCATAGCCAGGCTGTAATCTTGAAACTCATGCTAAATTCTGGCCAATATTTTTAGTGGTTTCTGTTGACAGCAACAGTGATATCAGGCTTCATTGGTTTTTTTACTAGTTACCACAAAAGTACTAATCTCAGGGAAGCCTGATTCTGGTCTGGCTGTGTAGCATAACTTTTTTCGTATTGAATAACTCTGTTTTGAGGATACGTGCCATGTTCATCAATTCTCTATTTCACTGGCAGCCTGTTCTGCTTGGAATCAGTGGAGGTTTAGGCAGAAAACAGGGTAGCTCTGGGCGTGATAATCCAGAAGATGAACATATTATTTCCCTACTATATTTTACCACTGTYAATAGTCATATCCAAATTTAGATTAAATTAATCAGCCTTCATGATTTTAAAATGTTGTTTCATACATTTTTATTTCCAGAATGAAGGTGTCTTATCGAGGGCATTTTCTGCATAATATTTACCCCTGTGCCTTTATAGATTCTCCTGAATTTCGATCAACGCAGATGAACCGGGGTGAGAAATTCCAGGTACACTTTGTTTTAAATGTCACTGGGTATGAGCTGATGAGATCATTAAAAAAACAGTATAAATTTGATCAACGGTGAACTATTTGACTCACATAATTTTCCTAACCTCCTAATACTGCTGTTTGAAGATGGACCATATCAAGAATAATTTCTAAAATTAAATGCTGCAAAACTGTATTATGATGGTGTTTACTGAGCAGTCTGGCTTTTGCTATTCTGTTCTCTTTTATTGTTTCCAAGTTTATTTTGTGTTAAGAGATTTTTCAGGACAAATAATTTAAGAGGTGGCTTTGATGGAAAAGAGATTATATGAATGGGTCTCATCACTTATTCAAAAACAGAAAAGGGAAAAATAATTACTGTAATAATGAAAGTCTAAAAGTTCTGGCCCTAGTAATTGGAAATTGGTATTTATAAAAATGTATTAATACTTCTGTCATTTTGCAATTTGTTAAAGCAACATAAGCTGAAAATTACCTCAGTATTTTGAATAAAACTATTCATATGGGGAACAATAAGGGTATATGTCTTTAGTGGTGTAATTATGCTTGTACATTAAATATATTTTATTGTARTTTGGGGGGGAAATACTGTTAGAGAAGGGGAGTTTTTTCACACAGAAATGGTTATTTTGCTACCTCTTACTTGATGTTCTTTAGGCTAGGCATGTGTAACAATGACCGGATTGTGACAGACTGGATACATCCACACTGATACCATGGCAGAAGGGGAGGGAGGGAGAGCAGTGTAGACTCTAAAATCAGTGGTTGATGTCATATGTTCCAGTCAAACATTAGGCTTTGTGCCAGGGGGAGAGACTTGTGCAGGTGCATTCATTTCACAGCAGCGAGGCGTCCCACAGCCTGGCTGCCCTCTTGGCACAGCCCTCTTCTCTTGGAAGTGACTGGGTACAAATTGGTACCTCTCGAGGGAAAAGGTTCATGCCTCAGCTTCTGCCTGCCTTAAAACTTGCTGTAATCTGGTGCAGTGCACATCCTTTACTCCTGAGTTCTGCTTGTTATTGCCGTGTAAATACTGTCAGTGTTGCTGTTCCAAGAGCACACGGATTTAATCTTAAGGACCCCATCTGCTGGCAATGCTGGCGAATTTTCCCTTAGCCAGTGGGCTAATATTACTGACCGTGAAGTTAAAAATATACGTGACAGTTTTCCRCTATTTCTTGTTCTTTATAAATTTTTAACATTTTTCAGGAGGTAACATTATCTTGTAATAGCGGAGAGCACCTGATTTCTTCATAGATGGCTGACTTCGCCTAGCAAAACATGCCCCGGGTATGACCGGTGCAGGTTTCGGTGTGTCATTGCCCTCTGCTGGCACAGGGGGACAAACCTGGCAGGTCCAGCCTCCCATGAGAGGGTGCAAGCTCCCCTGTAACTACCCGTAGCTGGATTATCAATAACTGAGTAAACAGAGCCTTAGCTCAACTGCTGTGAAGTGCTGTGTGTGCAGTCAGCAGGGCTGACAGTGACAAGAGAAAGATGGAAATCTTTCTTTTAAAAATCACTAAAAACTCTTTGATGGAGACCTCTGGATGATATGAGTTGTTCCTGTTTGGTGACAGTGGTGTAAAATAAAACCAAGCAACATGTAGGCCTATCACTAGTAGTGTCAGCACCATAGGACTTATGTATAAATGTCCTCTTACATAAATGCTTTTATAGTTTGGGAACTCATGAGGGATTTTCTGCTGTGATTGTCCCCCAGGTTTTCTGAAAAACAAACTGGCTACACATAGCTGTTAAAAATAAAATGATAATAAATATCTGAGGTTTTTTACATTTGTAAATATCACATTCTAAGGGATACCAGAAAGTTTTATGGCTTTAACAGTTATTTTAACTGGAGGCACAAATAGAATGGTATCACTTATTTTAAAGCATGTTTAAATGTGCTAATCTTAAAACATTTTAAAATGTGGTAATTCTGAGCATGTATTTTTTTCAGGTCACCATTATTGCAGATGATAACTGCAAGTTCCTGTGCTGGTCCAGGGAAARGCTGACTTATTTTCTGGAGTCTGAGCCATTTCTTTATGAGATCTTTAAGTACCTTATTGGCAAAGATATTACAAATAAACTCTATTCATTGAATGACCCAACCTTAAATGACAAGGTAAGCAATTTAAGCTTGGTTTGGGAATTTTCCTCTCACACACAGATGTGTTTTTACTTCAATTTTAAATGCTCTTAAAGCACCTTTTTTTTAACCTGCTGCCATCAGCTGCTGAATGCACACTCGTGGACTTTTAGTGCCAAGGTGTGAGTCAGTGCAATGTTTCTGTCAGAAGCAGTATTGGTTAAAGTTAGCACAGTAATGTACAAGAAAGATGAGTAATTGAGATTCAGAACTGATGAACTATTGCAAATATTTCTAGCCAACTATTAGACATAATGGCCAGTAGCTAAAAAGATGCTTCTCCTGGGTATCCCTTCTCATTACCGAATAGGTGCCTTTGTACAGAGAAGCTGCAGAGTTTTTTCTTTAAAAAATTTTTTACTGGGAACAAACAACTATGTAATACTGATTGCTAGGAAGAATAATTTCAACATGTCTTTGAGGGTTGCAAATATAAAAAAAAAAAGTGCAAACATGATGATATGATGCAGTTAGTGGAAGGAATCATGGAATACATATAAAATACAAATAAATATAAATACATATAAAACATTCAGTGGTCTGAATATAACTCACTCTTTGCCTGTAGAGGGAGTGTGTTTTAGGTGTCCTGGTAAGTGGTCCAGGTGTAGTCATGAATATATTAATGATCTTGTTTTATTTTCGTCTCCTTMAGTTTGTCTCCTTACTTATTCCTTATCATACCTTCAAAGTATTAAAAAATCCAACAGATTTTACCTCTCCTTTGACTTAACATTTGCACACCTTAACTTCAGTTTGTACTAAGTCTTTGTTTTTAGTGGCAATAGTCACATAAATTTAAGATCATTGTAGCTGGCTTATTATAGTAAGCTTTGAAAATGTATGTTGTAAAAATTGAGTGAGCATTTGGGAAATTTGTAGGATCTTTTTATTCTTCCTGAAATAAAAATACTGTTGCACGAGCTCTTCCTACATAACTTAGGATGAAAACTGTCAAATAAATTCTTCTTCATTTTCCCATTGCCAGCACTCTACGTACATGTCACCTCTCACAAGCTTCATTGTCAAATATAACAAATATAGCAAATATAGTGTCTTTAATGCCTTTTGACTGGTGTCGATCTCATCAGAAAATGTGGGGACACATCCCGTGTACATAGGGGACAACTGAAATAAATTGAGTGTTGAATATTCATATTCAAGATGGTATTAAGAAGATAAAACTATCAAATCATTGTTTGTAGGAAAACAGAAAAGTATAAATTTATTTTGTAAGGAAGCTCRTGATTTTCTCCTGCCTAAGGAGAAATGACAGTGCTGTTGGAAAAATAGTCTTTCCTTTCTGAATGAAATAGGATACTAGTTCCTGACTTTTAAAATTCAGTAAAGTGGAGTTATCCATTATACTGTCATTGATTGTTACCTTTCACATGCACTTAAAATAGCATTCTGACTTGCAGTAAAACTTAACGAGGTAAATGTATGGTTTCATATAAATGTTATAGTACAAAGGCTTCTCAGGAAGGCTACTCAAAGCAAAATGGAAGCTCCTCAGACCGTTTGACAGGCTCATGATGTCCATGTGATGCATTTAGTCTTCAATAAAATCAGAAGCCAAATGGTCATCTGCTGGGAAGGAATGACATTCACCACTTTTCTGACATGATGAAATGAAAAGCCAGGAAAGTGAACATGTTTCTCTTAGGGCATAAATTGCCTCTATGCATAGCATGCTGTTTACTTTAGCAAGGAGGACCAGGCTTGTCATAAAGGCTATACTCAATTGCAGAGCATCATACTTAAATAATGAATTACCAGATGATAAAAACCAACCTTTCTGTAAGAAAATATATGAAAATTCCATTGCAAAACCGAATTGAAATTGAATAATTAATGTGTGGTTTCATACTTGTCAGTGTTCCAATTCCTATATATTACGGGCATTTTCTATTGTCGTTTAAATGGATTTACACTGCATAGAATCTTCTGCTATAACAATTTTTTTKCATAATCGTGGCTGAGACCGGAGTATCTACTACAAGGGAAATAGTTATTTTCCATCTTTATTTTAACTTGCTTGATACCTTTTTTCAAAATAATAATTATTTTCTCTTTTAGGCTTCAAAGAAGATTGATAGACAGCCTAGCCTTTGCTCTCAGCTCTCTGTGATGCAGATGAGGAACAGTATGGCCAGTACCAGTGACAGTGAGGATGGCTTGCAGATGTTTCTTCGTGGGACTTCCTCTGCATCCTCTCTTCGTGAGTGCTCAGAGTAGTTTGTGGCCAGTTTTGAACTGGTTGACCATTAGAGACCATTGCAGAACTGCTGTTGCCCTCTGTGGGAGCAGACTGTAGCTTTTTGGATGCTGCTGTACAGCAAGCAAATGAAGGGACCTAACTATAGGGCAGTCATAAGATGCATGAGGCTTTGTGTGCTAACTGAAGATACCTCATGTAGATACTGGCAAAAAACCCCAGCATGTATAGTAATAATCTTTGGCATAATATTTGTGTAGGCATAGTATGGAATGTTTATAGTAATGGGGCAAAATTCAATGTATTGTGCCGGTCACAGTAGTATCTCCTTTGGTCTATGAGTGGTGCTCTTAGAAATTAAAAACCCAAACAAGACATTTACCCTCAGGAACTTGGTGTTCTACATTTCCTCCTGAATTAGTTTCTGTTGGCAGGGTCTGGAGAAATGTGGTGTACAACCARTATTTTGGTGTCACCTGGAAGATCTCCAAGTATCCTGTCAGGCTCTCCTCTCCTGCGCTTTGTATGAYAGGAGTAGTAGAGAACAGATGAAGTGAGGGAAGAAACCATGTCTGACCTTTTTGCTTCTACTCTTGTAATTTATTCCTTTATAGAAACATTCTAAATTATTTTTTTCTAGGCTTTTGCTATTGTTTGCTTTTAGTTCATCTGAATCTAAACTTCAACATTAGCATAAACTCTGAAAGCAGCTTTTGAACAAAAAAGCCTCAGAGGATGCTCAACTTTTGCATTTGGCATAAGATGTTAGTTTAATGGAATTAAAAGAATCATATAGGATTATTTATTTTGATTTGGGAAAGAATTCTTTCGTGATTGGAATTCAAATATACGAGGAGAAAAATCACTGCTGGTTATTTGTCATGGTTAAAGTCTCTGCTAAGAAGAGGAAGTGTTTTCAAATATTTGCATTTTTCTGTTTAATTACCTGTTTTCCATTGTGTTCCTCACAGTTCTCATCCGGGAATACCTCAGACTTGGAGTGCCTATCTGGTTTTACTCCTTAACATTGGTGTAGTCTGCATGCCCAGATAAATGGAAACAAAACCCCTTCTAGTGTTTCACCCTACTAGAACATCAAGGGTGACATCTGGAATATAGTTTGATGAAAATTCCAGTATTGTTTTCTTTTCCTCCTTTGYTCCCTGCTAGGAGATTCAGAGTCACAGAACAACTGAGGTAGTAAAGGACCTCTGGAGATTGTCTAGTCCAGCCTCATGTTCAAAGCAAGATCAGCTAGAGCAGGGCCATGTCCAGTCAAGCTTTGAATATTTCCAAGGTGGYAGATTTCACGGCCTCCCTGGGYAACCTGTTTCAGGGCCTTACCACCCTCATGGTGAAAAAAATTATTGCAACACATGGTTGTTGTCCTTTGTTTTTTAGTGCATGCTTCCAAGAAGAGTCTAGCTCTCTCTCCTATGTTGCCTTCCATTAGGTAGCTGAAAACAAGAGTCAGATCCCCCGAGAGCCTTCTGTTCCTAAGGCTGAACACACACAGCTCTTGCAGCCTCTCCATCACTGCTCCAGCCTCTGGCCATCTTGGTTGCACTCCACTGCTCTCACTCCAGTATGTCCGTGTCTTTCTTGCACAGGGAGGCACAAAACTGGACACAACACTCCAGGTCCTGTCTTGCAAATGCCACATAGAGGGGATGAGTCTCTTTCATTGACCTGCTGGCTCCACTCTTGTTTTTATATGGCTCTATATATGCTGCTAATATGGCCCAATATATGGATGGTGTTCTTCACTGCGGGGGCATTCCGCTGATTTGTGTTCTGTTGTGTCCACCAGGACCCCCAGCTCCCTTTCTGCAAAGCTGCTTTCCAACCCRTTGGTGCCAAGGCTGTCATGTTGTGTGGGTGTGTTCAAGGGTTTGCGTTTCTTGAACTTGCAGTTTCTGTCAGTTTTTTTCTCTTGTCTCTGATGGCCTGTCCTGACTCACTGCCCTACCCTCTGGCCTTTCAGCAGTTCCCCTCACTACCTGGCTCTTGTCTGTGACCTTGGTGGGAATGCATTGCATCCTATCATCCAGGTCATTCATATCTTGAATGTTATAGGCCTCGGCATTGGCCCTTGAGGGACACTGCTGGTAACTACCTACCTGACAGCTGGATTTTGTACTGTTATTCACCTCTCCGTGAACTTGGCAGTCCAGCAAATTTTCCACCCAAGCTGCAGTCCATGTATCCAGTCTGTTTCTTAACTATTTTTCTTGAAGGATTCAGTGGCACTCTGTGGAGAGCTGTGCTACCATCCAGGTGAACAGCATCCACTGTACTCCATTCATCCACAGAGCCCATCGTGTCACCACGAAAGGTGGAACGTGGTCAGAGTGGTCAGATGAAATCAACATCTGTGATGGCTTTCTTAGTCACCTTCCCATCCCTCATGTGCTTGGACATGGTGTCGAGGAAGACAACTCCCTAGTCTTCCTGGGAACTGAGTTTAGACTGACAGGCCAGTAGTTCCCTGGTTGCTCATCCTTGCCTTTCATTAAAATGGCCGTGATGTTGGTCTTTTTATTTGTCTCCCCTTACTGCCATCATCTTTCTAAGATGATAGACAGGGGCCTTGCAATTGTATCACACAATGCTTGGCACCCTGGGATGCAGCCCATGTGGTTCCACAGTCTTGTGTTCACCCTGTTGACCTCAGTTGTTCCTAATTCAGTCCAGCTTTCCTGTCAGTCAAGCAGCACTCTCTCAGTCTCTACCACTGGATGCAGAGCCCTAGTAGGCTTCAGGCTTTGCTCTAAAGCGAAAAAAATCCAAAACAAAAATGTATTGAATGTCTCGGGCTTTTTCATGTCCCTGTGTCCCGTGCACCATGGAGCTGTGGCCTCACAGTTTCCCTGATATTTCTTTTGTTGCTGATATATTTGTAGAGGCCTTTCTTACTGCCTTTCACTAGATGCAGGTCTAGCTGAGCTTTGGCTTCCCTCATTTCATCACTGCATGCTTGGGCCATTGTTCTGTATTCCCCCCAAGGAGCTCATCCCTGCTTTCACTTAGTGTATGTGTGTGTTTGAGCTCTGTCAGAACTTTCCTGTTCCTCCCAGCCAGCCTTCAACCATGCTTGCTCAACTTTCTGTACACTGGAATGGACTGTCCTTGTGTTTTGAGGAAGGTGTCCTTGAAGATCAACCATCTGTCCTTGGGTCCCTTTGCAGGCCATGTCCTGTGGTTTCCTGCCAAGTAGAACCCTGAGCAAGCCACAGTCCCCTGTCCTGTAGGGTTGTAATTCTATTTGTCTTACACACCACTCAGTACCTTAAACTTCACCAATTCCTGGATGCTGCAGCAAAGATTACCATCAGCCTTCAGCTTCCTGATGACTTCTTCCTTGTTCATCAGTGACAGGTCCAGCAGAGTGCCTTCCCTAGTTGACTCATCGATCAGTTGTGTGAAGAAATTGTCTGCTGCGTTCCAGAAATCTCCTGGACTGCTTTTTCCCAGCCCTGTTGCCTTTCCACCAGATCCTGGGGTGGTTAAAATTCCCCACAAGTACCAAGGCCTGTGATCCAGTTGTTGAAAGAAAGCTTTCTTCTACTTGATCTTCTTGATCAGGCAGCCTGTAGCAGATACCTGGCACGAAGTCTCCTGTGTTGGTCTGTTCTCTGATCTTGACCCGTAAATTCTCAAGTGTCTTTTCACCTGTTCCACGCACAGCAAAGCTCCGTGAAGTTGAAGCCACTCCTTTGCACGGAGAGCCCTTGGGTGAATTTGCACACTCAGAAGCCTGAAAGAAATTGTAAAACTGCTTGTGCAATTAGTTAGAATTAAAATGTCTCTTTCAGGCTTAACAGCAAAACTCTTACACCAGTATTTCAGCTTTGGGAGAAAGTAATTGAAATGCGTGACAAGTTCAGCTGTAATTATGTAAATCCCCAAGATGCATTCGTGCTTAGCACACACTTGATAAATACACTTTTCTCTGTTGTACTTTTCCTTGGTTTGTTACCTTTTTTTTGGTATACAGAGTGTACTGTCCCCAAAAGAGAGGGGTTTAAATGTCTTTTATGTTCTGAAATTCTTCACACCAGCTGAGGCAGCAGCCTCTCAAGTCCAATACTTGCCCTTACTTTTGGGGAGGCAGAAGGATTGCCTATACAGCACTGTAACATGCACCTCAGGAAATGTTATTTATTTCTTCTTTGCACTTTGATTGTGAAATTTCTGAGTTTTGTGAGAGGTTTATTTATCTCCTTGAACTGTAATGCTTCAATCTTTGTTTTTGCCAAGATAGCTTGTTAGTTATTCCTGGGTACTGTCACTGCCAATGATGGGGTTGCTACCAAGGTGAGCTCTGCTTAAAGATTTGTATTCAGTGTGGATTGTGGCCATGTATGGACTTTCTTTCAGATCGATTGGAAAACTGAACAAAAAAATCTCCCATTCACCTTACCACTGTTGTGCTCTCAGAAACTTTCTCCTGGGTGCTCTCTGTGCAACAGTCAGGTCATTTTTCGGTTTGGGGTTTTTTTGTCTGTTTTTTTAAGATTCAGTAGAAGGCACATGCTGAGGCTTACAGTCCCAATGCTATTCCCTGCATCCTCCTTCTACAATCATACATTTGTTTGTTTAGAACAAACGAACACAATCCAAAATCCTCAGAAGATTTTGTGAGAAATGTCGAAATGACAATTTTTTTTTTAAATTAGAAGAAAAAAGTGAATAAAAATACCTGTACAGGAGCTCTACAGGAATACTGTTTTGTCATTGCTAGGTGCTTGTTGTGTGGACAAATCCTCCCGTTACAAATATGACATTTCACCACGACAATACAAATAAGTTTTCTTCTCCTAGTTTCCATATTCTTGAAAAAATGGGAATTTATATTTTTGTATAATCCCAGCTTTTAAAATTCTGCTTTCATCAGTGCTACAAACTATAAGTTTTGGCTCATTTTCTCAAGAAATTACTATAAAGTTTTTTTCAAAGTGTTTAGTAGTAAAAGGGTTAAAATTACTAATTAGTAGGTCCCAAACTACAATTACTAACAAAATTATGTTTTTAATTTAACTAACTAAGAAACCCAACTAACTGTTTGCTTTTATATTAAGGAAATAACCAACAAGAGTTCTATAATGCTTACGGAGTGAGTCGTTTGCAGCATGATGTTTTCTGTTGATAACATCACATTAACTCAGCAGGCATCCTCAAAAAGGTATTCAAGTGGGGTTTGTTTATCATGTGACACTTGTGCTTGACATCCATGGTCCGTCTGTATGTAATTCATTAGTAAATGAAATACATGTATCTCTTTTTCCAAAATTTGAGTTAAGCAAAAATAGTTTCAACCTGATCACAAGGTTCATTTCACCTGACTTTTAGTCTTTTAAAAAATAGTTTTGTATTAGTTTCTATTCCATAATTCTATTGGCTTGACAGTCAGTCACATACTTATTAGTGGTACAATCTCTTTCTTTGTGGTAATTGGTTTAGATAGCTCAGAATTGCTGGTCTATGCATCTGTATTTGCTAACTTTTAAGCTAAGCAGGAATGTAGAAAGGTWTTGGTTTGGTAATGCTTTCAGTGGTGTTATCAAATTATATGCTGCCAATTTGTGGTTAAATACGGGGTTGGGTTTCACAGGAATTTTAATATGTATTTTGGTTTAGGCCCTTGAGAAAGGGCAACAAAATGTAGTGCATGGGAGGTCTGACTCAGTCACTTGAGCATCTGGGTAGTGTCTGGATAGTCCAATGCCGGAGAGTGGCATCAGTAGATAAAATTTTGTATTTGGAGCAAATAAGAGCATGTCTTTGAAACAAACAGGCTGAGATCATTGGACCTTGTATTGGATCCTGTTGAACTGACTTACGGCTGCTTGCTTTTGTTTTCTGGAGAGAACTAAGTACTTTTAAACAGAAGAAAACCATTCTRAAGATAGCAATAAACTACACAAAAACAAAATATCTAAAAACAAAAATAAAAGCTGTAAGTGTAACAGCATGTTCAGGCACCCTTTCACCTTTGAGTGTAATTTGTTGGTGTCTCCAAGCAAAGTCAATTTTATATCCAAGTGTACCCACAAACTTTGGATTTAGGCAATTAATTTAACTAGTTATCTTTTGCTTAGGCCATAAAACACATCTGTGTAAAAAGAAATGTCTAACAATTCCAGTATTTAAAAATGTGTTTCAGTAACCCTGTATTGTTACAGTTTAAGTAGTTTTTGAATTTCAAAAGAAAATACTAATACATTTTTAACACAGAAAGTTCTAAAAAGCTAATTCCAAACACTGTCTCTGTGAATGTGACATAAAAATGCAGTAATACGATAACGTGCTGGTCTTGTCTGTAGCTGTATTTTGTGTTCTGTGTGTAGCATATACAGCGCAAATGAGTCCTTCCTCATAAGTGACCTTCCTTAACACAGCACTTTATAGCTGATAAACTTTTTTTTAAAAAGAGTATTATGCCTATCAGTATTTTTTTCAAGAATATTTGAATTTTTAGCTTGTGTGCAAACGGTCTGTAAGCAGGACCACTATCTCTTGCTATTTTCTTCTCAAATGGTATTTCAAAGATTTCCATAATCTTTTTGGCAATCATATGCTAGTTGTTTACAACCTTGTACCGTTGTGGTGGTCTAACTCTAGAAGAGGGTACTGAGAGAAAAACATGTCCAAGTGCAGATGCAATTTCAGAGTGAACAGTGGAAAATAAAACTGTTCAGCTGATGTTAAAGGAGTTCTCTGGTTTGATCCTCATGCTGAAAATTTAACTGCAATAGAGGTAGTTTGCAGTGGTGATTTGCCTAGAAACTCCATTTAATGTCTGGACAGTAATAGCTGTGGTGTGTGCTCTGCTCTGACAGAGAAGCTGTTGCTTTTCTAAAAGGTAATTTTGTTGCAGTGAAATCACCATCATTCAAAAGTTATGTGGCCTTTGCCTGTTAATCTTGTTTTCTCTGTGGTTGTTTATGGGGGTATATATCTTCTATAAGTTTTACATTATCATGATGTGTAGAACTTATGAAGATGTGTCAGGGGAGGTTTAGGTTGGATATTAGAATAAGGTCTTCACCCAGAGGGTGTTTGGGCACTGGAACAGGCTCCCCAGGGAAGTGGTCACAACACCAGCCTGACAGAGCTCAAGAATGTTGTGTCTGAGTTCAAGTGTTTGGACAACGCTCTCAGGCACRTGGTGTGATTCTTGGGGTGTCCTGTGCAGGGCCAGGAGTTGGAACTGATGATCCTGTTGGGTCCCTTCCAACTCAGTAATTCTATGCTTTAAAGGCAGTTGTGGATTTGATCATGTGCCCACCTGAGGTTTGCCCAGTGCACTCAGGAACTTTCCCCACAGCCAAGCAAGTGTGCAGACATGCATGACTTTTGTACTCAGGGCAGCCATTCATGTTGCTGTAATTGATTGGAGATGAGCCAGTGGGTGAATGTAATGCTGAGAAAACGATCCCCAGGGACACGAGCAGTGGGCAACTCATGCAGTCAGGGTTGGCACTGAATTTGGGGAGAATGCTATCTGCGATTAGCAACAGGCATTGCTGGTTCGTTGCAGTGTGACTGTCCCACATCTAGAATTTCCTGGTACACATGGCTAGATGACAAAGAAACATTCACTTGTAAAATCCTCTCACGAGGCAACTAGGGCAGGATCATCAGATTGTGTCCACTTTGTCACAAATAGGTGTACAGAGCAGGAGTATGTTGTTAAGTTAATTGGTAATTTCTTTGTAACTGTGACAGGCCCAGGCCGGACATCTCCTTACCTGAGAACGTCGGCAAAGATGAAGCCAATAGAAGAAAGTGTTGAAGATGATGTCTTTGAAGCACCTTCTGCTGATAAGCTTGAACTCCAGCGGCTGCCTTAAACAGTTGTGTCCTCAGGTGTATCAGAGCTTGCACCAAGCTCCAGTGCAAAAGGAAGAAGTTGAATTTGGGAGGAATCTGAAAACTAAGCTCCATGTTTGAATTTACTGCAGCATATGCCAGTGGCTTCTAGATGGAAATGTCATGTTTTATTTTACTTCTAAATAAAATAAATAAAAACTTGTATGGGTTTTGTTTTCTTGACATGAGTGGTTGCTTTATTTCTACTTTGACTTTTGCCATTATACTTTTAGTATTCTGTTGCTGACTAGCCTGAAATTTCTAGACTTAACTGGGGATATTCTCCACCAAATTCATTTACCTATGTTTCTTTGAAGTCTGTGTCTTGGTGTTTTCAGTGGGAGATTTTGAAACKCTGTTTCCAAAGCTATGTTGCTGTTACCAACCATCATTGTTGTGAAAGTCTTCATGTGGAAAGCACACACAGTCTTCTGCCTCTAATTGTTTTTGGTAGGTATTTGCCTCTAGTGTTTCCCAACCTGACTGCTTGACTCTACAATTGTAATAATTACTTCAATTTTAGTTTTTCTTGGCCAAAGATTTAAAAAGTCCGTGCTTTTCCTTGGTCTTATCCATGGACTGATTGAGCTGTTCTGAATTAACCTTCCCGCAAAGTGAAACACAAATGACACTTGATGTAGGAAGTTCTGTTCAGACCTCAAAACTGGGTAGCTGCAAGTACAGTAAAACACAGTCTCATAAAGGGAAACACGGGGCAGCTTTTGTAAGAGGCACTTGTAGCAGTCCTGTCCGTAATATGTGGGGATGTGTAGACAGTAGCTGTACTACTTTGCTTTGACAATTCTTGAAAATCGTTGTGTAAYAAATAGTATATTTTAACTAAATATAACAGAAAATAGCTACTATTGATTAAACTGAAACATAGAAATTTGGTATCAACTCTCAAGCAATTACAAGTGTCAGAGTCTGGGTTTTTTGTTTGTGTCATTCCATTTTATTTCTAAAATTTATCCTGACAGAACATCATGGAATCGGCCTGCATCCAAATTCTATAACCCACTTCTTCCCTCCTTAAAAGATCATGCAATATCAAAATGCACATTAAGTGGTTGGAAGTTTGACCTGTGTTGTCAGCATTCCTGCTTCTGGGAATCTAAATGCAGTATTTAATATTACATCATTGTCTTGTGTTTCCATCAGCTTTCTATAATTAAAAATGCCACACAGAGCTGAGACACACTTACTAATTTGTGAAAATATGTGTAAAATATCTTCAGACCACACATATGCAAAAGGCAGCACATTGACTTCTGTGGGAGGTGGTGTAGGAGTTTAAGAGCATCGTTAGGTTGATGTCTCAGGGACAGTGGCCATATCTCCGAGGTTGCCTCTTGACTACTGGGTGAGTAAGAAGGGAAATGGGAATTACTTTACCTATGAGGAGATACAGGACATCATGTCCTTGTCCTCATGTAGTTTTCCCAAACTTCTGCTAGTTTCCAAACTCCTTTAAAAAGGAAAACCAAGCTGGTGGAATAGAGCTTGTGCAGTTTAGCAATAACCAGACAATGCAGAGTGACTGAAGTAAAAATAGCAGTTCCTACATCTTCCTTCTCCAGAGAACAATTTCTCCTATATTGTTCCCAATTCAATCAATAAACAATGCCTGGAGAGGACTGTATCTCCTGAACAGAGTTTGTCTTAATAATCAGGGAGACCCTGCAGGAGCTTCTGCATACCCACTGCGCATCCCTCACTTGGGATCATGAACCCTTGTCTGCTGCCTGGGAGAAGAAACCACATTATTTTTATGCCCTCAAAGCATCACACATGCTAAGGACGCTACAGCAACAACACTGCAGATAATGATAAATAACTCTGTTAATTTACCAGAAGTGATACATTTTATTACCTGAAAATGCATAACTGAAAATTTTAAAATTCCTGAAAATGGGTAAAATTAAGAGGAAATCAGTTTATTTGATAAACACAACTTGCAGAGTCTCTTTGCCTCTGTCCCTGCTGTTTCAAATAGAGTTGTTCTCAGACAACAGAAGCTAAAATAGACTGTAAACTGATTTTCTGTATTGAATGAGATACCCCTTTCCCTTGCTCTTGCAGAGGGTAAGGAAAAGCATCCTGTAATCATTCAGATTTAAAGGAGTGTTTGTGTGCAGGGGTAGAGGGTAGGCTGTCAACACGTGGTTAGCTCATTTCAAGGTGTGATTACTAAATCAAACATAAACCAACATATTTTTAAATCAGAACATCGTGTTCTGTTGGTCATAACTGGAATTATGCAGCAGATGTGAACTACACTAGAATAGTTGTGGAGAAAAAATGGAAGTTACTTCACCAAAATGTATTCTTTTTTTTTTAAGAATTCTGTTATTCCAATGAATTTGTGTATATAAAAATGCATCTTGAGTACCATGTTTGTCAGTGATACTGAACTAAAAGATATCAATTAGCTCTATCAAGAACTGTCTTAGAGATACACTTAAGGCTCTGCCCCATTCTCATAGCAAAACACTGTTTGTCTCACTCTTAAATTGTGTGGAATGAACTTCACATGAAGCTGCGACTCACATGCACAGGAGCTCGTGTGCTCGTACCCCAGGAGGAAAATCCRCTTCGGAGGAACTGGCCAAAGCTGGAAAAAATTAATTTGGGCATTTAGAGAGGATTCAGAATACAGCTGTAGCTATGTAGTGGCAGAGCTGCTGTACCACTAGACCTCAGCTAATGTAAAGAAACATGCTACTACCACATGGTGTTTCTACAGGCTGAAAACCAGCTCTCTGGTTCTAGTCCATGATGGATATTTGCAGTAAATGACAAGAGTAGAACAGGTTAATTTAACAGTCAATATTATTTCAATAATACGAATGTAGTTTAGATAATGCTGGTTTTGAAACAGCGATTTTACAAACAAACAAAATTTAAATTTAAATTCAAAAAATGTAATGCGTTGAACTGACATGCAAATACTAAGTGGGTTTTTTTTTCCCCTATACTATTTCCCTTCAAGAAATAAGGACAGCTGAATTATAATCTCCTTATGGAAAATAGGCTACTTTACTTGGTATTCACATTAGTAAGCAAAACAAAGATCTAACAAAAGAAGTATTTTAGTAAAAAAAAGGAAAGAATAGCAATACTGATACAATTATAAGGCAAGGGCTTGGYTGTTCAGTAAATTTTTGGCATCCAGATAGAGCCTAATTGCAAAAGTATAGACTAGGAAAGTATCTTTGCATGTAGAAGGCAGCAATTTCTAGAGCAACATTGTGCATGACAGGCTATCTATCACACATATATTCACAAATCATTTGGATGGAGTTTCAGGAAGTGAAACTGTAAAGACACATTTTAACCTTATTACTGGAATTACAGCAACAATTACTTTAATTATTCTCTCAGAAATGTTGTAGCAAGTGCTTCCGAATAAAATGCTGGGTTTGCATCTCTGATGCTGTGTTGGTCACAGCTGCTTCTGCTTAAAGACGAATGGGCTTTCAGTACTTAGGGGATTAATAAGGGAAGACAAACCATCCTAGTTAATTAGCCCTRACATGTAAACTTCCTGAGAGCATGCTGATGATAATATGAAAGTCATTAGAGAGTGCAGAGATGCAATACAAAGGCAAAAGTTGTGGGATCACTCGGTATTGATTGCAATACAGTCTCCGTACTCTTTTTTCAGTAAGGAGAGCACTACAACACTGYCAAAGTTGATGGGCTGGTTTTGGGCCATTTAACAAAACAAACTACTTTTCAGTTGACCAAGTTATTACGACTACAGRTAGAACAAAGCATTTTCATTGAGCTTAAATATTAGCTGGATTTTAATTCACAAGATTATTTACTTGGCATTTAATGCACATAAAATAAGTTACAAATCTAAGTTACAGCTGTGCCATGCCATGCCTGTGTGTTTGCCAAATACCTCGAGAAGACTTGAGAGCTTTCTTTTCCAGAAACCTCTTTAAGACCCCTAAGTCGGAGGTAAAGTAGATATTAGGGCTTTGCACAGGAACGAGTGTAAGTAGTATTACAACCTCCAGACACCTACTCTGTAGCGGAATACTGTTCAGCCACTGCAATTTACCGTGCTTGAATTACTCCTTAGCTTTCTCCTGGGGGATTAATATCTGTTACAGCCACATCCTGATTTCCTGTGCAAAGTGCTTTTGGGATAACAACTCCCTGTCATCCTTCATAGCAAAGAACACATCAAAGGCAGTGCCTCTTGACATGCATCCACTTGTATGCTATTCCATCAACACTGTTGTGTTCGCTGTCACTCAGTGCTCTATCCTGTTCCACAGAAAACGAAGGAATTTAACGATAGTATAGACATTGTCTGCCAAAATTCTGTGAAGAAATATGAATCTTCTAAGCTTTTAAATGCCAAAGAAAGCATGTTCTCCTTCAGTTTTTTCAAAATAATTTCCCTAATTACACCACCCTCTGGTGCTTTTTTTATCTTTCAGTGTACTTGGGCTTCTCTCCAAATCTTTATGAAAAGCTTATTCTAGAAAAACATTTTGTGGCTAGAAATTTCCAGGGTTTCATCACTCATGTCTGGGAGTACTTAGGCTTTCAAGGGACACTATGAGGACTACAACTTCCTTAGAAAACCAGTGATCTATGTTTTTCTCTGCATTTCCTGCTTGTTTAATTTTTCAAAAGCTGTCATAGGTCCATGAAGAGACAAGGGAGGAGGGAATCCCTTTCAAAAGGCTGCGAATTTAATTTTCCAGTCAAGTCCACAACCTGATCCCTTAGCCTGTTTCTCCATGGAGGTGAAATCAGGAGAGGTGGTATGTGACACTGTTCTTTGGCTGGGTTGCTGGCATAGAAAGCCCTTAGAAAGGGCAGGTAAATGGCTAAATTGAATATGAAAGTGGTCTTGTCGTGATCTCTAAGGGCTTTGGGATGAGTGTGGAGACATGAGGCATGCAGTCACTTTCAGGGGAGAGAGACAGAAACCTGCTCAGAGGCAGGACTTTGGAAACATCTAATTAAATATTAGTAAATGTTAAGATCACAGCATTATTGTTTTGTGGATATTTTCCCACCACACCTCTGCCATTTCCCTTTCCTGGAGCACATGACCATTGGCCTGTGCCAAAGCACAGTCGGGACTGAGCTCTGAGATGGACTGGGGTAACAGGGCTTCTATCATTGGGATTGTACTAGGACCCACGGCAATAGGGAAACCCAGGAAGGCTGTTTCGTTTGGCTGGGTGTGAGGAAAGAGGAGGGAGAGTCAGCAGGAGCAAATCTGCATACAGGTGTGTAAGAGATGATCTCTGTCTTCTTGGAGTTGAGTGAGATCGTCCTCTGTGCTTGGGAAAATCCACTGAAATGCATTTCTGGGGTGTGCTTAAACTGCTGCAGTGGTGCATGTGGTTGTCCTCTGTGGGCTGAGGAGAGGTAAGTGGTCTTGAGTGCAGGGCAAAGAGTCTGCATGCTCCCTGCATCTTACAGTTCCACAGGGCTTTGTTCTTCTGAGAATTAAGGCAGGTTTAGTTCTGTGTTCCAGCTGGTATTTTATCTTTGGGAGGATATTAAGGAATTGCAATGATACAGTTTTGTCTAAAATCCAAAGGTACTTAGTGGTGAGAATGCAAAATTGGAGTAGCTCTTCTGGAAATCCYGTAGATAAATGAAGCTCATGCAAGCATTGTGGGGGTTATCTGGCTACCTGTGTCTTTCCTGCTGCCTTCCCTCTTTTCTTCTTCGAACACATCTGGCAGCAGGGACAGTTATCAAAGGAAACTTTATTATGTTCATTTGTAGCTTTTATGTGCTCACCACCAATCTGTATAATTAGCAACAGGAAAAAAACCAACTTGTATTGACATAAATTATCATTATATTTGGAGGACTAAGTGCCTAACAGATTACTGCTTTTTTGACTAAGAGTGTATTGAATAGAAAATGTTTTTTATGTGCACAGGGCATGTTGTAAAACACCATACAGAATGTGAAAGTTTAAATCCAAATCATTACTTAAACGTCAAAGGGGAAATCATATTACTTACATAGAAAAAAAAAGCAGAGTTCGTTGAAAAGTTGTCGGTTTGTTTCAGGGGTAAAAAAGGCTCCTCTCCTGGCGTGCCTCAGAYGTCCTTTAATTGCTTAAACCATTGCTAGTACTATGAGCATTATTTGAGAAGGGAGGGACAAGAAAAAGATGGAGAAAATGCATTTTTAATGTGTGATTCCTGGAGAACRTGGGATTTGTAACACTGCAGTGAATGTCGCTCCTTCCGCTGCCTTCTCCGAGAAAAGGGGGATCTGAAATTTTGCAGGTGAAAAACCAACAGAGAAATAAAGGCCCCTAAAATAACCTCTGAAAGCAAATCTGTAACAAGATGAGTGGGGTTTATTTTCATGTTTTTGCTTTAGTGGGCTGAGAATCCTGGTTTTCTTTGCAGAACGGACAACATTTTGGGTTCAGCATATTTAGTTTGTATCCCAAATGGCACATGAACACATAGGTGGTATGTATCCGTGGGTTATTACCATGGAATTTTTCTGTGATGTTCATTTAAATCAGGCAGTTGGAGCTAATTAGTTTGCCCACAAGCTGTTTACATTGCATTCAGCTCAAACCAGCTTCTTTGTACACTGACTGTCTTAATGGATGGAGACCGCTTTTAAATTGTATCTCCACTCATCATAAACCTCTCAGAAACAAACTGCTTTCTGAATGTTGCCTTAAAAATKGAAGCAGCGAAGAGAACTGAATTGGTACCTTTTCTTTGCTGCAGGTACCTTGTCGAGGTCAGGGAAGATGAAGCTGGGAGGCTGTATTATGGCTAAGCCTGTCCCTAGACTGCTTCCAGAGTGCACTCGGCCAGCACAAGTGTTTCTTCCAGCGCAGCCCAATGGCATGAATTCAGATGAGCTCTGATAGACTGTTGGTCGCTGTAACAGAAGTRAGTTATGTGCAAGAGCACGCTGGAATCTATGCTGTTTTGCTCATCAGAGGAGAAATCTTACAAATTGCTCATATTGGAAGACAAGAATGCAGACAAACAGCAGCCTCTGCTGGGGAGAAATCTCCCGTGCTTTTTGTAAATGCTGTCAGTATCTGTGGGGAAGCCAAAAGAAAAAAAAAATCAGTAATTGGAAACACATTGATTTGAGAAAGACTCTGGAAGTGCATGCAAGCTTCAGGCTTGGGGATGAGCCAGATGAGTTAGGGTATGTCTTCTGGTGCCCAAAGTAGGCAATGGAGGCAACATTGCTCTAGGCTGGGGTGCCTAAGTATAGTTATGATCACATTTTGGGGAAACCACTAAAGTGGACAGAATTGTGCYGATATGTGGCAGATCTCTAAGCTGCCCCTGCACAACTTCCCCAGACTGATGTTCCCATTAAAGAAGCTCAGAGACACAACAGTGTACCACAGGTGACAGTGCAACTTAAACCTCACATCTCTCTTCCCGATTCTTGTCTTCCTCTTAGAGATGCTTCCTCTGCCTCTCTGAGATAGGTGCAGCAGAGCCTACTGAGGAAAGACAGGGGAAAAAAATCAATTGTGCAGTAATTTAATCGTGTCATGGAAAGAATGATCACTCAGCTATTTGTGTCTTGAAGTAGCTGGTCTGAGTTTTGCTCTTGTCCAGCATCGTTTTTATCATGCTATTTAGTGCACTTAGAAGCACTAAAAAGTGCTGACTGCTGAAATTCATGGAAATCCCCAATCGAGTCAATCTGAAAAAAAGGGAGATGATGTATATGAAAAGTATGGGAAATATTTTAATGGCTCCTGCAGTGACGAAAAAACTATTCTTTTCCAAAGGGGGAAATATTTCTGGAGAAACATTTCCACAGTCATCTGGCATTTTCCAGCATTAAACTAAAGTAAACTTCAGTTTGGAAAATCAAACCTTCTTGTGCACAAACCCTCTTATGTGCTTTCTTACGCTCTTCTTGTTCTCCTTACCAGCTCTGTTGACTGAATGCTATGTACTTTAGCTGTAATGCACTAACATCCAAGCCCAGCTCTGGCTTGTACTGTGAAAAGAAAAAGATAACATCTACTGAGCTGTTACTAGAGAAATTTTKGGCATCTGCAGCATGGCTCTTGCAGAGTGAGTGAGTGTTACCCTCATGGCCAGGTAAATGGGATATTTCTTGTCTGGCTCATTAGGATTTTGTACATTGTGCAGCATTGCAGGGAGGCAGCAGATTAATTTTGGCAGCTGCTGCTGTGGCAGTCCTAAGGCATCCAAGATTCCAGCTAGCTCTTCTCTTGCCCGATGGCCTCTACTCCTTCAGAATAGGGCAGAGAAAGATAAAACCCCTTCTCCTGGGCTTGTCTGGCCCAGCCCAGGGATCCCCCCTTGTAAGGTAAGAGAGGTGGGCGTTTAGTGCTTACCTACTGCTGACCTGTTTAAAAGTGCTGCTAAAGGAAACTGGGCTTAGTGTTTCAGGTTTTTTTCCCCCTCCTTTGGACTTGGAGAACAACTGTTTGTTCATCCGTTTGAGCCAGCCTTCCCTGTAAAAGGAAACTGTAAAAGAGAGACAATATCTTCTTTCAGCCTACTCCACAGCTGCTTTTCTTTGTGTTTATTGCTTGTACTGGAAGTTGTCACCTTAACATGTGGTACCTTCAACTGGAAAAGCTGCTCCAGCTCCAGTGCCTCAGCACTGATGGCAGAACAGAGCAATTCCCTCAGGTTTCGTTTTATGATGTTTTGATATGTATCTTTTAAAACAAACTTCTTTCAGCAAAAATTACATGTTGTAGATACACATGCAGTAGCTGACCCATCACAATTTTCCTTTTTTTTTAATCCCAGTGCTGACAAATAATGTGCAGGTATRATATGCAGGTGTCCTCTGGAAAGGCACTGCACCCTGATGAGCACTGTTGAAATCTACTCTGCTAAATGCTAAATGTTCTTCCTCTAACCCAATCCTCCAAAGTGCCTGCAGCCATCCCTTTTAGCTTCATGCCCTCTGAGAGCACTTTCCACCCCCTTGTCAGTACTGGGAACAGGGCTGGACACCCATGATAGGGGCTTTAGATTCCCTTTCAGAGAAGAAAGGCCACTGATGTAACTACCACAGGTGAGACTCAGCCCCATTAGGGCATTTTCACTGCTGAATGCAAATCCCACCCTGAGCTTCAACTGAAGTGGAGAAGATCTGTCTGGATGTGGTTCAGGAGAGGAGCTATGTGGAAGAGTGATACAAAACTATATGGATCTTCTAAAATATTAGTAGTTACATGAAAACATAAGTGAAAACACCTCTTTCATCATTTGCAATTTCCACCAGGGATAAAGCTGCCAGCATGGTAGAAAGAAGAGAAAAATAGTACAGTGCTTGTGCTGGAATGTAAGTGAAGTGTGAGAGTAAAAACTAAGAGCTTATCCTACAGGGACTACTTCTGTTGTGACTCCACGGTGCCTTCGGGAAGAATAGGGCTGGAGAGCAGAGCCCCGGATCTTGCTCTGGCAACAGAGTAACGCAGTGTCAGCCGGGGGTAACCAAAGCTCCTCACGTGCCCCACCCCAGAGCCTTCTCATAGGGCTGTGCATGAGGCACCTGGGCTTTTCTTGTCTCAGCTGGCAAGTTGAAAAACAGCACAGGTTTCGGAGTGTCAGTTGTCACTTCCTTCTGCCTGGCCAGGAGCGACCTGAGCATGCGAAGGAGTAGRATAATCCTGCAGGTGCTGGCAGACACAAATTGACTTCAGCCCCTGGGAATTATAAAATCGGCTCACAGACTGGTGAGAGGTCGCTCAAAATCAAAGACGGAATGTTATTTTGCATTGTACAGCTTCTATGGTCCCACTTCTACTTGGGCTAGAAGTTATGAGTTCTTATAATCTCCTAGGAATATCCATTGGATACAAGAGGTTATGCTTCATTTTGGGGACAGCTCCTCATGTAAATGTCATATACTTGTATGGGCTGCTGTTCTGCATTAATAATGCTCATARCAGCAACACTGCAGCTGTGTGTCCTCAGATTGTTTTGGAAAGAGCTGCATAAGGAATGTGGGAGTCCCACACTGATGGGATCCTGCGGGGTGGATCTAGGTGTGTATCAAGTTGCACGCCTCTGAAATAAGCAAATTTCTACAAGGCGGGAAGCAGCTTTTATGTGGGATAAATTCAACAGGGGCTCACAAAATCCTGACTRATGTGAGTGTGTGCCAGGTGTTGGATAGTGCGACTTTCTCCTCTTGCTTTGAGCTTAAATTATGAATAGAAATACACCTCCCTCAGGAGGATGGCTTCCTGTCGGAACTGCAGCCTGTTTGTGTCTGAGCAAGAATCATGTCACTGCTTTCTTTGCCTATTTATCAATTTATTTCTTTTAAATGGGGAAGAAACAGGACATAAATACACCCAGGTGTTTCTAAGTGCTTCAAAGTCACGTTTTTTCATATGGCCTCATCTGTGCTGTCCAGTAATATCCCCACGGGCTTTCTTTGCTTCAGTGAGATAACTTCAGGTGGGACTTTCTGACTCCATTACCTGTGTAAACATCTGTGTACACAGCAAGGATATATAGTGCCTGTCCTGCAGGATCCCTACACAATCCCTGTCCCGGGGATGTCCAGCAGCTTTAAGTGCTGCTCTAAATACCTGACACCTCTGCAGATCGGTTCCTGAGTTTCCCAAACAAAATCAGCAGACATGAAAGCTGATGCCTGGAAATAGTGAGGGTGGTGACAGCAGAGGTGAGAGTGCCAAGGAAACATTAGCTGCTCCCAGCAGCTGGACCAGCTCTGCCAATCTTAGGTTTACAGCTGCCACTGGAGCACTGTGCACCCTCACTGCGGGCAGAGGGGAGGCAGAATGCGCCCTGCTGGCATGGCCGTGCCTGAGGGGGCAACCACAGCCTTGAGGAAGGGCCAAGGTGGGTGCTCAGAGAGCAGAGGTGGCTACACCACTTGATAAATCTGTTCTGCTTTTGGTTTGCAGAAACATTCCTGCTGACACCAGCTCACCACGTGGTTACCTGGAGGTGGTGATGAGCAGCCCTGATGTTGGCACTCCTCTCTCCAGCAGAGCCCCCTTCCCAGCTAYGGGGATAACCTCGTGTTTCCCATGGTTTCTAATGTCCCAAGGAAAGATGGGTTAATAGCTCTCAGCTCTTGATTCATGTGTCACCTCTGTTATTTGTGGACCATTTGGTTTTGATGTGTCCAAACTTGTGGGCTACTGGCAATAGTTTGTTACAAATACTTTCCACGGGTAATCTGATTTTCCTAGTTCTTCGTAGTGGGTATCTAAACCCAGATGTGGTGACTCAATGCAGGAATAACAAATCATGTTCCTGTTGGCTGTCTGAGTGTAATATGGGGATCTGGCTTCTGGTGCAGCTACTGCTATATGGGAACTCAAGGCCAAGTGTTTTTATAATTGTTGGAGTTAGTTGTTTCAGGAAATCCTTTCAGTGTAAAAGACTTAAAATAGAAGAACTCATACCACAAGAAGTTAGGGGGACTGTTAGATATATGTGTACATGTCAAGTACTAGCTCTAATATTAAATGTACAGGTCAGATATTCTCCTAGGCCTTAGCGAAAAAGTACAATTGCCCTGTGACTATTAATAATAACAACAGCAAAATTACACACTGAATTAAAAAAAAAGATACAAACAAGGCAGATGAGTAGATCTGAAAATTCACAAGGCAAGTAYCTTGCTATATGATCTGGAGAAATAAAGCAATGCACTATAAAGAGACGTGGGGTATATTAACTGTTTTCCTGAGATCCTGAGCAAACCAAGTGATGACCAAAGAATGAAGTGCAGTAATTTCCAGACCTGTGGTCTCCTTGCCATATCACTGCAGGTGTGGTTCACCAACCCCACTTTTTCAGAAGGGATTGGCACATTCTGGAAGCTGCTGAAGCTGCACTTGAGACATTTCAATCCTTTTCAGGGAAGCAGGGGCTTGTCCTCCGTGCTGACCTGTGACCTGGCTGCTGGGGCCTTGCTGAGAGCCAGTGAATAGCAGACAGGGATGAGATGGAGTAATTACAGTGGATGAATAGGAAAAATAAAGATGGACCTCTTTCTTCCCTTTATCTCAAATAGAGGAGCTAATTTAGGGAACCTTCCTAACAAAAGCTCACAGTGACCCAAATCCTTCCCCCTTTGACTCAGTGGGGACAAAGCCAGGCTCAGAAGCAATAGGTTAGATGGACACTTAAGAGGTGCCGGGTGATGAGTGCGGGTGGACCCTGGCAGTGCCGGCACGGGCCTGGGAAGCTCCAGTGGGGGCTCCGGGTGACCCCAGGAGCCCTGTGGCTCTTGGGACCTGCCAGACTCTCTCTGCAGCCAGAGGAAACCAATCGAAAGCAACTCTTGACCTTCTTTATTCTTCTACCAGCCCTTTCTTCTTGTATCCTGTCACATCACTTAGGCTTTGTGCTGGTAGTGTTGCAGAAAATGGATGATTTTGTTTTGATTTTGAGTGAGTATAGCATGTCCCTGTGTGACTCATGAGGGTGACAAGGTTTTTCTGGTAACTGCTTGTAGCTCTTAGCTGCAAGCCAATAAATACCTTGTGCTACTTAGGGGTTCAAGATCTGTGCATATTGGTGTATTTTCTTCCATTACCTTCCCTGTTCCTGTTGTGTCTATGTCTAGCTGTATCATGTATCATGCTTCAAATCCATGTAACCATGTAAAAAGAGGCAGGTAGGCTTTTTTCTCTGAAAAAATTCACCTGGAAATCAATCCTAATTCCTTCTGTGGAAAGCACTGTCAATGCTGTTGATTTGAAAAACTTCTTGTGTTTGTAGAGAAAAATACCTGTTTTAGGTCTGAGAGATAGACCAGCCTATTGTCTCTCCCAGTCCCARAAACTTACCAGTTGCCAGAGTGCTCAGAAAACGTTCATCTTGCAGTCAAATTGCAAAGAACTCTAGGCTTGACTTCACCACTTAGTCAAGTTGAACAGCAGGAAATTGTGAGCAGACAAAATAAAGGAGGTTTTTATGCCACTACCTGTAGTGGCTGTCTGGTCGAACAGCTGGAACTTCAGCCCCTCCCTTGCTGTTTCCTAGAATCCGTGCGAGGTTTCTAGGAACAAGTTTTTACCTTCCACTTTGCAATTCATGGCCTTCATCYGGCTGGACTATGGTGACTCCTATGCAGAGCACAGCACCCAAAGGAAGGGTGTTCTGCAGAGGTGGCTGTTTCTCAGCAATACTGGCTCAAGGTGAATTACCCTCAGCTTCTCTTGACTTTGGGCARTGTGGTGGGTTGACCTAGCTAGATGCCAGGTGCCCACCAAAGCTGCTCTATTACTCCCTCCTCAGCTGGACAAGGGAGAGAAAATGTAATGAAAGGCTCATGGGTCGAGATGAGGACAGGGAGAGATCTATCACCCATCACTGTTGTGGGCAAAACAGACTGAACTTAGGGAAATTAGAATAATTTATTACCAATCAAATCAGAGCAGGGTAATGAGAAATAAAATCAAATCCTAAAAACACCTTCTCTCCAGCCATTCTTTCTCGGCTTAATTTTATTCCCCAAATCTCTATCTCTTTCCCACCAGTGGTGCAGGGAGATTGGGAATGAGGATCGTGGATTGCAGGCAGTTCATCACAGGTGTCTCTGCTGCTCCTTCCTCCTCAGGGGGAGGACTCCTCACACTCTTCCCCTGCTCCAGGGTGGTATCCCTTCCATGGAAGACAGTCCTCCATGAACTTCTCCAGTGAAGTTCACAGGCTGCAGTTGTTCATGAACTGCTGCAGTGTGAGTCCCTTCCACGGAGTGCAGCCCTTCAGGAACAGGCTGCTCCAGTGGGTCCCCCATGGGGTCACAAGTCCTGACAGCAATCCTGCTCCAGTGTGGGCTCCTCTTTCCACAGGGCCACAGGTCCTGCCAGAAGTCTGCTCCAGTGTGGGCTTCTTATGGGGTCACRGCCTTCTCCAGGCATCCACCTGCTCCCCCATGGGCTGCAGCGGGACAGCCTGCCTCACCATCACCAAGGGCTGCAGGGGAATCTCTGCTCCAGCACCTGGARCACCTCTTCCCTCTCATTCTTCATTGACCTTGGTGTCTGCAGAGATGTTTTTCTCACATATTCTCACTCCTCTCTCCAACTGCAGTTGCGAAGGGTATTTTTTGCCTTCTTAAATCCATTATCCCAGAGGTACCACCATCACTGCTGGGCTCAGCCTTGGCCAGCAGCGGGTCCATCTTGGAGCTGGCTGGTGTTGGCTCTGTCAGACATGGGGGAACATGTCAGACATGTTTCCCCACAGAAAACACTCCTGTAACCCCCCCTTCCCCCACCCCTCCTCAGATCTTGCCAGCAAACCCAATACAGGCAGGGGAACAAGGCTGTAGTTTCTAGTATTCAGGTCAATTCAGGGCCATCACTTCTTCATGAGCCATTAGGAGAGGAACCCCAGGTCTGAAAATGGAGCATTACTAAAACAGATGGAAAGGGACTTGAGCCTATGGCTGCTCTTTGAAGCCCCCTGACTCCAGGAGCTGCCAGTAATCCTATTTTTTCCAGATTCTTTGGTCAGAGAGGCTAGCAAACCTTGCCCTCTTTTTTCCCTTTCTTTTCTTTAGTTGTTTTTTTTTTTTAATCACCTGGTGCTGAAACCATATGTCTCTTCCTGCAGTTCTTTTGCTTTAATTCCCCTTGGCTTTTGCTGGCAGAAAAATGGATCCTAGGGCTCAGAGATTGCTAGGGTGGTGCTTGTGCCTGTCCCCTTCACCCTCCCACGCTGCGGCTGCCGAGCAGAGGGTCTCTGTGGGGGCAGCCTCTGCTTCTCTCTGCGCAGCTTTGTGCGAGACAGCTGCTTTTCAGAAACTCTCAGGCTTGAAACTCCAGAGAAGTTACGGTTCAGCAGGCTTGACTGTGACTTTTTGTCACAGCTGTCAGTGTAGGTCAAGGAGAGATGAAAGAAACGGGGGCTGAATGGAAAGGAACTTGCTGCGCTTCAAGTCCTCACCCTTGCTGTGCTGCCTTGGGGGAGAAACGGCATTTCTGCTTTCTTTCATAGGCAGCTCCCAAAACACTTCCAAATTTAACTTACTATCTGTTATACTAGTAACTTTCAGCCAGTATTTCCCAAAATGTCTGGTTAGTCTGATTGCCTCAAATATTTTGGATGCTCCAACTGAAGTAGGTTTGGTTGGTTTTTTTTTTTATTATTTTGCTTGGTTTGGATTTGGTGGGGTATTTTAAAATAATTGCTGTAAAGTACCCACTGCATGATAATCCAGCACATTTCTAAAAGAGAAAGAAGACAAAAGAACTAGTTTTCTAGGACACTGAAGACCACGACTGGCAGTACAAGAAGGCTGATTCTAAAGCCAGAGTTGATATGCTATTCCAGCATAAAAGGTGAAGGACTCTGAAGGAGGCAAGTAGCGAGTTTCTCAAAATTATGATAAAGGAGGAGGCAACTCTGCATTAAAAAAAAAAAAAAGGGAAATTAAAAAAAGATATTTGGTCTTGTCTGTCATTCTAAAAAGAAAAAAAAGAGGGTTGAATTTTCTTTTGGTGCACATAGGACTTTTTACTATAGTGGACAAAGAGCTGGAAGTTCAGGCCAGTGGAACTGGAAATGAGGCACTACTTGTCAGCAGCAGGTGATTAAAACAAGCTGTCATGGAGCAGAGCATSTCTTTTTCTTCTCAAAAGCATTCAGGCCTGATCTGAAGCCCAATTGGAAAATATCCTTAAAGCACGCAAGCAAACATGGCTTCAGTTAAACCCGGCTGCTAAAATTCAATGCCATTGTAACTGCCCCGAATTTAACAGCCTGTGCCATGGAGCAGGTCAAACTAGATAAACAACTGGTACTTTCTGGCTTGGAATTCTGGATTATTCAGAAATARATGAGTTGTAAGCATCTAAACCTGGATGGATACCCAAGCTCAGTAGCCATTATTCTTTCTGTCTAGTTTGTCTTCTCCTGGCTGGCACAACATTAGTAACAACACCAGTCCATCTTTGCCGGTTTCTGAACTATTTGGCTGCTCCAGCCTCGAATATCTAGGCTAAGAGCTGCGCAGCAAGTAGCGCCCAGGGCCAAATATTGAACAGCCAGCAAACAAAAATCGACCAGCTGCATGTTAACTGAGCATCAGCAGCCTGAAAAGGTGCCCAGGGCTCGATGGCAACTACTCTGCAATCATGCAGTGGCCAAYGATTGCAGAAAATAACAACTGGTGCAGAGTAACCCGCTCTCGAGGGGACTGGTCATCCTGGAGGTCAACAGCATTTCAAGCAGCAGATGACTGGAAACAGCAGAGCACTTTGCTGAAATGGTGTTTACATTAATTAATCAGGACATCACATAAATTATATTAATATCAGGAGGAGGACATCCACAGAACGAATTCCCTCCTGTCCACCACAGAGTGTCTTCCTGTGCAAATATACAGGAAATGCGAAGGCTAATTATGTAAGCAACTTGAAAGTATGTGAAATTATTTGCATCCAGGATATTTTTATTATCAGGGAAAAGTCAACTGGTGTGGAGGGAAGGAGATAGGTGTGCTGAGTCTTTCRTAAATTATGAGTAATTTTGAAATGACTGGCTTGTGTAAACAGCTCTTCGTCCCAAAAGATTGCAAGAAAAATACAATTCTTTCAAAAATGACTGATTTATTTTGGCACTTAGGGTTATAGAAAGGCTGGAAATAGCTTGGAAGCACGTGTTTCAAGACCCATAGAACAGGGCAGAAAATGAACACACTGCTTTCATYGTTATTTCAAAAACCTGCTGTGAATTTGATGTTACTCTGTTGGCTAATTTGGAAGTTTCAACCCAAGGATTTCTACATGTTGGCACGAATCAATGTTCCTGGTAATGCCACGTGGCAGTGACCATTTCTCTGCAAGGTTAGGAAGGGAGGCCTTGGCTTGCAGCAGTGCATTTAGGTACTGCTAAGGATCTGCCTTTGCCTAATGCACAAGACAGGACTTCCTGTCTGTAACATGAAGACAATAGWTCTAAACTGTCCTGGGGCAGCTGCTGAAAGGATAAAGATGCTGACTTCTAGACTGACTTCAGCTCTGGGAAGCAGGGCTGCACACAGGGGACATGAGGTGGGAAGAATTAGGTGTTGCTGCTCTTCCACGTGCTTTGGTTTCAGTCAACATTAGACATTGCTGTAGGGGAGGTTTCTCCATTTCACTTGTTCCAAGGGCTTCTTACATCTGTGCATGGCCAGAGCTGCTTACAACWCCCCAAGTTGTAAGCAGGCTGCTGCCTGTGTCACCTTGCAAGCTGCTCCAGCAGTTAGATGGTGGCATGCCCAAGGTGTCCCCTCCCATTCCCTGGAACACTGGGGTCAGGCTGACCAGGAGCACGTATAACCACTTGGTGTGAACTGTGTTCTTCACAGAACACTCGTCACATGTTTTAAAGAAAGTCTCTCTCCTCGTGATTGACCCAAGAAGGGGGACATGTAGGGAGGATCTTAGCCAAGGGGATTGAGAGTCACCTCTCCCACATTCCAGGAAAGTGATGAAACCATTTGGCTACAGGTTGGGAGTGAGGTGGGGACATGACTGGATGTGATTAGGCATACGATTGGGACATATCTTCATAGGTCACTCTTTTTTGAGGCCATGAATTAGAGGGGTGAGGTGAGGGGAAGTAAATGGAAGTTTTCTGTGACTAGAAGAGTAGTAGATAGYAACCCTTTCATGCAGGTGTTTGTACAAACAGAAAAAAAAAATTTTCTTGTATTTAGCAGAGATTGTTAAATTTTGCTATTAATCACCTGTATGTACAGCCCTGTGTTGAAACAGAGGCACTGGAGCTGGCATATACAAGTCCTCAAATATTTTAATACAGAATGATGAGCTAATGCTATCCAAGTCTAATATACTTTATGTAATTTAGAGAAGGAATTTCCAGGTAATGAAAAATGACAGCACTTTTCTTGCTAAAAAAGAAACTTCCTCTTCAATTCAGTTTAAATTACCACGAAATAGATATACAAGCTTATAGATTATGGAAGAACTACTAAAGATGGGACGAGGCTTAAAACACCAAAAGCTTTTCATCCCAGAGAATAACCCAAATGTCTGATAATTTTAATGACCAGTGTATTCTCACAGAAAGTAAGTACCAAAAGCTATAACCTTGCAGTTTAATTTCAATAGGTGAATAGGTTTTGGCGTGCAATTTCTGCAGCTTTGCTTTGCAGGTATGCATTAATCATTTATYCCTCCCTCCCCCCAACAGCAGCTTATATAACTAAAATTACTTTTTCTGAAGGTAATAGCCCAAAACTAAGTGAGCAGAGGTGCAAATSAAAACTGCCCAGTGACTGTGCAGTGTGTTTTCACCATGCAAATAAAGCAAATCTCAAAGGCTCACTGTAAATGCCAACGTTATATGTTTTATTTTTAATCAAGTCACTCTTTTAAACCTCACAATATCCATGACTGACAGGAAAAAAAAGACATTAGGCATGAAATGAGAATATAAAATACATGATATGTAGAAAGGCAATCAGTGCTTTAGTCCCTCAAGACAGTAAACAGGTGAAACGACCTTCAAAACTTCAGTTTATGATCTTTTTGTTACAACATAAAATTCAAGTGATTTTTCTTTTATTTCACCTTGTAAACAACATACAGATCAAATTGGACAATGAGGTAATCTATACTACAGAAGATAATTTAAAAACACTAGATAAGACACAGTATTAAAGACATATAGAAATCAGTGTTCACTTTGGTCTCTAGTATGGTTATTGTTATTATTATCACAAGCAACACATACTAGTTTAAGCCAGTCTGGTGATGTTTGTCAGACAGTCATTGCTTAACTTAGTAATTCAAGAGGTAGTCAAAACCATTATCCTGTGTAAAGATGGTTGCTCATACATTTGGTTCAATGACAATGGTAGCAAATACCTTGCTACTTTTCAACATTCTCAGAAAAATGCTGCCACAGCTGCTAATATACAGCTCTGGTTTATATAAAAAAAAAAAGAAGTGTGTGTTCATAGATCAACCTCTTTTTATCAGTCAACAGTTGCAACAGGAGTAACACAACCACCGGATCTTAAAGAAGAGGCTGTTGATAAACTAAGCAAAATAAGATCGATGCATTTAACAAGGCTCTGCTTGTTTCTAAAAGCAATACTCAAATCTCATTAAGACTTCTAGGAAATTAAAATCAGTGCATCTGCACATGTACATAACTTCCCAATTACTTTTATATCTAGCACAGGGGAATACATATATATTTTTTATGATAAACATTTCTTACAGATAAATTAATTAAATTAAATTTAAGACTCAATGCGATTTCCCATGTTCTTTTATAATTCTTCTTACAAAGAATGGTACAAGATCTACAAGCACTTTTTTTTTTATGGGGCTCTATAAACAAAACTAAGTATGACCAAGCAGGAACTCCAGGATAACACTGGTGCAGAGTAAAATGGCTGAAAAAGGTGGCCTGCAAAGGGAAGAGGTAGGATCCAAATGTGGTATTTGGCACTCCCTGAAAGCTGGCTAAAGGCAAAATATTGCAAATGGTATTACAACGCCAGATTAACTAMTAACTGCAGCAAAAAGATGTTTGGCTCTTCCTCCAAATACGAGTCTTCCTCATGGCCTAACTTTTGTAGCATGTAATTAAATACCGTGACCTCTCCTTGGGGAAGAGTAAAAAATACCTCACAATGTCCCTTACAATTAAATCAAATTGGGTATTTTGGGGTGGGGGAAGGGGAGGGAGAGAGATTCTTGCTCCAGGTTTAACCTTATCTCTGCTATTGTTAGAAGAAAAATACATCTGTCTGAGCAGATATTTGAACTATTTCTGCTCAAACGAGTTTTATTGTGGAGCATTCTGGCAAGGACAGGCTGGTGAATAGGGAGAAATCTAGCCTGAGCGAATGCTGCCGAATATTAATTTTGTCCTTAGACATGAAGGAAGAATCCCAAACTCACTCTGTGCCTCATCCTTTAAAAGGTTCTTTGCTTATTTGGAGCAGCCTATTGAAGGAGTATAACTAGATTTTTTCCTACTGCAGCCCAGTGCTAAGCCGTTCCCTGCTGCAGCTTGTGCTGCTGTATGTTTAACTTAGGCATGTACATTTTTGTCTCTTCTGGAGCTGTATTTATTTCCGTGAACAGTGCCCATAATCCTTTGGACATAAAAATAAAAAACTTTCAAAGAAATGTTTGGAAAGGTCTCATAATTTCAAATGGATGCTTCATCTTAAGTATTTACCATAATGTCTGCARTGGTGAACTAACACTTACATATTTAGTACAGATAAAAAGTATGTACCATAGATCAACAGCCACCTTTAAGGCTAGAGCAGCACAAAGGTGTGTTCATGCAGTAAATATGAGGTAGCCTTTTGCTGTAAACAGAATAATAATTTTATTGTCACCTATGTAAACAAAGTGGGCTTGATGCTTTTGTGTTTTTGTTCTTCCCCCTCCACCCCCCATCCCCCATCCCTCCCCTCCTAGAAAAGCTAAGCACCAGTAACTCCAACTGGAAGTCAGTGGGAGCGATGGTGGCCCAGCATCTCTGAAAACTCAGACCCTGTGAATGTAAAGACACAAATGCTCACGTAAGCAACCAGTACAGAATACCACTTCATCATTTCACAGGAACTTATAATACAAAATGCTGAGATCTGATTATCAGAAACGTAGGTCTATGTCAACTCAGAGGTAGTTACTAATATCAGTACATATATAGAGATAAAAAGGTCTAAGACTACTTGGTTTGTTCTGAGTAAGCAGGTCTGTAGACTATTCTGTAAAGAAAAAACAACATTACATGGTATATTCCCTGAGCAAAGTTCTTTGTCCTGAGTATGTTATGTAACAGTGATAACATTCTAATATATAAAAATAAAACCTTAAGCTTTCAACAATAAGATAGGGTTTGGTATGTGCTCTTAGCAGTTCAGTCTGACTTTGGTGCGCACAGTGATTTCAAACAGCACCAATAAAAATCTGCATGTTGAAAATATTTCTTTATCTCAGCTCTGAACTTCTTACATATAAACAGGGAATGACCAGTTTTCAAATCCACAATTGCCTATTTCTATAAGGAACTTTGGTTTAAATTTTCAAAGTGACCTAAGTTTTGCATCTTTGCTGTTTAACCTGGTTTTTACACCGACTAGAAGGTTAAGCAATGCCACTTTGATTTGTCTACATAATTTAAATAAGTTTACTATCCTTACATAAGGCAAGGAAGTTCTCTATAGATATATCACATTCAATATCGTCAAAGATAAGCTTTGCATTAGCATACTGAGAACTTCAGTATAAACCTTGAGATTCTTGCAAACACTGGCAAGGAATTCACATGAAATAATTCTCCTGAAATTGTGCCCTTCACTGAGGAGTTTGATTACTACCTGTTTACTGAAGCAGCAGCAGCACCAGTAAAAGTCTCATCTGGCAGGACAAGTAGGAAGGGGAAGGCCACGTAATGAGCCAGCTGCATACCTGTTGTAACTATTGGCTGCAGAGGAGTTACCACGGGTAAGACTTCGGCTCGCTGTAGCCTTTCATGCAGGCTGTTTCTTTAGTTTGATTATCCGAGCTTAAACCTACCCGACACTTTCAAGCTTTAACAGCCTGTGTTTATTGCCAATGTTAAGGATTATACAGGTTTCTCTAATTAACTTACATCCACAATGGGATTTGTCAGAGTACGTTATCTTACGTATGACTTGGTAATTCAAAAGTTACAAATGGAAAGCGACTTGAAGTTTTGATAGGCTCCAACTCTATTAACCCCGAGCAAGGCCTGCAGCCCAGGGAGTCTCACTCTGAGGCCACCAATCTTTCTCCTCTTTAACGCAGAAGTGTGTGGTCCTAGTGCACTCTGGACCAAGGCTGGTCAGCAGCAGCCCCCAGTTCACAAGAAGCAGATGAAGCCCAGGGCTTCTGGCAAATCTGCAGGTCCCTTCACTCAGGCTGGTCTGCACAAATGCTGTATCATCAGCTAGAGAGGCTGGCTGAGCAACCCCAACTACCCATCGACCTTTATTCTTAAGAAACTATTTAGCCCAGGATCTCATTAGCTTTGCATTTTGTTTTCTTTAAAACCCAAACAGACAACAACAATAAAAATCCCTAGGGAGTTCTCTCCGTGGTATTTCAACAGAAAACAAGGGGGAAGACCCTTCAAATTGAGGGACACTACTTGGGACCAAGAGAAATTGCTGCTGCTGCTGCTACCACTGCCACCAAGGTCCCCTAAATGTTCACAGAATACAAATGGCTAAYCAGGATGATATCCTGATACCACTCAAAAGGGTCTGTTTGGTAACAACTTATACATTCTCCCCTACACAACAGACATCTAAATTACATTTACAATCATATTAATTTATCAAAATGTTTTGAGAAACCATCACAGAAACTACACATTCATTGTCTTTTCTGGAGCTTTAAACTCCTCACCACCAAAGGGTGGTGGCAATGAGAGTCATCTTGAGTCATGACACTGCCCTGCACCGGCATGGGGAGGGAAGGGGTTTTGATACTTTGTGGAGACGAAAAAGGAAGTAATTCAAATTGATGGTACGGGGGATGTCTTAGTATCTTTAGTACCATATGGCAGCTTTAAAATATGAAAGTATCCTTTGGTTCACAAGAGAAGTAACAGTCTTGATCTCAGTTCTGTGTGTGGTTTGTCAGGTTTGRTTTGGTTTTGAGTGAAATTTCTTGGGTTTTCTTGTTTGTTTTTTGAACATGTTTGGAAACAGGTTCTAGGAATGAGTTCAGGAAGGTTTGCAGGTACTGTGATTATTGCTTCACAGTAATGTCTTGTGGGATCTGGAGAATGGTCTGATGGAAAAATATATATTTATAGATATGTACACATACACACGCGCATGCACACTCATACACACATACAGAAGGTAAAAACGTAATGCACCCTGCTCAAATGTATTTTGCTTGGAGTGATTTGTCTATTACAGAAAAAAAAAAAATATTCACAGTTCCTCAACAGTAGTTAAAATTCCAGGTCAGCTACTGATAATGAAATTATTTCCCCTGTACTTGCATGAGGTAGACATCCCAAGAGGATAAAGAAAACGGAACATTATGACAAATGTATTAAGTTTTTTTCCTTTTCTGAACAGAAGGCCCCTTTCTGTTCGGTTCTTCAGGCGACGCAGACAACTTACTCGACGAAGCTTCCTGTGGTGACCTGCCCGAGCGCTCCGAGATCTCCGGCCTGCCTTCCTGAGAGTACGATGGAGACGAGTAGCCGTGCGTTCCTCCCCCTTCTCTCAGGAAGGCAGAAGTGGAAGGCTGCGGTTCAGCTTCGTGTCTTCCCTGAGAACTAGTGGGCTGCTGCGAGACAGTTTTATGGGGGCAGTTAGCCACCATGTGCATGATGCTCTGACAGTAATGGCACTTCTTTGGCTGCGGAGGTAGACTACATTCTTTAGCGTGGTGATCGAGGCCACCACAGTTGTAGCATCTGAAACAAACCACAGAGAGACAGCGAGTTATGCAATGCAGCGTCAAACAGGAAGGTTTCCTACGGGCCCGGGCCCCGGCCCCACTAGAGGGCACCCGATCTCCAGCCATCGCCGCCCCAGTGTCCCTGCTCGCCCCGGGACCCGCGGGTCCCGGTGTTCCAGCGCCGGCCGCCGCCGCGCCGGGGCCGTGGCGAAACGCGCCGAGCGCGGATGCTCGGGCCCGGCCGGCCGCGGAACCAGGTCCCGATGGACACGGTGCTTCCAGACAGGGAAACCCAAACTAAAGGAGGGACGCGGCGCCCTGCCGCGAGCCAGGCGCTGGCTCTGTCCCAGGGCCCGGCGCCTCGGCTCCTCTAGCTCAGGCCCGGCACGGCGAGCCAAGGCTCCGGGCCAAGCCTTCACAGCGTGGGCAGAGGGCCTGCAATGGCAACTACGGGTTCGGTTCAAAACAAAATCTATAAAGCCCCGTCAAGAGTCACAAAACAGGGTTTGTTTGTTTTGTCTCAGAACTCCCAAGCCACGTGCACACGGTGGTGACCCGCGGTGCCACTTTCCATGGGATGCGCTGGCAGGAGCCGAGGGATGCAGAGAGTCCCCCTCCAGCCTCACGGGCAGGGCTTCTCCCACACTTCTCAGAAATGGCTGAAGCCCATAAAGACTCTTCCATTTAACCTTGTTAGCCAAGGGAGTCCTGAAGAAATCTCCAGCAACTCCTTACTGAATCCTTTGTAAGACGCACCAGGAATGCCAGTTATTGGATTACATTATTCTAACACACGATACAAAGAAATAATTACACGCTTTTGGCATGGTGACCTCATGTGCACCACTGACTTTTCTGTTTTGGCCATTTTTCTATGGTTTATATTTGTTTTATAAAACTTACACTGAATGCATAGGCATTTGATTCACAATAATCTAACATGTTACTGGAAAGAACTAAACCAATTTTTTTTTTTCTTTCTCTTAATCACCAACTAATTTTAAAAAAACCCAATTGTACAAATACTTAGGCCTGTGGAGTCAAGGATTAAAAAAAATACTGTAACTATGCACAAAATACTGCAAGGTGTTCTGGCTTGAGCCCACATAAAAATATTTTACATTTTCAGATTCCTGGAAAGTAACAAGGCACTGTTTCACTATTTCACCTAGTATTTAGTGGTCACTACTAGTTTATCCAATATCAAGAAGTTTAGTCCATGCAAAGCTATATGTACAGCCAGAGTCTCACCTACTGAATTTGCTTTACCTTGTAAATAAATGCTATTGATAAAACCTGTATAATTAAAAAAAAAAAAAATTGCAAAATGGCTGTTAACACTTGTAAACCCACTCCAAGAAACAATCCCTGGCACCTCCCACTTCACATCTCTTCATCACTAGTAGCAAGATACCAACTATATCTTCATTTCCACAGACAAAAGAAAAAGCAGCACAAGTTGCTCATGGCATGCTGCGTGCCATCATGTCCTACAAGACTGACCTACAATTTAAAGAAGTGATGAACGGAACTTCATTATCCTTTCAGAAATTATTGTAATTTGTTGTTGTATCTTCCCTAAAAATGAGTAAGAAGAACCCAAGCCCAGTGCAGTGAACTCTGCACTTCTGCAACAACTGCAATAACGTATTTTAGGTGAACTGGGTTCCATTTTGATGTCACCACTGCACTGAAGTTTGATGTGATTTTTCAGTGGAATTTGAAGACTATGCTTACACTACTCTGTCTGCATATACTACAGACTAACCCACGAAGTCTAACACAGACTAACACAGTCTAACAAAGCTTCCCTTGAATCACAAAGAAAATAATATGTACAAGCCCCATTATCACTTAGTATAGAATTCCCTAGCATAGGAAGGGAAATGACATACACTATGTACATTGTAAAATCCAAACATCCTGATCTAAGATCAAAACATCAAGCTTTTTTCTCCTACAGTTAAAAAAATAATTTGCAAGTTATTAAACAGTATTCATCTGACTACTTTTTCCCAAATCATTGCAGGTATTTTCAAACTAGTGACCCCCACTTAACAGTAGCATTCAGTCTTCTTAACTGGCATTCARCTGTGTTTCCACCACAAGCTTTCTAAACACCTTCTGTATAAAATAATAAGGAAATAAAACTTGCAATTAGAGAAACAAAAGAACAGCAACAAGTAAAAACCCGTGTTTTACTTTCTCCCCTTCCAATGAATACATCTAAGAATTCACAAATGTGGTATTGATTGTAATTTAGGTTATATTAGAGAATGATGTTTATTACTACCTTTGTCATCAGTTTCTAGTAATGTACTTGTTCCTGGGATAAGCGCAGTATGATACAGTATAACATAGGAGTTTGCAGACATTCTAGAAATCATGTATTTTATTTTAATTCAGAATATGGAATTTTATAGCTGTGAGTGCATTTGCACTTTTCTTCTTTCCCTTAATATCACATGTATTTAAAATGGTTAAAAAAATAGAAGAGGTTTGAAAATAGGGTAAAGGGCCTCAGTAGCAGGGTAGGCAGTAGCCACGGACAAATCAATTTAATCAGTCAGTATGGTATGCACTGTGTTATCCAATTCAGTGGACCATTTCACCTCACCAGTTGACCAAGAACCTGCTATCAGGGCCCTTGCTTCCACTCAAGCAGCCTCTGTCACCCTTTGCATATATATTTATCAATACATCCTACTTGCAAAATATTGCAATTCCCTGCATGTATTTAAATTGCCGCTAAAATGCCACTGCAAAAGAAAAACTCTGTCAGAAGCAGTTGTCATTAAACTATGATTTGGCTTTTTGGGGATGTTTTTTTGTTACCAACTAACTCAGGCATCTGGGTAAAGCGTCACATTAGAATATATATGTGCCAGCCAGGGTGTGCCTGGACTTCAACAGGAGAGTGGTATTTATTCAGTTCTTTTAACTATTTATTCATTCCTTGTCAATCACTCTTACCAGGAGAACAAATCACACCTCACTCTGAAATGCCTTCCCTTTTCAAAGGATTTACACCAAAATGGAACTGGTCAGCCACCTCAGAGCTCACAAATGATACATGGCATCATCCACAGGCATTAAGGTATGGTATTAACCCTTTTGTCCTGAGCGCTTCAGCCCTTTGCTCCTCTCTGCTGCATGTACTTATGTTACAACATAATGAAACCTGATAGCATGACGTGCACGTGTGAGCTCACACATTCACATCTCTATGTACATCAATATGCAGAACAATGAACAAGCTGGCTCCTGCTATGAAAACTGATCAATTCTCGTTTGACTGTGTTCTCACAAACCCTAGATTAGTACAACCATAGCAAGTATTTCTTCACTTCAGAAGCACCATGGATGTTATGTTAGCTTAAACACAAGATACAAGTTTATATGTAAATTACATCATGAGATGAATAAAACACAAAAAGCCTTTAAAAGTGCAATTAGAATAGAATCAACCCTTACAAAGAAGCAAAAGTAAGGAGGATTTGTTAAAATAAGGCTGTCTTTCTCACAGTAGGCTTCCATGATTTGCGAGGTAGCTTCAGGCTCAGAAACATAAAGAGATGGCAATTATCCTAACAGGAAATCCTTTCTTCACTACAGCACTGACAGGAAGGTGAATCAGTGTGATTTTTTTATATAAAAAGATGAACATTTTGATAGAGGAACACCTTGAGGAACTTGTCTAGCATTATATTTCAATACTCTCAAAAAATCTCTAACATTAATACCTACTAACGAAGAAAGAAGAGAGCATATAGCAAGGTTAAAAAAACCTCCTAAATTGTCCTTCACTATGGATTTGTGATTGCACAGAACTATACATATTAAAGGAAACATGAAGAAGCAAAAAGTGTACAGATTCCAACATAAGGTATGTTGTATTAATTGCAAGAAGCTGATGACTGAAATTCATTAGAAGTATTCAATTTCACAACCAAATGATACTACCTAGTCTTCAGCTTTTTTTCCCTGCTCCAGCAATCAACTCCTACTTAGGAAGCACACCCCAGCCCTAGACTTTTTAAAAGAACAATACCCCTGCATTGCAAATACGTTTTTCACAGTAACAGCTCAGCTCAGTAGGTAGGGTAAACATAACTGTTTGCTTCTTTGACCTGTTTTATAATATAATTTAGATGATAATCCAATACATATGACAAATAGAGAATAATATGTGTAGCTCCACACTGTCACCATTGAGAGAAAAAGCTGTAAAATTACCCTAGTGACTGGCTTGGGGGAGGGGGAGCAGGGTATAAGGAGTTAAGATCTAAAAGGGATAGGAAAGGGAGGAAAGGGGTACAGTCAGAGGAAGACTAAAATAATTCACCAGGATATACCCCACACCAATTCCTCTTTTGTTCTTCCTTTCTGAATGTTATCAGACAACAAAAAAAATGCTTCTTGGCTAACAATGCTCCATCCAGCAATGTTAACGCCTTAAAAAATGGCATGGTATTCTAACAGCATGTGCACATGAGATGCTGTTACCACACACTGAATGCAACTGTGCAGTTAAAGCATAAAGGAAATGTTTAAAATTATACCTAAATGTGCCACCTTTTTTAGCCATTACTTTCAAAAACATACCTAAAGAAAGGCAGATGGAACATGCAGCAGATCACTTCAACTACTCTATTTTGTAAAGGGCTGGAAGGGGAGGTGAAACTATCCATGATCTAACAGAGAAATGGCTCTTAGACATAACTAAGATTATCACTCTTCGAGGCTTCAGTGACTTGTCTTGAAAATCAAGCCATGAAACAGTGCAAAGGGACGCTTCTCACTACTGGATATGAACACTTAGAAGAGCTCAGGATGGAGTGTGCTTGCTCAGGCACTGCCCGGGATGAGTGAAAAAGACCTCCAACACCTCAGCAGGACTAAAAAGGTCTTCTGTACTATCGAGGATCTGCTAATTTTAAGTGGTCTTTGTTACAACTTGAAAGGCCAGGTTGGATGGGGCTCGGAGCAACCTGGTCTAGTGGAAGGTGTCCCAGATCGTGGAGGGGGTGGTTGGAACTAGATAGTCTTTAAGGTTCCTTCCAACCCAAACCATTCTATGATAAATACAAGTATATTCTAATGGATTACTTAAATATTCCAATAACCATATCTTGGATATCAAATCTGTCACAGCAGCTCCCAAAGGCTGACATGATCACAGCTGATTACTGCTAAACCGGCACCTTTTGTATATTACTGTATTATACAAAGATTAACCACTTTTACATAATACAGGTATAATATGAAAATCCTCCTTGCTGAGAAGCCTACACTTAAAATTGAAAAAATCCCAAACCAGTTTTGAGTATTTTTTAAAGCAGGCCATTACCCTTATGCCTTAAAACCGTGCACACAGGCATCATCTTTTGAGAGCAAGAAATGCTGTAACTAAATATGAGGCTGCAGTCACTGCAACCTGAAAACAGGCAACAACTACCCCTGGAAAATAAAAAAGTTTGGTCAGCTGCCAGGGCAATAAGCTGCAGGAACAGGAGGAGCAGGAGTCCATGGCAGGGGAAAGATGGGGGAGGTGTTCGGACCCTTGCACTGGACACTGCTGGCAATTCACTCCTTCATCCACCACTTTTACTGGGGGATTCCCTTCCAGGCATTGTTTTGGGAGATTCACCACCACCCACCCCCAGCTGTAGCCCCCTTTTAAGCAGCATTAAATCTCATGAAACAGAAAGCCAGCCTGTCTCTTTTAAAAAAGCTGTGCCCTACAGCTGGACCACTCTCTGCACCCGACAGGGAATTGACATGCAGGGATGTGGCCCAGCTCTTTTGTTTTTAAAGGATGAAAACCACTGGTGAGTTAACGAGACACACGGAAGATGAGCAGAATGTACACCCTCTGCTTGTGCCCTCTGAGAGGGAAATTGATGGAATGTTTCTGCTCACGTGCACATTGCTGGGGTTTACCCCATTCCAGTTATCAATTCTTAAGTCTTCAATTCTTAAGCTGTAGCTGAATGCAGGAGAGAATACAGGTAACTTTGAAAACACTCCAATAAGGTATTAGAATTCAAAACAATGAATACTGAAATACTGCTGAAATAATAATTTAAGGTGAAGTGAAATTATCTTGTTAAATAAACTAGAGAATGGAACATTTACCATCTTCATCAGAGCATTTATGGTTTGTCCAGTGAGCAGGCACACACTGAGGCAGAAAAACTCACTAGCACTCTCATTTACCAATCCATGGGAAAAAAAATCAGTTTAATTTTAAAACTGTAAGTATTTTTAATCAAGAATGTTGTAAAACAGCATATTATCAATTCAGAAAATGGCACATTGGTGCCACATTTAGATTTGTGCTGGTCCTGTGAGTATTTGCTACCCTGAACCCCTCGTTCACACAAAACACTCTGCAGAGGCAACATGCTGGGAAAGTTAATTGCAGGCTGGCATTCTTCAGTGAAATTCAGTTAGAAAATTTCCTGTGCTTTACTAGCTTTTTCAGATATATAACAGAAATATAATTATAAAATTTAAAAAATATAGCCTCCTAAAAAAAAATTAAGTAAAATAAAAATGCTCACCTATCTATTTGTCCTGTGAATCCTACAACTCATGATAATGTACCAGAGGTCCAAGACTTTTACTTTAGTGAGGAAAACAAGGTCCCTCCATTTTTTTAAGCTTGCCTTCCTTCATTTTACAGATAGCCCCAGCACGCTGACACAAACCCACTGTCTGCAAGGCTTCCAATAACACAGGGTGGAATATTGATGATGTTTACTCTTGTTACAAATAAATAAATAAAAATGCTCTGTTGTAAACTCATCAGATCGACTAGTTTTCTGTGGTTAGTTCTAAATCAATCTATTTTCCCCAGTGTATTGCAGAAATAATATCAATAGGTTACGGTCTTTTGTTGCTCGGGTTTCCCCTCCCCCTTCCCCCCAACAAAGAAGCTGACAAACAACGTGGGGCATTTGCCTGATAAATCAGGCCTGTCAGGATACAATTTAGCTTAAGTTCATGAGGAAATAAAATTGTTTAAAATCTGCTAATACCATTTTACTGGAAGGTGGTGGGGTTTTTTTGTTTGTTTTTTTTTTGTTACAGAGAACAACAATGAAACAGAAAGGTGGTTCAAAATGCACAAAATGCAGGTTTTTTCTCCACAAAAATGGAAAGGACTACAGAGAGAGCAGCTCTTAAAAAATAACTTCAATGATGTCGTTTCCATTCTTTCTTCCGTTCCATGAAACCTTATCTCTACTATCCACTCAGCTCCCTTTACTGGCATGGAGGAAAATTATTTTTCACACAATCACATAAAAATCCTTAGGAAATGCATCCTCGCGGAGGAATGATTTGGATGTATTTTCATTTATTACAACAAAAGGGTTTTCTTTATATTAAGAGCAAAAAACTCCTGAAATAAAGATTTACAAAGCAAAGTCTTTTTTCTAAATAAAGATTGTTTTGCTCCAATAGTATCAATGTAGCATGGAAAGAATGTGTATATTTTAATGGCTTTAACCCATCCAGATAAAGCAGATACAAAATCAGCAATGGTTTAAGGAAGTTACGTTTTAAACAGTCATATATCACACATTTCAAACATGAAATGTTAAGCCACGATTTCAAGTAAGTCTACTACTGTTAATCATTTTGCACTATGAAACCACACACACAAATACTCTCAACCACAAATTTCCCTCGTAAGCTTTAATTTCTGTGGGAATAATAAAAGAAAACAGTTTTTCAACGAAAAGAGCTCTGTATGCAGTAATTTTTTAACAAGTAAGTATTTTCCACAGTTCATGCTGGTGGAAAGGCTGCCCGGGGTCTGCTCTGGGCATCGCTGCCATGTGTACCCACATGTGCAGCCCCCTGCCAGAGCCAGCTGGGGTGCGGCGCTGGGCGGGCGCGGGGGTGGCCAGAACTAAGCAGACCTCGGCTGCCTGTGTCTGAAAGCACAGCTCGGTGCCCCTGTTTACAGAAGCCTAGCTCGGTAACACTAGAAGCCTTTCACAGAGGTGGCTTGAGCCTCCTGGCCATGTGGATAAGGATGCACGCTGCATAAAACCGGCTCAACTCTTTCTGGGTCAGTGAGGTGCTGTTCATGAGCTAAGAGGCATGCCTGACCTTATCTGCCTCTCAGCAGAGCTGGTTCCAGGGTTTCCACATCCACTGATCAGTTAATCCACAGATGAGATAAAAGGGCAGTAGGTAACTGGGAATCAGTTGTTAAAAATTGCCTCTTCCATTTTGTTCCTTATTTTATCACTAACATTAGCAGCAAATACAAGGCACAACTCCTCACAACAGCAGGAAACAGCAAATGGCATCCTGGAGTAGGCTGGAGCACTGAAGCAAGCAGTGATAAAGAAAGAGGAGGAGGAAGGTTGCTCTGGAAGTTCATAACTTATTCTTCCTCCCCAAATACCAGTTTAGAGTCGCCTGACTTTAGGTATCTCATATAAATCAGTATCATGCACAAAGTTTCAGAAATATCTGGTGACAGGAGTATGGACTGACTTAGTTCCTAGCCTTGAAATGGATTCTCCTATTACATACACTGAATTAGATGCCTTACATGAATATAGGCTTCATGAGTGTTAAGGCTTGCAGGATTTGACCAGCAGCTCATATTTTCATTTCATTCTTCAGAAACAGAGGGATGGTTACTGTCTGACACACTCTCTATGAAGAGACCATGCCAGCTATCTCTATAGGGGTTCTTTCCAGAGCTCATGGCATTGATAAAGTCATGTCACATGAATCACATGGAGGGCTTTCTATCCCAACTGTGTAACAAAAGGACATCAAACGTGGTGGTTGGTTTTCCTTGAAACAGCACCTGTAAGTTCACATGCTCAATACCCACAAGAACAATTAAATAATTCAGATGCTCTATAGCCACACTTTCATGGTAAGGAAAATCACTCTGATGCACTGACTGAGAAGGGAAGCAGTCACCTTCTTATTCACTTTTCTGAACTTGCATCTTAAGATGTCTAAAATGGACTAGTTTAACATATTGACATTATTACTAAATGGCTGGACTGAGCATTTTCTGTAACACATTTTAAAGAGGCTTTAAATATCTTAAAGAAAAAAAATTATTTTGAAACTTTTCACATCAAAATGCAAAAGCAACAGTAAAGCGTGAAAAGAGGATTTCGGCTGCAACAGGATTAAGCCTTATATGTTAAAGCTTTTAATTCCCACCTGAGGCAGGTATTCTTGTTGTCCCACACTGCCCGATCCCTGAGAATTAAAAGTGAAATAATGCCATTTTCTACTCTTCTGCTCTATCTCACCACCAGATTTATCCTCATTGTTAATTCTTGCTACAATTGTGTATATAAGAATAAAAAGCATATTTGAGCATATAAAAATTATTGTTAATTCAAAAATTGGTGCTTTCTTTTTCTTAGTTTGGCCTCAGGATGGGAAATCTCATGCACAGGTTCAATACTTATTTCTCTGAATTCTGTTAATTCTGTGTACAGTTAAAAAGAATGGAACATAACTGAAGTGGTTTCCCTATATATGGTAAACCAGATCACTTTATCCCTCTTGGTTGGGATTATGTAGATTAAGTTATATCACTCCAGTAAAATTATAACAATGAAGTTAATAAAAGTTTTCTTAAATATTGTTTGCTCCCAGAAACAGAGCATCTTAACGGTCTTCGTTCTGACCTCAGTCACATGGGTGTAGATCCACAGCAATTTTGATGACTTCACTGAGTTTATTTTCTGTTGTCTTTAATAGTGTAACAGACAAAAGAATTTCCCACTGTGTATGAATACTGCAAAGTCACACTGCAGTAGCCAAGGCTGGTTGCAGAGGTCAGGTTGATACAAGCTGTGGGGCCATGCAGCAACACAGGTTGGACCTCCTCAGTTCCACCGGTAAATCTGTGTTTGCTGGTTGATGTAACATTTGAAAGCAGAACACAGCATAAAACACAAAGTTTAAAAGAGAAAACCAAAGAATTATGGTCAGGGTAGAGGAATGATGTATCTTCTGCCCATTTATGCTCAGCCTTTCAGCATAAGAAAGAATGAATAAACAATTTCAAAATTAAGGTTGTCTATAGGCCAAGGTTCAATTTTCCTGGCAGGACTGACGAACTCTGCATTAGGAGATTTGACAAAACAGGAATCCTACACTTAAATAAAATGTTTGAAAGCAAAGAACAATTCAGATAAGAGCACCCCAGTTGTGATCAATGCAGGGGAAGAACAGACTACAAGCTGGACATCGAGTAAACTGGCCACTGGAAAACACAATGGATATGCTCATTGAACATAGCACAACCAGCTTTCTGTAGTTTTGATCAGAAATTCATACCCAAGCCACAACTTCAATTATGGAAGCCCTGAATTTACAATTTTGAGTCACAAACCAGAGGAGTGATGAATGCCAGCGTCATGGCTGTGTCTTAACAATTCATCCATACTCTGAACCAAACAACCCTGCAGTTCTCCAGTAGCAGTCACTGTGCAAGGTAGGAAGACTGTACATTAAGAGTGGAAGTGCACAGAGGCAGAAAGGGCAACATATTTTAATGCAAGCCCAGAAGTTGTTAGTCATAAATCAGACCACTGGTTGGGGTGGAAGAAGGCAGGCATGGCTCTGCAGGCACTTAGTGAAGTGTGCACAGGCCAGCAAGGTATTGAACTTCTGTAAGGGGAATGGTTACAAGTTCTTCCATTTTGGAAGGAAAATCCTGACTTCCAGTAAAATGAAGGATTACTCAGTTATGCTGGTAGCCTGTCTGCTCTCCTCAGACCCCAGGCTCTGGGGGCACATTAGAAGGCACAGAGAGGTGACTGAGACATACTGCAGGGGCCAGGAATGGAACATATAACATGTCAAATCCACAGGACTTCATTAGCCCTGACTGAAACTCAGTTGCTTCCTGCTTTAGTGATTATTTGCCATACTGCTATAAGGTTATGGAGACAATTCTTACTATTAATTGAGCAGTTAATTATCCTAGTGACAGATCTTCCGCAGGAAAAGTTGAGGGTATCCTTCTCCCACAAGACCTTAAAATATCACAGCTGAACCAGCTGGGGCAGTGGATTTGAACTCACAGCTAGACAGAGAACTGAACGTATTTTTTTTTTTTTTCATTCTGGATAAATGCTCATTGCTGTCTAGAGAGAGGAGGGAGTTCCCTGGCAGGCAGTTTGAGGGAGTGCAGTCCAGCATCAGGCTGGAGCAGGGCCTGTACCACCCAGTCAGCGTCCTCCACTGCCAGGAACCCTTTCTCATAGCTGCTCCTGAGGGGTGGCACATGGGTGCCACAACGCTTAGTGTGTGCAATAACAAATTGTATTGGGTGTTGGTGTTAGATATCTGTATTACTGCACCATTGTAAAAACCAAACCACCAATCTTAGGAGATGCTTTGTAGCTGAACTCTTCACCTTCACCACCTGAAGGAGGCCCAGAGCCTCCATTGCTGCCTCTCCTCTTCAGCTAGAGTCTCCTCCATGTCTTGTGCTGCTTTCGTCAGGTACAATCCTCTTGCAACTGGCCACCCACCCCAGTTCCCCAGAGAGTGAAGATGAGGAACCCTGGTGTCTTACCCACAGTCTACTAATCCTTCTCCAAAAGGCCGAACAATGACCACCTGAAGATTACAGCAACCTCCTGATGCAGGGAAGACTTGCACCCAAACACATCTTTCACAATGAGTAAGGTATGCGGTGAACTCAGGGACCTTTTGAGTAGGTTAGAAGGGTGCTCACTGGCTTGGGCCATACAGGTGAAGGGGAGAACTCAGAAGCCAACCTGGTATTTCTTGAGGGACTCAACTGTGAAAGCTAGAGCACTGAGTTGCTGGCTGTCCAGTAAAAATCTCAGTTGACACAAGACACAGACAGCAAGTGAAAGTTGGATTTTGAGGCTCTTGGGAGCACTTAAACATCAAATCTAGGAACAAAATGCCTTCTGTAAGGTTGGAAACAGTCCCACCCGAACAGTTTCAGCCATAGAAGACAAGGGACTAGACCTTTAGAAGTCTGTCACTTCCTACAATATTCCTGGATACTTCCAGGAACAAATCAATCGTTTATTAAACCAACCTCACTCTTGAAAACCTAAAAAGACAGAAAGCTTTGTTCCTGAATCAATATCCCTTTGGCCCTCCTCCTTACAAAACTCCCATTCAAAATATCCAAAATACCTGAAAATACACAATTCCACATAACCACAAAGTGGAGTGAGACTGTGTCCACCACCCAGGACTCTGGATTTCAAGCATAGCCCACGAACTTCGCTCATGAAGTGTCTCATCCCTCCCAGGCTCAGAAGCTGGTGCTAGAGAGCGTGTCATTACCTTCTTTATCTGTCACAGGCAGCCTGTGTGACACTGTTCGGTGTAATCAAATGTTTACAGGTATTTAAATGCCCAACTCCCACTGACTTTAGAGGCAAGGAAGGACCTCGTAGCTTTAGGATCTGAGTCTGTGCCCTTTGGGATTATATCTGGTAAACCAAGGCAAGAAAAACCAGTTATGGTACAACAGAATACAACTGTGTGGTGATCAGGCCACAGATCAATTGCCATTCACTGAACTAGCACAGGAATCAGCCTGGCCAAAACATAAAATACCTGATTTGGAAACCGTTCTCTTTGTTACAGCTATTTCACCGCTGTCCAACTATTAGCAGGAAAAGTCATACACAAGTTGTGAGAAGTCATTTCAATTACATCAGAAACATTACACAGAAAATTAGTGTTATCATGAGCTTAACTGGACTTCACATAAATGCTGAAACCCCCTCCACATGTCTTTTTCTTTCCCTGTTGGCAGGAAGCACAAAATTGAGAATCACATGAAGAAAGCACACATTTTCTAAATKATGTAAAAATCTGAACTAGAATGTCCTCAACAAACTACTGTGCTTAGCCTTCATTCCAGTTCCCTGCAAAGCTTTGCACAGTGAGTGCCACCACTGCTTGCTGTCTTGGCAGCATCAGAGACAGCTCCCAGGGTGCCCTTCTGTTTTCATACTCCATACTGCAAAACAAGCCAGCAACTGTGTGCCGTGCCAGGCACAATGCAGGGAAGTGTCAGGCATCCCGCTTGAATGCTGCAACCCATCCAGAAACATAAGCAGTGACCAGGACTCCAGATCAACWATTTTGCATTTCATTCACAGCTTTTCCTTGAGTAATGTAAAAATAAATGGAAGATAATTACTGAGTAAACAGCTCCCTTTCCAAGAAGAATGCTTCCAACGGCATATGATCTGCTTTCAAAAGCTTACAAAGATGATCCMTGCAATGATCCATGCAGTCAATAAAATGCTAGCCAATTCTCAAAGGAAAAATTTTCAGTTAATTCACTTACTTTTTTTTCAATTTGTAGCATTTGTTTAGCTTGGTTCATATCACACCTCCAGTTTTGAGACAAAATCATAAATCATTGCATTGGCACAACTGTGGGTGTGATAAACACTGTCAGGAGGTGGGAGGGAGTAGATTAAGCAATGAAATTCCCATTGTCCTCAAACGCTCTTGCAGAGGAACTACAATGTGGAACAGGCACGCTGCGTCTGGGATTTACTCCTGGTCACAGCACACACACAGCTTTCACACAAATCTATACTGGATTTCTACCTGCATTCATGAATTTGTCAACTTAATAACATTCCATTTCCCTGATCTCCACCAGCAGGTGTGTGTGTGAGAAGAGTGGATGGATGAAAGAATCACACATAAGAAGTCCAGGCACAAGATGCAGATGTTGAACTTAGTTTTGTGTGGCTGTGGCTGAATGTCCTTTCAGTTAGAGACAATGAGCTGGAAAAGAACTTTACTGACAAAAAGTAGCTGAGCTGTGCGCTTTGAGTTAAATACACTCTAAATATAGTGCACAGAGATGTGTAATATCCCTCCTCTAAGGAAATAGGTTTTTACACCATTCTTTTACATATTCCCCATAAATCAACCATCCCTATTTCAGGTTACCTAATGCTTTTTTTGTGAACTGTCCCTCCACGCACGCACAGCATAGCTGGGGCATTTCGCACTTCACGCTCATGCAAGTTGCAGCAGGACATATGCTCATACTTGCAGCTGGACAATTTCCCTTCTACCCCCTTCACAGGTTCTGCCTTGCTGCATTAGTCTTTCCTCATTTTCCTACCACTGCAATGCTTGGTGTGGAACTCTGCACCTGTCAGAGTTCAGCAAGAATAGCTCTCTGACTATTTTCTTTTTGAGGCTATTGTTAAGGTAGGGCTTGAGTCAAAAGCTGCTGCTCATGGACAGACCAGAAGCTAAAAAGGGAGAGGAGAAGGGAATGTCAATGGTTTGTCACCAATTAGTCAGGAGATGACTTCTCAGCTCCATTTATTTTGCCGGTAGTCACCTCAAATGCAGTGGGCAGGAAGCCTTTGAAAGGAGCTTGGCAACTTTGACTGTTTTATAATAATCATGGTTGTGATTGCAGGATTGCTGCATATAGTCAGAAACTTMAGTGTCATGTTTAAGGATATTCCTGTCTTTGCAAGAGAGATGAAAAGGCAGCACAGAGGGGCCATAAGGGTGGGTCAGAAAGCTGAGCAACAGAGTAAGAAGAGGGATAAACAAGCCCAGGGCCATCAATGCCAGCCCCCATTTCAATGGCATGGGAGTGTCATCAGTGACACTGGCTCACCTGCTGGAAAAGCCTGGAAGGCACAAAGCAACTGCAGGGCTGTTCAGCACTGGTGAGGCTGATGCCAACCTTTCGGCAGCGCACTCAAGAGGGAGTGTGTCCCGTCACAGCAGCTCTGCACAGCTCAGCATGGCATGAGCTAAAGGCCTTCCAACGTGAGACTACCAACATTTCCAGATAACTGAGAGTCAATGATGTCTGATGGTTTTATGGCATGCAAGTTTAATTGTTTAACTTTAGGAAGAGTACAGCTCAGCATGGCATGAGCTAAAGGCCTTCCAACGTGAGACTACCAACATTTCCAGATAACTGAGAGTCAATGATGTCTGATGGTTTTATGGCATGCAAGTTTAATTGTTTAACTTTAGGAAGAGTATGAAGTTCTGCTCTGCTACTGAACTCACAATTTATGGTTGAAGGCAGCCAAGATGGCTAGGTTTCCTGTAGGATTTGTGATCCAGGGCAACACTCACCCCGTTCCATGGAATGCCTTGAACACCTCTGCAGCAACAATAGATGTATCCTCTCTCTGTAAATTACCTTAGATCTTTACCACAGATTTAACTGCTCAAATGCTTGTCTTAGAGATCATAAAACAGCTTTGAAATTGAATTATCAACTTTGATACTCATTCAATAACAACTGAATTTTTATTCAAGAATGGGACACCCTATAGGGCACTTGGGTTCCCTAAAACATCTCAAAGCTAAGAACATGATTTCTGCAAAATGCTGTGATAATTCCCATGCCTTATTACACTCAATGGCATAGAAGTTAACAGGCCAACACACCTGTTGACACACCATTGTGTCTCTACAGGAAAAGTTTTTTAAAGGTCATTATTTGCCACAGTTAACAATGCTATTATCTAACTATTTTGGTGACTCTGAAAGCAGAATGCTTTAAACAGAATACATTTACATGTAACAATATCCCTTTTAGCTTAAAAATGTATAGAAGTTTTGAGGTTACCATACCAGAAATGCTGGTGGCAACATTTCTCAGGCCTCTAATAATTCCTGCTGTTACTGAATCCAGCCTCTAATAGTGTCCTTAAATTGAGTAAACAATATTTGACTGCAATTCCAGTTTGTTGACAGGATTTTTTTTTAATTATTTAGTAAAAAAAATCTGCACTTTGCAAATAGTACTTAAAAATAATCTAAATGCTACTACTCTGTATCTGTGAAAGAGCATCCATACCAAATRTGCTTACCACACATCTCAGGCGACTCTTGCCGTGTGCGTTGAGAGTGGTGCTCCCTTCGGTCTGGCTCCAAAGTTAAAGCATCTGAAGTGTAAATTGTGTGTGACACAGCCAAGGAAACCCACTTTACTTTAACCTTGTTAATGGCGAGCCAGATGGAACCGCTGAGGCCACCCATTGTTCGGGTTTGCATTTTTGTGTAATGCCATGGTGTAGGTCCATAGGGCCTCATGAATTCCCCTCCTCTGAATATATACTGTGCTGTTAAAGGCACTGAAAGGATCAAGCTCTGCTCTGAGAGCAGCTGGCTTTGTATTTTTTTAATGGTTGTTAGCAGCAGCAGCAGGTCCATTCTACTCCCCTATTCTCTCTCTGCCCTTCTTAAAATCCTGATCTGTCGGTTTTTGAGGGAGACCAAACTCTAACTCTGACCTATATAGCACATCATACATTACCTCAGGGTCATTACCCCAAATATTCATCAAAAGTCTCAGAGTCTCCCTCCCTTGCAGCCTCAGAGCCTGCCTCAGCAGTTCTTAATCACACAAATAATCATCACTGACTCCATCAACAGTCAGGTTGGAATTTCTTTCCTACCAAACCCAGGTAACCTGTGACTGCATAATTTTTGTTAATGACCATTGTCTTATGAAAATTTGGTCAAATTCTCCTGTCTTGACCTCTTTTGTGCCTTTAAGATGAAAATGGGAGCAAGAGGAGTTTGAGCAAAGACACCCCACAGCAGGTGACTCAGCCTGAGAAATAAGGGGATGCTTGCAAACCGTTACCCACCAAGACCCATTTGTACAGCACTTGTGATGTAGAAGATGATACCTCGCAATGCCTGTGCAATGATGCAGAATCGTCAAACATTTGCTGCTGGAAAGCTGCAACATATGACTTAATAGAGGTAGTGGAAAACGCACAAGACTGCAGCTGGCTGCCTAGCAGGTTTCCAGTTGTTGTGCAAGACAACATAATTTTGGGAGGCGAGTACTGTTCTTCCCATCTACTCCAGCTGTGGTGCATGCTGCTCTGCACAGCATGAGAAAAGCACAAAGCCGTCTCTCCAGCCCTTCCTTCCCAATGGGCCTGCCATCAGGAAAGCAAACTGCACCTCAGGAAAAGGAGGCTGCAGTCAGAAATTACTGAATTGCACCACCGAGCACCAGACAATGTGTCTCCCTCTTTGTGAGAGGACCTCGACAGTGCAGTTAGCACAACCTGTGAATGGCACTGGAGGGATGCTGCAAACAATTATCTGTTCTTACAGAAACTACACAGAGGCTCTTGCAACACTGAGGCTGATCAGGCTATTGAAAGAGCTGAGAAACCATAATCAATACTTTAAAGCAAATTCCCTGATCTGTTCAAAGTGACTTGYGTTTGCACTACACCGGCAGTGTAAGGAAGGGAAGAAAATCCCACTACCAGATTCCCAGGCCAGTGCCTCATCTGGTATAGGAGACACACTACTAATCGAAATTTATTATATCCCTTGCCTTTCCCAGCTGGTCTGTGTGCCTCTAAGAAGAGGAGTCAGGAGGCACCTGAAGCTCAGCAGTCCTGAGCAGTGCCTGCTCTAGCATGAACTGGAGTAAGGAATCAAGGATCTGGTAGTCTATCTTCTTTCCCCAAACTGCTCTAGATGCTGTTAGGAAGAGCAGCTTCCACCATCCTACATGCTCCCTAAACCCAGAAAAATGCCAGCCAAACACTTTCCTAGAGTTCCTATAACCTGACACAAAACCTTTGGGGCAACTATGGCTGGCAGCTAAAGGGGAAGACCAATCTACCCCAATGTTCCCCAATCACCAAGGGGAACCACAGGAGACATACCAGCAAGAAAGGAAGGATATAATAACCTATCCCTTCTCCCASAAATGTCAAGTTAAAATTCTGTCCCTCATCCCTTTATCTTTTACATAAGTAGTAGGGTGCAACTTAGGAAAGTTATTTTTAACTTGAATATTTCTTTAATGTGGTTCTCCTTAAAGGCTGCCTAGATGGTATCAGGTGGCTCAGTGGGAGACACTGCACAAGACACAACACTTTTATATTCACTGTGTTGTTAAAAACATTTCTAATTCCAAATAATAAATTATAGGGGAGCATGGGAGGTTCAAACCCAAGCAAAGCTCTTGGGCTCAGTAAATTATTTTCCACCCATTTCAGAGTTCATGAATTAGGCTTTCTTTTAACTAATAATTCTCCCTTGCACATTGTAACAGAACCTTTTCGAAGGCCAGACTACCTTTAGTACGTTTCCATTGTCTAAGAAAATAATCTAGTAAGGAAAATACAAATACTAGATAAGGTAAATAATAAAAACACAGCACAATTTGAAACTGATAAACTAACATTGCACTTCATCTACTTTTTGTAATTTTCCCATGTCTTCTGTATTAGCAGGATGCAAGGCTGTCGTATATATTTTGAGGCTGGATGGGATTGATTGCCATTGCCTGCAGTTCTTATGTCCTTTTTTCATGAACATTCTTTAGTCCTAAGTCCGTACCTCAAAGCCAAAGCTGTTAATAACCCTGGACTGATGTGACGCTCAGTACTTTAGCACCCTAGGATGGAGATTATATGCCCCTCTTGATTTCAGCATGTTAAGCTTCCTTGAAGCTTTGTTTCTTTCAGAAGCAGCTGTCTGCATTTCCATACCTCACCCTGCCTCTTGCCACCAGAGCTTAAATCACATGCGTATCAGTTAGAAAAAATAGCTGCAAAATTATTTTTCCTATGAAGTCTTCTAGAATTAATYAGTTCAGCTAGTCACTTTCCTCTGTTGATGATGATGACAAGAAGGAAACCACAAGCTGTCTTATAGAAAGGAAAGTCATCAATAAATCAGGACTTTAGTTGCCAGTACCACGCTCTTTGTACAAAAGGAACTCTGAATAACATTAATATCACTGTAAAGCTTTACTATAAATTAATTTTTTTTAAATGAACTGGTTGTTTGTTTGGGTTTTTTTTTAAGACACCCATTTAACTTTCTTGGTAACTGAGGGTGACTGAAAGATTTGCAATAATATTAGTTTGCTATCTCTACACTGCAAAATAGCATTTTATAATTTTATACTTGATCAGCATTTATGAATGCTTTGAAAACTCACTGATTCCTAGCAAAGACCAGGAAAATATGCATATCTAGAAATATCAGGGAACATATATTTCCCTTTTTTTGGAAGCCTGGAAAACACAACATTGAGTGGATTCTATACTGAGTTCCACAGTTACTGACACTTAGGTCTGCCTTTCAGCATTACAGTACTACTAATTTTAAGTGCTGATTTTATACAATYCTTCCCATTTGGTGAGAAAATTTCCTTTGAAGAACTGTCATTAAGAAACCCGAAACATTAACTTCTTGTGTATGACACACAAACACTCTATAATTGGCGCATGTGTTAAAATCAGATGGAAAGAACATGGTTTCTGTTACTATATGTGAAATTTATGTTATTTTTTTCCTTGTCATGAAGAAGGCAGGCTATAATTTTAGTACATTTAAGTGCCAAAGTAGAACTCTGAAACCGTAACACACTTAAGATAATATGATTKATGTGAAATAACAGAACACAACAACAGGAAATGCTAGTTTTAGTACTTATCTCCAATTGTCTTCACATCATTCACAGCACTTCAAATGCAACAAAAGCAGAAAAAAAATTAAACAGATTGTTTAGCGGAAGCTGGCAGGGAAGGAAGAACTGTGATGACACCACACGCTGACTCCTCCAAGCCTACTGCTTGCATTTTGCAAGTTTTGAAGAGCAGCTGCTGAACGGCAGGAAGGGAACTGAGAAATGACCGCTGCATATGTACTAAAATGCCAAGCTAGAAGTTAACAGTGAATAAAGCCTTATCACTGCAGCTTTTAAAGGCTGCTGTCCAGCTCCACAGGGATGTCAGGCACGGAGCTAAGGAATGCTGCTTACCTTCCCAGTCAGTTGCCAACTTCCTGGTACTGTACAGTTTCACAGACAAGTTAATGGTGTGGTGGCACCAAAGCATCTAAAATAGGCAGGATTGCTTTTCGCATCCTGTTTTCTTTCCCCGGCCAGGAAAACCACAAGCTGCAGGCCTGCTAAAAGCACAGACCATCGTTCCTGTGGGGAACCGTGTGCAGTGGGATCTGGTACTACGGATCTGCCTGGCAGTCAGAAGAAGCTCAAATAGAAAAGACCTCTCCTGGGACACTCCCCAAACCCTCTGCGAGGTCTTGCTGATGCCTAATTACACCTCTGGCCTTTTGGAGGCCAAACCCAACTCCCTGCTGGGTTTTGTGTTCCTGACACTTTCCTCTCCTGAACCCTGCTGGCTCTTAAATCACCACCTGCCACCAGTGAGGGCAGACTTCCTATCACTCCTACTACAGAGGCCAAAAGCTGCTGCCAGCAGGGAATGTCTCCGCCACGTTGAGCAGAGAGCACAACATGATTCATGCCGAGCTGCCCGTAGGGTATTTTCCTCCAGATAAACCCACCGAATGCAGAGCTGTTACCAAGAGGCATTCCTCACTCTGTCACCTCTGTATCCATTTGCTCCTTGGTACCTTTTATTTTTGCAGGATTAGTTTTTTCTCAGTTACGCTCCCTGAACTGGCTCTCTGAGGAATTAGATCGGCACCACTGACCCTGCGGGGAGAGGACCACAAGGCTGGTTGTGGGTGCAGGGGGCCACGGCAGCAGGTAATTTGAAACTGCACCCTGGCAGAGACCTGGCTGCAGAGTCAGGGGCAGCATCCATTTCTTTTAAAGTCACAGTTCCCTACAGGAAAAAATAATAAATAGGGATTCAATCTGTTAATGCTGTCCAGAACCTTGGAGATTCCCATTACTTCAGCTTGTACAGCACAGTGCAGAAAAATCAACAACTAAAAAAACTCATATGTTTTATACTTAAAACTAGCACAGCATTGCTTTCTGAAATTTAAATTATTTTCAACTTAATGCTGCATCTCTAGCAGTTCTGGCTCAAGAATTTTGCTGCAATTGTTGGGGAGAGTTTTGGCAAACTTAGATCAGAAACAATTAAACACCAGCTGTGTGTCCCCAAGCAATGACAACATGTGACAAGGAGAGTCCCAAAACACAACTATGTATTAATGGACACAGGCATGAGATACAGAACCAGTCACTGAAAGTTTACACTCTAGATACTCCATGTATATGATTTACAAGCACGTACAAAAAAAACCTCAGGATGTTCAACACCTACATCGACAATAACCTAGATGTACTCATTTAGTGCATGTTTAAGAACATTTATTGATGCGAGAAATTTTAAGTTAACTCCCAAATCTGAAGGAATCTGTCTTGAATACCCCTGAAAAAGAGTATGGCCTAGGGTTGGGCCAAGGCCACCTGTGTACCTTCCCCATTTTTGTCTCTGTCTGAGAGGCTCTTTTCCCTTGTGGAAAGAGACCGCAGCATATGCAGAATTATCTTACTGGCACATTCTGCCAAACAGGACTCTAGGACTGTGTCTCTATTACAGCATCCTCAGGAGAATTCTCCTGGCAACATTGTTTGACCATCTCAGCAGTCTCAGCCTGTGTTGACTCATCTCAGCGTCATGAGTGCTGCCTGTCTGAAAACCAAGAGGGAAAATTTGACAAGTGCCTGTCTTTTCACAGAGAGTGCAGTGCAGGCCACCTACTCCCAGAAGAGGCCACCCGGGGACTCCAGCCACAGCACACCTACAGGGAGCCTGGTTCTCGGCACCAAACCATTGCCCCACCGGATTTCAGGGCAGCGACAGCTGTGCCACACGTCATTTGTATGCACAGAGTGCCTGGGGCCCCTGGGGGGCTACAGTGGGGTGAACCCTCGGCCTGCCCCAGYAAAGAGCTGTATCCCAGCCAAGCAGAGGCCTGGCCAGCCATGCACCCTGGACCATGAGAGCAATGCACTCAGCTACAACCGGTGCTGTTCTCTGTCTCTTGATCAGCTTGCAGCTGACGCATGTTTGGTACTCCACTTCCTCTGGATTATGTGAAATACACACTTTGAAGAAGCTTCTCTAACTACTACTCACCTTTTCTGGGGGGAAAATGGGGGCCAAAGGAAAGTAAGCAATACAGCCTGCCTGACTTAGGSCAGAAGTATGCCAAAGACCTGTCTACAGGCACTGGAAGTCATCAGTCCACAGAAAGCATTAGATCAGAAGTAGCCCTGTCTCCATCTGTCATGAAAGGGTGAACACTGCCCACCCACCGTTTCTCTTTATTCAGTCAGCCCCAGTCCCACAAACTACCTAGTTTATATCCAGCAATCCCTTTTACCATATTTCCTTCCCATCTCCAGGTCTTCACACTCCCACCTTTACTTCCATCCTGATTCTGCTCCTAATCGGCACATTTAGCTTTTACATACTAATTTAGCTTTTACATACTAATAGGAAAGAACCATTTCAGAGGTCACAGCTGGCTACTTCAACGAAATAAGGATTTTTAAACTGAAAAACTTGAACTATCATTTAATACAGAAGTCCCTTTTTTTTAACAGATTTGTTAATAGTAATAATAATAATAAATAATAATAAATACATATAAACCTGTCTCTGTGGAATCTTTTTTTTTCTTTAACTAAATGAGAATCTGCTTGAATAAAACATTCCCAAGTTAAATGAAAATGGATTTATATGCCACACACAAACTGTAGTACTCTACAATGTAACAAAATATGCAAGCTTAAGCAAATTTACCACCTGCTACCATAGAAAGGGAACATGGTGGTATCCTGTTCACAACGCAGCATCTCATTATAGCAGCCGGATGTTTCACTACAGTGATTAGTGTGCATACAGTGTCACAATTAATTTTCAGTATTAAAACCACCTTCATATAGTTTTTCTCTTAGAGTCTCAACTTGAATCTGTAATTCAAGAATTTTTTGCAGGTTTTTCGAAACTCTCAACTGACCTTCTTACACAGGGCAAGACCTTAGATGATGAAAGAGCATGTTGTGACATCCTTACTTCTGTTGTTACCTGGCCTAATGAGAGCAAGCTAACACAGCTACATTGGTATAGCTTCACTTTGTCTAATACCTCATCCTGCACAAGGGGAATAATGTAAAACAACGCACTCTAGGATGCGCCAGCAAAGAGAATCAGGAGAAAGGAGCACGGGCTGTGGCCACGCTGACTACACAGACATAGACAGGGGACTGTCGGCTGGCTAGAGGAAGATCTACTATGGACCACATGCAGCATCTTTTAGAGAACCAGTCACTCAGCATCTCAGCTACCAGTGACTGCAACAAACTAAACTGGGTTACAAAGCCAGGACYGTCCACATTCTGCAGTGTCACTTAATTACATGACTACCTGCACCAAGCTCACCTGGCTGAGGAGAGGGACTATCACTGTCACCATAACCAGTTCCTGTCAGTTTTACCCTGCAACTATAAACGATGGTGGTGGTTTGGTTTGGTATTTTGTAATCAATGAGGTCACCAACATGTACTGAACCGATTTCTTATTAAGTCATCTTCCTTTTGGCACCCACTTTCATCAATGCAGCTGAGGCAGCCTTTCATAAATCTACTGCATATACATTTATGCACATAAATGTGTGTACAATACATGTATACAACAGATTTAATAGGTTTTTTTTCCTTTTGACAATTAAAGTCAATTTTCTATAAAATGCATCTCAACATTACACTGGTGTAACGACCTACTACTCTGACAAATTCAAATGCTTTTAGATTTGACTCATTCAAATTTTATGCAAGAATTAAGCAAGAAAAGTGRGTCATGAAGAAAACTTATATATAGCAGCTTAGATTTACTACTATATACTTYTAAAGATTTTATGGATTGCTATCACTTGAAGTATCTCATAGACATTCACGTTCACCTGGCAGTTGGAAACAACAACCGCTACTTAGAAACAAAACCAACATGCTTTTTTGCTGGCTTCTCATTCAAATTAGCAGCTAGAAACAGATGAGGAACACAAACCTCAACAGTCCCTTAAACAAAAAAAGGCCACCAATAATCCAGATTTCTGAAACCCTCTGAATACAACTGCATTTCTACAAAAGATATTTTCTGACAAGTTCTTATTTTGAAAAGGAGGGGGGCAGTGCAGGCTAAACCCTAGAAAGCAAAGCCGAAGTAATAATCTCTTTATGGCAGTTCATGGTAAGGAAGTGACTCAGCTGAGGCAAATTACAGAGTCCATTTGGAGACACTGATTCCAAGAGCACCGGGGGCTGCAGTCAGGAATCTGGTGCAGCTGCACTGCCAGAAATTTCAACCTTCACAAACACATAAGCCTGAAAAATACTATTTGCAGTAATTCTAAACAGTTTTGTCTAGCTCTACAGCATATTTTGTTGTGAAAAGAACATGTGAGGGTACTGAGGATATATTCTCTAGCTATTTCTCACAAACATCAAGCAAAAACAAAGCAGGGTTTCATCATAAGTAAGTCAAATTGATTTCTAAGTCATTCAAAAATTGCATTATAACTTCTTTGAGTTTTGAATTACCCTTCCACAAACTCAGCAAGCAGTCTGCTCTTCCTTACAAGCTATTGCACATAAAACTTGGAGGCAGTTCTTAGCACATTTGGAACTAATGCAGCACTAACTAAGGGATGAAAAACTTCCAGTACCACTAGAGCGGTCTTTGAGCTGTAGATTTCAGGTATCTACAGACCACTTTTAAAGGGTGGGCAAAAGAAATTTTAAAAAACAGGCTTGTGGACAGGATGCTTGAATCATCAAACATCATGAAACAAGAGGATACACACATCCAGCAAAAATCCTGGAAAGCAGGTMTTCCAGATTAAAAAATATGTGTGTATCACTGCTGTCTAATAATTCAAATAGCCAAGAATCACAATTACTATTGTAATTAAAAATGACAGTGATTTTAATTATAGTATGGACTAAGAAGGATTGCATTGAAGAGTTTACTATTAAACATACAGAACAGAGGGAAGGTATRCAAATGGCTTCAGCAAACAAGAAAGTTATCTTAAGTCATGTCAGATGTACTATCTTTGTAGTTGCTTCAACATTTTTTCTTTATTAATTAACACATCCTCTGTTCCTTCACAAGGATTCACAAATTCTCACAAGTGAGTAACCAAAACCATTCTATAAAACAGAATTAGCTCTCCACCAATCGATTATTTAACTACAGAGTGCGCTGACAAGCAAGAATCCCAAAATGGCTGATCAGTAGCTACCCCATTTTATCCCAAGAATTCAAATAGGGAACACATCTCCAAGACACAATAGCCTTCAGGGTTGGTTCTGCCCCTTCAAGTGCTCTCTGTTTCCCTATGCCTGTGGTACTCCTGGGGATGCAGGCCACAGCTAGTTGTGCCAGCACCAGCGAGGATGCAGGACACATCCAGTAACAGCAGCACTGCCTGGATCATGGAGCACAGCCAGCCATGGCCACCCCTGCAGCTGGCAGAGCTTCTCCAGCCAACCCAGTGAAATGGCAGGAAGTAAACAAAGCAATGCCTGCCTCCGTGGGAACAGTCCATGGGCTGCTGCAGTCCACAACAGCTCCTCCTGCTTTCCCTTCTTTTCCTTCCATGAAAGAAGAAGGAATTATGGTGATTATTTTGTTCAATTTCCCCTCAGGTGCAAATCAGCACTAGAAGTTGAAAAAAGAAGGTTTTAACCTTTAGAGGAATAGCTTGGAAAGTTATAAGCTTGCAAAGGTGTTTAAATCTCATATCCTTCACTATCCAAAGGACAATAATAACAAGGGGAGGTTACACCGAGGTTTACAGATGGCTGTCTGCTTGAGTTTAGCTGTACTATAGTACTTTAATTTAATTAGCAGCCATACCTATAGAAGTACCATAATCCATATGCTGTTAGTCAGAGCCTGAGCTGAGAAGTATCTTTAACTTTTGTTTTCGTTCCTGCTAGGTGGGTTTGCATGCTGAAACACTAGTCTGTCTTTTGCCTATGATACTGAAACCACTTTCATTTGCACTTTAAACAAGCAAGACAAAAATGTGATTGCTTACACAAATCCTTGAACTTGCATAATTGTTCAGATGTGGGAAGGTGTCTTCTTCTAGATAATAACATCTTTGAAATCAATGTACAGATGAAAGATGAAGTTGTCACTCTTCTAAAAACACACACTAATGAATTTTGAACTATGTCAGACAAGAACAAAGAGACAATGGTGTCTTTTCTTGTAAGTCAATTTATAATCTATAAAAGAACATTTCTTGGTCACAAATTTGTATTGGAAAGGAATTCACATTTCAAAAACTGAAACAAGAAGAGATGCTTACAAATGATTTTAAGCATCGGAGTTAGACAATATGGGAGTAATTTTTCCCTTGTACTGAGAACACCTGTATTCTGCAATGACAGCAAGGAGTCTTCAGCAAACTACAAGCAAGATTCAGGTTCTACAACAGTTACTCTTGCTGTTTGTAAGAAATACAGCTAATTAAAAGCACACAGACTGTATGAGGAGATCCTGAATTATTATCCAAAAATGTTRCACAAAAGCATTTAGTATACAAAATACATAGTGCATTTATACTGAAGAGGCATTATGTTTCTCCACTAAAAAAAAATTCTTCAGTGTTAATGTTCTCAAATAATATAAATTGCTTGCATCAACAAACACAGTACAATTAGCTTGTTACCCTTAAACTGAGTTTAAAATAAGCAAATTGTTTGATGACTTTGATGTTTTCCACCCAAAATGTGCTGGCTAATTTTTCCATTCCAGTTCCCATTCCAATCTTTTAACTGCCTTAATCTCCTGCCCTCAGATGTTGACCTCCTAAGAACAGAGGTCATAGGTTAGCACAGACAGACCTCAAAAGATCTGGACTATCAATTCATGCCTGAAAGATTTCTCTTCCACAAAAGAAGCACTAAAAAAGCAAATTCCAAAATCCAGCTCCACAGGCTACATAAAATGTAAACTTGTTGATAAGTTGYATTCATAAATATTCTAAAAAGATGGGATCTAAACAGTCTGAATTAATTTCTGTAAGACACAAAAATAAACCAACGGCATAGACATGGAATAATGACGGAACTTCAAAGATAATAAAGGAAAGCTCTAGACAGGGGAGAATTAAGAGTCGGCATCTTTAAGCACAGATATGTATGTTTTAAATGTTTCTAATCTTTACATTTGAAAGTACCATTTTTCCACACGAGGCATTTTTAAACAYGATTTGTTTTCTGGTAAGGGTGAAAGTGTGAGATTAGCTGACTCAGAAAATGAAACAGCACCAGTTAACACAAATTTTACTGATTATTAGTGAGACTACTACCTCATTTTCTTGCAATAATCAACCATACAACAGATTCCTTGCGGCTTGTTTGGTCAATGAGCATACAGCTCTCATTAAAAAAATGCCAGATGTTTCTTTTCTATGTATAAATGAAATGCATAAAATTGTAAAGGAGAAAGATAACTTCATGAGGCTCCAGGGATTTAGAAATACAGAGATAACAAGAAAGAACCATTTGATAAAATTATTTCTGAGATCCAAGTAAAATTTGTATGTTACACAATGTACATAAGGACAARAATTCTAGAATTTCTCACTAGTGAAGTGAGTAATGATAGTCCCACATTTAATAACATAAAATCACATTGAACTTTGTAACAAGTAAATTAAATCTACTCTGAGGATTCTTTTTTGACTTAGAAAACTTAAGTGCTTAATACATTTTAAGTAATTATTAAAAGGAGATGTAGGCATATATTTCTAGCAATTATTATTTGACCAGCTAACCATGATTCTCAAAAAAATATACTGAAGCACAATAACTTGAAAAAATTAGTCTGATCAACAGGAAATTAAAGATTTTTCATGTACTTACTAGAAAGAAGTGACTTATAAAAATTAGGGAAAAAGAATGTAAATAAAATGAAACCTTTAAAAAGGTAAATTAATAGGCTTCCATCTGAGCTACATACAACTTCTAATCCTATTGCAACTATTGATGATTCCTTCACATTGATGGAAGAAGTAAAACTGCATAATTCTGTAGTACAACTCATCTCATGCAGACACACACTGACACACACTATTGTTTTGTTTTACATTATTAGTTTAGCATAACAAAAAGACAGATTTACTAATTTTAAACACTAGCAAATCTGAAATCGGATTTGAAACACTAAACTCAGCTTTTTATATTGGTGAGAATATATTCATTTATCATTTAAAAAATCAAAGCATTCTGGTTAAACTTTGATGCAAATGCTGTTGCAACATTAATTGAGAAGTCTGTAGTTTGCTGTTGTTCTCAGAGCTGTCTGAAGTAAATTAAATGTTTAGCATTTAAACTGTCCAACAGCTAAAAGTCCAAGTGACTTCTAGGGTAAAGAAAGTCATTCAGCACAAGACCAGTGCAATTTAAATCAATTTTTGTACTTTCAGCTATTCATTGTAAAAGCTCTAGTGCCAGGAGACTCAACACCAGTAAGATTATAAATGAATGGAGATCAAAGAAAAGAAATTGTTTAGCTCATTCCCATATTTCATAGTGAACTTTCACAACTCTTTCCTCCTTAACCATTCCCCTGTCACTGAGCAAACCCAACTCCCTCTTCCCAATGAATAATGCCAAGCTCAGCTTGCTATTCCTCCAGCTCAGCCACAGCCACCTTTGCTCTCTCTTGCACACAGTGTTCAACTTCTTCCTTGAAAGTCTGTTTATCCTCGTCCTACAGTGTAAACAACTAGTCCAAATCCCCAAGCTAGTGAGAGGAGTGTGCAGGCTAATTTCTACAAATCCCATTGCCTACCAATTCAGCATTCAAAAGAGAAGGAAGCAATTTACACTGCAGGAACAGCCTGTGAACCAACAGGTGAGTTCTCCTATACGGCCTTTTCTCATTTGCTGCACAAAATATAAGTTACTGTATTCGTCTTTTTTGGCCTATTCAATTCAATGCTTGAACTCACCACTAAATCCAGCTAAATCTTGAATTCAAAAMCAACTTATTTTGGGGCTCTCACTAAGACCTCTTCGTGCATTACAAATTTTAATTACTTTGCAGTATCTCTATGAAATTGTGTGGTTTAATTGGTCTCAGTGAAATGCACATGATTCTGAACCACATGAAAAAAGTCAAAATAATTTTTCAGAGGAGCCTTATTCTAGGTGCCCAATTTGAAATGGACTAGCACCCATGGAGCACTTACTATTCTATAGCACCTGATACATTTAAGGCAAAGCTCAAACCCAGCAACTGTGAGGTCTGGGTGCATTTGCTGGTTCTGCAAAACAAACTCCAGAGGTGTCATGTTTGTCACCTGGGAAGTGAGGAACACACAATAAGCAGAATACCGCAAAAGTCCAATTTCAGATCAACCCTCCCAGATCCACTGGAATCACCACAGTTGTTCCAAGACTGCAGAGCAGGAGGTCACATACCACCTATGCTTCAGCTCCCTGTGCATTAGSTCTTGACTTGCAGCTACCTTTCAAAATGGAGGAAAATTCAGTTCAATCCCTGGTTGTGCCCGTCGGGATTCTGTTTTTTCTGCAGTTCCTGAGGAGTGGCAGAACTACCAGAATTGAGGTAACCATTTGGAGCCTAGAAGAAATCTGGGCTYCTCATATTGACACCATTTTCAATGGTTTGTCCTCCCTTCCCCAAGTCCTTTCTCACCTCCCTCCTTCCTCATCTCCCTTGTGTTTGTGTTTTCCTATTCCTGCTTCTTCCTAATCTTCACCCTACCTTTTGTCCTTGAAATATCTTCCTGTAACCCAGCCTGAGGGATCATGGACACCACAGGAGCATTTCTATTTGAGCTCCACTGTCTCCTCACTGAACAGCTTGTCATAACCAGAAGAAGCAACTGCAAAGTCCCACTCAGTCCTGCTGCTTCTGGATGGAGGATGCCACATTGCTGTGCAGGGGAGGCTTCAACTGGTACCTTTTTCCTGAAATAAGCCTACCCTTCCTGGTGTAAATATGCCCATAAACTCATGACTTCTTTCAGGACATAGCCTATGTGTCACTACCTGCTCGGTAAGTGCTCTAGCACACTGTACGTGCACTTTTGGGGGTGGAGGATGCACAGTGGGAAGCACAGCATCGTGCCTGCACCACCACTATGGAGATGACTACCTCCGTGACACATTCCTCTTACATAATGAGCTGCTGAGCTTCTTGGCAAAATAAGATATTGAAGTAAATTCACATTTTAAATTATTCATATTTAAGTAGGTTTGATCTTTAAGTGTCAAGGACAGAAACATGAAGCCACAGCTAATAAAAGAAACAGCTGTAGCAATTTGGAATTACATTACTGCACAGACTTTATTAATTTGAAGTTAAAGGGCTCCACAACTTTTATTCCTTCTGAAGAGCTTTAGATTCATCCACAGTGGTAAATCAAAGGCAACGTTTCAGGGATATCTGATTTAGCAGATATGCTATAATTCATTTTTCTCCAGCTTTCGGGTTTTTGGTATCTTTTTCAACAGGCCAAGCTATATGGCAAATTTTTGCATCATCTGGAATCACCATTATAATCTGTCCTCAGTGTTGTATATTTATTATGTGCTTTGAGTATGTTTGCTAGATGATGCTAGAGTGCAATATATCAAAAAAAGCAAAGAAAAGCAATTGTTTTCCTAAAATAAAATGTCTGGGCCTTACTTATTTACACTGAATATTTTTGTCATAAAATACAGCACGGACACTGTGCATCTTTTAAAAAGGTAGTTTGTCCTGTGAGCAGGTCTGCTCCCAATTCATTGACAGCTATAGCATGGCACATGAGCAGAAAGCAGCACAGTCTGTAGTCAGGATCAATACCAACTTAAAACATAAATTTCCACAATCAGGAAAATMTTTTCAAATAATGCTCTGTTCCTTACAACTTTCAAAGCACAAGGTTAAGTACTGAGTTGGCCCCTGAAAATGTGTGCACTTTTTTGTTTATTCTTGTCTACTTGAAAGTAGTAAGAAATTAAACATCAAGAAAGAAACTGGAATTAAAGAAGAAGATGCCAGTTATATTAGRAAGATTTTTTAGAAACGGAAATTATGTTTTGAAAATTATTTACTGACATAYTTTTAACATACACTCTATTGAATTTATGCATTATGTCTGTTAAATTGAGCAAAGTTCTCAATTCTTTTGTGCTTTCAAATTCCTTCCCGTATGGGGAATTAGTTCTACAGGTAAGAATGCAGTGGGATCATTAGGTATATCACTACAGGCAAAGGCCTGAATACATGCTGGAGCTTTACTATAAGTGTGAGAGAGCTCATCCCCTGATGAAAGAGAGTGGAATAGTCAGAAAACATGAGGCCTAGAGAAGACATTCGATTAAAGAAATATATTCCGCATTCCAAAAACAGTGTATGTACTTAAGAAACCCATCTGCTGTGCAGGGACAGCTTTACTCTACATGAGGCTGCATAAAAACGACACCTTCCTACTCACTTCATCTGTTCCTTGTACATTTTCAGAATTGTATCTACTTACTTTAGCATCAAATTTGGATTTCTTATTATAAACACTATGAAAAATTTGGGGCCTATCTCTTCTTAACTGTACATGCATACAAACAGATACCAAAGACAACTTTCTTCAGGGCTCTACTCTGTTCTTAATGCAAGCTTGCAATGATGAAAATCACTGCTACCAGGTTCCAAGCTCTTGCATTGGCACAAATATTTGCATTTACTTGAATCGCATGAAAAGCCCCACCAGAAGGCACACGATGGAAAGGCAGCACATATGTTTGTGTGTTTTGATGATTTGTAGGCCTAAGTGCAAAGCCCAATCCCTGCTCGCACCCGAGTGAGCAGGCTGAAACACTGCATGGTCATGCAAGTGAACCAGCAATGGGAGATCTGAAAAGAGCCCTTATTTTGAAGTCTCCTTATGATGAATTTGGTAGTTAAATTGCCTGAAACCAGAAAGTGGCCTTTCAAATGAATGAGGAATTGCTTGTATTGCCACCCAGTACATTACAGTGTGCCAGAGTACCCTAAAACAACTCCARCTGACCTTGGATCAAATTAAGCTTTGTAGCCTGCATCTAACTATGGGCACTYGGCTTTGCAAATCTAACCATGTTCACTCTGTTTAAAATTTTGAATGGGATTTCTTCCATGTCTTGTGAAAGACAAAACCTTCTATTGAAAATACATCTTGTTACGCACAGCTGTAAGCATTTCTACACTTTGCTCCAACATGCAAGCACCAATCTTTCTGCTCTGCATCCTGGCTCCTGACTGTTTGAGCTACAGAATTATGGAAGAGAAATACAGCATCTTTTCAGGAAGGCAACTTCCAATGCTGTCTGCTGGATCTGGGGGTAGAAGCTAGCCTGGCCACGGCTTGCCTTCTCCGAGAGGTAGCGTTTTCCTGCTTGTGCTCTCACTCTGGGGCACTTTACCATAGCTCTACACCGGGCATTTCTGGAAGACTGGTTTAGCTACACCCTCTGCCAGTGATGAAATCATGACAAATACTGYATGCTCCATAGAGCTATACACACCAGGCAGAGGCAGTTGTTTCCTCTTTCCTCCCTTAAGCCACCTTATTTTCATTTTTTTTGTGCCAAAAATACTCAGTCTTGGAGATCTGATTCTGTTCTCATCAGACTGGATGGACTAAGTCCTGGAAGCACACTGTGTGTTTGTTATGCAGGAGGGCTGTGACTGCTGAGCTCCCTTTAAACACAGATGGGTTATGCAGATTTTAACAAGGGCTGTCTAATGAATATACGCAGTAACACTTTTCAGAGGCTTCTGACTTAAGATTTGGATGAGTCTCCACAAAGACCAGCAAAGATTAACCTCCTGTCTTAGAGATCCATCTTCAAGCCAGCTTTCAAGCCTTCAATCCACAGCACCAAGTGGCAACTATCTTTAAAAGTCACTCACTTTTATAACCCTACCAACAAGGCCCTCTGGTTTCTGGTTTTATCTCACTCCTTGAAAAACCCCAAAATGTTCCTAAAACTTCCAGAAAGTTGTCAACCTGAGAAAAAGAGCAAGGATGAAAAGCTTTGTCCCTAATGGTTGTAATCCCATGAAGATATAACTTTCTTAAAATAKTGGAGTAGTGCAAAGCTCTCAGGGGTTTTTTTGTTTTCTTTTCTTTTTTTTTTTTTTAATCTAGCATTCTACTGTTCCTATTACAAGCAGTTCATCCCRTTTTAGTGGCTTATTATGGCACAGTCAGCAAATATCAATCCTAAGATTATGTAAGAAAGCATATCTCAGAGTGGTGTTTATCCCTGTTGTAGCCGATTGTCTAAATGTGCAAATTGTTAACTGTATAAAACTCTGCACAAAAAATATCAAGCTTTGTTTGAGGATCCAAGAGGAAGTTGTATCCAGCAAACTTAACACTTCATCTAATTGTCTTTTGCAGATTAGCTGTTGATACTGAAGAAATGCTTAAACCACTACTGCCAGAGATGGAAAGCCATACCTCCCCTTTTCYTACATCTCTCCTTAAATATATGCCCTTGTGGGAAAGAAGATAGTAGGCCAGAGGAACCTCATTTCACACGGCAATTTTCACATGAGAGAAAAAACAATGGCTGTCTTTGCATTCTAAGTCTAAAAGACTTTCACATCACTAGAAAGAGCAACTAAACACCCAACAAAATCACTATGAAGCAGGGAAAGAGCAAACAGTCAAGAAAATACCCTACACTTGAAAAAATGGGAAAAGCAAGAATGAAAACTGGAATGAAGAAAATCTGACACCATTTTGTGCCAAAGGCTACAACTCCCTGAACTTTTCATCCATTTCCCTGGTTGGCTGACTCAGTTTGTCTGCTCCCCATTTCACCCCAGTGCTGTTCGGGACCTGCCCAGAGTGGGTCTGTGGGGCTGGCCAAGGGCAGCAGTGGACGTGTCCCCTTCGTCGCAGCTSTGTGCAGTGACCATCAGCCTGGCCTTGCTTCCTAGCTCTCAGGAGAAGGGACTGATAGGCTTTCCCCACCCACCKTGGCCCCCATACGTCTGCTAAGCATGGGGTTTAGGTGCTTCTCCCATTTTGCTACTAGTTCAGGGCTCTCCCTCCCAGCCCATACCATTCCCATTATTCACAYGTCCTTCACAAAAATCTGTCCTAGGAGACTTTTTAATGAAAATTAGATTATACCCTTGAGTGTGATTGAGTCAGTAGAGATGGAATAATATCAAGTTTGACATAACTTAGTATCATGTAACTTTGCTGTCCTAGTCCCGTTAACTTTAATTCAAATGTCCTCCATGGCACGCCACCAYGTGTCATCTCTGCCTGCATCATACCAGCTTAGTGCCTGTTTGTGCAGATCACGAGCTTTTAAAAATCTTTAAGATTTTCTTAATATAGTCTGACTTCAGATCATTCACAGAATGTCTTCAGATATTAAAACCATTTTCTGTCTGACTCAGACACGAACTAGTTTTAAGTGACAGTTCATCGGGGAAGAATTATATTATTTAATTACAGTCCCCCCTTTGTAAAGTGGCTGTATTTCCACCCAATCGGTGGTTTAGAACTATGTTTTTCTTCATTTGAAAATTACGGGCTTGGTCACATTCAGGAGTTACTAGCGAACACCATTTATTACATCTTAACACAAAACCACTTCTTTTCTAATTGTTCCTCCTTTGTAGACATCTACACTGGAAAAAGGTTTTCRAAGTGTTACATCGATGCTGCAGTACTCATTACTGATTAGCCAACTGAGCTAGAGATACACAGCTATTTCACCAGCCAYATGCCAGGAAATAATTCAGCATCACCCTTTATCCAGTGGCAATGGTTTGTTGAGCTCCACCATTTTAAGCAGTTCCCAAATCCCTCCCTCACCATTCACTTGCAGAGCTGCACTATAAACCAAGCCAGTGAAATGTTTCATGTCAAACCCAAATCTCACAATATACTGCTTATTTATTACATGTTTAAATCTAAACCACTGAGWGATACAGGTCTCCTGTGCTAGAAAGTTTCCCTGCCACAAGTGTGATGTTAGCAGAGGGTCACAGAGGACTGAAATGTCATAAATTAGAACTGGGAGATGGAGCTATACCCTTAATTATTTCTTCCTTGTCCCTTCCTTCTTGCTTTATCTTATTGCTTCCATTTTGGTGTAAAGACTTCAAAACAAAAAAAMMAAMAAAAAAGAAAGCTGTCAATCTCCTCATCTCTCTCAAAACATTCCACTTGAAGCAAGCGCCAAGCTAAGCAGACACAGCATTACAGACACTGCTGAAAAAGTATCCCAACTTTGTGCTCCTGCTAGGAATAACAAATTCTGGRTAATACTTCTAGGTCCCAAAGATAGCTCTAGCTTGTAGTCCTGTGAGCATCATGCACCTTTGTTAATATTGTGCCAAAGGTGTGTGGGTCAAATTTTTTTACATGTATGCTGCACTAAAGAATATTCTCCTAGCTATATRAATAATGACAACTCATAAAATGGTCCTTTACCCGGTTTCATTTTAGGTGACATAGAAACACTTGGAGTCCTTGTTCAAAAAAAATGAAAAGAAAGTAGCGTAAATTTTTTTTCCTTCTTCCCCTTTTCCCCTAAACTTTACTCTGGGATGGTAGGCTAGGTTCTGATTTCATTTATTCTACTCTAAATCACAGACTTGTCTACAAGTTACTGAATATTTGATTAAGTGTGAATTCAGAGTACTTTATCTTTTCTGCATCAGGTCCCCATGGTCACTCCTAGAGAGCAGCATAGCATGCTTTTGTGTCAGCTCACTGCCAAAACTGAGCAAAACACACTGTGTTTGGCCTGTGTTAAGAGCTCCTACAAAGTGAGCTGCAACTGGTCACAATGGAACTCATTGCAAATTCATCCTTTGGTTTACTCAGGCAGGAAGAGACCGGCTCTCCACGGTGCATCTCTGCCACAAAACATCACTTCTGAACCCAGAACTTGTCAGATGCAAATCCCAGCTGAGCCTCATTTAGAAACCTCCCCTCTAGCCTGGATTTCTCTAGATATCGTGAAAAAGTACGTATGTAACACGTGTTACAATAGACTAAAGTGAGCTCCGGGAACCTGAAACCTGCAGGCTGCTGCTCACAGCCACAGCTTCATTCCACGAGGACCACAAAATTTCCCTTCCTCTYACATGCACGCGCCAGCACACTGAGAAGGAATGACCAAGTGGCCAATGCCGCTGGTGACAATGACAAAGAATTGCCACTTATGTTATAAAACTAATGTGGCCCACAGTAATGCTGWAGGGGAAATATTATCATAGCAAGGTCCCCACAGCAACAACACTGCAAATTACAGAGACCCTCAGTCTATCATGGAAGCTTCRCAAAATCTACCAACACTGGTAGCCTCAGTGTCAGGACTTTTTTTCCTCCCTATCTGCACATTTTCCCTTTTTATTCTCCCACCTTGGCTATCTCTAACTCCTCTCAGTAATTAGAATAACAGAATCCATTCAAATGGGATCCAGACAAAAAGATGCACTGAGGCTGAGCCCTCACACTCTTACATTGATAACGTAAAAACAGATGAACATAAGAAGTTGGAATTAGCTTTCATAAATGGAGGCAGTTCTCACAGTACAACAGCAACCTTCAAGAAACTTTTCACTACACGTATTAGAGATGCACCTTTTTTATTGGCTAGGCATTCAAAACTAATTTTCCTTCAGGCAAAGACACTGCTTCTCACTGAGTGATAATGTCAATGCTACTTCAAACATTTCAAATTTCAGCCTTTTTTGGTGTCTTATGACTTAAGTGTAAGAATTCTGAGACAGAAGTGGGTAGATGTTTTTGCCCACATTTTCACATTCAAATTAATTCAAATTAATTTTGAATTTTCCCTTTTTTTAAAGACAAGTGAACATTAGAGATTACACTGTCTCATAGATCACCCCTCCGCACTGTTTTTCAGGGTATATCTGTTCAATTTTTTCTATGTTTCAGCTATGAAAAAACATGACTGAAAGCAGGATTCATCTCACTTCACTTTAGAGACTTGTAAGGGAAGCATCTACAGGATTGGAGCTAGGGTCCTTTTGCAGTCCCTGATGAGGAACAGCAATAAGGCAAGATTCAACCCCTAYATTTTAGATGCTTCCCTGAGATGAGATGAACTGCACTTGGAAAGTACTGCCTCCCCCTGCATCGACTACACTGTGCACTATAGACTGTTCAAATCCCTCTCTCTTTCAATATGCAGTCTTTCCTGCCTATTCACAACCTGTCCATTTAAATTTCAACATTTTTGAAGCAAGGACCGTCTTCCTTCATATACATGCGCAACAAACAGGTAAACAGGACCACGCCTGCATGACTATGGCCTTTATTTGCTGCCAAAGTATGAAACATCAAGAACAGTGGTAATGCTAATATCCTAAACAGATTAGCAATTACAGTCCATGGAAAAACCAATGGTTTAAATAAGAATAATACTGAAAGCTTATCTCAAAAAAAAAAAAAAAAAAAAAAAAATCCCAGCCATTGCATGCAACACAGCTCTGAAAGGCCAGATATGGAGAGCAATCAAAAAGAAAGCTTTGTCCAGCTTACAAAGTCTCTCCTTGTTGTGGTTATGCACTCTGATCTGTTACAGCAGCAATAAATTTTGTTTATGGCCTTTAGCTTTTGCAAAGAAGGTGAATGAGGGACAAATATCATGTTGTCTCCAGTACTTAATTAAAAGAAAAAAAAGACAGAGACAAAAAAAAGGGGCCTTTTAACAGAGGTGAGGACAAGTGGAGTTCATCTGTATCCAACAGAGGTTTCTGATCCCCAGTTTCTCAAAGCTGGGCCACCCTGCCTTTCCAGGTGACCCCATCTTCCCTAAGMTACTCTTTGCTTCAGAATTTGCAATGGAAGAGAGCCATCACCTCTCAGTCACGCCATACATTAAATACTACTGGCTGTTTAGATTTTCTTGCTAGGATCCTCACAAAGTATGTATTCCCTTTGGTCTCAGTTATTATAGCTACTGGGCTGGGCAATAGCATGAGGAAAAAAAGGGAGAATTCACCTAAATAAAAGAGCTTTTGGGTAGCAAGGCTGTCCTGGGTGAACTAAGTGCAGGTGGCTTTGTAGTAAAGAGGATTACAGAATTTCTTCAAGCCATCAGATGTAGAAAGTAAAGTGTAACAGTGCAGTGCAAGTCAAACTGTTGCACATGTGTAGAAAGAAGTGCAGCAATCAAAATTAACCTGAAATTTGTAAAATATTATTACAACAGTTCTTCAGACCACCAGGCATTAAAACCTTTGGAAACACCTTATACTCTGTTCACTAAGTAAAAATATAATTGATCAAATTGTATACATCTCAACCCTTACTGCAGCACYCACACTTCTTTCTATATAAAACTACTGATGCACAATTTAAAACCCCACTGCACACAATAGTCTCTTCAGCATGCACAATTCTCACCTAAACATGACATTATTTCACCTGTACTCAGACTGACCTCCCTTTTCAGTCTAATAGCCATATCTTCAAAATAATATTACATTCCTTTGTAGGCTCTCTCTAATTTAATAAAACCTTCTCAAATAAAACTAATCAGTGGGTGATTTATGTAGTTGTATAGATACAGCTTTAATCAAATTGCTAAGCTACATGTAAAAGCCACATTTACATAGAAGGGTTTCCTTTTACAAACAAGTATGYTGAACACATAATTTCAAGAAAAATTTGCAAAATAAAAAAAGGAGGAATAGCAAAGTAAGGTAATTACCTATCTCCCTTTGGTTTTCTTTTTTGTACTGTCTTCCCTTTGGGTCGTCTTTCACTTCCTAAACAAGGGCTCCCACCAGGGCCTGTTACCCGTATTGATTCAAGGCCTTTGGAAGATTTCTTAAAAGTAAATTCCACAGGTTCTCCTTCTTTTAGGCTTCTAAATCCTTCCATGTAAAGCTTGCTCTGTAAATAGGAAAAATACTCTTGGTTACTGTTGCCTTAAAAACAGTATTTACATTTATAATCAACAGGACAAATTACCCCGTCTACCATCCTACAACACATACAAGTTGAGTAACAGTTTCCTCTGCGTGAGCTGTAGCAGACGATACTACAAATTATAGTCCTGGCTACACTGAAAACCCTATTCAACACTAAACAAGTAACAAGAACCTATTTTCAGTATCAGCAAAACTGAAATAACATTTTCTTTTTCTGTAATGAATGCTACAGACGAAGCAGAAGAAACGCTGTATTCTTGAAACTCCTAACAGGTCTCAGGAAGTGAAAAGGTCTGGAAAGAGAGCAAATTTTCACTTCAGAGCTAATTAATTTATGATCAAAGTTTTAATAATTTGTATTCTTTATATCTAGGACATTGGTCTGCTGCTCTGAAAATGAATCAAAGATACAGCAAGCACGAGAGGCAGGAGAGAGGCACTCTGAACAAAGTCCACTGACACTGGCAATTCAAATATCCCCAGTTAACTGCTAAATTTCTGTACACTACACCAAAAATCTTATCTACTTAGCGTGATTTATGTATGTGTTTGTATTTTCATTCACAGAAAAGGAAATTAACATCATCGGAGCAAGCGAAATAAATCTTTTACTATTACACTGCAGTCGCAAAATCTTGGACAAGCTGAAGTCAACAGGAGCTTACCACTGATTCCGATACAATGAAAATTTTCCTCACAATTCCAAGCAAATTACATACAATAGCAAGTCTACATTCCAGGACAAATCTGATGAATCAAACTCTTAAATAAAATGATCATCAATTTAAATGACAGTTGGGGTTTTCTGGGGCAGTGGAGATAAAGTGATAGATGCTGGTTGCACTACACTTTTATTTTAGAACTTACACAGTTCACGAATGAGGTCAGTAGGACTCACAGAGAATATTAAAAAATACATCAACTTCCACACACTTAGAGGTTTTCCAGGAGAGCTATAAAACATGTTTTCTTCCTTTGCTCATGAATTCCTCACAGCAAAGAGAAAAATTTATCCTCACTGATTCTTAATCCATTCTCCAGCATTTACTTAGCTGACCCATGGAGTCAAGAAGAGAATCTTCACTGCAGGTGCCATCCCAATTCAGCCACATGTCACAAAAAGCTGAGTGGCACTCAACTCTAAATTGCATCTGTTACCCAACAAATGCAGCTAGGAACAACACAAATCAGATGGCAATCCCTGACACGGGCTCCCGGGAATCATGTTATGGGAGGTCTACAGCACCAAGACACTAATTCAGCAGAGCACAAGAACTGACACCTACACTGTTCATTCATAGTTAGCAGACAAAGGGGGAGCTGGTGTCTTCACAAGGATGCACAGAGAACAGGACCAAAAGAAAGAGCAGCTCCCTCTGAGCTGCTACAGAGGAAACTCCATCAAGACATGAGGAGAAGCTGCTCACTGCAAAAAGAATTAAACAGAGAAGCCCAAAGTACTAGTATGTTCCCTTTGCCGGAAATAGTTTAGACTCAGTTTACCAAGGAGCTGAATAACCTAATCCAAGGCCCTGCTTTCAGGAAAAGGTTGAAACAGACGAGATCAAGAAGTGCTTCCCAACCTATGCTTTTATGTGATTCTGATATCCTAACCCAATGCTGAATCACACCTGGTGACACTGGAAAGCAGGATTCCAGTTCCTGGCTCTGCAGCAGTTACCTTGGGGGACCTGTGTCACTCAACTTCTCCCTGTCTTTCTGAAGAGGAATGCTACTGCAAAATCTATTTCGCACAGCACTAATAGACTAAATTATAAAATAATTGGGAATATTCATTTTAATGAAACCATGTGAGAGCACACATGCCTTAGCTTCCTGAAACTTCTCAGTGTACTCAGCAGCAACAATTCATTGCACAAGACACCACCAACGCTGGTCTGAGGGAGTGGCTCAGGTGCTTATAATTTTTCCAGCAGCCAAAAGTAATGAAGAACACAGCTCCACTGGTTAGGACAAAGGCTGGTTTTCCTTATCCAGTTGTGCAGTTCCAGACATAGCTCTCCCACCAAATGTTGTAACAGTGTGAAGCGCAAGACAAATATTTGATTTTATAGGCTAGAGGTTGAGCACTATTTAAAAAATGAGGGGAATAGCATGGGAGGGCTGTGGGACACATGAAGGAAGAAATATATAATATCTGTTCCCTCAATTACTAGCTTGGGTTTTTTAAAAAATGAAAAATTAAGGTATGAAAAAAGAAATATGCAAGTGTTCTTACTAATGCAACTGGAAGACAGTAATTCTACACAAACCAATGAAACAAACCACCCAGGAAGACAGTATTATTTCAAGCAAGCCCTCCACTTTGAAATGTCTGTATAGCAGTAAGGGGATCTTTGTCACAATGATGAAACATCCAAGTTCAGAATATGCCCAAAGAAGACACCACCAGTCATCAGCTGAAACAACAGATACTGCTTGTGGTGTGAGTCCATCTCTAGGTCCATCCACACCTCTTCAGTCTTCAGCAGCCATCAGGGAAATCTTGTTGAAAGGAAAGATCTGAACAACGTGTAGTCTGTCCCAAACTAAACATACAGTTGAATGTTCCAAAACTAGACAATCATTACAACACAAATGGGTGCTAATCACAAGGGAACCTCAGAGGCATAAGCCCTCATGTTCCTGCAATACTGAACACAGCATGGATGCTTGTCTTCTTGTTTAATTACAACTAAATGAAGATACAGTAAGAGTTACACATTTTTTCCTTTCTGAGTTTCACTGTTATTAAAAAATGCCCGAATATATATATAACATTGATATACATAACATATATATACATATATATGTACATTATATGATATACATAACATTGTCTTCTACTTTATTTCAAAATAAATTAGTACTTGCTCAAAACATAGCTTAAAACAGGGCATTATTAGTACTCTAGAATGTTTTTATTTTTCTCATTTCACTTTTAGCAACAGAACTTCATTTCCAAACAAAGCACACTATTTACAAGAGGTATTTTAAAACATATTTAAAAGCCTAAGTAAAACAACACTTATGCTTTCATGAATCACGTTATGCAGGTGTACATTTTTTGCATGTTTTTTTCAAGCACTTTTAACAACAAAAAATGTTGAAAAAAACCCACTTCAAGCGACTTGCACAGTACTCTCCCTGAATACACCTCAACAGCTTTTCAATATTAGAGATGGATTTGGTGCAGTCTGACTTACTGTGCAAATGTATAGCTCTTGGTGAGATAGTCTCTAAGGATGCAGTAACAATTCAAAGCCATTGTGAAAAAACGGCATTTGGAAACCAGCAAAACAAATCTAAAACCTGAATCCCTCTTAACTTGTCTAAAGAGTTGGACAAAAAATGTCTGTAAAGCTGATAATTTAATGTTGAGAGACCTAGCTCAGTATTTTCCTCACATTACTTAAACAAATAAAACTGACACAATTAAAAGCAGCCAGAGTTTCAAGTCAGTGAACCATTTCTAGAGCCCTGAATGGGGTGTATGGGCACACTGCCAACAAACAAAGAGGAAAAACTTAAAAGCAACATGCTTTTCCTCGATTCTTTCAGCTGTCAGAGATTTTACTGTTATTTTTACCAGCAGTCAATACAGTAGTTTCAGACAAGAAGTTTTTCTTCTTTCTCTTTTTTAATTTGACAGGACCATTTCTAGTGAGTTGTGGGGTTGGTTTTTTTTTCTTTTTAATAGATATCCTATTATTTCTTGGTATTTTAGCCTATAATGTAAAATCTCACACATCTCTGTCACAGGCGATGGCTTGCTCCAAAATGCTGGCAGTCTTGTAGTAGTATTAGCAACAACAAATACGAATGGAAAAATCCATGATCACAAGTTCATGGAAAGCATTTCCTACTACAAAACAAAAATCGCAACTTCAAAAATATAAACAGTATTAGCAAGATGGTCCCCAAAGAAAAGCACCAATTCCTGGGCAGTGTCAGGGAGTGCTTACAGCTCTCACCAGCGTCTACAAAAGAAAGGAAGTTTGGAATTAAGGATCATTACAGGGGCCCGATTGCCTCAGATATGTGTGCATTACTTCTAATAACGTGTGGGGAGTAAGTGCCTCCTCACAACAACTTTGCCATTTCTAGTCAGGGCTGTGAACAACTGCGGTTACAGACATTAAATCCTTTAGAGGATGAGGGGATAAAGTTATTTGGTGGCATTCTGCTTACATCGTTTATTTTCTGTATCTCTCATTTCTGCCCCTTTTTATCTAGTGACTGATTGATTGCTTAGTACAATGACCAGATGCCACCAGTATGCTGGGTTTCCCAAAGTAAGAAAACTGTTTTCCCTCCAAAATTATCTACAATTACATCCAGACATGAAGGAAAGCATATCCTGAAGCCCAACCACAACAAAGATTGTAAGAAAATCTCTCCAAAACAACCTTGTACAGTTCCATCAAGAGCCAGCAACCTTCGAGTAAAGCAAGAGTACACAGTGAGAGGAGCCAGAAGCAAAACAATTTACACTGGGTGCATATTAGTACTCCTACCTGCATTAGGTCAAAACCAATGCAAAATAGTATCAGTTCCAGGATACAAGTCCTGCTACAAGAACTTTGCTGTTGACCAAAAGTTCATTTCAGGAAGTTTGTGAAGACCTATGTATCCTATGTATTTTTGCAGGCAGAATGCTAAAACAAACAAAAAAATCACTATGCTGAACAACAGCCCCTCCGAGGGCAACATGCAGCTCTGCTGGACTAACACAGGATTCCAAGACTAGGCACTTGCAAAACACCTCAACACTGCTCCTGCTGACCCCAAGGGCTTGTTCCTGCTCCTAGAGGCTTATCTTGCACCAAATCTGGCACTTCTTTCGGTCCTCCCCATAAGCCAATTTAACTCACTAATCTGACAGGAAACAAACTCAGTTTAAAAAGAAGGGGGGAGGATAAGAGGAAGAGGAAACAGAGACAGATTTTTGTTTTTCCAGTGAGCTAAATCTATTCACACAAAAGTTCAACGAGCTCCAGGGCATACAAAGTGAAAATGGCAACTTCTGAGATGAGAATGTTCCTTAGTATTTTATGTAAAAAAGAAAACTCCACAGGATTACAGGTCTTTTTTTTAAAGCTCTACATGACACAAATTCACTTTAAAAATAAAGCTACAAAACACTATTTCTCAAAGACTTGCCCTTCAGCTCTTAGACAACGAAGAGCCATGTACGCTACACGTATACAACATTTCTGAGAAAGGGTGAGCTACCACAAGTAACTTTACAGTAGGGAAAGAACTGGTATGTAGGCAGTAACCACAATGCAGCTGGTACACTGCAATTTCACATCTTTATTTACTTGGAATTTGTTTCTGTCTTGAATTTCCACCATGACCGTAGCCATGTTCATAACCTTGTTTCCATGCATCATCCTGTCACTGTCCCCACACTGTTATTTTTCTTACTGAGAAGTGTGCAAAGGTATTTATCCAGCTTTTGAACAAGAGGCTCTCTCTAATTCAAAACCACCCTCCCTATACAACAGAAGGATTTCTTCTTTCTCAATTTATGTATCTAAAGAAACTTTTATTAATTGCTTTAATTCTTAAGAATTTTAAATGAATTCTAACTCAGCTTAATACTTTCAGTTCTTGTTCCCCCACAACTTGCAAGAAGTGACTTCCTTTGATAATCTATTCCTTTTTTGCATTACCTTTTCTCTATCAATATTCCTCTCAGGAAAAGGTAATTTGCCACAATTCTTCTTTTCCTTTACTTGGGATTCGAGTTCAACCTTTTCTCTATTTAAGTCTCCAGTACTTCAGCTCACTTATGTTCACTAACCAGTTCTCCTAATTTAACACATGTTCATCTTAAAAAAATTGTTACCCACTTTTTCTCATCCCATTTATCTTAAATTAACACGGTTCATGTTTCATCTTAATTTTTTAAAGAATCATGTTTTTGGTAAGGTCAGCAATTCCTTCCAAGTCCAAAATAACATAACTTTTATTCCAAATTACTCTTTTGGTAAGAAAACTACTGACTGTTGTGTACAGAAATATCACATCATTATATCGCAGTATTACATACCTCGTCTGTATATAAATGTAAGCTAGAGATCTACAACAGGCCTCTCACAATTCCTTCCCAAAGTGATTTTGGCCAAATAGATTCTACTGTGTCCATGCTACTGTTTGTTTGTTTACACAGTCCCAACTTCATTCACGACACCTCACTAATTTTCTGCATAATTTTCAATATTTGTGTTCAGGCCATGAATGCTTTATTTGACCATGTTTTCACTGCCTCTATATCTGGTTACACGTTCAGCAGCAGCTGTTCTAATTTTGTATACTAATAAAAAGAGCCTGGATAATAAACATATCTTTTGCTTTTTCTCCCTGACCTAACCCTTGTTATAGTAAGTGTATTTTTTGTTAGTGTAGCACCTACACAACTAGTGTTATACTGCTATTTTTCACCCTTCTCTCCTTTGCATAGGCCATTTATGTTACCACATATGCAATTCTCATTTACCCGATTTTCCTTGTTCTGTGCTTTAATATCAGGCATGAAAATCAAGCCAGTCTCTTCTCTAATTTCTTAGTTTAAGTATTTTCTCATCAGTCACACTAGGCACAAGAGAGAATTGATTCACTTCAGTCAGTTTCAAAAGGACAGTTCCTCTTGTTCCACCAAAGTCTCACGTTGACTCAGGAAGAAAACTGTTTAGCTCTTCTTGGCAATGCCAGATTTCTGCTATGTTTCTGCTTCCTGAATCAATTTTATGCAGTCAAAAAATGCACGAGCACAACTCAAAAGAAGCCTTGTGAGTGTGCAGCCACAGCAGGTAAGGCTGTCCTGTGCAGCACCTTGCCAACTCACCACTTACATTGCCTCAGTGATTTCCTGAAACCACACCATTAATCCCAGGCAGGTTGTAATACCCTCAGAAGTTCACCCATTGAGAAGAATCGTCTTCTCTTGATGGTCTCCCAATGGTCAAATATCTCCAAGCTCCCTCCCCACAAGTGTTCCCTTGCTACCAACTGACCACACTGCCTTTGGAAGCCCCACAGATTGTCCAAGATGGGGGCCCTTCCTTTCCTTTCACTCACCACTGAGCTATTCCACCTTCAGGTAAATGTAGTCACTTCATGCAACTGAAATCACTTTATTCTCTGTTCCAAATACTCATCTGCTGTAAGTAGTTTTGCACAAACCTGAAGGCTCTTTCTACAAAGACTAGGAACAAACAAACAGGGCAGATTATCCTCTTCCTATTTTCGTTAGAAGGAGGCACTTTTTCTCCCCCTGCTTTTTATTCTTCCAGGGAATAAGGCCCTGATGTCCAGTTGACCAGACTCTCCAAGGCATCCTGATATTCAATTCATTTAGTGATGTTTCAAGTGGAAAACTTCCCAAGGGGGAAGAAAACTATCATGACTGTTTGGTATACCTCTTCCCCTGACAATGTGTGATACACTGAAAAGTTCATGACAACAGTGAGCTGCATACTTTTATGGTGTCCACCTAGGCATGATATTTTTCAAACCTCCTCTCTGTTAAAAACACACATTTCCAAGGCAGAGGTCAAAACAAGCCATTCCTGAGGCTAATCTATTACATGAAGAAAGGAAATGGAATATGGAATATGGAATCCTGGACCTTTTTTCTTTCTCTTCTGAGAAAAAAAAAATAAAGAGAAAGAAAGAAGAAAAACAGAATGGGCCACAGAAAATCCATGAAAACCACCAAGTCCAGTTCTCTCATTTCTTCCAGAAAGCATACAAATACAATGAAATTTGCAAGACGGATTTGGCTAAGATGTCTCCTGTCAGCCATCTCTCCTATAAGTTTAATGGTGAGGACAGCATGGCTATGCTGGACTTATTTTAAAAAGCATGCTGAATATACTGAAACATAGTTCTCTTCTAGCAGATCTAAAAATCAGCCAACTTCAATGTATATCATTCCATAGAGGCGGAAATCAAAAGCACAGGAAGGTGCAATGTACAACCCACAGTCTGCTGCATTTTTTAAGTACTGAAAATGTACTCTGGTAGAAAGCACAGAGTCAATGGTAGAGTTATGTCACCTAAACCACAGTTTCCTCCAGATATACTACACCTTTCTGGTGTCGTTAACCACATTTTCAGAAACAACTGCACCACCTCTATTTTCCATGCCTGCCCTACGATGTCTTAAGAGTTTCATTTCTGTGCTCCTCTATACACCCCCATGCAAGGGAATGACAATCCCCTGTGTCAGGAGATGTTTAATCTATATAAAGGTTTCTTATCCATCTCCCTCACCACCTCCCACCATCCCAAGACACTGCATATAATTAAAAATAAATTAGGCCCAGACTGTGATCTGCTAATTCAGATGTAGTAGGATCTCTCTCTGCACATGCACCTTTCCCTTCCTCTGCATGAAAGTGCCTGAGAATTATGTTTTCTTACTACCGACCCTTAATATCCATCTCTGGTGAAGGTGTTCTTAACCTTTAAATTGTATTCCAGTTGCAAAATAGTACCAGGAAAACACTGAGAAAGCAGTTCATCCACCTTTTTGCAACCCCTTACACAAGAAAATTTAGCAGTCCAAGTTTCCCTGGTAAACAGAAAAATGGCTAACACTGTGGGCAGCTACAGGAGCCACAGGCTGACACTAAAAAACCCCCACATTTCAAAAAAATTATTCAGCACATCAGCAGTACACAGAGTCCTGAGCCTGTTCATCTCACCCTATTCTCACAGCAAAACATATCCCAATTATCCCAACCTGCCACTTTCTTCCTGAAGCGTAGTGTAACAGGGAGCCACCAACAATTCTGCAGTCCAAAATGGGAACAGGAGGTTGAGGTGAAGGTAGCAGAGCTGTGTTGGTAGATACAGACACATACCTAACCAGGACAAAAAGAATCTCACTTGTGAGCAGTAAGCTGAGGTAGGACTGTGGGGTGGAAAAGCTGGAGGTAAGAGAGAGGATCATCGTAAGCTCCTGCTGGAACTCAGCAATTTGACTTTTTCGAGGGGCAAGGTTGTGGAAAGGCTGGGTAATGCCAAAATACATGGGGTGGTAACTTAGAAGAAACGGGCTAGGGCAATGGCCTGGATGAAGACTGAAGCTAAAACCTAGCTGTGAGAAAGAAGTGGCTGATAGTTAGAGCATCTACAGGTTCTCAAAGCCACAGACGAGCCAACTGCCCCTTCTTCCCAGGCTGTGTAGGTACACAAGTGGCTCAAGTACTGGGAGCAGAATGAAGGTTCACAGCCCAGTCCTGACTGGGGCTGTCCTAGCAGTCCACCCCTGGCCCCACCTCCTTTTTTCTCCTTCTCCTCTGGTTGGTCCCAGCTACCTATAGGCTGGAGCCCAGAGAACTGTCCTCATATCACTTCCACCCTCTCCCAGGCCCCAGGCTGAGAACTGAAGCCAGCCAGCCCAGCACAGTGCCATGACTGCAACTTCACCTCAGAAACCTGAGATCATGCTTTCTGAAAACTGCCATCAGCTGCATTAGTGAAAAGCCCCTCCATGCTCTCCATGCTTCAATGACCTCCTCTAATTCTTCAGAGGAAAACGCTATCTGCTTGAAAGCTACTGTAAGCTGGGGAGCGCGGGAGTAAGTGAACATGCATGGTATTTTAGCCAACTGAGAGTAACCATGCCCTAAGCAATTCCAAGATAAAAATCCATTATCTTGTAAACATACACCTCTCTTGAACTGTTCACCAGCTTTTGGGCAAATATAGTTTTTACTTTTATGGTACAGGTGTCCTCCCTGCTTCCCACCAAGGACTCAAGTTGCACTATGCAAGGTCCTACACAAATGACACAAGAAGCCATCAACAGGCAATACACCAATGCTGCTAAATCTTTTGGAGGTCAGAACCTATATTTACCATTTATTTTTTAATTCCATTTACTTAATATGCCAATATATAACAAAAACACAAAAATGAAATACTGGTTAGAATATTTGTTTACTAAAATCAAAGTCACTATGCACACAAGAATAAAACAAGAATATCTGACCAAACTGGTGGGGTTCAAATGTCATTGCTCGTAAAGCAAAGAAGCAATGAATAGGCTGAAATTTTTGTTGGGGATGGTTAGTTCTTTTCACCACATTATCTATACTGTAAAATGAAAACACTTTTCCCTTTACAATAAAAGCAAAATTAACAACAATATTTATACTAGATCAAAAATTCCTAACTTACATTTCAAGGTCTCTAGTACTTCTATGCTTTTTTTAATTATGGTTAATCTTCCTTAGCTATTCTTGTACAGCAGATTATATACATTTACTCAATTTTTAATTTTTTTTATGTTTTAATACCAGATAATGTAGGATGACATCAGTTCTACCAACTTACATGCAGCTACATTTTCATTTGATACAATTTTATCAGAATTACAAGTATCTATTCGGTATTAAGCACCAAATTATCAGAATTACAAGTATCTATTTGGTATCTGAATAAAAGAATACATTTGGTTTGGATGAAGAATGAGCACAGGGTTATTTTATACTTCAACACTGAATACCTTTTCTTTTTTTGAGGGAAGGGAGTGGCAGATGATCTAAATACATAACAGTTCAGATACTAGAGAGCAGTGAAACTAGTAATAAATGTCTAACTGGATGTAACAGGAAATGAGTGGGTGACTTTAAATTAAACTATTTTTTAAAAATGCACAGAAGTAGAAGGATACAGCACTGAGGATTCAAAAAGTAACTTGAACTTAGCAGCACCTTTAAATTACTATTTGGGACAATATTTAATTTGTAGCTTTACTGTGAAATAGTTCCCTAAACAGCTGCATTTTAAAAACTGACAAATGGTTGGTTTGGAACCATGTCTGTTATCAAAGCATAAACTGTATTCTGTTACAAAAGACACAACCTGTGTTTCAATGAAACATCTCTCAATTCACAGTGATAAAAATGAAAAAACAGCATTTAAAGCAAAACCCTTCTCTAGTAAATGGAAGGCAGATTCAAGTGATTTTTATGGAAGAGGACAAAGGATTTTAATTATAAAAGATCAACGGTTTGAAGTCAGCATAGGTATTGAAGAGGTACTAAGAAATGCTTGAAAAATTTTACTTTTAAAATAGTGTTTTATTACTATGGTTATGATCACGTTTATTTAGGAAGTAATTGTGAAATTGGAACATCATGCATACAACTGCATCAATCAAATCAAAGTAATGTCAGCTTCTGCTTGGATTGTACAATACAAGACTACTTAAATATTATTTAAGACTCCAATATTGAATGTGTCATTTTTACATCCTAATTTTAGCATGCTCTGGGAAAGCACGTAAATGTTTTCTGAGGCCTCCTCAAAGAGGGTCAGACCAGCTGCAGCAGGAAGACGCAAAGGGGTTCCTTAAGGACAAGTCTTTCCTCTTGTAATGTGCTGACACAGCTCCCATCAACACTCATGGAGGAGAGCAGACCCAGAAGTATCAGCCTGCTAATTCTAAATGTGTTTGCTTCGTGGGTTGATTACACCTCAGACACGCCAGACACATCTCATTCTGAAACCCAGGCAGATGACTACTTCTGATGCAGCTGAAAGGCAAACAATCCATAGGAGAAATCCTTCCAAACACACATTTATGGTTTATTTGCCTCACCTAGTAACATCCTTTCAATATCTGTCCTTCTTTCAATACTAAAATCTCCTTGTTTCACAGGGCACTGGTGGCATGCATGGCTTACTCAGGTTTCCCCTGCTTGTCAGGGGCACAGATCCTGGCTGACAAAGGGAGCCCAAACAATGATTGAGTATATTCTCCTCCAGATATCCTTTCCAGGCCAAGTGATCACAAGACCAGGCTTTGCAGTAGTTACACTTTCTGAACTTCCACTAAGTTTATTTCTATTGTACCATTTTGTAGTAAGATTAAGTCAGTCATAATTATATTATTCCTCTTATTTCTGGCTGAAGACTTTTCTTCCTCATAACATTACACATCATATGGGAGAAAAAAACAGAACTATATAAAAATTGAGTTTTTTTCATTACAACATGTTTCCATTCAGTCTTTTTGCTGCATTAGTGTAATGGTCTGGTCCCACAGACAGCCATAACATCAGTGAAAGCTGCCAGCCCTCCCCTTCCCGCCCCACACCAACAACTCAGTACTCCCAAAAACCTGAAATCCATGATAAACAAAATGCAGCCTGAAATCTCTACCACCTATATTACTCCTTTACAGGTCCAATAAAAGTGGCCTGCTCCCTGAGCTGTTTGCTTTTAATACCAGAAGTAAACAAATTCCAGGTTTCATTTTTACTGGACTGTTTGAAAGAAAAAGCTCCAAAGGCTAAAATCAGAGCTACATCGTTATAGTCATTATAATGCAAGAAACACGCTTGAGTTGTGGGAAACAATAAATTCTGTGTATTATTTCTTTTTCTTTACTCCTTTCAGTGACATATGACCATATTCACAACATTTATTTTCTGGCTACTATGTAAGATGCAGCCATTCATAGCTGAAAGCACAACACATTATGGAATGGAAGGGGGCAGGTACTAGGTGATCATAAAAATCAAGTGAGCACAAATTAAAGTGAGAGAAATAAAAAGGATTAAACTTGTTATGTACGTGTGACTTCAGTATTGTCTACGTGTTCCTCCTTGACTGAGTACAAACTCAGTATTCACTTATCAGAGTTTATATCCATGCGTATGAGCATGTGAAAACACACACGGAATTTAAAGCCAATTCCATAACCTAGCTCCATCAAATCGATAAATCAAACAGCAGCCAAATTAAGCACTAGGCCACACAAACTGTCCATTACAAAGTATAATAAAAAGTTAGCTAGAAAGCTCCTGCTGGCAGAGAACATTACTTGTCAGTAACTTGAGTTCTGCAAATGTCTCTTGTACATCCTATGGCAGAACAGGTATGTTGCAGTATTTAACTACAAAGGGTTTTTAAATCCAGGCAGTACCTACACTGGATGCATGTGTCCAGCAGTTCTTGCACCAGCAGCTTCCACAGAGTTATCCCACTGGGAGAGGAAGCAAGCAGGATCAGGAGGAGAGACACAGGAAAAGGAGACTTCTGAGCAACTGCTCAAGCACTGGTTAAATTAATTATTAGTAGATTCACCTGAGTGTGAGGTCACCATCCATTTGTGCAGTCTTTGACTCTCAGTTATAGCTGCAAATAGATATGGAGATGCAGTAAATTTACCAAGAAAAATCATCAAATCATCTATGTGTGGGAATGACTCAGGTTTTGGTAAAAGATAGTAGATGAAATTGTTATGTGAAATAGCTGTGCTCTCTTTCCACCAGGTGTGGATAGCTGGAGAACACACTTTTTAATCTGAGTCAGATTTTGCTCGCTCAGTCAAAAATATCTCCACCTTCAGGTAGGGACTCCAAACCGCTACAGATAAGAAAGGGGACGATCAGGACCCAATAGTTGTTGAGTCACCCAGGCTCCATGCAATGAGAGGGAGGAACCACGGATTTTGACTGCAGGTCCCCCTCCCGAGGTGCAAGAGGAGGCCTGAGAGCCGTGGGGTTGGACAGGGGGTGCACAGGGATGAGCTGGCAAGCAGACCTGCCTGCCTTGGCCACACGGGAACACGAACAATGGAGAGTCTCATTTTCTCTTATAGAACACATATACGACAAAATGCATAAATAGATGAGCAGGTGAGAATTTCACTGACCAAAGGACAACAAAGGTATCAATAGTCAAGTGAGGCTAAGACCTCCTCTGGAAAAATGTTCCAGCAATTTTAGATAATGTAACAAATATGTCTAATTAGACAGGCACAGTCTAAGAAAATATTCTGTGGTAGAGTGCTTGCATTTCTGTTCACCATGCTGACAAATTCAACCTGATAAATCTGGGGGTTTCGGTATTTTAAAGCCTAAACAAACACATTACTAATTTCTGTATCCACAAAGAAGTAGTGCACTAATTCCAGAAGCTGACCACCATCTTACACAGCAGGAAGATGATGACAAAGCTTTTGTACTACCTCTTCAGTGTCAGAGAACACAAGGATTATCCAAGAGTGGATATGACGCTGCATGAAGAGCTGGCAGGCTGTGCAGCAATGTACCCACAGGCACCATGACACAAGCACAGCTGGTCAGAAGACTGGACCCCATGGGTGTGAAGTGTACTCGGAATATGTTTCCACACCCTGGGGAAAAACCAGCACAGAAAAGAAACCACAGACGGGCAATCACCTCTTCCAAGACAGCTAAGTAACACGGTCTACAGGACCGTGGAGGCTCAGTAAACACTCTGCTCATAAGCAAAATGTGCACAAACACAGAAACATGGGAGAAAAAAACCAGACCAAACAAACAAAGCAACACAAAACTCAGGATAGTGAATAATTTTGAGGCCAATCTGACATAATTTACCTCACTTTCTTAAACAATTGAATTCAATGGATCTTAAGGACAAATTAGTAAACCAGCTTTTTTCTGTACAGCTGCACAGTACTTCTGTGCATCCTAGACCACTTAGGTGTGACCGCTACATCAAGTGAACAGTTATTTTAAGAAAGCAAGGAAATCATAAGATTGTGTTCATGATTAGTCACCTGTCAATCTTCCACAGCTTACATACCATGCGGCATTTCTTATGGCTGACTTTGTTCTGTAAACATGGGAATATTCTTCAGAGTATCCAGGTGCATAAATGTCTGTTATGTAGACAGGCAAGATATTTCTGAGATAAGAAATTGCAAAAAAACATTGACAAGAAAATAGAAAGTCAAGGTTACAAAAAATTAAAGCCTTGACTGTTGTTTTTTTCAAAGGTAACACGTATTAACTTGCTTAATCACACTCAAGTGTTTCCAGAGAATTAAGCCCCTGAAGCTAACAACAAACATGGGAAACTTAAAAGTGAGAGAGGGAATAGTTAGGACATTTAAATACATAGAGAAGAGACACCAGAAAACCAGATGCAAAGCTGGAAGATACATGATTATTAACAGACTCAAGACCTCAGGTTTCCCTCCCATAAGCAATGAAAAGCAGGAATACCTGAAGATGCAAGAATTAGTCTAGTATCAGTAAAATGTTCATATTTTCAATTCAACCGCTGATTTAAAAGAGAGTTAAAGAAGTAAAAATCAAATACCACAGCACAGCTTTAAGATCTGCTTTTTTTTTTTCCTCAAATGACATAACCTAAAATGAATGAAAAGCTTTTGTAAAGAGTAAAAATGGGGATTGACTGATTTCCCATCAACGAAGCTTTTAAAAACTAAAAATCTTTCCATCCTGTCTTCCAAAGGGCACAGAAGAAAAATGAGTATCTAAAAACTTTTCTTTCTCATCAAAGAAAACAAACTGTGAATGTACTCAGAGATAATTAAGTCTCAGGTATCTCTCCTGGAAAATAACACACTTATTCAATCCATTTTTCATAGCCTGATGTGATAACGAATGAAGGCCTATCGCATATAATATCAGAACTAGTAGCAAAGCCATTTGTTGTCTGGTGAAAAGGACACAGAACTGGCTACATATGATCAGTCAAATAAGCACACGGCCAGGACAGTGACAGAGCTCTCCAGCAGCGCTCCCATAAGAACAGCAAAGTAACACGCAACACTGGGACAAATGCTAGGATCCAGGATAAAGTAACATGCATATTCTACCTGGAAATTAAAAACCAACACTGAAGAATGAGAAAGGTCCTTTTCAAAAATAAGGGCAGGGTCATTGCTCAGAAACTAGAAAGAGACTCCACTACATCTAGAGAAGCTGTGTATTAATACTTAGCCCAGGAAATTACATGGCATAGCCCTTCAGTCACATGATCTCTGGCTTGTGGATGTTAAGATGCTTTTCTCCCTATTGCTTTTAGTCCTATAAAACTTATACTTCTGTTTCAAGGTCATTTCTGGTCACTGATTAACACATCACTGCTCTTAAGGGAATAAAACGGCATCTTATGAGCCCAGTTGCACTGAGCAGGAACATTGCAGGATCCTTTTACAAGAGGCAGGATGACTCAAGGCCGGGAAGCAGCTGGGTCATGGATTCAGCCTGGGAGAGGCTGGCCAGGTTACCAAAGCAGCCTGCGTCAGCGCTTGCTAGCACATGATGCTTCCCTGTTTCGGGAGCAAAAATTTTACTGATGGGTCAGGTTTTTGAGTATTGTTAAAACTTTCTGTTTATACAGAGCCCAGAGCTTGCCTGGTGAAGGTCTGGATTGCCTGCGCTGCAAATGTCACTAGTTTATTTCAACACAGAGTCCCTCTCCTTGCACTGGTGCCTTCGGTTTTCTGCCTTCCTGCCCCAGTAGGACATAAAGGCAGAAACATTGGCTTAGTTTATACAAAGATTCACACAAGGCTTGGTCTCAATTACAGCTGATGATGTTTAAACAACTACCCAAGCCCTCGACCTCTCAGAAAAAGACATCTTTTTTGGCTGGTCAAAACACCTCCATGCTTCAAACCAGGACAAAACTCCGAAGAGCCAACAGGAGCTTCACTCACCAAGTGTCGGAGTTTGAACTATCGCTAGTAGATAGATGGCCATCAATGGTGTTTTTCTGAAATCTGAAAAACTCTCACCTACCACAATGCATTATTAATGACCTGATATATAGAAAAACAGTTGCTGCACCTGTTTTGTGTTCCTTTTTCTGCATCAAATAGTAATACTGCATCATTTCTCATACAGCCTACTCCCCAGTCTTGAAAATCTTCTGACTCAATCATCTGAACACCAAGACTATTTTTGGCTTCCTTAACATGCTTCAACTTCAGGGCTTAACTGGAATTTCTAATAAAGAAATGGTAATATGCTTAATAATGTGCTCAAATTTATAAGATATACTAACTGTATTTTATGCTGTAACAACCTGTAATCACAATAGTATGGAATATTGTGGGCTTGTCCCTGTTTTTGTGCTCCATTTCAGTTAATATGAAAAGCTATCCAGGCAAGTTTTTTTGCCAAATATGACATTTTGGTTCTTAAAAATGAACTAAACCAACCAACCCATTGCAAATGAACTGTTCATAAAATAAAAATAGCTGGCTCTTCAAACAGCAGCCTAAATCTACAATATCTTATGAAATTCCTATCAATATGTTTGGACAAAGACAGGGATATGGATATCTATGTGTGGATACATACAAAGGATCCTATTTTCAGAAACTGAGTATTTCTGAAGTGACAACACAACTAAAATGTTATAATTACTCATATAAACTCATTAACATAATTTTTCATTTGAACGATGGCCTTGTCAGGAAAAGGGAGAAGCTCCCTCCTTCTCTTCTCAGCTGCAGATTCTTTCCTCCACCCAGCATACCAGGTTTGGCATTCATGTGAGTCATCACTAGTTTACGTAGCAATGTCCACATAAATTTAATTTAAAAAAAAAAAACAGGTGAGGTTGTGCAAGTTTTGTTTTTAAAACAGGTTTAGCTTGCTGAACTGCCTGATGCTGGATCCTGGGCCACCACAAAAGAGCAAAGAAGGTAAGTGCTTCTTCTGATGCAGCAAATCTAAATGTGCTAAGCTATGTCAAATCAGACCCGGAGAGTACCACTCACATCAACTTTTAAAAGATAAATAAACTTTAGTAATTAATAGCAATTTCAAAATATTTCTCTTTGTGGGATGTTTCATTAAAGTAGTCACACACTGTGGTCAGAACTCAGAGGGACACAGATGAACTCTTCATGGAAAATTTGGAATTTGTCACAAAGCCTTTCTATCAATAACTACAAAGACCAGTACAGACCTCTAAAAAAAAAAATAAAAAAATCAGAGTTTACTTTGCACTTCACAGGGAAGTAAATTTGTTTGTATTAACATAATATACCAAATCTATACAATCTATCTGGTAAGCTTAGTAACTGATGAGCCAATCAAGACACTAATTTTTTTCTACCCCTTTCTCATGTTATCTCCACGCTTCTATTGCCTCCAAAGTGACAGAGTAGTAAATGCTAACATACTGATTAGAGATGGGAAGTACTGTTGGAGGAAGTCTGAGTAAATAGTTGAGCTTCTTAGGAACTAGAAACTAATATAAAGCAGGAATGAAAAATATTTCTGAGAAAAGATCAAGCTTGTGGAACAGTGAACCACAAGGCTTTAAAAATTATTGCCATGAGATCCCCTCTCAAAAAGCAATTAAGCAACAAGAAAAGATATTTCTACCTCAGTATCAGAACTCAGCCTACAGAACAGCTGATAAATAAAACGGTGCTGTGCACATCATGCTGATTCCTCTTGCTCTGCAAAAGGTATGTTATCGATAGCTCACACAGTATTTGGAAAACATACGCAAGAAAACAAAAACTACCATCCTAAGTTCCACCCAGACTGCGGATGGGGCTAAAGTTCAGCACATTCTTCATTCACTRTATTATGAAGAATAATTTCAGCCTCCTGCAAGAAACAGTAAACCTGACAATCAAATAGGTACTCACATTTTAGACTGTAACTGTGGGCTCATCTTCACTACTGTTAAATCAATTGTACTTAACTCAATTACAGTGAGGTAATTACATTAACATGAGTCAGTGCATCCACACATGGCATTTGCACGTGTGCCGAGTGAATTGCTGTTACCTCCCACATGGCACAAGTACTTTGCTCAATCACATTAAACAGGACACAGCTCAGGACACTTTCACCTGCAGTTCAAGCCACCACACTGCTGTCAAATGCCTCTATCCCACTTGCACAGGAGAGATCTATTGCAAAGCTACCCTTAACCAGTCACAAACCAACCCCTGTGTGGATTTACCTACTCACTGTACTACCTCTCATCTTCTAAAATTTACTATATCCTAGTCCTTTTGGAAAGGGAACAAAAATAAGCATCTTTGCAATCTGTTATTATTAAATGTAAAGGTGAGGAGAAAATTACCAGTAATAAGCAAATTTCAAAAATCAACAAACCTGTGTGAGTTACAAAAATGTTACCATTACCACAAACATGGTAATTCACTGGCTCCTGACTACAGCTGCTGGCAGACACATGTGCACCCATTTCAAGTCTCTGCTGTCTCCTTCCCTGTCTCAGGCTGCACACAAGGCTCTAATTAACAGCTTGGGCATCATTCCCTGGCTCTGAAGCAAGGTGGCACAGCATAATTTAACATTCACCTGGCAACGTTCTTTCCTTCTCCACTTCTACGCCATTCCCAAAAGACAGGGTGCTGTGCTCTGCTGACCGGAGCAATGCCCCCGGGCATGCACCCTTATGTGTGCCAGAGGCAGTAGCGCTTGCTGTGGGGAGGGAAAACAACAATATAGGGAACAACGTGCAACCTTTCGCATCACAGAGGATCGCACTCCACTGCCTCAGCCTGCTCCTGACCCGGGCTTATTTATCACTAGATGCAGTCTTAAAGCCCAYAAAAAGCAATACTGGTTTGTTAGCTGGGGGAGTCTCTGCTACTGGTCAGGCAGGTGTTTGCAGAAGTTATGTACAGCTGGCCCATGCCTTAATTTAAGCAAGGATCTGTACCCTGGTATCTGCGAGCACAGCTGAGCAGCATTCCTCTCTCATCTCTGGATCCTGAGAGAAATTTCCGCACTACGTTTTAATACAATCAACAATCAGTTGCCAAGAAACTGAATCCATAGTCAGACATGTAAAAATCAGACCCACAGGTACAGCAAAGTAATGCAACATGAATTTCCTCACTGAACACAGTATTAAGGAGATTCTGTTATCAGATACTGTACCTAATTCACAAAACTTGTGAATGCCTCCCCTCGTTGTACGTAGACAACCATGACTGATAAACATGGAAATGAAATACCAACTGCAGAACACATTCCCCGGTGTTCAGGTGTATGACAAGGTTAACAAATGGTACTGTTAAAATCCTATCAAAGGAAAGATGAAAATCAAACTAAAGACGAGTATGACTTTGGAGACATAAGGACAAGAGGAATGCAGGCTTCTTATGCTTGTCAAAAGAAGCACTTTCTAAAACACTTTTAAAGAGCTTCTTCACGTACTCACTAGCCAGGAATAAGCATACTTTGTCACAAAAGTACAAGTATCTGCTGCTTACATTCTGTATTTGAACACACTATTCTACAGAACATGGAACCTAGAATACTAATGACAAGAAATGGGTTAAATGTATTAATATAAGGTTCTAAAATATCATTATTACAAAACACTAAAATAAGGTCAACTTCTGAACAAAAAAGTATATTTATACACAGATCAGAGATGTMATTTCTTACAAATAAATAAAAGGCATTGATTTGCAGGGACAAATTAATATTTAAATTGTGTCACATGGTTTTCAAAGGTTTATCTTGGGGAAACTTGTTTGAAATGCAAAAAACTGTAAAGAAAATTATCCTGTTATTTGGCACTTGATTGTCTTAGACTGAGAGTGCTTATTCTTTTTTCTCTAGTCTTATTTTTTCTGAACTGTAATAAATCACAAGAGAAAAAAACAGATCTTAACGAAATCTATTTAGGGATTTTTTACAAATAGCTGTGCTATCTTTCAAAATTAAATGTCAAACAATCTGTACAAAACTCAAGCCCTGTTTTAAGACTACTGCATTATTTTATAGCAAAAAGCTGCAGACCTCCACTTTCCTTTTGCTGCCTTTGCAGACTTTTTCCTGACTTGTGCACTCTCATTTTAATCCAACAGTAGTATTTTCTGATCTTGCCAGTGTCCTGTGTGGCTACAAGCTCACACAGCGAGGTCAAGAGAGAGCACAACCAGAAAACTTGTGAAAAAGGAAAACAAAATGGAGGAGGGGCACCCGCAGAACATGAAGGAAAGCCAGCAGAAATGCCTACAGTGTACAACTGCATTTTTCTCAGCCCTCATGAAACAGTGTGCCTGAGAACTTAAAAAAAAAATAAAAATATATATATATATAAAAGAAAAACTCTTCCTTGGCCAACCTCCACAAATTTCCAGCGACAATTTGGAAATTATTTATTTATTGTGGGTTATATCCTATTTGTAAAGACATCTAGAGTTTATTGTAAAATGCTGACTCACAAATGCTAAGCTGATGGAACAGAAAATAAGTTTATACAGTTTCCTCTTGAAATTAGTGATTCATATATTTTTGCTCAGAACAGGTAGACATTGTTTCATTTTGTTAAAATGAAAAGAAACTGTGCTATGCAAGTATCTTTAGATGGAAACTAAATTTACATTTTATAATAGTTTTTCAAACATTACTTTCACAACTCCCTTTAAAAATGTTTTCTCACATGCCGCTTATTCTTTCTTAAATTAAATTTTTCATTTGTTTGCAACATACCCTCCCACAAGCCTTGGAAAAAAAAATTGCTTACTGTTCATGTCACTGCTGTAACTCATAACTATCTGAAATTTGAAAATCAATAATGATCCAAAGAACAACCTACAAATAAAGATAAACGGTATTTCGTTCACTTAACTCAGTCTTTGCTAGAATAATTTGCCAAATAATTTAATTTTTTACAATACACCCAATATTAACATTCTCCTTATTCTTATCTGTGTGGCAGAAACATCCATACCTACTTTGGTCAGCATTATATTAAGGCAACTTGTGATCTGCTTAGACTGAGCATGTAATATCACTGCAAAGGCACACAGATTATTGGCTGCAAGAGAAAGTGCCAAATTACTTTAATCAACCATTAATCCATGCAATAAATGAAGGTTACTGAAAAGTGTGATGATCATCTCAATTGCATGTTGCACTTGAACAGAATTTTTTGTTTATCAAYTTTTCTTTCTAAAATAAATACCTAGGTGCATTTATAAGAAAAGTAGCTACAAATTCAAACCATCTGAAAATTTCATATGTGTAAGACAACCTCACTGTGAGGATCCTGATCAAATGCTATTAAAACCAGAGATTTGCTACTGGATAGGCTCCATTCATCAGTGGCAATCTGTCTGTATAAGAGAAATATTTCCCAAATCAAGACATACATTTTGCTCAATTAAAAACAGCACTCCTACTCTGCTCATCCCAGCTGCCTGAGGCCACTCACTTTGGCAGAAATTACATATATATATCACATACACATATAATAGAGAATATATTTATATTAATAAAAGCTCCTTCAATTTATTTACATCTGTATTACCTCTTCACCAATCTCCTCGGGGACAGGGGTGAACACTAACATACAGCAAGGAGAACTGTGCTGTGTGCTGTATCTGTGGTATAGTACACCCTAGCCAGCCACAGCACAACTTGTGTCAACAAACAATCTAAAGATAACCACTCTTGCTTTTTATTAAATACAACATCCTTCTGACTTCATGTTATATTGGCAGCAACCAGAACTCATTTTGATGTATCTACTAAATTTGCCCACATTATGTGTATGCAGCACCTGGCATAATTTCATTGTCCCTGCACAGAGAGAAGTCAGTGCCATTTGCTCTCAGACAAAGTGAGGACCCATCCTGCAATTTGTCACGCAAGGGAGTCCTGCACAGAGCTCAGTTCCAGACTTCACTCATCATCAGCCAAATCCAATGAAACCCAAGCGACTTTGGAGGTGTGGCACAGGTAACCAGTGCTTTGCAGGACTGAACTTACACCATGAATGACAAACATATGCATGCACATGAGAAATATTTATTTAAAAACATTTTTAAGTTCATTCAGGACAATTCAGTGGTTTATTTCAGTGAAAATATTTTTCAAATATACTTAATAGAAAAATAAAAATTACTGCTACATCTTGCTTTGAAGCAGTTTGGGCACCAGCAGAGAAGTTGTTTATGGCTTATTTAGTGCAGCACTAGTTGTCTCTGAACCTCAGTTGAAGCAGCCACTGAGATCAGCTAATAAACATTATGTTGAGTCTACCAAGAAAGTTCAAATCATGGAGACTCTTCCAAGAAGCTTAACTTGATCCTCCTGTACTATTAAGGAAGATGTGTGCCCAGTAAAGCAGACAGCTCAATTACACCTGTTAGTTACACACCAGAAAGGCAGTCACAAATTAAATGYTGCCAACGGGAAATTCATTCTATTTTTTAAAAAGTTACAGCAATAGACACATCCACTGTTCGCAGGACTGGGCTGTTTACATCTCTTTGTGAGGACATGAATGCCAGACCAAGCCCAGCACAGACACAAGGTGCAGTCACAGTGAGCACATGCCAACGAAGATGGGACATTGAGAGATGCAGTTGTGCAGTCTCACTGATATTTTTTTCCTACCTAACAAGTTAAATCACTGAGAGCAACAAGAAGTTCAGGCAACAAGACCTTCCATTTAATTTTGGCTCAGTTCCTCAAAAATTACACTCCACCACTGCGCTGACACCAAATGGAGTGGTGTATTCTGCATTTCCCCAGGCTGCATGCTTCTACTGCTTTCCTCAAGTTAGCTCAATTTTGCATGCAGCGAAGTCCTATGAGTTTCCTGATAAAAATGAAACCCAAACAGGAAAAATAAATTACTAGTTTTCAGCTCAAAGAGCGAAGTATTGTAACTCCTTCTGCAGATACAAAGCAGTGGAATTGACATGAGAGTCCTGGTGGAGACACCAGGCCAGGGTGGAGGAAGGGGTGGGAAGGATTGCCTCTACTACCAGAGGCCTACAGTTACATGGCTTAGGGAAATAATGAAACTGCAGGGATGTAACAAGGAAGGATTTCATCCAGGAAAAGAAGAAAAAACAAAAACAAACAAGCCAACACAAAAACAACAACAAAAAAGAAACTAAACCAAACTGAACAACCCTAAAAGCCTAGCATGGATCACACCTTCAGCAAACAATTTTTTTTCAAGATTAACAGAGATGCTTCTTAATTTAAAAATAACCATGCAGAATAATTCTGGGGCTTACAACAACAGCAATGAAAAGTTTAATGTGTAATCAACGAAATGYAATTACGCACTGGTGTATAGTATGACAATTATTGGGCTCTCCAAGATTTGAGATTTGTGAAAAGCATTTCTCACATTTGGGATTGTAAAAGCAACACTTAACCTTAAAAACAGACAAAGACTTTTACATAGAAAGGTTAAAATAAGTAGCCAACTCCAAATAAAACATTATTTAAATGTTCCAATAATCTAACATGTATAGTAAAAAAACCCATACATTTGTAAAACAACCCTATGTTTAACTGAAAATATGTAAATACAAGACACACATGTATTAATTAAAACTATAGAAAAACAACGTTCTCTGTACTTGAAACATGAAATACTTCTGCTTGAAAAACACTTCCAAAAAGCACGTGCCACCTATTTGAAGGTGGCAATAAAAGTAAAGCAGCCTTTAATCCCTGCACTATTTTGAAACAACCAAAGCAACCTTAGGGTTCTGTCTGTAAAAATTCCTTTCATAACATATGCATCTAAAAAAATCGTTTGCAAGTGAAAATGTTATCAGAAAAAAACCATGAGATTCCAGCAAGCTGGATGCTGATGGGGGAGGAAGGAGCAACTGACATAAATGTATCATAGTCAACGGCATTATACCAAACTCATCCCATAGGAGAGACAGTCCCAGAGGGGTGAATCATTAACACCGCTGACAGCCTACAAGCCCATTTTATATTTAGAAATGTAAAAAATACTGGATTTAATTATGCTGTTATAAACTACAGCCAGAAGACTTGTAAAAGCTTTACACAACTCACCCACAGAGATGGAAAAATCAACACATTGTGACCTGCGCTGGGAAAGATTGCTTGATTTTATTTCCATTACCGCAAAACTGCTGTTGTGAAGAAATATATATATTTCATCTGTAGTGTATAAAATATAGATATGCACTGCTTTTTATGTTTTTATAAAGAAAAAAATCTAAGAGACTATCAATCCTTTTCTCTAAAAAGTATTCTAAGTAGTAAAGCTATAATTCTAACACAATGAAAAAATATCGCATCAAGTCCATGCGGAACTTTACCCAAGGACAGATTAAAGCAGAAGACCATTTAGTTATAAAAGCTGCATATTTAAGGTCCTAATCTTGAAACCTTTATTTACATGAACAGGTCTTACTTTAAAGAACAAGTGTTCGCAAGATTGGAATCCAGCAATCATTAATCTTGTTGAAAGACTTTTTAGTATGAAGGACTATGCTGTCCTTCCAAATAAACAAAAGCAGATAATTCTGCTGAATATTTTTCAAAAGTTCTGTGTTGTCACATTACAGCACTCAGAAGTTAAAAAGAAATTGCAAGCTGTGAGGTAAAACACCACTGAAGAATTCTAAGAAGTTCAAGGATAATTTGTTGTTATTAAAAATTTATTCCCCTTTAAATGTTTCTGTAAATATGAGTGGTTCAACGCGATGTGTTATTTAGTAGCATGATTTGCTTGATCATTGGCAGGGCAAGCCTCGCTATGTTCCTGAGAGGTCACAGAAAATGCCCAACTTTCTATCATTTTAGGTCAGTTGGTCCGAGCAGGGTGCTGATAACACCAAGCTTGTGGGTTCGAGCCCCACATGGGCCATTCACTGAAGAGTCGGATTCGATGACCCTCGTGGGTCCCTTCCGACGCAGAATATTCTGTGATTCTGCGACAACCCAAGTTTAATTCTTCCTCCGAGCATCAGCGAAGCAAACAAATGGCTCCTTAAAAGAAGGCTGCATTTTTTTTCAAAGTTGTTCTTAACGTCGGGGAGGGGTCGCCCCACCGCCATCTCGGTGTGCAGCGCTTCCTGCAGGCCGGGGAGAGCAGCGCAGGGTGGGGGGCGCGGTGAACCCCGGCTCGGCCTCTTCGACACCCCCGTACGGACGGTGCTGCCACAAACAGGCAAAAGCGTTCGCTTGACAGTCCTTTAATTCGCCCTGGCTGTGCATCCGTGCGCCCCGCGGCTCATGGCGGACTGGTCGTGGCTGATGTAATACCCATCTCTGATCCAGAGACCAGTGGCACTGATCTCTCCTCTCCGGCGACCAGTGACAGGCCCCGAGGGAACAGCCTGAAGCTGTGTCAGGGGAGGGTTAGGTTGGATATTGGAAAAAAGTTCTTCACCCAAAGGCTGTTGGACACTGGAGCAGGCTCCCCAGGGAAGTGGTCGCAGCACCAAGCCTGACAGAGTTGAAGAAGCGTTTGGACAATGCTCTCACGCACGTGGTGTGACTCTTGGGGTTGTCCTTCGCAAGATTAAAGTTGGACTCGATGATCCAAGTGGGTCCCTTCCAACTCAGCACAGTCTGTGRTTCTGGTCCTCCAGCATGGGGGGTCAGTGATCGTCCCAGCTGCCCCACACCAACTCCCCAGTGGAGGGCATGGATGTGTGTTACTGCCGGGGAAGGCACACGCAGCACTAAACCCATTAGTTCCAGCAGTGTTGCCCCTCAGACAGTTTTGTTCTATCATTATTTTGATTCTCAAAGATATTAATCAGCACAGCCAGTTCTGCACCGTGTGCCAAATTAGCTTGTTTAAAAAAAAAACCAAAACAACAACAAAACAAACCGAACATTTAAACCTATTTAGAGAGTAATAAAATCTTTGAATCTCTCATATCAATCACTTCCTTGGACCACAGTCAGCTGCCCGGGGAGCACCGGGTTATAAATGGCCCGAGGAAGTGATAGGCAATGAATAGCCCTGACCCTCGCTTCCCCGGTTCGGTCGGGGCTTGCAACCTGAGCCGGGAGGGGGCAAATTCCTCCCGCTCCCGCTCCAGCCGGGCAGGGGAGGGGAGCGGAGGGCGCCGTTAAGGAGGCCCCGGCCCCTCCTCGGCGCCGCCGTGGCACTCGCGTCCCCAAACACCCACTGCCCACCCAAACCCTCAGCACCATCCTACAGTCCCTCCATCACCAGAGCAGCCCCAGACAGCTTCTGTAGCAGAAGCAACCTGCCCTGCCTGCAGCATTAACAACTGAACACACGATTAATACAACATCCATGCCAGAGAAAAGGCACGGTTCACCCCTCCCCAGACCAGAGGTTTTCCTCCACCCCCGCCACCCTCTGCAGCACAGCAGAGAAGTCAACAGCTGACTGGCCAATCTTGCCAAGAAGCAGAAAAATTAAGGCCCAGAACCTTTTTTTTTGGCCCCTTCTAGAAGCCTGTTTTGTGGGTTGGTTTGCACTGCATTGATCCAGAAGGGAACCGGCAAATAAAACCACGGTTACAGTCTGCATCGCTCTCTGCCATTCCTCTGTGCAGCAGAATACAAACTGACCTACATTGTTAAACCTGTTTCCTGAAACAGGCATGAATGTTGTAGAAGATGAAAACAAGGCTTGTATGCAGACATTTGAGAGATCTTGTATTTCCTATATTAGCATATAATCATAATGAATATTTCGTTGTGGGTTTCTTGAATAATATCTAAATTAATTTTTCTAGTTTAATTTCTTAATGCTTGAATGTAGCTTTTTGATAGTAACATTTTAATAGCAACACTGCTACCAGAAAGCTTTTTATAAAATTTGTTAAATTCATGGCAACCTGACATTTCAAAATCTGAACATCTGCTTTCGACACAAAAGTATTTTGTTTAGTAAATGTGTAAAAATTACGTTACAATAATGTAAACAGTATTTTTCAACAAACCAATTATTAAAGGAAGCAAGGATTAATGTCTTTCTTCTGTATTTAGCATGTCCGTTATTGTCTGATAATTTACTTCCACACAGATTTAATAAAAGGAAGCATTCGCTTTTTAGTCCATCGTCTTAAAAAGTTTGGCAATGAGATGTGAGTGCGCCCAGAACAATGTGCTCCTAAAACATACAAATTCAGATTAACTTTGTTAAACCGTTGGAATTAAACAGTAACAAAAAACCCCATACTAAACTTTCTACATGTTCACTTATGTGGAGAAAAACGTAGATCAGTACACGTTTTTATTTTCTTACATACTATCAATAAATAATCATCTGCCAAGTCCCCTTTTAGACCTGAAATGCCAGGAATTTCAAACTTGTCCACCAAATGGCAAAGCTACACTTAATGAAGACCCTGCTAAATGTGCTGCAAGAAATTTAGATGAACATTCATGTATGGTAAGTTAATACAAATAATACTGTTACGTAATTAGTTTAGGGGGCATTTTAAAGATTGCAAAGTTCTCACAAAGATAGTAAAAACAAATACACGGAATGGTAGTTTATACACACAACCCCCCATTTCATTTATTTAATCAGGCTTTTCTGGTTTAAGTATCTTAAGCTCTCAAAAGAAACGATCAGAAAAAAAATCCTTGAGAGAAACTGTGCCTACGCATTGAAACTCTGACAACTATTTCACTGATATTCCACCTGGCTCAACATTTCATCTCTTAGTAACATTTGGTCCTTGAAATGTAGTTAAAACATACTGTACTTTCAAAATGCACATCAGATGGAGGGAGAAAGCAGAAACTAAGCTAAGATTTACCAGTTTTTAAGAATTTAACCAATAGATTATATTCATCATCCTAAAACCAGAAATACTACAACAAAATCAACCATTTTATGTCATTACCTCACTCAAGAGAATATATTATACTATAGGTGCATTTCATGACACCTATTGTGGTCAATGSTAGTTTAGATCCCTTGTAATGGACAGATAAAAGGAAATCAAATTACAACTATAAAAACATAGTATTGTTATATATATAATTTTAAAAATTACACTGATTCCCATACAAAAGATATTAAAATGTAGGAGATCACAGAAAATCTTAAACATTGTTTATACTATCAAATAATGAACACTAAAAAAAATTAATCTTTCACCAAATGCTCCAACTGTAGCCACTTCAACAGTCTAATCTTAGTCCATTTACAGCTGTCACCAGTTAAAGAATGATCATCCAAAGAAGAAGTACTATCTATGTGAAGATTAAAAATAAACCCACATAAGCATGGAATGGGCTATCATTTCCCAATAAACTACTGATGATTATTGTCAGTAAAACAGAAACTATATTACAAAAATAAATTAATCTGCCATTTAAAAAATATGTAATTGCTCAATTAAAATAAATTAATCAAGATTAATGTAAAAATTCTCTGGGTAATCTAAATCTACCAATTACTTTGTTAAAGAGATGTTGTTGGTCAAAGCAGACTGCAGATTCATTTTAAAAGCATCTGCGTTCTTGAAAAACGTTGTGTAGTCACTAAATGTAAATACATATAAAATGGAATATGCATTTTTATTTTTTACAAAAGTCTTTAATAATTTCTCCTGAAGACAATGTAGGCACAGAACCTTTTCAATCAGTATCTTAAATTTAAATAATTTTAAACATTTTCAAATCTAATAGATAATATTTTGGAATGTTTAGTAGTAGACTTTTTTTTTAATTCTTTAGGAAGAGAAGGCATTGCTAAGAGGACAATCTGATAACCTACTTTGTTAGTGTGGATAATAGACTATAGTCCAGGAGAATTAAGCACTCCTTAGTGAAAGATGTGGTAATTACTGCTCCATTAAGTATTCGCAAAAGCATGAATTAACACTAACAAAATCCTATTCCAGCAAGTCTAAGCAAAAACCTTATCTTCAGATGTACTATATTTCTGCCTAAAAATCCTGAATATTGTTTTTGTCTTAAAAATGCACCTTTAAAATCTTGTGCTCTCTTATCCTATACAGTTCAATCCCACAGTCCTCTCTTTGTGACTAGTCTTGTAAAGTCAATGGTGACAAGCAAAGTTCTTTACAATATCAGAAATGAAGAGTTTCTTTGTTCATTAATGCATCTGCTTCACATCCAGCTCAATCACCCTCAAGTAATGTCTATCTTTAACAACTATCACTAATTTCTGAAGCCAATTAAACACACTTGTAAAAATTATTTTATCTTTTTTTTCCAGGTTGCAATAGTTTCTAAACCAGAATCACACACAGCAAACAGGATGCCCTATTAGCTAAAATCAGCCTGCGTGCTATGCCACACAGACCCCTGCACAAGAAACATTCCTTACAGGGTTAACTTCTACCCTACATTTCCCACCCATTAAACAGTTTCTGCAAAACATGCTACATGAAAACATTAAACAAATGTGATTTTGACTCATATAAAACAGCTATTACAAATGTAATGTGCTTTCTTTAATGAACACACACGCAGACACACAAGCCTCCAAAACCAAACAATGAAACAGGCAAACAAAGCAGATTTGGTACAACCAAATGAGAATTTATTCACCGTAGAGGAGACCTGTTAAGCACTGTGGTGAAATGGAAACTTTTCACTAACTGCACTCACAAATACTTGAGGACTATACCATGCTTCTCAATCTGTGAACTGTCCACCCCTCCTGTCTGAGCAGAAGGTGCAGCTACTTCCTCCTCCCCACCAGTCAGTGCTCTCCCTTGCATCTGAGTAGTATCTCTGCATCCCTGACATAAGAGCCTGGGAAAAATACAGATCCTGAAGAATCCATTCCCATTCTTCCCCTTGTCAACACAGATGTGCAATACTGCAGTTATAAGGTTTTTTAAAAAAATTCCCAATACCTACTGCCAGAAATCAAAAGCCCTGCACAGCGGCTGAATAGTTGTTCAAGCCCCCAAGGCATTTTCACTGCAAGGGTGAACCTCATTCACTTTCAACAGAACCTGCCTGTGCCCATGGTGAGGGGTCTTTTCCACACTGGAAGCATTTCACATACTTCTCCTACCACTTTTTCCTACTGTGAGGAACTTCTTTGGGACTGAGCAGTTTTTCAACATGAAGATGAAAAAATCCACATTATCAGCATGAGACCTTAGCATCAAAGCAGACTGGGAGATGAGTGACCAGGTGTATTTAGGTAAGCCATTTAATATTATACATTCACAGCACAAAGAAAAGTAGCATATTGTGAAAAGTATATACAAGTTACATACATAAGATAACGTGTATGCATGAACTTGACAAGCTGAACCACTTTTAGTCAACTTTTAATTGAGCAACAGTGACCCGAACCCTGTTTACTACTCTACATTTTAGGTGCTGTACAGGGAACAGCTCAGATCACAACACGGCACTCACGTTTTTGAGCACAAAATGCACGCTTACAGCTTTATGAAAGAAAACAAAAGGCTGTAAACCACATACTTCCAGTAAAAACATTCAAGTCAGAGACTTAAAATCCACTTCTAATGCTGTCCATTTTATTGAATAAGTTTCACAGGTCAGTAGGACCACTTCACGTGAGAGTACTGAGCAGAATTTGGCCCATCRGGTCTGTAATATCAACGAGAAGGGATGTCATAGCTTCATTACAAGAAGGAAGAGGTTTTGTTCACTATTGAAATAATTCTCAAATTTCCATTCACCTGGTGTATTTAATATTTGGGGAAGAGGGCAGCAAATAGGTTCATTAATAATTCTTGGATCTGATGCCACTTTAGTGTCAAAAATGGCTAATTCTCAGGATGTGTAATCTGCATGCTTTAGACCAGGTAGTTATACCGGGTGAGATAATATAAATCTGTTAAACACAGGGAGCAGTTGGGGGTCTAATCCAAAGTCTACAGAAGTCAGCTTGGGTCTATTAAGTACATTCTATACTACTACTTTTATATATTTCTAGTATTTCCAGTACAACGAGTCTAAGAATATTCAGAAATTACTACACATTGTCACCAGAGGCTTTTTAAACCCCCTTATTTTCCCTAAGATTGTATTATTACAAATAGTTCATAAAATCAACCAAGATTTTGATTACTACCTTGCAAAATGCAGTTGCAAAATGAAATAAAACATTTTTTAAATTATAGCACATGTGCACAATTAAGAGATTTTTAAAGACACCTGTACTTTGAGAAAAAATACAAGTTGATACTTATTCTAGTCTTCTTAAAGTACACAATGGCTATCACTTTAACTCTCAGTTTCACTCCAGGGTTTATTTTGGTGCATATATTTATATGACCATAAACAGGGAGAGTTATAACACAAATGTTAAAGTAGCCTCACATGGCACTATAATAAAAACAAGAAAAAAAAAATTCTCTCAACACTACATACCTATAAATTACCATGACTAATTAAAAGAAAACCTCTCTGGGAACAGATTATCTTTGATGGGAAAGCCACTATCAGCTAAGTTGATGAGAATTACAAATTTATGAATGTAATAACAACATTAGTGTTTTCTAAGAGAGCATAAGATCTGTTGTAGTCATGGAATATTACTTTGATTTTGGAGATAAATTCATACACTCCAAATATTGATTACGTATGCATTTACTCTGATTTTACTTGTTAAACAATTTTAACCAGTGAAAATGCTAACCCATGATGCTAAAAATATGAACCCAAACATTTCAGCCTTTCTCCTTCAAAAAAATGCAGTTCTAGCACTAGTTTAGAATTTTGGAATAGAAACTGTGTGATTTTCTTGGCTCCTGCACTGATAATAGAATAAGAATATTCTACAAACTCTCAGACAAATAACCTCAAACGTTTTGCTGCATTTAATTTTCAAACTTGAAATTCCATATGTATGGAATAATTAAGGAGCTGTACTTTTCAGATTATTAACTAGTTTCACTAAGCTCTCACGTATCTGCTAAAAAGATCTATCCAAATTATTAACATGCTCTGTAAATATGTTTATTTCTGTTCTGTAGCAGAAAAAACCCCATGTATTATTTATACAAATCAAAAATTCCCTGATTTTTTTGTTTGACTTATAAATAGTGCTTTTTTTACAACTGCAATCAATATATTTCAGTACCACCACTGAATTATAATCACTTAATAAGAAAAAGACAAACTTAAAGACTGAAGTGTGACACAAAGATTCTTGAAACATTTCACTTCCAAGGAGAGTTCAGATCCTTGTACTCATTCCAATACCCTCAAGTGCCCTTCTTCTTGAAAACTCATTATCACTTTCGTTGTGTCTCCATCCCCAGCTGAAGGTGGCAACACCAGAACTCTGCTATTTTGCACCAGGAGGCTGCAGTTCTCATTCACATTTCTGCGACAGTAGCGTCCAGCTCTTTCCTCCAATACCTTCACCTCACCATGGCAGCTGCTTGCTTGCATCTTTGGCCACCCTTCCATGGCGTCAGCACTGCCCACCCTTATTTGTGGGGACCATGGGGTTTCTCTGATATGAAAAATTATACAAAAATCAGATACAAACCCAAACATTTCCCCAGCTGAGTTTGCAATGCAGCTCCACAAGCACTTTATTCTAGCCCAGCAGAAAGGGTGATATAAAAGCTCTGGAAGCTTACTGACGCAGCAGCACTCCTGCCAAATGTAAAACTGAAGTCATGGCCATAGGATTCCCACCGAGAAGGGTGGCTGTAGGAGTTTAAGCCTCCACCTATTCACCCCACATTGCTACAGCAAAGCCTTATTTGGCTGCTTGCAGAGCAGCTGCTGACCTGCTGCATGTTACAGCTTTGCATGTTAGGAAAAAATCAAATTCAGTGCCAGTTTTCCATAAGACAGCAGACTGTGAAACTTGCAGCAAGTTCCACAGCTGCTCTGCAAGCCGCCAAGCCATCTCTGGAGTAAGGATCTGGAATTCCCTTTAGCCATCTCCCAAGTAGTTAACCTGCCTCCATTTTAAGTCAGGACCAGCCAGAATAATCTGAGGAAAAGCCTGGACACCAGTTTCTCCAACTAAACAGGCTTAAGCAATCAGAAGCACTTCCCCACCTTCCACGCAGAGGTGTTTAGTGATACTCTGCTGATGTAAAAGCAATTTAAGGATTCACTGCTTTCACCAGTGATATCCATCAGGCAAACGCCAGTCCAAATCTGTCTTGAAGAACTGTCCCTTAAAAAGAGCCAAGCATCACATAATACCTCTCTTAACAGTCCTGGTTACTTTCAGCTGATTTTAAAAAAGGCAAAAAAAAGCACCCCTACCTACAGGGAATTAAAAATGTAAACAGTATGTCCTTATTATTTCTATTCATTTTAAGAAACATCATAAATGGTCTTTACCCTCTAGTTTCTAGTTCCTAGGATCTTTCTTAAATGACACCTTTACACTCACTTTTATACAGCTTCGTAGAAATTGGTGGGCCTAATTTTGCTTCTGTTGATAATTAGTGGGGAAACATGGCAGGCCTTTATTGCAACGGGTTACTTAAGGAAGATGAATTAAACAATATTGACATGAGAGTATACTTTGTAAAGAGTGTGAAACAAAACTCTGGATGGCTCTAAATATACTTACTACTTCGGTAATGTAGTTGCAAACCAGAGCAAGCAACAATAACATCTTTCCCAATTTGACAATTCATTTCCTTTTAGCTTCGGTTCATATATCTGCTTTGATATCTTATGTTTGTGCCCCAGGCAAAATATCCTCTTCCTTCCAGTATCCCAACCCCTGTGCACAACTTCCTCAGTCTTGGAGAAAAGGAGGATAGCGTGCTGTGGAAAGGGTGTACTTACTGCTGTGCCAAAGAGGGAAATACCTCTTAAGACAAAGTTTTGTCCCACTGCAGCCTTTGGGCAACTTGTGATTTTTGCCTGTCAAATTGCAATGTTAAAAATTCTTCAGGAAAATGAAGTGGTGATCTGATTGAACACCACTTAGGTTTAGTGATGTTGCCATTCACTTAAATACCACACAGGATTACGAATAAAAATTTACTACAGTGTTGGGGTTAGATGTAAATAGATGAAATTTGGAAGGTTCAGAAGATGGGTCCGTAACTCAAAGAACCAAATTACAAGTTTCTTCAGACAACCACCTTAAACCATCAAGCTGTCAGTGAAGTATTTTGCCATCTGTCTATGCGTCCATAGGTAGGATTGGAAATGTAGGACTGACACTAATTAGTAGCCAAAATAAATTTTAAAAAAAATAAAAATCCCAGTGCTGCATTGCTCTGTGGTCCCCATAATTTCTCTGTATGCTGCAACACAGGAACACAGGTGGTGAGTGCCAAAGCTCGGCTCCGCGTCTCCAGCATCTCCGTGCCGTTACGGATGCTGCACGCGCTGAGGCTGCTGAGCAGGCTTTGACACCCGCGTCTGATCCCTGCCGGATCTCCCGTACACATGCTCGCTGCAGACACACGTTTACTCCCCGTTCGCTTCCTTCCTCAGCTTCCCTCCCCAAATCCTGCTAGCCACTTTTGTTTTGATTAGGACTGGGCCTGCCCGGTCCCCAGCAGAAGTCAAAGATGACAAGTCTGTAATAGCGTACTCTGCATGCAGACTTCTATACTCCAAATAGGCATTCCTATGTCATATTAAACAATAAGGAGCAATGCAATACTGATACCACTTGCTTGCCCAGAACTTCCAGTTATCCTGAGAAATTAAATAGTTAAATGCTCCCAATAAAACAAAAATGAAAAAGATATGCTAGATGAATAAATGCATCCTTGCAAAGGCATGGGATCACGTGTGCTCACAATACAAGAAAGTCAGCATTGAGTGTATCATGCCATGCCCAACTCTGTCCTAGAAAAAGTAGTTCGACTGTGCCTAAAAACTAGGAATTCAAAGAATAGGCATCTGATTCATCATCGGAAAGGACAGTTGGTCAAAYTAAGGGAAAAGACTGTTCAGATGCTGCTTATATGTCTCATTTTCCATTTATTCTTCTGTTTACAGTCATAATAGTCTCATTAATTTTTCCTCTTTCTTTTGTTATAGRTACTTGAAACAATAAGAGCAATATTTATAATATACAAATGATGGTGCAGTGCAGAAGGACTCAAGGAAAGAAAAAGGCTCTTTTCCATTTTTATCAAATCTTCTAGTAACAGTAACTTACAGTAACAGTAAGAAAGTTCAGATGAAAGTGAAAAATTTCAAGCCAACTATGTTCCTTTTAATGAGAAAACAAAATACACCAGCTCCTACATGCTGCTCCTCCCTTCCTTCCTCTCCTGATCTCATAAAAGAGGATCCCAAAGAAGGATCGTGTTTAAGGTCCCAGTTCAGAAATCCTGTATCAATCCCTTACTTATTGTGGTAAGAATTTTGGACACAGGGCCAGGTCCCAACAAACTCCATCTAAACTGAACAATCCATCCCATCCTGAAAAACCACATTATTGAGAAACAGACATAAATTTATAAGCCTTGATATTCACAAACACATATTTAATTGCATCTGTTTACATTCAGCACCCTACAGTTCATTATCATCTTTAACATCTGGGCTTCACACTAAGCAAAGGAAAAGAGACATGTTTCTAACTTAGTCTGTACAAAGTATGTGCAAAAGAAAATATGCAGCATTTTTGCCTTACTGCCAGCACCCAAAAAAAGTAGTACATATCTAAGCTGTGTACAATTTTGAATGTGCAAAAAAATCTTAACAAACATCATCCTTTTCTGATTTTATGAGAGCTTCAGCTTTTCTTAGTTTTAGGCATTGAAGACCTTTTTTCATGTGCACCACAAAAGTTTTCCCTCACTTCACCTCTCCAGTCTGCTTTACCCTTTAGCAAATAGATCTTTTTCTAAAATTTAATAAGAGCCATTTACACATAACTAGGTCCAGAATTCATATCATAAAAGAGAAACAAGCTGTATTATTCATTCCGTGGTAACCTATTAAGAGTACAAATGACAATATTGAGCCAAATTCAGTAAGGTGCAAATTCCTCGGATTTAACAATGTTACAAAGGATTAACATTGCTACTCTTCCATTTTTTTGCAGAAGAAACAGAGTGGACTAGGCACATTGATGCATTGAGCATGGCTTGTGTTCAAAAAATTATGTAGTTCTTAGGACTTGTAATTTTGATATGTCTCTGAATGACTCAAACACATGACTTAAATATATAAGCTGGATCAGAATAAAGCTAAAAAGGAAAAGAGAGTACACGTGTGTAAGTGTACCCAATTACATCGGAGACACACCAATGCACATATATAATGGCTGACATGTTTCTACCTTAAATAATGCATCCAGCTCTAGGTACCTCATTACCAGAAGGGTAACGACAGTCTGAAGGTAGTTCAGAGAAGATCAATCAAAATGATTAACGCCAAAGGAGGGACTTAAAAGGCAGAGTTAAAAACTCAATACTGCAGCTGTTTCGTGAACAGTACTTTCATTGGGTGAAGGGGAAGAGAAGTCCAAACAAAAGCATGGTACTCTAAAAATATATCAATATATACACTGACTTTAGAAAAACGTGCCTATAATCCGCACACAACTAAGGGGGAACTCCAAGAAGAAAGCAAAATTATTTATTGCAAGCTCAGAAGTCTAGGTATAATGAGCTTAAACTATTACAAGAATTTTGGCTTGACATCCAGTAAGTTTTTGCTCATAGCAAGACCTCATTAACTGGGCATAACCTCACCAAGAAGAGGTAAGATAAGCAAGTAAAAATATTGTTGCAGGGTTCAAGCTAGCTTTGACAGGACTTTGACTAAGTAAATTAGAAGCTTCTCTCCCCTGCTTAGACTGCCTAATTCTATAAATTTATAGTAGTAGCTACAAACACTGCAGAATGGGTGAATGAATGCATGCAACACCGTGTGCACACGCTTAAATGATGAAGTGTTTTCAAAGCAGTTTTGAACAGCAGTATTTTGTTTCAACAGATTAATAAACTAACATCTTTGCCTTAAAAGGACCTTTCACATAACAAAATTTTTCAAATTCATGAAACTAATAGGAATAGGGTCCAATCACTGTTCARGCAACAGACTCTGTTGTACAAGCAGCACTGTTAAATAACATTACAGATTTAAAGACATTTTTATGCTCTGTCTGCTACTGTTACCACTGGTCAGCTACTTAGCTAACATAAAGCATTCTATATAGCAATATCAGTTATATAAAATGTACTCTGAAACACAACAGATAGTAGTTCTTCCCAATACATTAAACAGAAAACTGATGGAAAGAAGATTCATGTCACCGTGAAGTTTATATATATACCTTAGATTTCATCAGAAAGAAAAAGGTGCGAAACATTTTCTTCGCTGTAAGAGCAATTCATTGCAGAATACTAATAACTTCACTCAGTAAGATGTATCTCTAAGTAAACTCAAAACGACGGGGGCACACAGCTTACATGCAAGCAAACATGGTATTTTTTACTGCATTTTACACTGTGATGTGTCTTAGAAACCCAGGGGTATGGATAAATTGTAGATGATTAAACTGTAATATACCAACTTGTCTAACATTTCCTTCTTGTCCTCTCCTTTAGGGGACACAACTCAATAGAGACTTCCAATTGTACTACTACTTTATTATTTTCTTTGACTACTTTCCATTATGAAACCAAACACCTTGTCTAGTATTACTTATATGTATCAGGTTATCACGCAGTTCAATACTTCTCTATTTCCACAGCTCTAAGAATATCTTTGTTTCCAAATGTGTTTTTTATTAACAGCACTGCTATGTTTCAGATATTTGTCTTCTCCTATTCGAGAAGCAAAAAAATTACATACATTAACACAAAATTGCATTAGGAAAAAGGGGGGTTTATCTTTAAAGTAAATTTATAAAACTGTAAAGAGCAATTTCACAACTTAAAAAGATACAAGGAAGGGAAGAAAAGGGGGAAAAGGAGGAAGACTTCTTTGGTAAGTATTTCATTCATTCAATTCTAAAGAGAAAAAGCAGCAGCAAAGAGGGGGCAGCTCATATGCCAGTACAAAGCAGGAAGTGTAGGAATTCAGTGAGTTCACTATGGGATTCTACACTTTGTGCATAACTCCGAGTGTGATATAACTCTAGCTATATTGAAGTGCAGGCCCTTAGGTGCAAGAGCACATGTAAGGCACCCAGACAAGAAATCCACCCCACCACCCACTGCAAGGCAACATGCCACAGCAGCAGTTTCTTTAGAAGTTTCAGCCACCTTTTTACTAACCTAATCAAAGGTGTATGCTTTAAAAAAGCCTGATGAAAGTTACTGCAGAATAAAGCCAGGCCACCAAGTGCAACATTAAAAGGGAGTCACTATATAATCATGGAACACCCCCTTCCCCGTCACTGCAAACGTCATAGAAAATGGACAACCACGTAAAGAGATGCCTTTTGCCTCCCTAACGTGGCCCTACCCAACCCCAAAATGCTCTCTTTACCTGATACCTCTCTTCTGTTCTCTGATCACAGAGAAGATGGGTGAAATTCAAAACAGCACTGTTGCAACCAGAGACTTACAGAAGGACCAGGGAAGGTCTACACATGCTCCTTCTTCACAAACCATGGTACAGACCCCGGGAAAAGTCCCCTTATCATTTTGCACCTATTTTGCATCTGAAACTCCTTTGTGTGAAGGCATTCATACCAATTTCCATGTTCAAAAAACAAACCATCCACACTGCTGTGCTTAAAACCATGGACCATACACCCCTTCTCTCCCCAAAAGCCTTACAGAGACGCTGCTTTTGGTCTGAAACGTTAGTAATTACTCTTTTTTTCCCCTAGAAAGGAATAATTAAAAATCAACCAACCAAACCATATACATGCTTCAGAGTATCACCACAGGGACACTATAAGGTCTGAATTACTGCAAAATACACTATAATTATGTCTTAATTTCACTAACTAATCTCAGATGAGCTTTTAAAAAGTAATTCGAGGTTTACAAGTAAACCATTTAAAACTGTACTCAAATGTTATCTGAATGAAACCCGACATTTATTTATCCTTTTCCCAGCTTAATTTTAAACAGTTTCCAAGGAAAGGCATATCTGCTCCTGATCAGTCTGGTGACAAATGATAAACCTTGTTAAAAACTGTGACATTTGAAAATAAATAAAAACCACAGGAGACTTTTCTAACCAAGGAGAAAGACACGAAGAAACATTATTCCTTTGCACAAATCACCAGCCACAGAGACTAAGCACAATCTAACGACCTTATTTACTCAAATTGTACACTGCTAACAAAACCACTACCTAAGGCAACTCTTTAACTACAGATGTACTTAAATACCTAGAAAAATAGGTTACTTCTCTTCACATAAAACTGGAGTCCCACTGAGCTCAACCAAATGTGGCAGGCCGAGATGGAAGACAAAAAAGAGTCTTACTTGGTGTACAAAGACATCAACTGGAGACTCCAAGGGGCTTCCCTCTCGGTTGCTCATGGAGATGAACCCGAATCCCATTCTCACATTGAACCACTTGCAATGGCCGGTTCCGTGCAAAACCTGGGATTCCTCTTCTTCTTCCTGCTCCGGCAACTTTCCGGGTTCGTCTCCACCTTTACTCGCCCCTGCTGAGGAAGATGGAAAGGAGGGGGGTGTGGGGGTGTGGGGGTGTGGGGGGGGGGGGAGAAAAAGAAAGAAGAGAAGGACAAGATGCAAAGCAAAGAGTTAAATTCTGGTAACATCCTTTTGCCGCTGTATAAAGCAGTTACTGCAGACGGAACAGCGAGAAAAAAGGGGCGAACAAAACAAAACCAAAAAGCAAACGGCGAAAAGTGCATATTTTTCCTAACTTCTAAAATAAGCAACCTTCTCCCCAAAATACGTAAAAAAATAAAATCACCAGAGGTTACAGAGAGGAAACACTGCGCACGGAGGCTCTCCCTCTCTCTGAGCCCAGGGCAGCCCACGTTTCTGTACATACGTGTATTTTTCCATTTAACTCCATCTTTCAGCCACATTACAGCACGGAACGCGATACTTTACTTGAATATTGCTGGTTTAAGACCGATCCCATTCCTCAACAGAAATTCTCAGCCCAATTAGTCTCTCCTCCCAAAGCGCAGGACCGGGGGGGCGAGGGGGGAGGCCGGCCGAGGAGGGGTGGAGGAGACAGAATAAGCAAAATTGGGTAGATTGCACAACTGGTTATTGCACATGCAGCGCCGAAACCACTATTTTCCAACGTGTATCCATCCCTCCTTGGAATAAACTTTCGATTAAAGTTGGGACAGGTGTACGGCCGTTTTCTCATCCCACCACTGCAACTGTGCTTAATCAAACAGGAACAATTCAAACAATAGCCCCCTGAAAGCTTTTCAAGTTGTGAATCGGTGTGGGCGGTACGGAACAGTTTCTGAGCTGGGTAACAATGGGTTTGGAGAAAGYCCCCTTGCGCGAGCTGCTAAAAAAGGGTAATGCATAGTTGGGTTAAAAAGGGGTGGGGGGAGGGGGGAGAGGGGGAGAGAGCGAGCGAGCGAGCGAAAATCATAGTAAAACAATAGAAAAAGAAAATTAACCTTCGGCCATGTTGCCCCACGGGCCCTCTGCTCCAAACTCGTGAGATGAAAACTTTCCCTGTGGATCGAAGTGGTCTTCTGCATTAATCTAACATCCTGATTTTGAACGATCGCAAATTTAGCTCGCATGGTCTAATGTGCTTTCCCTCTTTTGATTTTTCCCCGTCTCTCTCGCTGCGTTTCTGGCCCCCTGCGCACACGTGACTCGGTCAATTACATGCTTTCTTGCTACTAATTTCGCATCGGATCCTTAAGGGGTTGGCTGGAGGCAAGAGCAGCCAATCGCCATTTCAAGTAGCCTGACACACCAAAATAATTTATGAATGAACAAGAAATTTCCAACACGGCGCTTCTTTCCCCCCCCCCCCTTCCTTTTCGGACAGCTAATCTGCACGCTTCTTTACGGGAAATCGAGATGACGTATTATTCTGGGGTTTCTGCCCTCCCGTGCATGCACAAATCCATAGGAAGATCCCTGTGTTCCTAGATACAGCCCATTGAACAACAGCTGCATGCAGGGGCGGCCGTGCAGAGGAGATTACGGGGTATCTGTGCCCACTGCAGGCGGGGTCCGCGTACGCACACGAAGGCGAGATGCTCACGGACGAGGGACACACGTGTGTGCAGACACGCACGGGGAACGCCGAGAGGCATCTGTGGCACCCTCTGCGCAAAACGCGGGCAGATGCACAACCGGATCGTTCCTAATTTCGCATTCAAATTAAAAGCGCGCCGGAAACGCGATATCACCTTAATATGGCCCAGAATGTGCGGAGGTCTAGCGTTTCACAACATTTCTGGAGGGGGGATGGGGCGAGGAATTGTACTTCACAGGTTTCTCCGCCATCTCTTTCCGGGGGAGGGGATGTGATTAATGACTTCCTAAATAAGCGCCCAGTTTTCAAGCCGAGAATTGGAGTGAACCTCAGTCAGCAGTTGGGAGAGGACTGACAGAGAGAGGGATTTACTGGAGAAGAGGAGAGCAGGGGAAAAAAAAAAAAAAAAGCGTCGGGGGAAGAAGACAAAGAGGGGAGAAATAGCGCTGACCGGGGACTGCTGTTTTAAGTCTTCACTGCCAGCGGGAGGGGGGATCCAATTCGGAAAAGAAACGTGTGATGTGTAACGGGCTTGGTAACAGCCCCTTTGCAAAGGCACTCCCCTTCCGCGCTCACAGGTACACAGCTATCGCCCTGCCCTCCAGCCTTTCCCGGTGCTGTACTCACGGCCACACGCTTTTAAAACAATATTTTATAAACGTGAAAAACAAACAATTAGGTGATAATTAGTTTTATTTTCCATCTGTCCATCTCCTTCAGTGCAAAGGTACAGATGAAAGTATTCTGTCTTCATCACCACCTACTCGCATTAAACTGGCTTTCCATCCGGTATTTTTTTTTATCTCTCTCTATATATACACACATATATACATACCTCCTTTAAACGCTGCCCATACTTTGTTAAAACCTGTACTCTGACTTTCTTATTAACTCCCTCCCTCCTCCCCCGGCATCCTCTCTTATCCCAAGGACACACAAACAAAAGCCAAGGCAACAAACTGATCCGTGCAGAACCTGAATGCAAGGGGCTTATGCATTTGCAAAGCACTTGCTGTTGTTTGGGAAGTGGCGTCGATCAGTCTGCCCAATTAAGGGGGACGCCTTTGCCCCCATGGGCCTGTTTACTCCTTTTGTTGCCTTTCAGGAAAGCGTCAATTCCCCCGCTAGCGCCTCATTTCTGTGTGAAACACCAAGGTGGAGGCTCCGTGTGATCGCTTGCAAGAAAGAAGCGAGGGTGGGCAAGAGTGTACAAATACAAGCACCCTGGCAAGTGGAGCAGAAGCTTTAAATCCTGAAATTCCTTTGCAGTCTTCAACCGTAAATTTCCTATAGGTTATTTCAACAGTGAGGTCGACTTCCTACACTGACCTGCCTTACGCATTCGTGCAACGTACCACTGCTTTTGGCTCATAACCTCCCTTCCTCCCTTACAATAGCGATTATTTTATAATATTAAATCACCAGTAATTTTATATGCTTGGATCTTATGACCAGGATGATATCTAATATATAAATGTACGAGATTTTAACACAAGTGAAACCTCAGTCATGAACAAGAAATTAAGGTTACCGGAAGAAAACAATGCTTACACCACTTACTTGAAGTGCCCAAGACTACATTTCTTGTGGCAGAATGGTACATTTATAAAATACAAGATCTCTCTGCCCCTCCCTTCGAAAAGACAGAAAATACCCGTTTAATAAAGTTTTATAAGTCTTTATTTTTAAAGATTGCTTTATTTTACCGACATTTGGTATAAAAAAAATCTTCACGGGCTTGAATATTGGTTAAACAGACTCAAACGAGTTGATTGAGTTCATTAAATAGACAAAATGTCTTGTTAGCAAATTTCAGTGAAAATTCAGTGTAATATGTTCTTCGATGAATAAATGAAAGACTACAAAACCACGTAAATAAATGAATGTAAATGTATTGGTTGCAAAGTTTTTCTTATGTTGCAAAATAAGTGCAGATTTTGTAAAATGGAGGGGGGTGAGATTTGCAATGGGTCTTTACTGAGATTTTCAGGCCTCCAGTATTAGTGGAATTAAGGTTGGGGTCACTGGACTGGTCACTGGTGTCAGATGTTATCGACTCATTCATTTCCTGCAAGGGACATCAGCCTTTCAAGTTTTGTGGAAGGTAGAGAGCTGTTGCCAGCTGGGAACTCTCCGGGAAAAAAAAAAAAAAAAATTAAAAAAAGAACCCACCCAACTAACACCCTTCCAAAATTCATTCGCAAAGAAGCGGAGGGGGGAAAAGGATAAAGAGGAAAAAAACCTACGGAACAAGCCAATTAGTGGAAAAATCAGTATATTGGTAATAGTTTACCTATTTTTTAAAAGAACCTATTTCTATCCTTACATTTCACTGAAGAAATGCTAATTTTGGTTAAGACAATTATAGGAAGCTGGAATCATTGTCTTTCTATATGCACATCAAGAGTTCGCTTGAAACTATGTAACCAAAACCAGTGGTGTTGGATTTCCCATTTGTCACCTTCCCAAAACTTTTAAAGTCCTAACTTCGGTTTCTTCTATTCCCCTCAACAAAACCAAAACAAGACAAAAAACTCACAACCGCCCCAAAAAACACCACTCGCCCACTCAAAAAAGACCCCCACCTCAAAAAAAAAAAAAAAAGAATAAAAAAGACCCAACCCCAAAAGAAAACAGGAAAAAAAAACTAACACAAAAATCCAAACGACAGAGCCGCGTGCATTTGAAACAAAACGCGTGTTTTACACTTGAAAGCAGAGCTCGGGGTGCTGCCACCACTTCCCATTTCAAAGCACAGCCAGCACTCCTCGCCGACGGGCAGGCAGGAGGGGCAGGGACGGCGCCGGAGCGCCCCTGCCCCCTCTCCTCCGCTGCCCGGGCTGGGCTGCTTGGCGCCGCCCCGCCGGTGTTGGACCGAATAAGATGCCGTCGTGTTGCTTCAGGGGCTTCTACTGAAACCGGCTCTTCCTAGATCAGGGGTCGCAGGGGGGCCTTTCCCGCCGTTCCCTACGGCCGGGACGCTGTGCCGATGCTGAGCTGTTCCCGCCAAAACCCTCTCACCTACAGTTTGGGCGCCAAAGCCGCCTTCCCTTTCCGCCGCCRTGCAGCGCCCGGGTCGAGGGCGGGAGCTGCCAGCAGCCCGGCGGGCCCCGCTCCCGGCGCGGCCGTGCCGCCCGGGGGGAGGAGAGGCCGCTTCCCACCGCTGTGCGGCCGCGGGGCGCCGGGCAGGGACGGAGTCGGCGCCCGGCGGCCGCGAGGGCTCGGGCGTCCAGCGGCCGCTCCGTCAGGGCCCGGGATGCCGCGGGTCTGTCCCCGCAACGCTGCCCTAGAGCCGGGCTTTGCCCCGGGCTTTTGTTGAACGCTTCCAGAAAACGCGGCTCCTTCCCAGCGGGGACGTGGCGGCTATGCCTTCCCGGGCCTTTAGGAGAGCAGGGTCGGACGTGCTGAAGACATCGCCAAATCCCCTGATCGGGTTTATTATCCTCCCTTCTAAATCCCGCGGATTATTAGTAGCAAATATGTAATTTTAATTTTTTTTTTTAAACAAAACAGCGCCAGCCCAACTTCGCGGTGCCACGGCTCGGATCGAGCAGGGTCGGGATTTGCTCGACGTGCGACTGCGGGTTATGAAATTATAGCCTTTATAGCGGCGCCTTCGCACCGCGCCCGTCCCGAACCGCGGCTCTTTTCGGGAAATGCAGTTCCAGGGCGCAGAAAGCGTCTCTCTCCCCTCGCTCCCGCCCGCCGCTGGAGCTCAGCTTTTCAGCGGCCCCGACGGCCCGCAGCCGTCACGCCCAAGGCGGGCGCGCAGGGGTGCCCGGAGCCGCCTCTGCTCGCTCACGGGGATGGGGCGGCCCCCGCCGAGGTTCGCAGGCGCCGCTGCTCGGGCTGGCGACCGGAGCGCTGTTTCAAACAGGAGCTTTACGGGCACTCTCTGTTGAAACGAAAGGCGGCGGCTGTGGGTGCGGCGCGGGTCCGCCCTGCCGTCCCTGCATTTCTGCTGGCAGTGCCGGCTGTTTGCGGGGGAAATTTAAAAATACTGTCAACCGCTGTGATCCCGCGCGTGATCCGCGGGCAGGAGGACGCGGGAGGCACTCACTCGGAGAGCTCGGATGCAGGATGTGGTCTCACGTACATTAACCGTCTCTCAGCTGCGGATTTGCAACTGATAGCGGCCGCTTGCCCGGCGGATTTAAGGAGGCTCTGGAAGTCGTCGCGGGAGACGGTCTGACAGGGCTAACGCCCCGCAGAGAAGACCGCGGAGGGACCGGCCGCACGGCCCCGTGTCACCGCTTCGCCGCCCGCCCGGCAGGCGCAGGACGATGAGCGGGCGGCTCTGCGCCTCGGGCGCTTTCGATCCGCCCCGCCTCCTCACCCGGGACAGCCGCACCGGGGCTTCGCGTGCGTGTTCCGCGGGGAGCGCGTCCTCCCCGACGGGCAGCCGCCCGGGCGCTCTCGCCTGCGCCAGCGCGGCGATGACACGGGCAAGTCCTGCCGCCCCAGGACACAGGCAACACGCGGCCCCTGCCATAGCCCGCCCCGGGCTGTCCAGCGGTGCGAGGAGCGCGTCCCGCGGTGCGGGCGGCTCACGGGTGTCCCCGGGACGCGCGTCCCTCCCTCGGGGGCGCAGCGCCGCTCCGCGGGGAGCTCCGCGCCCCGGCCCGCGCATGCGCCGCCCCGCGCGGGCACGGCGGGCGCCCGGGCGGGGGGGCTGGGCGGGGGGCTGGACGGGCGGGCAGGGGGCTGGACGGACGGCACTGCTGAGGCGTCGCGATCGGACGGGGTGCGTGGCGGTAATGTGACAGCGGCACGAAAATAACTCCAGGAGTATAAATTTTGGTCAGCGATTGAGGTGTGTGCGCCCACCGGCACGTCTGCCGCGGTGGTGGTCCCGCAGTGCTCATACAAACCCGTGGGCTCCCACAATTTGCGAGAGGTGTGTGACATGGGATTACTGTAAATAAACTTTCCTTATGTAATTGTTTATTTGTCTTACAGAAGCGGAACATTCAAACTGCATCAAACAAGAACAGTGCACAAGAAACCTGTGCACAAAATTAACGATTCTTCCCCCTCCCACCCAATAATTATGTTCATCAGAGTCAGTGGGACAGAAGTGCTGCAGTACCTCAGTTTTACAGATACACAGTCAGCCATGTAAGACGCTGTAGAGAAGACTGACCTGAGCCTGAGGAGACCTTCTTGAATGACCTCATCGTCTTCTGAGGAACCTAAAATCAGAGAGCTGGAGTCAGTACCGTGTACACTGTACCAGAGTACCGTATTCAATTACCTCCTCTCCCGTTTAACGGCTCATTAGGAGGCCATAAAATGCCAGGGCATTGACTCTATGAAGTGACCTGTAAACCTACTGCTTGGGACTTACCTAGCTCATCAGAACCACAATGAGATACCAAGCCATAAGACAGAAAATCAGCCGCTGCTTTTTTTCTCCCCCCAGCACCGGTAAAGGCATTGCCCGTTTCATTGGTCTCTTATGAAAGCTACGCAGTTGATGACAAAAGAGGGAAAAGACACAGATTTGCAGAATATTGGAAGGTGTTTGTTTCCTTTATCAATAATTAATTGCAATAGGTAACCCAAGAACTAGTGAGTTGTCTTTACTATGCTTAAATCGTACATATTAAACAATCAAGTCATGCCTTGTATATGATTTAAGAAAAGCCAATAAAAATAATTCTCCAGGATTCTTTCATGGTCAAAATTGTAACTCAATGCCAATTTATGAATATCAATACAAAAATGTTTTTAATTATGTCAGTGATAAAACTGCAGAGTATAGTATGTAGTGATATTAAATTCTAGGTCTCAATCTAAACAAAATCAATCTCATACAAATACAGATGTGTGACCTGACTCAAACTTCATGAAAGGTGTACTTTTGCTCTAGTTGAGAAAGACCTGGTTTATTTCATATAATGCCAATAAAAATACATAGAAAAAAAAGTGCTGCAGATGGCAGGAAGCATGAAGGAAAATACCTTGGTTTTGTAGTAAGCTTGTTACTTAGGTTGCCCAGTTTGTTTAACAAAGGAAGGATAAATAGATAGGAGCATGCACAAACTCACCTGCCACAAGCCTGTCCTCTTGTAACCCTCTACTGTCTTTTTGAATAACCTACTTTAACTAAAACCCATCAAAAACAAACAAGGAATTGCAATATCAACCTGTTTAGATATAAGCTCAATTCTCTTCTGTTTTAGAGAAATCTGAGTTTTGTCTTTTTTCCAATTTAAGAGAACACCTGGACAGCTATCTTGCTCTCTTGCTAAAAAAAAAAAAATTGGATCTCCTACTAGGAGTGAGCAAATTCAGAAGAATGAACAAAGACAAATGAGAACCAAATTTCTGTAACTTCTTTTCCCTTCCAGTCAGTTTTCCTGAATCCTTTCCAACACCAGAAATCAGAAAAGGGGGTGGTACAATCTTTCTTTTCAGTGCAACAACACTAGCAAGCTGATTTAGTTCCTCTTCTTTTGTAAGTAACTGTTTTCCAACAGAATTGTGTGGACTTTTGTCCTGTATTAAACCTAACTCTGCTTTTACACCTTCAAGCACTGAAGTCCAATCTCTTGTATCTACTTCTTTGTTCTGCCAACCTGTGGCTATGTGGCTTTTGTGTCTTTCAGATTTACCTGCATTATTTATGCAACATAATGAAATATGCAAGCATAGAGTAAAGGATCCGTTCTTAGCTTTGGCACGTAGCCTGCTTCAGTTTATGAAGGGATTAAAAATAAGTATTTGGGGGAGTGGTGTCGGGATTCAAAGCAGCATAGTACAGTTCTTAAAAACTGTAGCAGAAAACAGTACAAGTTCAAGTTATTCTTGTCTCTAATATTGTCATTTCATAACACATTTGGGAGCATCACATAGAGGGTCACATAAACATAATAGATTATTAAGCAGAAAAACGGATATCTAATTTTTTAATAGTTATTACAAAAATCTTTCTGATATGACGCCCAAAGCTTGGCATAAGGGATGTTAGTGTAGAAAAACCTGGGTGAGGAGGTTCTATGAACTCATTTAAATAGATAGTTTAAATGAGAAATTATTCTGGCATGTATTTTACTGTATCCTACTGAAAGACATATAAAACCAGCTCCTGATTTAAGTGGAAGCAGGTTTGGGCTCTGAAATGGCTCATGGTGAACTCTCCTGTACCTCCTGATGCTGTACAAACCAAAAAAGTATTTTGGCACATTCTGAAACTATCTTGGCATTTACATGAACTTTGTAACTGCAAGTAAGTAAATAATGCTGTTTAGGAATTGTGTATTAGACAGCAAGACGTTTTCAGATGAAAAGTCACTTCCTTTGAAAGCAATCCTTATTTTAACTAGGCATTCACAGCATGTGGAAGGATACTGTAACAGTAAGCACAAAAAATAATGCAACAGAACACCATATGAAATTATTGCTGGATAGGAAATACAATGAAAAGTGCAGTATCAGTTAAAGAGACACTGACAGACACACAACAAAGGTGATCCACTGTCCCTTACAGGTAGCACATTCTGTAATTCCATTTTCTTAGCAGCTTATGTAGTGCATTTTTTGGCAACTTACAGGTCAGTAAAAATAATCACAAATTTATATCTATTTTAAAAGAATTATCTTAGATATGGATTGTTTTGAATTCATTAGCTTAAGCAAGTTTGTTGCCAAAGGATTTAGAAACATAATTTGCTTGGAAGAAAGTAAAGCTGACATAAATAGTTACTCCATTTAAGTAAGTTATATGCTTTACTCCAGTAGTAAGTTGAAAAGAAAAATTCATATGTTAAACCTGTTTCTTTCACAGTCGGTGGTAGACAGGGGACTGATTTCTTCCAGAGGAATGCCAGCAGTATTTTTTAAAAGAATGCTGGATACTGTAAGTATGATCAGAGCATAGAAGAACTAGAAAACAAAACGCACCAATACTTTATTGTATAACGAAGAAGTAAAATAGTGATGCAAAGAAATAGCGGAAAACATTCCAATGTTAAAAGGATCTGCTTTTAGCTAACTCATCAGGAGTGAAGACTTAAATGGATGAATGCTGCAAAGTATACACAAAATTCTGAAACTCTCGGTGCAGAATCCAAGCATAAAAAGAGCATAAAATATCAGCTTTTAAAATATATCTATATACACATACACACACACACCAGTCTGATGTATTAACAAACTTTGCTGTCCATCATTTGAACTCATCAGTAAAAACTAACCTTATTCTCATTTACTGTTCTTGACTGCTGGTAGAAGCACTATGCACACAGTATTTTGATTTCCAGCATCACAAATGAATGTTGTCTTATACTCTGAATTTACTTGTTCTACACAGATTCCTCAATGTGCAATTCTATACAATGGATTTCCTCCTGAGATGTTTTCATTGTTTAAACATTTTTTTTCCTTTTCATTTCATTCAGTTCAATATAGTTAGTTTGAAATTCATAAATAAGAAAAATTCAGATTTCCTGAAAATGTACACTAAAGTGTTAAGTGTCCTTATATAATTACAGGGTGGGGGTAAAGTTGAAAGCTCTCACAATTTTATTCTTAGTTTAACCATAATTTTCTTTGCTTTTCTTCTATACTTCTATTTTTACACGAATATCATTATTTGTCTAGCAAGTGAAGATGAAAGCAAGCATGTCTGAGATATTTAAAAATACTTTTTAAATGCTGATTTAAGAAAATTAATTGAAAACTAGCAAATTAAAATAGTCTTTTTTTTGTTAATTTTACCCACTTCTGTCACTGATCTGAAGGAAGGTAACTACAGCTTCAAGTAAATAACACAGCTAGGCAATAGCCCCGGTATGCTTATTTCCTGCTACAAAAAGATGCTAAACATATCTTAGTCTTTAGGAAATGAAGTTTTTGAAGATCAAACATCCAGTTATGCAACTTTTAATTATGTGTAAGAATGTCATTTGACTACAGTGAGAACAGAAACAAAATGTGCTTCCACCATTGTTATGAATCTGATTCTTTTGCACAATAAAAAGGAGTAATAAAGTCCACAATATCAGAATGGGAGCCAATGAAAGCCTGACAACAATAGGATCAGAGTTTTGCCTCAAAATTAAATGCTACTACTATAGTGACAATTGTTTTAGCAATAAAAACTATTTAGGATTTATTTCGTTTAAAACTTATATACTAATACATACTAAAGGAACATGCTGAACAAGGTTATTTTTGTTTTAAGGATTGAAATTACTTATATACAATTTCCATATTTAGTGTATTAGATTTAGTAAAATCTGCAGTTTCCTATGGTCTGCAGTTGAATATACGTATACTAAACAACAGTCATAATTATTTAACTAAAAAGCAATGTAAACCAGGTATCTTTCAAACAATTTTTTGTGATTCAAAGATGAATTTTGAATTCACTTTGAATTTTTGAATGTTCCACTTCCTACATATTTAAAGTATTTTGTTCCCAGTTTAGTGTTCGCAAGAGCATGTTGCAATTGCCACATATTGACTTGCTATAGAGCAAATGAAACAATGAGAAAACTACCTTGTGATCTTATCACATGTCTTCAGATGGATTTTTCTTTGTATTTTTTAAATTAATTAGTATCCGTACTTTATAAGGAAAACAACTTTAAAAGCCACAATTCTCAAATCATAGATAGATAACATATTTTTAGAGCTTGACCACTGTTATATTTTGTAGTTATTTATTTCTGTGAGAAACTACATATAGAGAGTAAGATTTTAGTTCTCCACTTGATAACTATTTGCAAAAAAAAAAAGCCAAATTAAGTACTGAAAAGACACCTGTTAAAGGCCAAATTAAGGAAGAGACATTACGACAAGCTGAATTCAGTATTTAAGTCTTTAATTTTAAGAAAAATGTATTTTTTTCATTCTCCCAGAATACACTAAATAGAACGCGTATTGTCCACATTCAATATAGAGATGTTACAATTTTAATCCAGAACTGTACATACTTTGTCTTTCAATGCAAAATCATTATTAAACTGAGATTAATGGTATAATTTACAACTTTCATCTAAGTTATAAAAATACTGCAGCCAATTAAGATTTTAACATCATGTCCTCAAAAGTGATGGCACAACAAGTTTTATTTAAAAAAATATATTATATAAATTTTATTTGCTTTTATAACAACTTTGTAATGGTTTGTTCAGACCTCCTTTCTGAGATGTTTTATACTAATACTTATTTTGATGGAATTTACACACTTTTCACCTATCTTTTCCTTTGCACAGAACTTTTGTTTTATTTGCATGTGCTATTTACCTAAAAAACACAGAATCTTCTTTCTTCATTTTTGTTGGGGTTTTTTGTCACTGAATTATTACTTGAGAGCACTAATAAAGATGGATTTTATCATCATTTGTATTTTATAATATGCTTATCAAATACTGATATAGATATTGTCCATTAAAATAATCAAATCAAACACTGTAAAAGTTAAAGAGCAGATGAGTGTCTGTATTTTAAACACCAATATTCACTTTCCTAGAAGTATGGACAGTACAGGGCATATCTTTCCCATTTCATCTGGTGTGAGCGTCAGTCCTGTATGTCATGCCTTCTGACCGAGTCACTGTTTAAAACAACTGAACAAATAAACTAATGCAATGGTCATTTTTTATGAACTTTAGTGAAGATAGGTCATTAATTCTAACCGGACCAAAAAAAGTTATCAAGAACATCAGTGATATGTAAGTAAAAATTCTCAATCACTAAAAGAAAAGATGAAAACCTTTAAAAAACAATGTACACATCAGTAGCTGAAGTAGGTACAAGAGATACAGTATCTGAAAGAAAAGCAAAAACCTAATATGTGATACAAAATTATTAGTGAGTGTACAAATTTTAACAGCTCAATTTCTGGTAGTTATCCTTAGGTGTTGCATTACCGCAGGGGATCTAAGTATTTATCAAATGTTACCTAAGGAATATTTGTTAAATACCTTTGGAATATTTATGAAACCTTGGATTAGTCTAAATGTGATATTATTGGTACAAGCATTGAACCAATCCCTTCAAGTTGTTAAGAATGCTGAATCTTAGACAGTGCATATRGTAAAATAAGAATCACATACACATACTAGTGAAACACTTAGGTTTTAGGTCTGTCTAATTACTGCACATTGACATACAGAATGCTGCAGACTGGAAGTAGTATTTTGGGGAAGTGGTTTGCTAGAAATAGTAAGTATGTGCACGAATGCTAAAATGAATGGACCTGCAATTTAACTTTATTAAAACAACAGCATCTATGATCAGGACAGTTTTGTGGTGTTTTTTTTTTTTTTTTTTTTTTTTTTTTTTTTTTTTTTTTTTTTTTTTTTTTTTTTTTTTTGCTAAAATCACTGAAAAAGCAGAAAATGGCTACACAATCCCCTCATTTCTCAAGTACTAATATTAAGTACAGATGGTAGATTATTAAATGTTAACTTAAACACTTTAATTAAAGACAGACCCACTTTTGTGTCAGTAACACTGCAAATTCCATAATAGAGCTACATTGAAGAAAATAGGGAATTGTGTAAAACTATCTCTACTTCTCTGYTAGAACTGACTAGTTAAATATTACAGTCCTCACTCTTCTGTATAATTAAGCTTTTGTTCAACCATGAAAAAACTAGAAACTGATCGCTTGAAAATGAGCTGCATGACCTTTGTCCTGGTTTGTCACCTCTGACCTTTAATTTGAAGGTCAATTCATTCTGCATATCAATTCATTCTATTTTTAGAAACAGAATGTATATTTTTTAAATTGTTATCCTCCCATATGAAACACATGATGTTGGTTTTCTTTTTTTTTTTTAGCCTCTACACATCACACCAGAGAAGCCTATTTGCTTTTTATTGTGCAACTGTATTCGAAACACCCAGTGTGCAATTACCAAAAATGAACACTTGTCTCTGCAATGGAAAAAAGCTTTTTAATTTTTTTTCATGTAGTAGAGATGTTGCAGCACGTTTAAGTGAATTTAGAAAAAAAATACCTGCTAGACAGCGCACCTTCCTAAATTTAATTGTCTTTTCTTAAACAGAGGAAGAAAGAAGAAAACCTCTCGCCTGTGTTTGCATTGCTGCTAATGGATACCTGCTCTTTTCCTGAACCTTCCCTGTGCCATGAGCGGTTATTTCGTTCTCACCGATGACACACTGTGTTTTGATATTCACTTTCAGAATGTCCTTTCATAAACTGAACCTGCGGTTAAAAATAGCAAATGCCAAATTCCTGTCTAGCTTTTAGGTTCAGCCGCACTTCCATTTTATATAGGTAATGTTATGCTTCCCAAGTTGGCTACAAAAAAATCTGCGTTGCTGGGTTTGTGTTCTGAAGGCGCTGTAGTATTTGTCATTGATTTCGCTGTCAGCACTCGATACCGGAGCGATAGTGTATTACATAAAGGCCGTGGGTGAGAGCACTCCCCTGCCGTGACCCCCCTGCGCTGAAGCGCCCGAGAGCCGCACAGGGGCCGCTCGCCCGCGGCACTGCCCGGGACGGGACGGGACGGCGGGCACGGCTCCGCCGGGAATAACATGGCCGCGGGGTTCAGCACCGCGGACAGCGCCGCGCCCACGGAGGAGGGGCCGCGCCCGCCGCCGGCCCTCGGCGCGCCCCGCGGGTCACCGCGCTGGATGCCCGGGACCCCGCGGGCGGCACGACCACCCCGCCGCGGTCCGCTGGCGACGGGGGGTGCTCGGCTCCCCGCCGAGGGAAAAATGGTTCCTTTGGAATCCGCCTCCCGGCCCGGCGCCCTGCTCGGAGCGTGGCGCGGTGCCTCGCCCCGCTGCCCGAGGATCGCGCTGCGCGCCGCGGGCTTCAGCTGCGGTTCAAACAAAACGCTGCCACGGGGTTACAAAGCAGAAAAAGAGGAGGAACAAATGGTTTAACGGCTGGGGCTTTAAAATGCACTTCTGTGCTTGGGGATGCAATATGAAACACTGCGTGTGACCTACCACTGCACCCTGCGAATGGCCTAGGCTGCAGCTGTTCAGGCCTAGGAGGGAGAGCATGTGGTGTTTCCTTCTTCATTTACTTATCACCATTTTCCCTCCCATGAAATTCTCAGTACATGCCAGCTAATACATTTTCAGATTAACTAAAAAAAAAAAAAGTTTTGATACAAGTGAGACAGCAGCATATGCCCTTTACAGAACGTATTTTAAAATAATCAGAGTAGAAGACAGTTATTTTTGTCATCCACACACAGGCACAGTTTCTAGTACAGCTACGTTTTTGTAACTACTGCAAAGGACAAACATCAGATATTATCACTACTTTTCCCATTACATATATGATTCATTTGACTACAGCAAAGGAAACTTGACTTCCTGGTGTATTAATAATTAAGGTCATAATTTAATTCAATATTGATTCTTGCTACTCTTATACAAAAGAGAAAGTATCATCCTTTCGAGAACTATAGCTTAGTTACTAATCATATAAATAATTTTCGAAACAAGTTTGTCAGTGTTATCTCCTCTGAAGCTTTACGGTTTCTTTATAGTGTGTTTTTAAAAAATAAATGGCTTGTAGTTTTGTCAAGCAAAGCATACAAGTATCAATATAAGAGTAAACTTGCACTATTGCACTTCAGTACAATGGTATATCCAGATACCACTGAAAATATACACAACTACATTTAAATGAACTATGACCAAATTTAGCTCTAACTATTTTCTTAGTATCTGATGACTTGTTCATGACACAACATTTCTGCATACTTCCATGCAAGATGGGAAATTCCAAAACAGGCTATTAAGTGGGTAAAAAACCACAGCGCTGTGTATGGCCTATTTAAAAAGAACAGCGAGACCAGTTACATAAGGAAAAAGAGTCAAGTCTGTAAACAAATTGGTGTAGCGTGCACTACTGTTTCGTCCCATCACTGCCAGACCGCCATACATCATTTACTCACCATCACTAACAAGCAAACGACTGGTAAGAGAAACAAGTAAATGAATCAAATCTCTTTAGGTAATATGTTTATCAGATTATAATGGATAATTCGCTCATGTTAAAGCCAAAACATACTTAAAATTAACCTAGAGTTTTCAAATTTACTTAGATACGCCAATTACACATTTTATAAGAGCTTGAGCAAAATATTTGCACGCATTGCTGCTGTTTACTTAGTTTTAGATTAATTTTCTCATTCGATAGCTGGTTATCTGACCCGCTGCACGGTTTACTACAATAACACAACAGCCGAGTGGAGCTGCCGGCGGTCAGACACGGTCGCTGACCGGGGAACCCGGAGATGCCGCGGCCGTACCCTCACCGCGGCGGCGCGCGGCCAGCGGCCACACGGACCCACCGCCGCTGCCCGCGGGCGCGCAACCAGACAAGGAGGAAAAAGGCGTGTTGGAGGCATTTCGGCACTTTATTTGTTCTCCCTCGCACCGCGCCCCGCACCGTGCCTGCCTGGCACCTCAGAGCCAGCCGCGGGGGGCTACGTGTCACAGTCTCCTGGAAAGCCCGCCCGCCCCCTGGCCGGCGGGGACGCGCCCCAGCACCGCCGCGCCGCGGCCCCGGCGCCGTCCCCGCAGCCCCGCCGGGGGCGGGCAGCGCCCGGACGCGACCCCGCGCTCCCCGCGCCGCGGCGGGAGCCATCCAAGATGGCGGCCCCGCCGCCACTCGCGTTAAACCCCCCGCACCGCGCACACGGCGCCGCGCGTGACACGCGGCCCCCGCCCGCCCCGCCGGTGGTTACCGCAGGGCGGCCGAGCCCCGCACCCTTCGGGGCGCGCCTCCTCCGCCCCATCCTCCGCTGCCCGGCCGCCTCGGGGCGGCCGCGCCACCCGGCGGGTCCCGTCCCGCCGTCCGTCCGTTCTCCTCGCCCGGCCTTCCCTTCCGCCGGGCCGCGGGCGCCCCGCGCCGGTCCTCGCCCGCCCCGCCCGGCCGCGGCGGCTCGCCGAGCGGTCACCGCCATCCGGCGGCGGCTGTCGGCGGGGCGCGGGCCGCCCCCTGGCGTCGGGCTGCCGCACCGTCCCCGCGGCCGGTCCCTCGGCCCCGGCGGCCACCGGCTCTCTGTGGGGCGCTGCGCCCCGCGCCCCGCTCGGCGCGGGGGGCGGCTTCGTCCCTTCACCCTTTCCTCTCCCGAGGCTGCCGTCGTCGTTCGCGTTTGACGTGCGGCGCGGCCCGGCGCCCCCTTTCCCCGTGCCGGCGGCTCAGGCGCGCACAGCCGGGGACGCACCGGGCGGCTCGGGGGCAGCGGCGGCCGGCGGAGGAGGGGGCGCGGCGGCGGCGGCGAAGCGAGAAAGGTGCGAACCCGGAAGTACACCCGCCCCGCCGCCGCCCGCAGGGAACACCCGCGCCCGCACACACAACAATGCGGCGCCGCTCCGCCTCCGCCCAGCGCAACTTTTCCGCCGGCACTGGAGAAACCCGCCGGCCGTCCTCTCCCCGCGGCCGCCCACCAGCGCCCCGGCAGGTGCGGCGCCGGCGGGAGGGCGAGATCCGCGAAGGGAGAGGTGAAGGGAGCTCGCTTACCTCCCGCACGCCATGGTGGCCGGGCTGAGCGGGGCTGCGCCGGCGGCTGCCGCGGTGGAGAGCCGAGCGCGGGGGCTGGGGGGCACGCGCCCACCGACGGGCGCCCCCGGCGGGGGGCTTTGCCTTCCCGAGCCACTGGGAGGACGGAACGGAGGAGGAGAAAGCGAGCTGCGGCGGCAGAGGGAACCGGTGCTCCCGGCGGGAAGCCGGCGGCGGCAGCAGCAGCCAGCGAGGAGGGGCGGCGGCGGCGGGCGGACACGGCCCCGGCGCTGGCTCACGCCGCCGCAGCCGCCGCGCACCTGCCCCGCCGCCCTCCCCGCGGGCGGGCGGGCGGCACCGGCGGCTGCGCGCGGGGGCGCTCCAGGGCAGCGGGAGCCGGCGGGCGGGGCGGGGCGGGGCCGGCCGCGCCCCCGGGAGCCGCCCGACGGTCCCGCCGGAGCCGACGCTCGCCGGGGGCGAGGGCTTCTTGCACTCGGAGCCAGCCCGGAGGGCCCCGCTCGCTACATCCAGCCAACCACTTCCTCCCCCAGGTACCTCCTTGGCTGCACATCGTGGAGGCCATGTGGCACCTGTGGTTGCCAGCCCCGAGGACTGGACTCCTCAGCTGCGGTGTGTCCGCTTGCGCTGCTGCTCGCTCCCAAACCTGCTGATGGCAGGTGGGGTATCGCTTCTGTGTAGACGATCTTGTACCTCTTAACAGAACCTTAACCAGCTGCAGCCGCGACCTGCAGGTGGTGCTTCTCATGATGTGCATCCACGTCCACCACGCAGGCAGGATTTTAGCTGTACAACTGGCTTGTCCAGAACTTGTCGGCTCCCGGTGGTCTTGCACCATCTGGTTTCCTTCAGCAGCGTACGAGACTTCATTAATCCCAAAGTTTCATTTTTATAGCTCATCCTGAGTTATCCACATAATACCCCAAAGGTAGTTGACATACTGTCAGCCAGCATGTTCATTGTTCTAAAAGTAGCAGGATTAACAAAGTTGGGCTACTTACGGATCGATGTTCCACACGCTTTTCCTACCAATGCCAACTGGTGAGTCAAGCAATAGGTAACTGGTGAAATCACACCACCTTCCATCTGGAGAGGAGACTGGGCAGCAGTTTCATTTTCCTGACTGCTGGTTCTCATGACACATAGTATTTTTGGGTCCTTTAGGTTGAATTTGGCCGAAATTGTGAAAAGGGTTCAAAATTTACCTGAGAACAGGGAGATGGATAGCAAGTAGAACTCAATTTCCTTAAGAGAACAAGACAAAAATGTGGCACATGGTAAGGATGGCTTTTGAAGTGCTCATTTCCTAGTCTGTAGTGAGCCCAGTTCACATATATTTTCTATCATTAGGCATTAGTATGCTTGCCTTGAACTTCCCAATCTTGGACTTTCGTTTGTAGATTTAATTTTTGAGGGTACAACAAGGCTTTCAAGAATTTATTAGCACTTTTTGGTGTAAGTAAGGGCAAAGTCAGAGCTAAAATACTTACATAACTTTCTAAATTCCTTTTCACAGAAAAATATTTACAGAGAATTTTGCTATGGAATCTTAGCGTGTGATTAAAGCAGCTGTGGAACCTCTCAAGCCTTCAAATACGGTGCCTTACTTAGCTCAGAAAGGTTTTGTGTTGAACACAGAGATATTTCCAAGGCTCAGGAGAGAGTGTTCCAACAACCAAATAACACTGTTCCACTTAGACTTATCTAGGCACGGCCATAGAAAGCTGCTTCATGTTTCACAGATGAGATTTAAGTGCCCACATTTATCTAGAGTCCTAATATTTGACTTTATTACCTAAAATTTAGTGCACACTCTGTGTGTATATATATAAATCTAGCCCAACATGGAGCTATATTACCTTAGCACAGCTCTAGCTGTATTTTGCTAATAGTTTGAGACTGCACGATCTTTTTTGAAAAACAAACAAACAAAACCAAATTATGATCAGAACTTGATTTCTTACTTAATTTTTTTTTATTTCTAATAGATGGGGAAGAGTTCCTTCCTGGCACCTGCTATTTCTGTTGAGGCATTTATTTTCACAGAAAAAGAAACTTCCCCACTTGCTTTGGTTTTGTGCCCTCAGTATATGACATAACCAAATTTTATAGCTACTATGTATAAAATAATTTTTATATGGAACATAAGCAGAATCGAACCCTTTCAATAAATAACTGAACTGCAAGCAGGCTGTGAAAACACTGCACTTTTTTTTTTCTATTACTTTCATTTTCTCAGCTTTTTTCCACTGGTCTCGTTCATAGGGTTTCCCCTGAGAATTTGGTGAAAAATTTGTTTCTTCCTATGCAAATTAAACAGTTCTAGGCATTTTCATGAGGCATGGGATTTTTTCCCAAGGTGACCTGTTAAAGAGGCCTGCCATCCCTGGCAAAAAAGAAAAAACGCTGAAGATATTTTGCAAAAATATTAGTGCTTGAAAAAGCACTATTAATTCTCCATGCTATATGTTCCTCCCAAAGCAAAACAAAATATTTAGTCTGTGTTGTGGCTTCACCTGCAACAGTTCCTTATCAAATCTATTTCAATACTCTGGTAATCCACATTCTGCAGACACACTTCTAAATAATTTTTTTCATTTTACACTGCATTCCCAGACCCTTTTCCTCTTCCTTCTTTAATCTATCTTATCCGCCCACTAGCTTCCCATGCTTTCCTCATGGTTTTCTAATCAGACTCCCCTGTCCTTGCCCTTCACAACTAATAGGAGAGATGCTGCTGCTTCCTGAAGATATGTATGACAGCTCTTCCAGCCAACAGTAACACTGGTCTTCATTAACTCATCTTCACATATTGTGGACTAAGCTATGCCGGCAAATAGACACACCGATATGAATGAGATGCTCTTGGCAGCGAGTCTCTGCCTCTGCTCCCCAGTTTCTGGACTTAGCTTTTTGCCCTTTGAACAGTTCTGATCTCAGAAGACTCTTCCTCTTAATTTATTTTTTTTCTCATTCTGGTCTTGAATTTGCCTTTTTTTCCATTTGACTCACAGATTTGTTTTTTAAAACCTCATCAAGTCTACTATAAAACTCAATCAAAAGAAATGACTGTAGTTTTAAAGGTAAGTGTTCCCTGCATGCTGGCAGCAAAACTGATATGAAATGTGCTATAGAAGGACCTTGGTGAGAGTCTTGTTTTCTGTTTCCTGTTTTTCCCCCAGAAATGCTCATGGTCGAACCCTTTTCTAAGCTGTCAATGGCTGTGTGCAGTTGCAGAACTTTCTCTGTCCTCCTTTTAGCAATTAGTCTCCTTCTTTGCCTTTGGGATTGCTTTAGTTTTTTAATGACCCAACGAAAATGTTGGTAACAGAGAAGTTTCCTATGTGTCTTCCTCCTATTTTATTTGCTTTTACCAGTGGGACCAAAGAGAGGACAAGATTTTTTTCAGAAGTTTGTTTGAAAAAGCTGTGCCAAAATATGCTGTTCTGCTTTATTTTGTGGCCTTGTGAAAATTATGCAGCATTTTATGAAGCTTTAAATTTTAATGTAGGATTCTCAAGAATGTTCCATTTGCAGACGTAGACAGATATCTAAGCACATGAACATTCAATATGGTAATCAGAGAAAATTATTTTATCAAAAATGGCTTTTTAGGCATTTATTTAGTTGCAGCAAAATCAATTCCATTTCAGTCAAGCCGTTGTTACAGGCACGCTCACAGTACTCTGCCAAGCCTCAACTGTTACTTCTCCACCCCTTTTCTAAGCCAGTATTTACTACCTTTACAAGACTATACTTAATTCCAAACCAGTAGATATTTTGCTGTCTTCAAATGCTTGATCATTTCTGTCCTTGTTCAGGGGCTCAGATACACTAATTTGAAAGTTGACATTATGCTTCTTCTTTAAACTGGTGCAGAAAGTGAGCTGTGTCCATCCAGAAACTCACCACAGCATCAAGTGGAGATGTGTTCATCAGGAAGATCAAACCAAAGAGGAAGCTGTGAACCTCCTCAGTGAATACAGATTCTGTTTTCTGCTTTTTAAACGGAGGCCTCACATGCAACTCCAGAAAAAGCGTTGGCTTGAGCTTTCCTATTAATGGGAATGAGCATGCCATGTATGTGTCACATAGGTATTGGTTTTACATCAAGGGAGAAGACAACTTGTTTCCTCCTACCAAAACAGAGTATACAGGACTACTGTTCTTGATTTATCTGTTCCCCCCATCATGTTTTGTTTCATGGATGGAAAATCCTGTGCCCAGGTCCTCCCTGCTGCATATTTCGGGGATATGGAGACTCTCTGGCCACATCTGAATTAGCAAAATGAACAGCGCCAGGGCAAATGCCAGAGCACTGGTTGTGCACAGTCTATGAAGTGATTTAGTGCCAACCAGGCCTCCCTAAAACATAGGTGCCAGGCTGTGGCTGAGGAACTAGCATAGGCAAAAGCCAAGCCCTAATGTGCAGATTGCTATTGAGCTGGTTTTAGGAATAACTGGTTTAAACCTTTGTATGGTTGTGAGATGTGCTAGGCTAGTCAGCCACAGGGTAGCAGAAAATGAGCCCTGTACTATTTTATTCACTGGTATCGACAGGGCCTTGACCCCGCAATGAGGTTGGTGGGAGGAGGGGAAGCAGAAAAGGGGGGGAGCAGGGGAGTCTCTACTGTGAGGAACCCTTTTTTTAAGAGCCAGCTCTAAAAATGAGACTCATAACTGAGTGGTTGCTGATCTGAATTGCATATATATATTACATTGTACCACCATTAAAGAAAAAAGATAGTAGGGAGGAAATCAGGACTCAGGTCTCTTTCTGTCCAGCTGATTACCCAAAGTGGTAGTTTGTGGCCAAGTTTTTAAATGTTTGTTCTATTTCCGATCCCAAGATTCAGGATTAGTTCAAACAGAAAGGTTTTAGCATGCTCCTCTTCAGAATAATTAACAGAGTGGTGGCACTTTTTAAAAAGGAAAAGTAATGCAGAGCTTTTCATATAATGCTCATCAAAAGCAACAGCAAAGAGTCTGGTGCAGGATGAGGGATTTATGGTGAAGCTGAATTAGTGCACAAGATCTTCACACTTAAACAATTACTTCAAAACAACGACAGTCAAGTTCAAACACTGTTTTAGGAATTCAGGGACATACACTTGGTTAACCATTAATATTTAATGCTTTTAAAATCAATATGTGTAGCATTTGAGAGTAATGACCATAAGAAAATGTTAGTTTAACATTAGGAATAAATTTGATGTTATGACTGAGACTGGTCTATGGGTTTTATTGCATTACACTGGATGTGGTTTTCATCAGCTGAAACTGTCTGACTCCTAATAGCAGCTTGATTTAAGGAGTTTGAACTAGTTTCCCTGGGGAACTGCAGGCTCAAAAGATTGAATTGTTAGCTGGTAGAAAAAAATTATGGAACATTTTTCAAAGTGCACAGTGGTGAAGAAAGGAAATGATTACTTGGAGTTAGGGGCGTAGAGTGAGAAAGTGCCTGCCTCATGCATCTGTGGGTGGAAAGCCACAGTTGGCTTATACATTTACTTTGTTTCTTCATCTACCATTGCTCCAATCACAAGAACTAATTACAGTCAGTTAGGTCAGCATTTCCCTATTCTATTCAATATTGAAAAAACAAGTAGAGAAGTTAACATGATTTAGAAAGAGCTTCTCTGCATTTCCACTGGACTAGAATAATATGCAACTAGAATAATAATTTCCAAGCATTCATTTGCAGCATCACTTTTATTGTTACTCATGAATTTAAATTAATTGATTGATAAGCAAGGCTAAAACTATTCAAAAATATTGTCTCAAAAGATTTTGTTTCATTCCTGGCTTACCTCTGCCACTTCAGTTTGAGTCAATCAGAATTCACTCATAGGTTAATTGCAGAAATAAACCACATTGCTGAAGGGTGAACTGATTGAAAGTGACACTGATTCAAATGGAGACTGCTTTCGTACAGGAGAGTCTTCCTTCATGTTTTCCATGCCCTTTTAAATATATAAATTTAAAAAAGACAATGCAAATGGAAGCATGGCTTTTTAACAAATTTTGGAGTTTTTTCTGACTGAAAGTCAATATAGTTTAAGTCCCACTGTACTTGCTATTAGAAGAAATTTGGAAAACAATTAGGCAGACAGAGTTCAAGTTAAAATGTGAGGGGAGAAGGAAGCATAGAATGGAGATCTTCACAAATTCTACTTATTTATTCTTGTAGATATGCAAGAAAACCCACACAAACAAACAAACAACCCCCAAAAAAGTGACCAGAGAACAGAGAGAGAGAAAAACCACAGAATGAAAGAAGAAAAAGAGGTGCTCCTCGGCCAAAGTAAAAGCTGAGCTAGGAAGTGGAGAATCGGCTTTCTGTGGAAAGAGAAACTTCTCACAACCTTTTCCAATGGATTCTGCAGTATAAATAACAAAGGCATGTCTGAGTCTCAAAATAAAGGGAACAAATTGGGTAGCTATAGAATGGCAATGGAGGCAAAGATTCTCCATGCAGTCAAGGAAGAAATACTGATGATGAAAAGGAGGGCAGAGAAACTGGAGCGTCAAAAATTTGACAATCACTGAAGGACCAAGTATGTGAGTAGCAGTAATATTGGGCTGCTTAATGAAGCCGCTGAAGAGAAGACTCTGTGCCAGAGCCAGGTGGACATGGGGGAAGAAGGGAGGCAAGACTGACACTCAGCAGCTGAAAAGTCCAGTGATGAAGTGTGAATATATAAAAAGCATCTAGATGTTTGACATTTTTCTCTCTCAGGAAAAGAGCACCGGCACAACCTCACTGAGACTCTGAAGTTAATAGGCTAAATCCACTGGTAGAAAAACTCCAATGCAGGCAATGAAAATTATTAAAGAAATTATTTTGGACCTCCAGTGTTACAATTTATATAGACCAATATGTAATTAAGTAGCCAAGCATGTAACTTCTAGTTTTAAATATTATCATTTCCCAAAGCAGTTTATCTGTACTTCAGCAACATATCCTTAATGTAGGGAGCTGAAAGTTGACATTTTTGTGTGTTTCTTTATGTATCATGCTTCAGTTTTCATGTGACAAAGTATCCTTTCCTAATACTAGCTCTATTTTAATTTATCAAAACACATGAATCCAAGTGTCCTGTTCCTCTCCTATTACCAAGAGGTGAAAATGGAAGTGACACAAATCAGTGGAGATAATTGTCCACCCTTAAGACTGATTTTTCTTACTGAGAAATCTTACCCAATGAGTAAATGTGGAAGAATCAAAATGTTTGTGAGTCATTTTGATGAAAGCACATTCATATATAATTTGCAGGTTATTTGTTAGCAGTGTCTTCTTGTGACCCTAATTAAAGTAATAGTTGCAGGTGACCCAACAGAAACGGAAGAACGATCATTTCCTGTGGCCCAGTTTAATGAATGCATTATCTTCCTTTAAACCTAGATTTCTGCATTGGGAACAATAACATACCGATGCTGTCTAATGAAATCAGCCTCAATTGTCATGACCTTTCGTTTACTTAACCTTTTGCTTCCATCGTTAATTATATGTGTTTTATAGTTAGTGTAGAGGGCATGATCATTAGCAAAACCTATCAAGCTTGCTTTCTTCAGAAGAAAGACAAAAAGCTAACAAACAAGCCTGGAAAGAAGTAAAGGGATAAAGCATTCATGGGAGAGATGAAAACTGAACTCTCTTGAGCATTGAACAGTGGCGACATGTGAAGCAAGTAGTGGGTAAGACATTCTTGGAAAAAGCAGAAGATATTTGCTGGTATACACATGGTTTGTACTTGTTTTGGTTTTTCCCTTGCATAATCAAGGGTTACACCAATGAAAGATTATAAACTGAGAATTGTCTGAAATTAAGCATCAGTTATACAGTAGACGCAACTCAGGAAGTAATTGGGTTCTTTCAAGACACAAACATCTTTTGACTTGGACCTAGACAATCTGCTTTCACAAACAAGAGTACAATTTGAAAGAGGGTGTAGTCTAGATGACATGACGCCTGTCTCAGAGGTAGGTGTTCATTTTTTTCCCAGGTCTGGTCTCTTTTCATAGGTACAGCTTCTCATGCATCAAAATTGGAGCCATTCAGTAAACTGGAAGGGACATTGAAAAACAGTATTTTGCCTCAATCCAATTCTGGTACAAATGGTGCTTTCCTTCACTGGGAACTGGCCTGGAGAAGGGGAATGGCTGAAGCATGGTTTTTTTAGCTAGACAGTTTTTACAGGGAAGTGGGATTTGTTTCAACTAGAGAAGTTGTGGTTCACTGTGAAAATGAATGAGAGTGAGATGGGTGGGAAGAAGGGGAAAACAACCCCACATGTCATGTCTGATTTAGTCCCCGCCTTTCTGTGCCAAAGGCTGCTGTGGACACAGCAGACTCTGATCTGTGACAATGACATGATGAGACAAAGACTTGGGTGAGAGAGTGTCAAAAATCTCTTCATTCTGTCATGATGCAGCTGCTACTCAGTTTCCCTGTCAAGTAAGACAGTGTAGCAGAGTAACTTAAAGAGAAGAGGTCTTTAGGACATTTAAAAACTGTTCTTCACTTCTCGTTCAACAAAACAGTCCCCAAAGAGGTTCACAGAATGGTTGAGTTTGGAAGTGACCTCTGGAGACCATCTAATTCAGCTCCTCTGCTCAAAGCAGTKTCACTTACAGCAGGGTGCTGAGGGCTATGTCCAGTCAGGTTTTGATGTCTCCAAGAATGAACACTCTGCAAACTCACCAGGCAACCTGTGTCAGCATTCAGTCACTCTCACAGTAAAATAATTTTTATGTTTAAATGTAATTTGCTATATTTCAGTCTGTGTTCGTTGCTTCTTGTCCTGTCGCTGGATACCACTGAGAAGGGGCTTCTCAAAAGTAAACCATCCCACACATCAGCCTTTTCCCTGAATGGTAGGTGCTGCAATCCATTAATCATCTTTGTGACCCCTTGCTGGACATGTTCAACTTATTGTATAGGTATACAGGACTATACCTTCACAGCAAATAGTCACAGCTGACAAGTCCTTTTTAAATACATATGCCTTTCCCAAGTGACACTCATCTAACATCTGGTCTAACTGCATATTTCGGATATGCGACCTGGATTAGAGCTTGCAGTGCCCTTCTTGGAATTTGAAACACACTTCATTGCTTCAATCCTTCATCGCTTCAGAACCTGCCACATATAGAAGTTAAGAATGTTGCCTTTTCCAGCTTCTCTTCAAACAGATTGTTTCTAGAAAAACCTAAAAAGCACTACAAATACCTCTTCGAAATTCTTGGTCTCTACCAAGTTCCTTTGAACCTGCAGGATTTTATTAAAGATTTAGTTTTGCTTTCGAAAGGGGATTTACTAAGACAAAAAAATTTATTTCCTTGCATCAGTTAGCTCTCCTGGGCAATGAAAGACCCTTGATGGCAGATTCATAGCTTGAAACAATCTTCTCTGAAGAACAGGTGATTCTAGGAGTGTATCCCAGAACTGATGGGAGTTGTAAACTTGATATGAATTCTACGAAAAGGGACAGACATAAAGAAAAAACCAACAAAAATATCCCTTTTCTCCTTAAAAGTGATGGTAGCTTTGATGTGCATTTTTGCAGGGAGAGACCTGAGTTGCTCTATACTTTCTACAAGACAAACCCCAGAAAGAGCCTGCACAAAGACTAACAAGTATCTTAGAGAAATGAGAGGCTTTGTAAAGATAAATTTCATAGGTGAGTTATAAAAGCATTTTTTTTGCTCAAGTGCAAAATTGTGAGTAGTCATTGATAGATCAGACAGCCACAGTACCACTCAGTGGGACCTGGATGGGCTGGAGCAATGGGTTGAGAGGCATCCTCTAAGTTCAATGAGGAGAAGCGACAAGATCTGCACCTAGGAAAGGACAATTCCATGCACCAGCAAATGCTGGGGCCTGCCTTGGTGGAAAACATCTTGGCGGTAAATGAGATGAGGGTCCTTGTGGGCATCAAACTGAACATGAGTCAATATGCCATTGTGGTAAAGAGGGGCAACAGTATCCTGGCTGAATTGGGAAGAGGCTCTGGAGTGATGGATCCACTTCTGGGCTTTGCAGTACAAGAAAGACATGCTAGAGTGAGTCCAGCAATGGGCCACATAGACGGTTAAGGGAATAGAGCATCTGCTGTAGGAGAAGAGGCTGAGAGAGCTGGAACCGTTTAGCCTGAAGAAGAGAAGGCTCAGGGGGGAATCTGATCAATGACTATAATAAATACCTGATGGAGAGAAGGAGAGAAGACAGAACCAGGTTCTTTGGTGCTCAGTGGAAACACAAGAGGCAATGGACACAAGCGGAAATATTGGAAATGTCATTTAAACACACTTTGAAGATGATCTGTTATGGGTTAGAAAAAAGAAATGAAAATTTGTTTCCTTTCCCCTGGGGTACCAGGGAGGCTGTGTAGGTGGGGAGGGGCTGGCAGGGAATTGATGGGCGATACTTAAAAACAAAAGGGAGTTATCTGTTCAGCTGCATTCCACGCTAATCACACAGAATGGACGATACTTAAGGACAAAAGGGACCTCTTGCCCAGCCCAGAAGCCAGGACAATTCCCCTAGTTAAAGAAAAACAAAGACTTGGAAATACTGACAAGGGGGATGTTTCCCCAGAGGCTGCAGCATCGCGAGAGAACTACCAGAGACTTGGGCGAGAGGTGGATGGAGACCGGGGCTTGCCTCACTCTCCGCTCGGCATTGGAGGAGGACGGTCGTGTCTGCAGCGAGTGCCGGTTTCGCTCCGGGAACACTGCTACACTGCGACGCCTCCGCCGGCTGGCTCCAGAGCACGGATACACTGTGCCATCTCCGAGGGTCCCGCGGCGGCACAGGGTGCAGAATTACGCTGTAACCAATCGCCACCCGGAGCTGCTCGTCTCTGCTGTTTCCTGCCTTCTGCTGGTCTGCCGGTGGGTGATACCGAGGTCCATCGCTCCCTAGTCAACCCTGCCTGCCTGCGCTGCTCGCTGCCCGCTGCCGAGGTTGGTGGAGCCGGGCTGCTGCCCCTTGCGTTCGCACCGGAGGCGACCCCCCGGCCCCCTTCCCGTTCGCCGGAGCCGCCATTGCCGCGTGAGGGTCATCGCACTCGCGCCACAGCGCCCCCTGCAGCCGCGGGGGAGTCACCGCAGCCTCTCTGCCCCAGCGGAGGATCTCCCAACAACACATAAGGAACTGATAAGGGGTTTGTCTGTTCTCTTATGGTTGCCGTTTAACTGTCTTGTTATATATATATAGATAGATAGATAGATAGATAGATACATAGTTATATAACCCTAGTGAAGAACTGTTATTTTTACTACATCTTTGCCTGAGAGCCCCGTAATTTCAAAGGTACAGTAATTCGGAGGAGGGAGGGAGGTCATCCTGTACTCGACGGAGGTTTCCCACCTTGCTTGACAGACACCTGTCCTTCAAACCAGGACATGATCAAATGCTGACACAGGTTGTCCAGAGAGGTTGTGGAATCTCCGTCTTTACAGATCACCAAATTTTGACTGGACCCAGCCCTGAACACCCTGCTGTAGGTGACCTTATTTTGAGCAGAGGAGGACTGGGTGATCTCCAGAGGTTCCTTCCTCAGTGACTCTGATTCTGTGATCTGTGAAATAAGGCAAGCTGTATAAAAGATATCACAGTAGATATGGTAAAAAATGTAAACCTAGGTGAAACCTGTATCTACAGTTCAGCTGGAGCTGCATGTAGCTGCATGGGCTCACTTGGGTGGAACAGCTTGCAAAATGAGTGCTCAAGTAAGGCCATGTCAAAATTAAGAAAATTGAAAAAACTCTAGTTCTTCTTGACTTAGGACAAACTCATCTGGTCAAGTACTTGTGTACCTCCATGCTGTCCAAGTAGAGTTTGTTAGGGTGGAACATGATATAGAGTTAGCGCGATTAAAGTGCATTGTGCAAATTGGAGCTAATCAACTAAGAAATAAATTGCCTGCTTAATTCAGACAATGGTTTTAGACAGGTCTCTTAAATGTATTTTTGGGAGCAGAGGCAACCAGTGTGGCATCTTTTTCTCTGTTTTTCAGCTAAAAAATAAAGGAAAATTGGAAAGTCCTTTGTTTTCTATGCATCTGCACAGTGCAGACTAGAGAGCTTTCCCAAAAATGATTGTGATGGAATAGGAACTGTTTCCTTCTTCAAATCTGCTTGCATAAAAGAGTGATGCACCATATATTGTGGTATGCAGATCTGATTTTATCACCAGGAAATGTACTCATCAGCGAAGTCCTATTTGCTCAGAGAAAACAGTGCACCTCAGGACTAATAGGCTCCATGTCTTCCTCTGCCTCTTGGCTGGTTGACTTAGAGTAGCTAAGCCAAGGTCTGTATTATTAAACTCTCTAAATTTCAAATAGTGGCTGAATACAACCCCATAATTGGAAACGGTGCCTCCTCTTTCTAACTTGTGAGTTGTGCCCTACATTGCTGAGAAAGAAACTAATTGGTTCAGTGTTCATGCAGATGAGTAAGTTCCAGTGTTCAGACCCATCTTCTGTCAATGTTTTAGTTTACTACTGAATGTGCATCTGTATGTTTCTCATCCCAGTATCTGAAAGCCTTATAGCCATTAATGAATTTTATTTCTTATGACAGCCATGAAAGAAATAGAAGTGTTCTTCTAATTTTACAGATGGGCAACATAGACTAAAAAAATGTTTTTTCTTGTTATTGCTGACGGCTATATATATATGCCTGAGTTGAAAAGCAAGCTGCTATCACTTTAATTTCGGCTTAGTAGCCTATTCATTGGACTATTTTTCTTATAAAGTAAAACTTTAAAAATATAAATAAATTAAATTTGTTTATACAAATAGAGAGGTTAGTTAGGTTATTAGCAAAGCTGAAACAACTGAACATTTAAAGATTTACTATAGATCGTAGAGATCTGAGTAAATAAAACATCAGCTTTGAATGCTTCTCCAAGAAAACATCTAAGCACCCCATGTGTAGAATTTTACATTTAAGGAAGTCTTCAGCTTTGCATTAAGTCAAAGGGAATCAAAGATCTGACCTGATAAAATAAGCACAAGTTTCTACAGCTTTCATCACCTTTCAGTTAAAAAAAAAGTGTGTACATATGTTTACATATTTTGTTGTAACTTCTACACCACTGATTTACTAAGTCAACATAGAGTAGCTATTTGAGATTCTCTCTAGGGATATTGCAACAGCAGATTATGATCTGTTTTGAGATAAATCCCACTAACAGTATGACATAAATTTAAGAAAATTGTAAAATTTACAATGCACTAAACACAAACGTATCAAACACAAGATGTCTTACTAGAACTGGCGCGAACACCACTGTAATTACATGAAATAAATATCCTACATCAAGGAAATTGGGGCAAATATTCAACCACTTTTGGAGTAAAAACTCGGAAAAAGGAAGGTATTCCAAAGTTATGGATTAGGTGTAATATAATAGATTAATATATATTTACTTACTAAAAGTAAGTAAATTCACTAGTAAGTTCATCTCAAATAAGTGTTCATTTGGAGTGTTTCATGACGGTAATTCAAGAGTCTTTGAATGGCTGAAGAATTTTTTGATGGCTTAAGAAGTTCTTTTCTATTTACTGGTTACTGGTCTAAGGTTATAATAGGGGAAGATCAGTGTTCTCCTAATTGTACACGTTACACAATGTATCAGTGCTACTTGTCACTTAGCATCCTTCCAGTGAGTTATTTTTGGTACTTACAAAAATAATAACCTCACTCTAAGGATACAGAAGTTAAGAATAAGTTGTACAATGGAATCTGGGGAATCTATTCTGCCTGTTAAAAATTCTTTCTCTGATGGGAATAAGATTCCCTCACTTTCCCTTTTTACAGCACAAGAATGAAAACATCTCTTAATGAAAGACTTTAAAGAAAAGAATTTTTCACAAAGTTTCTTAACCACAACTCTCACTGCCTTCCTAAAAAAATAACTGCCGATCTGAGGAAGAGTCATAAAGCCTAGACAACTGTCTCCCTCAGCATGCCATTTTCTTAGTATAGGTGACAAATACTGGGATTCACACACTTCAGCTTGGTGACATACTATGTGTACTACTTACCAGTTAATAGTGAAATCCTCAGAGGAAAATTAAATGGAAACCAAACCACAAGAAGGAGTTTTCTGTAACTCCTTAATGTAGATATAGATATAGATATAGATATAGATATAGATATAGATATAGATATAGATATAGATATATAGATATAGATATAGATATAGATATAGATATAGATATAGATACAGATATAGATAGGTAGATTAGATACATTGATTGATTAGATAGATAGATAGATAGATAGATAGATAGAAAGATAGATATAGATACAGAACACTTTCTACCCTTCATTATAGCCTTTCCTGGGTTTGGACAGCTAATTCTCCTGAAAAATTCCTCTTCTATTCAACCATAAACTGACACTTAATAAGGGAAGACAGGCCTCATTCAGCTCTGTAGAGCCATCCTATTGTGCTTAGGCAGACCTGGGAACATGTAAATAAACAGATATGCTAACGCAGCTGGAAGTCTGAAGAAAAAAGGAGTCCTTTTTTTCTTTTCTTTTGTTTAAATAACCAGTCAGCAACTATGAGGGGGCAAATAGCAAAAATAAGGAAAGGAGGAGATAAGGCATTTATCCCTTCATTATCTCTATGGTCAGAAAAAAAAAGAGTCTGTTAAAAACAGAAGAGATTTTCAACTGAACCTGCATGCTCCTATACTGATTCACCCTTCAGGCTGTGTCTGTGAAAGCTGAACTGTAGCCATGCAAGTCTACAACTTTTGTTTATTGAAAGGGATCTAAAGCTTAAAAAGTGAATGGAGCAGGCAGAGAATAAGTGAAATATGTGGAGTGCATTGTTTTTCTTGCTTGCTTTTTTCTACCTGACATATATTTGTTTAAGCGTTCATGCAAATAGAGAGGAAAAAAAAGGCTTCAGTAAAGAGCTTACCATTCAAAGAAAGAATGAAGATTGATAAGGAGGTATCAGAAGTCGATGGGTTAACAGTGGTCATGGCATACCAGTAATCTAACTATTGTCCTATTTTCTACAGGCATTATGGAAGAAATATAAAGGACCTATCTGAAAAAGTTGAGAGCTCTTAGTAAGTGCAAGGAACAGCACAGGAAGAATCACAAAGTTGTGCGTTTGTTTTGTTTTAATTATTTTGACAAATAGGCAATGTAGAGACTGATTGGAGACAGGAACTGACATCTTGCTAACAAATGACTTCATCACCACAAATTGAGTTCAGTGGGAAGCGGTACGTGGAATGTTGGTCAGAGATGTGACAGCACTGCCCCCTCCCAGAGCCGGGTGTCCTGTCACCTGCTCTCTCCTGCATGAATGCTCCTGCTGAATCCCCGTTGACACAGAAGAAAGTAGACTGGGAGCAAATAAAAATCTTGGAAATGAAGCTGCTCTCTCATTTCTCTTTCCTCCCCCGTTCCAAGGCACTCCTGACATAGTCTAAGTTTTGTGTAAAGCTTATTGTCCCTTCTCTCCAGAGTCTCCTTTGAACAATGCTGCTATTCTCTCTGCCTTCCAATATGTCTACCCCAGGACTCGGCAAACAAGTGAAGCATCTTCCTTCAATATACTTTGAAGAAACTAAATAATCTTTTATCCCTTTCCTACTCATATTTTGTATTAAATGACTTTGGACGCTCCTTCTCCCAGCTTTCTCTGGTACTAGCCAAATAAGTCTGTTCTTTGAAAAACCAGCAGGCTACCATGTAAGCGATGTGCAAACTACGCAGAGGCTGCTAAAAAATTAATTTTTGTCCAAAACATTCTACCTAACCAGGAGATATCTAGCAGCAGACTAATTCTCCTGTCCTTTTGGAACTTCAAACAAAACCATAACAGAGCACGAAGTAAATGAAACTTGGGACATACAAATTTACTATGTGTATGAAAGACAACAAAGTAGTTAGAGGCAAACTTTCATGGAGCAAAGTACCATTGTCCTGCTGACTTCTGAACCAATTCTTGTGTCAAATGTGACCTACATGGCAGATTATGTCCTGACCTTTGAAGTACCACCACAGCTGCACTCTTGGACAATTCAGAGATCTGACTGAAGTAAGGAAGGGCTGGAGACTTTATTTTCTCTGTCAAAGAAAGACAGAGATAGAGCAAACTTCCAGAGAAGAGAATGATCTGGAGTACAAACCTGTCAGCCATCAACCTGTCTCTCTAAAGACAATATTCCCATCATTTATGACACTGATCAATGTGAACTTCAAGTATTTTTTTCTTCGAAGGGAGTGTTAAAGAATTTTTTTGTTCTGCTATTGCCTAATAACTGTTTCACCTATCCATAAAATACCACAGGAATTAGGTTTTCCAACTACCAAATTGTCAATTTAAACAGGGAAGGAACTGGTGACCAGTAATCTGTTTCATAACTGTGAAGTTGCTTTCTTATCCTTTCTGTAGCATTACATTTTTGCATACTCTTGAAACTGGTCATCAGCTCTCCTTCATAAAAATCAAACAGAAAACCCCTCCTCAAAATTTTTAGAAGAGAAGGTTGGAGATTTGGTGAAATTCACTGACTTTTTTCTTCATTTAGTGTGGAAGGTCACTTTCAAATTCACATCATAAAAACTCCCAAGTTTTCTGCTTGCATTTTTCCCTGCATTACACCAAAGTCCATGCTTCTGCAGCTGGTCAGTGAAACTTTCATTAATGGACCTGGCTGAAAAGTAAGTTAAAAAAAAATCAGCCATAAAAGGAAAAAAAAAAATCAACCTATATTATTATCTCTGCACTTAAACCTGTCAATTAGCTGGACTTACATGGGAAAAAAAATGAAAAACATGTAATTTATACACCAAGTATAGGATGAGTTTTCTTCCTCAGCTGAATTGTGTCTCACCTCAGTCCCCGTCCAAGAAACTCATATATCTATAAGACATCACTTGGAAGGCTTTTTACTTTGGTCTTTGAGGTACAAAAAGGACATGAAAAACTCGCAGACAGGTCTTTCCTGGTCATGTGCTTGAGATGATTCAGTTGTGCTGTTGAGCTCATCATCTGCAGTGGTGTACATAAGCCTGTAGCGATGGCTACTGATTTATGCATCATGGACCATGAATGGAGGAGAAAACAGCATGTGCTCAAGGGAGATGCAAAGGAATTGAAAGTGTAATGCCTTTAGGATGTCAAGRCAATATACTCAGAAGTCTACACATTTGCAAGACAGTGCTCAACTTGCTGCCCTCTTGTAACTCTGTTAGTTGTCCTCTCAGGCAGTGATGCGAGTTGCACTGTTGTCTCCTATCTCTGAATCAGCCAGCATTTCCGCCTCACTGATGGTAAGTCGCATCATCCTCAGCACCAGTGGGCACATAATTTGGCACACACATACTTTTCTAATACGATTATTTAAGGTATTAATATATAAATGAGCTCAAGGCTGGAATAAACTGCAGGATTAACTTCCAGCGTTCTAAGGAGAGTTTTAGTGCCATATTTGGAAATCTAAATTTCGTAGGACTACCAATAAGATCGTCTTTTTCCCTTTAATAAGATTACTTTTTCCATCAAGGTATCTTCCACTAATATACATTGTAATACAGTATCCCAGGGTGGTCCATTGTGGGCTGAGGGATCGGTAATTGAAAAGATTTGTTGGAAAGAAAGTTAAGGCCATAAATCCTAGCTGACCAAGAGCTGGTGTAGACCTTTAACTAAGTCTAAGGCTGTGCTGGCAGCAATATTCATTTAAACTTGTATTCTACAGAGACAAAAATATGTAAAAAATACAGACCTGCACAAGCTCATTGGCCAAATTCTCAGGAGGTTAAAAAGCTAAAATTAACGCCTTTCACATGTATAGCTTTATGTAGTGTAGTGTTTCTCACTCAGGCTCAAAAACATAAATACTCCGCCAGGGTTTGAAGGAAGGAAGGAAAAATATGAAAAAAAAGAGATGATGAACAGATGGAAAGAAAAAGGGCAAATTTTTTTTCTTGCAGCTCAGCTTAAAGGTCTGTCAGGATATTAAGTAAACTTAATGTGACTTTGTGTACCCAGAACTTGCTATATTGATGCCCATTCTTCTGTAATTCACTTATTAAGGGTCTCATTTAGCAGAAATTTGGTCAAGAGCTACATAATGTCAACCTTTTTCAGTGTTGTTACTGAAGAGAATCATGAGCTTAGTCGGCCTGACTTCATTAATTCCTGAGACATGGTCGTGAGTAGAGACTTCGTTAGAGTATCTCTTCTTCCTGTGAGACACTAATCTCCAGAGTCAAAACTCACCTTGCACAGCCGCTGAAGCTATTTTTGTATATCCAAAGTTAATCCAGCTCTGAGCTACAGTAATGATAATATATCCGTTTAACAACAGGCATGGAAACTTTGTTCTTTTAAAATTATCCTTAGCATGTGTTCAATTGCACATCTTGAATATCTGGCAGGCCAGTAACTGATGAGTTGCTATCATTCTTCCTCAAAGTTATTTCACTTTAGATAAAGCAAAGATCCAAACCAAAGATATTTTTTGATAAGGCCAATTTGAGTTTTCATTAGTGATTAAACATTAATTAACAGGAATGATTATATCATAGACTGGACAAAAATAAGAAATATTTTAGTAATTTGAATGCAAAGCCCAATATCCTAGTCTCAAGCAATGATCAACATGATACACTAAAGCATGTAAAACATATAGTGATGCTTAGTATACACTCCTGGTCTTGTCCACCGGCATTTTAGAGACAGATTTGTATCCAGGACTTGGTGTTTAACAGCCTTTGGTGAACTTTTTGTTTTCTAGGAACTCCTCTAGCTGCTCTTCTAACTTATCTGTACTTTGGGCTACCACAGCGTCCTGTGTCAATGAGTTCCAGTTTCCTGTATGCTGTCTGCAATAATCCTTCCTTTTGTTCATATTCAAAATACTCCCTGGAAATTTCATTGATGCTCCATAATCACTTGGTGTGCACTTTTTCTGTGCTATTCCTGACTTTACAGAGATCTATTATACTTTCCTCCTCACCCCCAGCTCTGTCTTTGGGTGTTCAGAAACTCCTCAGATGGGAGCAGTTTCATAACTTTGACTGTCCCTGACATAGTTTTTCACTCTTTCTGAGCTGGGTGAGGAGGCAGAACTGCCCACAGTGTTCAGCAGTGCAATAGTGTTATCTATTTCTTCTTTCTTTTCCAATGATTTATGAAGGAAAATGGATCATTCTCCCATGTGAATACCGTGAAAGAGATGATGCCTGCATGGAGGTAACATCTTGTGGGAGGCTTGACATTCTTTCTGCCATACCTATCGTGGGACATCTGCTAGGAGCCATCATCAGCTCTTCAAAATAAAATGAACTCACATTTAATCCATGAAGGAATGGGCTTACTAGTCAATTAATTAACAAACTTGTAGTTCTCTGGGGTTGACACAACAGCCCCTGTTTCTAAATGAGGGTGGCTATATGCATTCCCTGTTGGAAATGGTTCCCGGCCTTGGACAGTTCCTTAGTTACCACTGGGAATTGCCTGGGKGAGGTGTGCCTGGACGAAACTTTTCCAAGGACTCCTTCAACAATTTAGCAATACAGATACTTCTGTTCCAATGCCCGGCAACAGCTCCAGACACAGATTTACTTGCAGAGAGAGAAGCACAGGGGTGGATAAGAATGGCACTGTGGTGTACGTGCTGAGTGGGTGCAAGTCCTCTCAAATCTCTGACGTTGTCTCTCTGTGTATTTGCACTGTATTTGGAGCAGAAGAAAAGTGTTCAAAAATTAGATGAGTCCAGCTCTTTTCTTCTACAGTATACCTAGAATACCTAGGAGACAGCATAAAAAAGCAATGCTTAGGAGTGAGCAATGCTTACGTCCTATTTATGTAAAATATATATTTTAAAAAGGAGATGATTCATGTTAATAAGCAATTAAGTATTTATAAGGTAATCCAGGAATCAAGATCAGGTGTTGCAGAGGGGAGTAGAGGATTTTCTCTGATTTAAGATTAGGAATAATCAGGATTAGATACAGACATTAAACCTTTGGAGCACACAAGTTCTGCAGAGTTAGCATATCCAGAAATCAGATTTGCTTAATAACAGGTTAAATAATTTTTAACATACATACCCATATACAAATCTGGCCCTGCATGAGGGCAGATACCTCCCCAAATCTTTATTTAAATATTACATAAGGGTATAATTTGTATGTAAGTAGATCGACATTAACTCCTTTATGGTTGCGTTCTGATTCCCTTATTTACAAGAAATCTGATGCACTTGCTACAAATTGAAAACTGACCAAATATATTATTCAACCTCTATTTTTGTTTTATTGAGGGGATTTTTTTTTAAGGACAGATAAAAAAAMCCCACATTTCTCTTGTATGTATATAGATGCATGTAATTTTGTGGATTAATACATTTAGATTATAATTGTTGTTCCTTGATTAAATATTTAGGTGCAGCATGAAAATCAAAGTTTCAGATTAAAACACCTATTGTCTGCTTTTATGAGTAGTCAGAAACTAGGTCATTGCAAGAACTGGAAACATCCTAGTGGTCTGTCATATTCTATATTTTTATGTGTAGGTAATACAGTATATCGTTAATGTGAGATCTGGCATGTCTTATTCTAGAACACCCTAATTTAAGTTGTGTCAGCTGTGAAACTTGCCAAGAGAAGTAGAAGCCAAGCACAGTCTGTGGGTGCTAGGCTGCCTTAGCAACTTTTATGTGACAGCTCAGAAGTCTCTTGACCTCATGTCCTAAACATCCTTGCATATGAACATGAAAGTTTTAAAACTCTAGGTTTCTGCTTTGTACCTCTGGGTGAGCTCTGCAGAGCATGGTCCTGGTGTTCCATGTGGCCCTGCAATTCAGCCAGGATTTGTGGCCTGAGGATGGGGCTCTGCTGCCAGTGTTTTGTTCATGGGAAACTCGTTCCAGTCCCTGGAGGATGGTGGTAGGCAATAAATTAAACTACTCCATAGTACTTATCGCCTTGTAGCCTTCTGCTGCTGCTGTTTCCTGTGCATTCCCATCTGCTTGTCCCACAGGGCCGCTAACACCATGAGCATGCTGCCCTTGCTCTGTGCTGCCAGGTGCCCTCTCTGGCACCCCAAGCATGTTACAGGCAGCAGCGCACTGGAGGGTGTCACTTTTCCTCGCTTCTGTAGCTCAAGTTACAAAAAACCGACATATGAGAAAACTTCGGCAAACAGTCAGTGGCTGTGTGCCACTTTTTGGCTATGGCTATGTTTTCTAGCACTTTGCAATAACTGTTTTTATCATGGCTTCATTTTCCATAAGTTAATCTTTTTATACATATGTTGTCTGCAGAAAAGCTGAGCTATAAATAGGGAGTGTTAGTCCAAAGCATATGAAACAGACCATTCATCTCAGTGATTTCTCTTAGGTGGCCCCAAAGAGCTCAGACAGGGAAATGAGTAGCAGCCTAAGATAATAGCTCAGAGTGATGTAAACCATTCTGCTTCTTGTCCTTCACATCCCTTTCTTTCTTCCCAGGCTTCACACCCCCTTCTTGCTCCGAGGAAATTATTGAGATGATGATAATAAGCAAGTGTGACAAGACTGGGTATTCTATGCAGTTATTTTTCCCCAACATACATATGCTTTGGATGATTAAGTCATCATTTGCAAAGTTGCTCTCATTCACGGAGCTGAATTCTTTGGCAATAGGCACAATCTAATGACAAAATTCTCTGAAAAATAATAGATACTATAAGAATGAAAAAATACTATAATAATAAAAATAATAATGTTGCTATTTATTATCATTATACACTTGTGTTCTAGAGTGCTCAAGGTTTGTCAGATGTTTTGAGGGTAACAGAGCAGGAATGACCTTTCCTCTAAAATCTAGATATATCAAATCAGCCTTTAAAACTGGCTCTTGTTCAACTATCCCCTGGCCCATGTTCCGAAGCCATGGTACCAAACAAACAGCTACCTACAGCATATATCCCCAAACTAACCTGCTTGTTTTCTGGATCCAGAATCCCACAGTCCAGGTGCAGCTGCAAACCCAACCAAGCAGCTGCATGCTGCAAGGAGGACAAGGGAGGCCACAAGCTTCAGGAGCACCCAGCAGCATATGCTGTATAACAGACTCCCCAGCTACAGTTTTGCCCCATAGCAGGTCCCTTGTCACACAGGAACCTTGCCATATGTCCAAATTCAGTGAAAAAAAAGGCGGGTGATGAAGACGTTGAGAGGTCTGAAAATTTCAAAATCCAAATATGGGTTTCATGCAGTATGGGAAAACACACACACACACAAAAGAAGTCTGGAAAATCAGCTTTTGAATATTTTTTTTTTAAGCTAAAACCAGGATAACACCCGCAATCCTGTCCTTCCATGGTCTTGCCATGAGCTTTTAAAAATATACCTTATCTTCAGGTACACAACATCCCCATGTGCCTGGCTAGCTCTCCAGGCACACTGCTAAGCCACATCCTGCCTTCTGGAAAACACTCTAGTGCAAGGAAGAAAATGAGACAGAAAACTGCTAACACTGCATAGCTCATTGGGTTTGGGTTGGTTTGTTTTCTGCCTGTAAGTGCATGTTTGGAAGGCCCCAAGAGATACTGGACGCTGATGCAGAGTAGGAGGATGACGGTAGTGGTTATGGGTGGGCAAGTTTTTAAATAAAAGTGGCAGAATAGAAGATAAGAGATGGGATGGGTAATCTTAGGAATGCAGGGCAGGAAATGCATTGTGAATTAGTGTCTTGCCATGGGGGAAGGTATACATTATCTATCATCATCACTGTCAATGGTTAAAACTGATGTGAAATAAACATCAGCCTATGACTGTCGTGGTTTAACGCCAGCCAGCAGCCAAGCCCCGCGCAGCTGCTCGCTCATTCCCCTACCAGGGAGATCGGGAGAGGACTGGAAGGGTGAAAGCCAGAGAACTCATGGGTTGAGATAAAGACAGTTTAATACACAAAGCAAAAGCAAAAGTCATGCACACAAGAAAAGAAAACCGAAGAATTAATTAACTGCTTCCCATGGGCAGCCAGGTGTTCAGCCATCTCCAGGACAGCAGAGCCCCATCACAGCTGACGGTGAATTGGGAAAATAAAAATGCCACCCCTCTAAATGTTCCCCACTTCCTCCTGCTTCCTCCCACTTTATATACTGAGCATGATGTCATATGTCTGGAATACCCCTTTGGTCAGTTGGGGTCACCCGCCCTGGCTGTGTCTCTTCTCAATCTCCCATGCACCTTCAACTTCCTTGCCAGTGTGGCAGTATGAGAAGCAGAAAAGGCCTTGGCTCTGTGTGAGCCCTGCTCAGCAATAACAAAAGCATCTCTATATTATCAACCCTGTGACCAGCACGAATCCAAAACACAGCCCCATACCAGCCACTGTGAAGAAAATCAACTCTGCCCCAGGTGAAACCAGCACATTCCACTCTTATTCCATACCATTTACATCATGCTCAGGTCCCATACTATTCAAAACAACCTCATTAACCACCACCCCCCTTCCAATTCTTTGATATATCACACAGATAGCATTCCCTTAGACTATGGACCACCCCAGAAAAATGTCCATATAATGTCCACAAAATGTCTGTTGAATTCATGTAGTCCATGACTTTGAGCTCCATCTGTTACGGTCACTCGGGACAGGAGAGGTGGTGTGTGTGGGGGAGTTACTGAGCGCCAAAGCCAGCTCAGGTCGGGTCACCGCTGCACTGCAACTGCGTCTTGTAAGGCTTCTCCACTGGGTTGGGTTGTTCCTATTACAGTAATTCCTGAAACATACAACTCAAATCATAGGTTACTACACTTTAAAGGCACATCCATTATACTCTCGACCCCTGGCCCTTTAGAGCCAGATTGTCTGGTTTAACACTACAATGAACTCCTCCCCTTTTCCCCAGCCTGGCTGCAACAAGGAGTTCCTGCTGGAGTCCACCATTAGTACAGTCCACATCACAGTCCTGCATGGTCTGCCGGGGAACAGCTGCTGCACCATGGGCTGCAAGGCAATCTTTGCTTCCCCTGCTCCAGTGTGGGGTCCCTCCCACTCACAGAAGACAGTCTTTGAACTTCTCAAACTTCTCCAATGTGGGTCCTTCCCACGGACAGCAGTTCTTCACAAACTGCTCCAGCTTGAGTCCTCTGTGCGGTCACAAGTCCTGCTCCAAGCAAACCTGCTCCAGCACAGGCTTCTCACAGTCACTTCACATCCTCCTTGAGGCACCCACCTGCTCTGGCGTGGGCTCCTCCGCAGACTGCAGGTGTATCTCTGCTCTCCTGTGGACTCACTCACCCGTCGCAGTCCCTTCGACTCCAGTTCACACTGGAGTTCCAGCCTGTCCAGTACAGCAGCACAGAAACAGCAGCAAAATCTGGCCACCTGCCAGCCCAGGCGCATCGCCATGGCTGTTATCAAAATGTTCCCAGACACAATACAGTGAGGTGATAAGCAGTACAGCAACAGCAAAAGTTTAAAGCAGTCAATAATAAGCACAAGACTCTAATATACAGCCAGGCAGGTGAGCCCCATGGAAGCAAAGGAGCCTGCTTATTACCAGCTAAACAGCATTAAAACGTGTAAATTCAATCTAGAACATCCCAATCAAATCTGACATTGTCTCAAACCCTTTGAACCCCACACTGGGTGTCAACAAAGGACTTTCATGGTTTAACCCCAGCCAGCAGTCAAGCCCCACACAGCCACTTGCTCACTCCCCCACCAGAGAGATCAGGGAGAGAATCTGAAGGGTAAAGAACAGAGAGCCTATGGATTGAGATAAAGACAGTTTAATAGGAAAAGCAAAAGCCATGCACACAAGAAAAGAAAAACAACGAATTAACTCATTACTACTTATGGGTAGGCAGGTGTTCAGCCATCTTCAGGAGAGCAGGGCCCCATCACAAGTGATGGTGACTTGGGAGAACAAATGCCATCACTTCAAATGTCCCCCATGTCTCTCCCTCCTTCCTCCTTCTTGCTTCCACTTTATATACTGAGCATGATGTCATACGGTCTGGAATACCCCTTTGGTCAGTTGGGGTCGTCTGTCCTGGCTGCATCTCCTCCCAGCCTCCCATGCACCCCCAGCCCCTTTGCCAGTGTGGAAATAGGAGAAGCAGAAAAGGCCTTGGCCCTGTGTAAGTCCTGCTCAGCAATAACAAAAACATCTCCATATTATCAACCCTGCATTAAGCACAAATCCAAAACATAGCCCCATACCAGCCACTCTGAACAAAATTAACTCTGCCCCAGGTGAAATCAGCACAGTAACTTTGTCTTACAATGTTAAATCTTCCAATGTAAAACTAGAAAAGCACATACTGAGAACAGGCAAGCAAGTGAATGACATTTAAGAAGCCAATCAAGCATCAAGCAAGGAAAGAAAACTCTCTTTTAATGGAATATAGTAACTCTATTAGCTGTCTTCAGTGAAACTTGAGCTCTGGTTGTACTGACTAATATAAAGATACCTATGAAACCAAGTGCTTCAGGAACTTCAAGTGTAAGAGGTGGGGTGCTACACTACTCAACTTTGTGACATGAACAAGCTCTTTAAATGGCAAATTCAAATAGAGTGTGTTTAGAAATGTTGAAAAATATAAATGTTGTTATCTGACTGATCTGAAAATTGATTTTTTAGTGTTGGAAGCACTGGACTATCTGCAGAAAGTATCTATGTCAGATATATTTTTAGATAAGTTCTGGTATTTCATTGTCTTGCTAAGATTTTGCATTGCTCCAGTGGTATTCATTATAAAATAATTGATGAGTACTAAATCAATGTATTTTAACTTCCGAGTCTATGATTCTATATCCCTCCTGACAGTCTCAGTGGCCAATATGTCTTGTTGCTTTCCAGAGCAGAAAGTACACAGGAATGAACTGATCATGTACGAAAAAACCAGACAAGATTCCAGGTAAATTACAAGACAGAAACTGAGAGAAACAAGAAAAAACAGCTTTTCATCCTTTACCTTTTTACTTTTAATATTTGCAAAGGATTATTGTAAGTAAAGGATACTGTTATAATAAATTATGTACAAGGAAAAAGCTTTAACGTCCCAAAACATCTTCCCTCCTAAATTTTGAAACATCCTACCACAACACATTCATTTTACAAAGCACAGAACAGATCTCAGTAGAATATGAGTCATCTTTCAAGCAAGCACACAAATAACCTACGTTTGGAGCTTGTCCCAGATGGCAGGTGACTTTCAGCCAGGGGGTGCAGATTCAGACTCCTGGAGGCTCCACATGAGTGCATCATCTCCCTTCTTGCCCCATATGAGTGCATTTTGTGGGTCCCCTGTTTTTGGGATTAGTATTAGGCAGTTGCAGGGTGGTGTCTCTGCTCTCTGCCATCTTCTTAACACTGAGAAGACCAGAGCCAAGCCCCATAGCACCTTTAATCTGCATATTAGGATGCCTGCTCTCGTCAGAGAGCAGAAGAAAATGCCCCAGGGGTGACTCGCAACCATCAAACAGTGCATTATGAAACCTGAAGATAGAGAAGGTGAATTAAATTTTAATAAAGTAACTTTAGTAAAATTGCTTTCACTTCATAGCTGAATGCCAAGAGTCGGTCAACTTCAGTTAAGTGGTTTGTAAGGCTGGAGGTGTGAGGTGCAGGGGAGGCTGACAGCCTCTGTGAGAACCCTGTAAGATGGCCTGTCTCAGTGAGCCAGTGAAAGAACCAAAGATTCAGGGTTTAATTCCCTGATAAGTGTTGTTCTGCCTCAGGATATTTCAGCTACAAGATGATTTGTAAGGGTTTTAGTTGTGTTATGGGCAACCTATCTGTGATTGCTGAGGAAGCAAATGCTGTAGCTTGTCATCGGATCTCACAGCAAAGGAACCAAAAGCAAATCTGGGTCAAAGCATCTTTTGGTGTTTTGTCTGTATTTTTCAGAACATGGGTAAGATCCTGCTGGAAAATTGCCTGTTTTCACAAGGTCTCTGTGCAGATCCTGGGTATCACTTCAACTTTTCAAGCATAACTGAAAGGTTGTATGGGCTGCAGAAATAAGGGTTTGAGCAGAGGCACAGAAGTAGTCAGCAGTTTTGCTGCAGATCAGAGCAGAGCAGAGCAAAGCAGCACAGTGTGAACAACCAGCAGAAACAACAAGAGGAGGTTGTGACTGCTGGCAGTAGCTAATGGTAAACCTGGTGAGCAAACTGCTGGCAAACACAAGAACAGTGCGGGTGTGAGTAGCTAGAGGTAAATAGAGCGTTTCCCAAAAAAAGCAATGCAGAGCACAGCTCCTTTGTCAGGGCTCAAATGGTGAACTATGAGGGAATGGATTGCAAAGGATTCCAGGAACAATGATCAATATCTGTCACTTGGATGTCTCCAAACCTGGACTGGAAATGGAAATTGGACTTTCTTATTATCTTACAAGCATTCAGAACTGTAGGAGTAGAACATGGTCAAGACTAGTAGGAAAATAAAAATAGCTTTACAGGAAAAAGCCCAAAGTGTATGTAGTCTGATATTCCATCTCAGGTAGAAGATGCTTAGAGAAATAGCGTGGAAAATGGCAAGTGAGAAGGGCAAAACCCCTGCTATGTCCTTCCTGTGAGTCCCTAGCAGAAGGGTTAAATCTTCTAGTAGAAACAAATATGCACAGCGGCTATATTTGGATCTGATTGTTCATTTTTCTGACTATGTTTAGGACTAGTAATATTATTCCTAGATTACTTTCTCCACAAATATTTCAACATGATGAATAGTTTTTCCCTACCTAGTTACTTATCAGAAAGGAGCCAATCCGAATAATCTACTGTAATTCATTAAGACTGACATCTTGTGGTTGCTTTCCATATGACGCCTTCTGCCCGAATTTCTTAGGAAGGACTGAATTTATCCCTTGGCTTAAACAGCTACTGTACATCCTCTCTATGTTACTGAGGATGCATTAGCTACACGATTCTGAAAATTACTCAGTAACCCCACCAGGGAGCTTAGAAAAGAACTAATGCTGTATCAAAATTTAATTACATTCTTTTTTTTCCCCTGCAGATCTTTATGGTGTTGAATTGTTACTGTACGAAAGCATTCTTACCACTGCAATCACAGCCTCTTTAATGTGTCTCTTTTTAGATGCTCATATTTATCAGTTTACATATTTTTAAAACTGTTAGTAATCCTATCCTAGAACAGTAAACTAACTTCCAGGTGTTGGCTAGAGTAACAAGGGAGTCTACTTTAGTTTGAAATTCTCTTTAATGATATTCTGTCTTTTGTGAGTTAAAAATTACCATGTCCAGCAGAATGTGTATTGTGAGACCTGCCTTTTGCATGTCTTTAATCAAGACAGTTACTGGGACTCAGCTGTGCTCCCCAAGGTTTCATCTTTTATTTTATTGTGGTGCAAGCGTAAAAGATGCACCTCCTACGTCTGTAAAATAGGATCCGTTTCAGAGAATACTATGACTGCCAGTCCAAAGAGTATAGAAATTGGCACATTATTTTTTTCATCTCAGGGATGGTGTTATGAGGCTACATATTCACATTCTTCTGAATTTAAAAGTAATTAATTTAAAAGTTATTAAATCCCCTTTCTTTCTTAGACAGCAGTTTGCAACTGGCAATGTGTTGATACAAAACTAGAAAGTAATTTGGATGTTTGTCTGAAACTCTGCAATCTTCTGTTGCTACTTGATTAGCTTGTTCATAGGCATGAACGACTTCTGCAGGAATGCTTTACAGGAGGTCTGGTATATCAAGGGGAGTCCACCTGTGTAGCAACAGCAGCAAGTAACAGAGAAACAGCAGAACAAATATCTCTGGTTATTTCATCAAGTAAGGATAGATCAACTCTGTGTATGTAATTAATTAATTTATTTACCTGAGAAAAGAAAGGAGATTGCCTTCCTTTGAACTTTTCTGACTGACAGAGTGCTTCATTGTCTCCCAACAACTAAAAATAGCCCAGTTTTAATACACTCCCAAGATGGAAATTAGTTGATCAGGACCAAATTAACAGAGTTTGCTTGTTCTTCAAAAGAGAATCAGTTCTGGGACGACAGCAAATAGTGACAGCCTGAATGCAATTTTAACTGAGTTAACAAGGAACTGAAATGGGGAGAGATAATAAAAATCTCGGTATATCATAAACTCTAAATTTGCAGCAAATGCAACAAAATAATTGGTTCCACTGTTCATTCAACATGTTTAGGTTATTGTCCAGGATGTAAACAGCATTTCAGCATTTTTCACCTTGTGGGTATCCTTACTCTGATCTCTGATTGAGTGTAGTGATGATGAGTTACAGGACCTTAAGCCATGATTATTGTTGTGGAACTGTAAATATGCATGTTCTAGAACCATGAGAGAATACAAAGAAATTGCCATAATTATCTAGAGAAAAAAAATTCCCTAACATCTGTAGAGAGCTGCTGCTGCACAGAATAAAGTTGCAAACACAACTAACCAGAGAACTGGTACCGAAAATATAACAGCCAGAAAGAATCTTGCAAGAACGGCATCACCAGCATGAGGCAGACAAGGACAGAATGACTATTGATTTTTTATTGGCCAAGCAGTTGTTTAAATAGTTGGCTCTTCCCTAATTCCACCTAGACTAATACTGAGAGGAGTGTAATGATTAGCAGAACAAAGGCTTATATTTATGTCTTACTTGTCCTTTTGTACTTTTTTTCTTAAAAATGTTTTGTGCAGACTATGGGTTTTACTAAAAGACGAGTGATGATGTTTTTTAAATATGAGAGATGGCTGTAAGCTTTTCAGGCTTGAGTAAAGACAATGCAAACTTAAGGGCTATGACATTATGAAAATACTTTGAAGTATCTTCACTCTAAACCTTGAGCACTGTGGATTATTTTTGAGACACATTAAAGCTTCCTTTTGAAAAATTAATGCAAGAGAAATGTAGCACAAATATAGCAGAAATATAACAGAACTGGCAAGAGCTGCTTCAGACCAGGAGCACAGATGAATTAGACAAAGAGAAAGTTTAAAAATATATCTCCAAGCCTGGACATATTATTTTCGAGAAATTTCAGCAACCCAGCTTTAAGGAAATGTAGGTAGGCGTCAAGCAGCATTAACTGCTCCACAGAGAATAGAAATGGATGCTGCACAAGCTGTAATTGATGGTCCTTTAGTTTAGAAATGTTGACAGTCAGTGTAAATCATGTGGGTCATTAAAATAGACAATAACATCTTAAACCTTATGTTAAAAAAGTCCTGTACCTCTTTTGCAGCACTGCCATAATCTCAGAAAGAGAAACCAGGACTTAGTATAGTTCCCATAGCAAAGCAGGAAAGAAATAAAAGGCAAGATAGTTCAACAAGGCAGATAAAATAAGACCAGAAGTGATGGGGAGTTTTTCTGATGTCCTGACCCACAGSTGCTGACCTGTCAGTTGGCAGAATCAAAGCAGCTGCAGTGCTTTCAGGGCCCTCTCTGAGCAAATTTCCCTCCTTGATGAAATTTCTTCATCGTAAAATGAAAAGAAACCCAGTCAAAGTATACACAGTTCATATTTTTCTAGAACATGGTTTTCAATGTGATATAGGTAACTAAGTTTCTCTATTAAAAGAATTAAAATGATTTTAAGAAATCCCATTTTGTGATTATAAAGCCAGCATCTTTTTACATAGGATCATATTACTCAAAAATAAGACAAGGTAGAGAAATAATAGATCTTATTTTGTGAGTTTTAAAAATTATTATTATTATTGCTGTTATTACGATAATAATGAAAATTATAATTATTATTATTACAGACTCTATTAGCATTGCTTTGGCAACTATTGCACAAAAAAGAGGCTCTGAAATCAGCCAAGTTCACATTTCATTTGGCATTAGAAATAAATGTAGAGATAATCTATATTATTGTTATTGTCTTATAAACCCCATTGACAAAAAAGTGGGGTTGCATTGATTGTTTTTAAGAGAGATATACAAATTAAAATTTGATTTCCAGTCCAAATAACACATAAAAGTGAAACAGCTTAATGCTACATTTTCTTACCCTCAATACTATTGATAACAAGGCTAAAGGTAGATTTTGGAATCCAAAAAGCATCTGGAAAAACACAGATTCATGTATATATGTATAAAGCTTGTCTATCCAATGATGAAAAGGTTACTTGAAGTCTCACTGTGCTAGTATTTTACATGGTCAGATACACTAAAACACAGCCATAAGAATCAGCGTATAGGATAGACATGCAGCTGCATTAGCAGTGGAATTCTCAGAGGTGTGTATAGATCCTCTGATACTGTTTTCACTGGGATTATGCACAGTTCTCTGACTGCACAGTTCTCTGACTGCAGTGCCTTGATCTGATTTCCTCAGTCCCAAAGAGAATATATCCACAATAAGACTAGATTGTTTATGGGATTACTGAATGGATCACAGGGCTGGAACACCTGTCCTGTGAAGACAGACTGAGAGAGTTGGGGCTGTTCATCCTGGGGAAGTGAAGGCTCAAGGGAGACCTTCTTTGGCCTTGCAGTACCTAAAGGGGGCTTGCAAGAAGGCTGGAGAGGGACTTTTCAGAAGGACATGTAGTGATAGGACAAGGGGGAATGGCTTTAAGCTGAAAGAGGGCAGATTTAGATTAGATATAGGAAAAAATTCTTTACTGTGGGGGTGGTGAGGCACTGGAACAGGTTGCTCAGAGAAGTTGTGGATGTCCCATCCCTGGAGGTGTTCAAGGCCAGGCTGGACGGGGCTCTGAGTAACCTGGTCTAGTGGAAGGTGTCCCTGTACATGGCAGGGGGGATGGAGCTAGATGACCTTTATGGTCTCTTCCAATCCAAACCACTCTATGAGTCTATGAAGACAAGTCCCCTCAAGAGCAGAGGGAAAGCACCATGCACTTGTCGCCTGTGAATGTCTTACGTTCTTTGATGATAACATGGGGAGGAGGAAGGTATTTGAAGGAGGTGTCTGTGAATTAAATTGCTCTCTACTACAATTCTGCAAATGTCCTCTGGTATGTAGCTTCATCTTCATCACAGGCAAGTCCCTGCACAGGATATGCAGGCAGTTTCCAACCTTAGTCTGCTGGCACGTCCAGAAGCAGCTGACTCAGCCCACAAGGAGCACATGGCTGTTGGGAAAAATGGCTCCAAGCCACACTCCAAAGATGTGCTGACTCCTAACACCGCAATGCAGTGGAGAGGAAAATCTCTGCTGGCAGAGCTGCTTCCAGGAAGAACTCAAATTGCACTTTAAGTTCACTCCTAGGGAAGGGAATCAAGGCAAATGGAATTGCAAGGGGAAGAACATTGGATCATGCCTGCCTATCTGGAGTATTCCATAAAAGTATCATACATTTTTCAGATTTTTAGTTCATTCCTTCATGAAACATGGACTACCATGCTGTCTTGGCTTGTATCAGTGTGGCCAGCAGGACCAGGGCAATGATCATGCCCTTGTACTCAGCACTAGTGAGGCTGCACCTTGAATCCTGTGTTTAGTTTGGGCCTCTCACTACAAGGACATTGAGGTGCTGGAATGAGTCCAGAGAGGGGCAACAAAGCAAGTGAAGGGTGTGGAGCACAATCTTACAGGGAATGGCTGAGGGACCTGAGGTTGTTTAGCCTGGAGAAAAGGAGGTTTGGGGGGGATTTCATTGCTCTCTGCAACTCTGTGAAATGAGGTTGTAGCCAGGTGGAGGTTGGTCTCACCTCCCAAGTAACAAGAGATAGGACAAAACCAAACAGATTCAAGTTGAATCAGTGGAGGTTTAGATAGGATATTAGGAGAAATTTCTTAACCAAAAGGGTTGTCAAGCTGAAACAGCTGTCCAGGGAAGTGGCTGAGTCACCATCCCTGGAGGTATTTAAAAGACGTGCAGTAGTGGTGCTTAGGGACATGGTTTAGTGCTGGACATGGCAGTGCTGAGTTAATGGTTGGACTCAATGGTCCTAGAGCTCTTTGCAGGCAAAATAAAAAATTATACTCTTTTATCTCTTTGTAAATATTTAATAATATTTTTCCTTTCTGCAGAAATTTGATTTTTTTCAAAGTAGCCCTGTCTCATACTTTTACCTCTTTTATTTTCTTTGGTAAAAGGATACAACAGACTACAGATGAAATGCGCTTTTCCACATAGTGAATTTGTTCCTATATTTTGGTGTTCTGTGATGACCAAAGGTCCAATTTAGGACTGAATGCTTGGGCTCAGAACTGCCTAGAGAAGACTCTTTATGAATACTGAACAACCTCATGACAGACAAGATGGGATGAAAAATGAGATCCAAAGTTTACTGAAGTCTTTATGCCACAAATTTCTCTTGGGATTTAAACATGGAAAAATCAATATCAATTCCTCACTTCTATGCTGTAGGCTAACTAGCATAAAGTTCTAATTTTGTATGTCTTTGTGAAGAACGTACAGAGGAAAAAGCAGAGTGAAAGAGCTGAACGTGTTTAGTTTTATTTAGTACTGCATTCCATTTCTGACAACAATCTGTATTCCTCCCAATCCTCAAAACAAAATAACTTTTATCTCTGAAGAAAACTTTTCTTGTAGAAAAATAAATGCCATGAGCTCCAGACTTTTAACTGTTTAAGATGGTATTATCTTTTTTCGGAAACAGTCTGTCTCTGGTCTCCCCTGAGACTGCTCACAGCAATGAACTTCCTGTACGGGTCCAGGACAGTGTTTCTTTCACAAGACTGATTATTGGTTTGATTTAATTCACTGTGAAAGACAAGTTTGACAATTGCTTGTAGGCAGTTGAACATGACATCTTCAGATATGGAACTGCAAGGGACAGATATATTGAAGTCTCCTTATCTCAGTGTTGAAGGGAACTCTGCTGACTGCATTCAATGAGCAAATGGCTTAACGCTAAAGTGGTAAGCTTGGAATCTTAATCTTTCCTTGAGATGTCAATTTTTTCCTTGACATCAAGAAAATTAATGAAATTTGGAAGAATTGATATACCTATCACAGTGTAAAAAATTTTAGCTAATTCTACTACTTTCAGCTAATTTTACTCACTTAAAAGTTTTCCATTTGAGACCTAGTGTTACTGCAGGTGTCTTACAAACACCTCAGAAGGTGTTTCATCCTAGTGCGATACCCATTTCTAAACTAGGTGGAATTAATTACCTCATGGAGGTGCCTAATTCTCCATGGCAGTCAGTATAGGCACAGACAATAGCAATACCACTGGAAAAGCCCAAGCAGGAATTTCACAGGACATACTAAAAGCTCATAGGGTCAAGCTGAGATTTTTTCAGATGATGAAGTCTACTATAAAGTAGCCTACTAAAAAGAGAAACCTTAGCGATTTATGCAGCCCTCAAAACAGCTGGGTGGATCTGGAGTTTAAGTCAGCCTCTGAAAGGGATACTGAACTTTGTGACCATTGACACTGACCACTGAGGTCATGTCACCCCCATCTGGATTGCTTCTAGTACTCCACTGGATTTGCCTTCCTTGAAGTTTTATACAGTCATCAATTAAAGTAGTTGTGGAACATGAGGAGATGCTTTTCCTTGTAGACTTCTTCATGCTGCAGTGGAAAGAATAAGGGTACAAAGCTGCAAATTCCCATCACTATGTCCTAACTGTTTGGGAACGTCTTGGCAAGTAAAATGAGTTTGTGTGAGAAAACCTGAAATACAGTCAAAAGTGGAGAGAAGGGGGGATGTTCAGAGTAATGGTGTTTGTCCTCCCAAGTCATCATTACGTGTGATGGACCCCTGCTTTCCTTGGCATGGCTGAACACCTGCCTGCCCATGGTAAGAAGTGAAGGAATTCCTTGTTTTGCTTTGCTTGTGTCTGCAGCTTTTGCTTTGCCTGTTAAACTGTCTTTGTCTCAACCCATGAGCTTTCTTACTTTTATCCTTCTGATTCTCTTCCTCATACCACTGGGAGAGAGTGAGTGGCTGTGTGGGGCTGAGTTGCCGGCTGGGGTTAAACCACACCAAAGGCCTCATGAGACAGATTGTGGGAGAATCTGTATTTAGGTCAAGGAAGACCTTGTGTTTAGGGCTGGCAGGATGTGTAGCTTATTGCTACAGAAATGAGTCAGGTAGTATGTATGCTCCTCCCCTTCTTTCCTGAGTGGTTTGTGACAGCATGAAAGATAATAACCACCAAGATTTTATCCACTCTGTGTCCCAAGAAGAACTATGAAGAATTTAAAACTGCAATGAAATCAAGCACTGCTGGCTGAAGTAAGAGTACGAATTTACATTATCTCTTCACTGCCTACCTGCTCCTAAGTAGCATTTCTGCCCTGCTGATTGCAGATCACAGTAAAACATTCTATATTTAAAACAAAATTTACTAAGGATTTTATATCACTGCTGTAACAACCCTTCAACTTTTGAGCATGCATCTCTGATATGTTTTATGTTTAGCACTGAACTAGACGCCAATTACATACAAAATTATAACATTTTATGATTGATTACATACCTCTAATGTTTTTGTTTCAGTCCATTATTTTGATGCTTTTGAAAGATGCCACCAAATATGTCTCGTGGCAGTGGTGTTCTGTTGGAATACCATTCCACTCCCAGAGGGTCTCAAAAGACATTCATTTAGAAAAAAACATACATTCTCCAGTTTCCTTGCTTTTCTCTTCTTTGATTGTGACGATAAGCAAAGGTAAACAACAATTGTTCATACATACTGTGGTTCTACTATTGGTATATCCAGAATCATTCTCATAGAAAAGGAAAGGGACCTCAGTCACTTAATTCATCCTCTACTCTAGTGAGGTCATTTGAAAATTGAAATAAGCTCTAAACTCAGCCCTTGGAAACTTGGAATAAAAGCAAATAGCTCTCTAAGACCCTGTGAAGAGAGGAGCCAGCGCTGGAGCAAATCTTCTGGCAGGACTTGTTACCCCATGGGAACCCACACTGGAGCAGCCTGTTCCTGAAGGTCTGCACCCCATGGAAGGGACTCATGCTGGAGCAGTTCATGAAGAACTGCAGCCTGTGGAAAGGACTCATGCTGGAGAAGTTTGTGGAGGACTGACTTCCGTGGGAGTCACTGGTCACTGTGGGAGTGACCCCACACTGGAACAGAGGAGGAGTGTGAGGAGTCCTCCCTCTGGGGAGGAAGGAACAACAGAGAGAGCACACGATGAACTGACCACAGCTCCCATTCTCTATCCCCCTATGCTGCTGGTGGGGCGGAGGTGGAGAAGCTGAGGACGAAGGGAGTAGTGGGGAGTAAAATTTAGTTTTTGTTTCTCATTAGCCTACACTGATCTGATTGATAATAAATTAAYTTTTTCCCCCAGATCACATCTTCATGCCATTCATAATTTTTCCACCTCTTCTATGTCTTGTACTGTGTTTCTTTTCCAGATAGCAGAGTTCCAACTCAGTTCTCAGTTACATGGAAGCCAATTCACAGGGCCTTTTGCAATAGGATAAGGGGTCATGGTTTTAAACCAAAGGAGGGCTGATTTACATTAGAAATAAGAAAGAAGATTTTTACACTGAGGGTGGTGAAACACTGGAACAGGCTGCCCAGAGAGGTGGATGCCCCATCCCTGCAAACATGCAAGGTCAGGTTGGAGAGAGCTTTGAGCAACCTGATCTAGTTGCAGGTGTCCCTGTTCATTGCAGGAGGGTTGGACTGCGTGACCTTTAAAAGTCCATTCCAATTGAAACTATTCCATGATTCTATGATTCTTCATTGTTCTTGTTGTCCTTTCTGAACACTTTTCAATTCTTAGATAGCTTTTCTCCATTATTCCAGGTCAGAGTCATTGGAACATTTTACAGAATGAAACAATGGAACCATTACACAGAATCAGATCATGACAGATCACGACAGATCCCCACGGATTCCCACATACTTCCTTGCATTTGAAAGTTGATCATTAATAAAATCTTGTTGGGGTATGACATTTTACGTTCCATTTTTATACCATTTTTATATTCTCACTTTACAGCATTCTCATGTAGCCCATACTTCCCTGGCTTGCCAAGATTGCATCAACACCTGAAGCACCATTAAAGCCAAAGTACCCAATGCTGAATGCTCCTTCACGCTTGACAACATGTATTATCCTGCCAGAGAAAGAAATGAATTGACAGGCTCATGCTGGCCGTTGTTTCTTTGCACAGTTCCAAGTATCTGCAGCTTTTGTGCTGGCACTAGAGCAGCAAAGCTGGTGAAGAGCCTGGAGCACAAGTCCTGTGAGGAGCGTCTGAGGGAGCTGGGATGGTTTAGCCTGGAGAGGAGGCTCGGGAGTGACCTTGTTGCTCTCTAGAACTCCCTGAAAGGAGGGTGTAGCCAGGTAAGGGTCGGTCTTTTCTTCCAGGCAGCCAGCGACAGGACAAGAGGACATATTAAGCTGCGCCAGGGGAGGTTCAGGTTGAATACAAAGAATTTCTCCACAGAGTGATTAGATATTGGAATGTACTGCCCAAGGAGGTGGTGGAGTCACCGTCCCTGCAGGCGTTTAAGGAAAGACTGGATGTGGCACGCAGTGCCACGGTCTAGTTGACATGGTGGTGTTCGGTCATAGGCTGGACTCAATGATCCCAGAGGTCTTTTTCAACCAAATCGATTCTGTGATTCTGTCTCGCTCAGGTGTGTTTGCGGCCGCCATTCCCTCCCGGCTTCGGGGAAATGAGCCCGCCCGGGCAAGATCGCCCGACAGGAGCGGCTTCAAAAGGCAGCACTTTTTAACTTTTTTTCAAAAACTGCAACAAGCAGTAAAGGCCCATGTCCCCCAGGTTTTGAAAATTCATCCCCCTCACCCCTTTTCTTCCTTAGGGCAAAAAGCAAACTGAGGGAGACCACCACCGCCCCCCACTCCGCTCCGCTCCGCTCCGCCCCGCCCCGCGCATGCGCGCAGCCTTGCGGGGTGGCGGCGGCCTGGGCGGCCTCGGCGCCGCCAGCGCCGCGATGGGCTGAGGGCAGGCGGCGGCAGCCGGGGGTATCCGCGGCTCCGGGCTGGGCGCTCTGAGGATGGAGAGAGCCATGGAGCAGCTCAACCGGCTGACGAGGTCCCTGCGCCGCGCCCGCACCGTGGAGCTCCCGGACGGTAGGAGCGGGGCCCTGACGTAGCGGTGGGTCCCGACGGCCTCCGCGCCCGGGCCGGCGGGCATGAGTTGAGGCGACTGGGGAGAATGGGAACGGGCTCCCTCCTTCCGCCTCTGACAGGCTCTGTTTATTTGTAGCGGTGACAACACCAGCGGCGTCCCCGTCCTTCCTCCGATGCCTCGTCGCCCCCGTCACGGGGCACGGGGTTCCCTGCCGGCGGCTGCCGCCTCTGAGCCCGGGCGAGCGGGTGGTCGGAGGTGCCGGACACCTCTTCAATCGCTTTTACATCCTTTGTTAGGTGCTTCGTCGATGACAGTGCAGTGATGGCAAATCTTTGTGGGTTTTTTGTGTTTTTTTTTTTTGTTTTGTTTGTTTTTTCCTTTAATAGTGCTGAATTTTGTTTGAAAAGATATTGTAAGTCGCTGTCACCTGCCGCAGCCTAATTTTTTTGGCTCTAAACCACTTCACATGGGTGCTAGTCCCCCATATCGGGATGGATTTGAAAATAGAGCTTCACGCTCTTATGGCAGGTGGTTTAGTGTTCCAGCTAGGTCCAGCTTTTGGGAGGACTAACTCTGTAAAACTTTGAGACATGCAAAATTTCTGTTGTTGTGAGTCATGTGCTGTCACTGTACATTCTTCAGGATTTACTCTTATGGATCAGTCTTTGGCTGCCTGTGTGCCAGCTTTCGTCTCCAGTGGTGGAGGAGAGAGAGTAATATTCTGTTTTCTCTGTGCATTCCCTGTTCGGACTTCTGGTGTCCCCCTGAACTGAGCTGGTACACCTTTCACTTATTGTCACCTATCACAGTTTCAGTGTCTGCCAGTGCAGTTGCTCATAAGTTTTGCTCGACGGGCAAGTTTCAGATGGATGCCGCTGCTGCTTGTAAGCCTTTGAATGGCAGCAGTGAAAAGTCATGTAATACTTGAGTTTAAATTGAGCTTAAATTTATAGAAATAATGGAGTAGTACCAGTTTAACTACTTGAAGATGGTAATAGGAATAACGCTTTGCACAACCTGTGTCAGTTGGAGCTGCTTTAAATTTATTTCAGTACTAATGTAGGCAAATGGATTCTGAATTTCATCTGTTTTCTTCCTGGGGCATTATTATCTTACACTTCAGAGGTAGTTATGTCTGTGATAGTGGCAGTGCAAGCGCAAGCCCTGAGACCTCTGGAACAAGTACTTCTATCACCCTGTAATGCAGAAGGAATGTCAGAATTTGMGACTTCGTGTCCCATTATCAATGGGCATTTTCTAGGCATTGCATGAAACAAATCACAGTGGGACTGATATAAGGAAATAATGGGACACTGAAGTCTCAAATTGCATTCCAAGAAGGTCTCTGTTCAATAACCATTGAGCTTTGGTCCGTCTTAGTTCACTACATATCTTCTTTCTTGACCTTGATGTTCCTTATGTTCAAGCAGGTCTGCCCGAACTCTTCTTGAGGAGCAGGTTTGGGTTGTAGTATATTGCTCCAAACGTGTGCTGACAGGATCAGCTTGGAATATTCCATACTGGTCTAGTATAGTATGTAGTTTGGTGGCTTCTTGTGTGCTGTGTCTGGGCTCTTGAATTATGATTTCTCCCCCCACCCTGCTGCATTTTAATAGCTTTAATTTGAAAGATGCATAGTTTACCCCTCCATCCTTAAAGTAAGAGCCATAGTACTCTCTTAGTAAGTGGAGATGTATCGTTGAATTTACTTGTGCTGAAGAAGGCATTAAATGCAGATATTGAACTTCATTGGATGTACTGTAGCTATTAGGGTATTATAGGGCCAGTGCTGACACTTCTTTAAGATTGTGATCTCTGCCAAATTCACGACAATATTTCTGGGGAAATAAAGGAATAAGTGTACCTTTTCAGAGCAGGATTCTCAATGGTGAATTTTAAGTGCTTTTTTTTTTTAAAGCAACACCTGAGTGTTAACACCTGAGTCTTAACACCTGAGTCCAGTGCCGGTGAATATCTGAACTTGCAGACAGAAAGTGGTATGATCGTTTTAATCACACTTCCAAAATATCCTTCAGCAGCTGTTTTCTGGACACTTGAGAGCTTGACAAGAGTTTCTGGATTCTGCTATTAAGGCTCAGTGCCTGAAAACTTGCAGCCCAAAACTCTGACACTGCATTTTGTGTGCCTTGTTTTGTCTTTAGATATTCAAGTCTTGAAATGCAAGCAAGTTAGATAACAAATAAGTTCTGTAAATGCATGAGTTGTATAATGCGTTTTCTCTACCTGTTGTCATGTAGTTTAAGTCAATAGGAGTTTTTTTATGAATAGGGAAAATATTCACCAAAAATAGGCATAAAAGCCGTTAGTTCCACACCCTTTTAATTATTTCTGTACAGAAAAACTCTGGGATAATCTCCATGTGCTCCACACAGTAATTTCTGTTCATAGAATAGCAAAAGACTTAGTTTTGTAACTGTACCATAAATGCCTTTTATGGCCCAGCTACACTTGTATTTATCTCTTGTCTTTTTCTAGATCACTATACTTGCAATATAGTTAAATTTAATTAGGATCAAGCATTTCAGTTAAGTGTGCTGATATATTTAAAGTTTTTTTGGGGGGGGTTGGGCCTCTTTAATAGGACATGATTGTGGAAATACATAAAGGTGTCATGTTTAAATTTAGCTGACGTTCACAAGTTCTGGTTTTTTGTTTCATTTGGAAAGCTTTATCTTCCTGCCAAGAGATCTGTGAAACAGAGCTCAAACAAGATTTTTTTTTATTTTGTGTACACTAGGAGCTAATAACGGACACATTTTTAAAAAGTGCTCAAATATTTTTCACAATTGTTAATCTTTATTTAGCACCTATTTAATTTTATTTCAGGACTCTTTCTCTCTGTGTGCCCTCCCTCCCAGCCTGTTCTTCCCCCAGCAGTCAGATTCTAGTGGTGCGTGTTGGAGATGGAGTTATCTGATGCTCACACAACTCTGCCATAAGGAGCAATTTGTAGAGAGTTCAAACTCTTGAACTTGGTAGTGGTCAGTGACTCTCTGCAGTGTTTAATCATCATTTGGTGTTTCGAGAGGCTTGTGTCTCTTGCACCAAGTGTCTGCTGTAAGCAACATTGATTTTTTTTTAATTTACTTTTAAATTTTTATACCAGATGAAGTGTGATTTGAGTTTGAATATGACTTATCTCTGTTCAGTGTTCAAAGGCAGTAATAGATTAGCATTGCTTCTTTTGTTAGCGATGGACACACTGCTTCAAATACCAGATACCAGCAGTAATCTGGGAGCACTGTAGAACAGTAATAACAAATAGCACAGCTGCAGCATGATGACATGGATTCCATTTGATAACTCTGAAGAATCTTTATTTAATATTCAGTAAATGTCACCTTGCCTATCTAGTGGGAGTAGTGAATCTATATAGGCATGGTATGTAAAAGACATGAGACACTGTACTTGTTTGGGACTGTTTTAATTCTTCCTGTTCTGATTCCTTTTAACTTTGGATCAATGAAGGTGGTGAGGAAAAACTTAAAAATAAAGTTTTGTGAGAACAGTCCTGTATTTGCATATTCTGAAACCAAATATCTGGTTTCTCAGAAAGCATAGCCCATTCTGTCATAAATTGGCATCTACATGAATAATCTGAGGAGATTGTACTCTCAAAAATGGGTGGTTTGCTTGAAGGGGAATTATAATTATCCATAATAAAATCAATAATTATAACACATTAATATTATTTATAATTATTATATATTAAAACCTTTTAAGTTTTGTCAAATTAATTCTCTAAAATTAGTATTTTACTTCAGGAAGTCTGTAAGTGACCATACAGGCTCATCACAGCCATGCAGTATGCTGATATGTGCAGCAGTAGTAATGACAAAGACTTTATAGCTGAATGTCAGTCTGTTCCCCCACTGATGTGGATCTTTGTGTTCTGACCTTTTTTCATTGCCTTCAAGTGTAAAATATGAAACTGATTAGAAATTAAAAATTGAAGTGAAACTTATTGCATTCAGGAATTCAAGTATAGAGATGAAATTGAATGGTCATGAAGTAATTTAAAGAAATCCCTGCTACAAAATCATAGTCTCAGGACTATGGAAGTCACATTGGAAGACAGGAAATGTCCTTCTTTTTGAAAATTGAATAGCTAAGTTTTTGTTTTGTTCGATTTTTTTTTAATGCACGTTTCTTAAAACTTTGATTTAATCAACAGAATTGTCAATTCAAAGAAATTGATGCTCCAGTGAAAACTCTGTAATACTTACTTTGTAAAAGAAAAAAAGCCACACCGAAATTTTGTGTATTCTGTTAACAATTCTGTTAATTACCTCTTTTATCTAAGTATGATGGCTTTTTCTTTATAATGAAACTTCATGTGTGTATAATCTGTGTAAAAAGAATGATCTATTGAACAGTGGACGCTTGAAAAGGTAAATAAGTGTTGCTAGATAAATTTATTTCATGTAAAAGGTATCTTTATGATAATGGAGTAATTTAATTTCTTCTCAGATAATGAAACTGCTGTCTATACGTTGATGCCCATGGTTATGGCTGACCAGCACAGGTGAGACCTTCTTGAAATTTACCTCTTTTTTCTTTTAAGATCTGAAAAACCCAGCATGTTTGCTAAAGTTGTAGCTTCTAAAGTACTCTCAGAAGTTCTGCTGCTGAATTGCTGAGTTATCTTCTGATCTGAAGTAATTCACTGACTGTGGGCATCCCAGCATACTTTTACCRGAGAAACCTGTTTGGGTTTATGCCATAGACTGGAACTGGGACTTGTTCTGTTGATGCACATAGGGAAATTTGTCCTAGGATAAGAACAAAACTGTTGTTTTGTAACTGTGTCTTAGCTCTGAGTATGTAGTTATTGATGACATAGAAGCTGTTAGTCTCGTTACATATCTCGGAAAGACATGGAGTAAGAGTTGGACAATGAGATAGCTGCTCATCTGAGGAATCCCAGATGTATCAGTTTCTTTTACTCAGTTGTCCTCAACATGCTTGGGATCTGGAGGCTATATAATGCTAGCTGAGTGGTGCTACCTTCCCATAAATTTTGTAGGAAAGCAGGTAGTAACTCTTACTGAGGCAGTAAATTGTTTTTCGAATCAGGATAAACATTTGTTCTACTACGTAATATTTTGTTGAGATTGTGTGCAAGGGTTTTAAATTATATGATCAACCCATTACTGGAAGTTGAAGGGCCCTATTTAAATTTTTTATCCTTATCATATATCCTTCTACTTCATCATTATGATTTCACATGCCAGTCTTCTGTCTGAACTTTGCCTATGTTTGGGAAAGCTGCTGGATATGTGGTTGGGGTGTCTGTGATGAGATAAGGAGGAAAATGGGAATTTATTTTTTTTTCAAACCAAAGCTATTGAACTGCTTGTTTTCCGTATTTGTAAAGAAGTGTTTTGGCTGTCTGGTCAAATTCTTACTAGTTTACATTTGAAACAGTTGCCCAGTGTCACAGTTCATGTTTTATGTACAAGTGAGAAGTGAAAAGGTAGTGTTAATCAGCAAATGCTTGAAAAGTGTTCGATCTCTTAGTCAGTAATTAGTTGGAGGGAAAAGAAATAGTAATCAAGTAAGAAATAGAGTACTTGTGTACAACGTACAGTGTAAACTTCGCTTGGATCCTGTGATCTATTTTTTAAATTCAAAAATTATGTTTCTGTTTGAAGGTCTGTCTCAGAGCTGCTGTCAAATTCAAAATTTGATGTGAATTATGCCTTTGGACGTGTGAAGAGAAGTTTGCTTCATATTGCAGCAAAGTAAGACTTACTTGAGTCCAGTCCAGAAGTTAACAATGAAAATATTGCCACAAATCTAAGGCACCAATGTAAGCTGGAAAACTCTGTAGTATCGGTTAACATTTTGTTTTCACACTCCTTTTTATATTTTCTTTGTTCTTCTAGCAATATGCCTCCCTCATTGAGAGGACAGATTTTACATATGATATCAAATGGCTTTCCAAATTCTAGTGAAGGAAGTCTTGCTAGATACTTTTTCACCTTTCTGTGAAATCTCAAGTCTCTGAAAAAATGCAGCCATGATGTGCATCCTGTATACCTGGGTTACTCTTGCCTGTGTAGAGCTAGAGAAATCTTGTCTCTAGGTTCTGATGGTTTTTGAGGTATTCTGAAACAGTGGGAAGCACTTGAATGTTTGTTGGGAAGGAAGTGTTCCAAAGTACTTCGTGTGACCTTAACTGAAGGGAATGTAACTTGGGCACTCACTTCTAATAAGTCTTCTGTTCTGGATAGAGGGCTTAAGTGCAAATTTTATATCCTTGATCTGCATTATTTATCGTTGATATAGCTCTTCAATGGGAATAACTCTATGCCAAGAAACAGACAGGTTAAAATAACCTGAATAGAAATGAACCAGATAGTTTTTGACATGACCTTTCAGAAAACTAAACCTTAAACTAATGAATGAATGCTCTATATTTGGCCCCCTCTTTTAAATATCTTGAAAGTTCTTGCATTTAAACTGTTAAAAAAAGGGCAAAAATAAAATAAATTATAGCAGTATTGCATATAGATAGCAGATATTTGGTCATAATAAAGGTAGAAATTCCATCTTCTTAAGCAGACTGTTTTAGAAATATCTGTTTCCCAACTATTTAATCTCAGAATTACATACTACTTATATAAAATTTGCTTAAGGAAGTACTTAAACAAATGCAAGCAAATTTTTAGCATACACCTTAGAAGTATATTTGAAAATATGCTGTATTTATTGATTCTAAACAAGGAATTATGTTACACTTAGTTTCTGCATTGTCTTTTATCTTGACTAGTTGTTGGGTCACAAAGAGGTCATCAAGCTGCTGGCTTTGCAACAATTAGTCTTCCATTTCTTTGGATTGTTGTGTAGCAGTTGAAAGATTTGTAACAATGGATAAGCTGGTGCTATCAGATACAAAAATACTCTGTTTCTCTTTTCAATCAGCTCTTCCTCTTGAAGAGTTCTTGAGCAAGATAAGCATGTAATGCAGAGTTTCTATCTTGGTGACATTGGTTATCCTGAAGGGCTGCTATATTATGTAATGGAAAAGGGAGTTACAGGTTCAAAATTAATAGCAAAAGACATATTTGTATGAGTTTTAGAATTTTCCTGATATTCAAACTTTTGAATGTAACTTCCAGACACTGAAGCATAACAAACCCCAACATATTAGAATTGTTATTTAATAGAAAATTTAGTCCTGTTAAGAGATTAAAGATGAGGAAGGTGAGAGGAAATAGTAAGCAAAACTTCTTAAACTGGTAATTCTTTAAACTGTCTTAAAGATTCACTGTTGGGTTTTAAAGTCATTCAAATCACATAGAAGGCTGCATCTATTCACTGCTCTAAGTTATAATTGGTTGGTTCTCACTGCATTTCCATGACTTTCCTTTAGCTTTGTGTAACTTGAACTATGAGAATGTAAAACAATTTTATGTAAAGATGTTCTACTGAGTGTAATCTGTACGTAATATTGCTGTTGCCAATACAGATTTGGTTTGTAAATATCCTTGTTACAGTTTTTTCTTTTCTTATTTTAGCTGTGGATCAGTTGAATGCCTTGTTCTGTTATTAAAAAAAGGAGCAAATCCAAACTATCAGGACATTTCAGGATGTACTCCTCTCCATTTAGCAGCAAGGAATGGGTAAGAAAAAAGTTTTTAAAACACTTAAACTCTTAAAAAATTTTGTGCGTAATGCACTTGAGCTGGCACATTCTGTAATATGTTTGTATAGTTCAAAAAAMCCCTTCATTTTTCACTTTTGAAAACAGAGAACATGGAGGTTAAAATCCATACTTCGAGTATTCAGAAAATAATTGTTTATAAATAGTATGTCATATCCAGAAATATCAGTTTCAGTGCCAGTCATTTTAGTGTTTTTTGTTAATCAGGGCCATAATGATTCTTAAAACAGTGATTGAACAAGGAATGCATTCACCTTCCAGTTAGCTGAATAATGAAAGATTTTGGAGGGCTTGGAGGGGTTCAGAGACTTTAGATTTTTCTCAGATAGTGTCTCCAAGGAAATTTTTACTACAAGGAAAGAAATACAAAGTTGGCCTGCAAAATATTGGGAGAGGGGGAGAAAAAAACCCACAAGCCAGTGAGCAAGTACCTTCTTAAGATCTTATTTCTTGAATTGTAATATGCGAAAACACATAGGGCTGTAAAGGTAATGTTGTCGTCTTCTTTTTAGAGCATGTATGTGTTACAGTAACTGAATTGTATCACAGCTGATACTTCACGTGAGGAGGAGATAGTGTTTAGTGGCTTCTAGGTATGTGTGAGGATTGTTTGTAGGAGAGGAAAGAAGCAGCCAAGAGGTACATGACAAAATGCAGAAATACACACAGGAGACAGTTACGTGGAAATGAGGTATAAGAAATGTGTGAGAGGTACCAAATAAAAAGGAAAAGTAAGAATAAATTCTCAAGGGTAAAGCACTTAGAGTGTTAAAGAATGCTAAAAGACCAAGCAAAACATGAATTAGGAAAAAATACCTCTACTTCCATTAAGGCAGTAATTGTACTTGCTGAAGATATGCATAAGTGTTAAAATGACTGTCTCATTAAATAATGATTTAGTGGTGTGCTGTAAACATGTTCTCTTAAGTGTACATGCCATGGTGAACTTCGTGGGCTTCTGTTAGCTGAACTGTGCTTTTTTGTCTTGAAAGTCTAGTTCATGCAGAACTGAAACTGTTAAAGTAGTGGTTAAGTGCTTCTGCACTTTCTGCAGAAACAGCTATGGTTTTAGCCCTGTGCTGTTGTTTGCTACTTTTGCACTGAGTCTCTGGCGTGAAGATCACTTCTCTTTTGCGCATGCTCAGTACTGTACTCCTTATAAAGTGCTTTCACAGTGATGAATTACAGTGGAACTCCAAGAAGATATTTAGTCTTTGTAAGTGATTTTCGCTGACTGGATTTTAATGTATTCTTTTGTTTATAGCCAGAAGAAATGTATGAGCAAGCTACTGGAATACAGTGCAGATGTCAACATTTGTAATAATGAAGGCTTGACTGCAGTAAGTGCTATTGATTATCATGGTGTTCTTAAAATCAATAAAGAATTTGAAGATTTTAATTTTTAAGTTTTTRTAATCTTACACGTAAAATAAAACTGCTGTGTGTCCAGTGCCATCAAGAATTAAAAGATGTGATCAAAATACCTAAGCATATGGTAGTATTGTTAAAAGCCTCTCTTTATGAAAATGTTGGCAATAATACAGTCAGGTTTAAAATCACTTTTATGAAATATGTATATAATTGCTAAAGGAAACATGTATATCTTCATTTTGTACTTAGATCCATTGGTTGGCTGTCAATGGACGAACAGAATTGCTGCATGATCTTGTTCAGCATGTCAGTAACGTAGATGTTGAAGACGCCATGGGACAGACAGCCCTTCATGTAGCTTGTCAAAACGGACACAAGACAGTAAGTTTCTAAATTGTATGAACACAATGGATTTGTGAAGAACTTGGTAATGCCTCAAAGTTGTTGTGGTWTTTTTATGAACTTCAGACTAGCAATGCACATGATAGGGGTTAGAAGTGTGAAGAATGCTGTTGTGTGTTTTAGTATCGACTGCATACACTTCCATTGGGACAACTTACTCTTGTGGAGGTGATTGATCTCAGTGTTTATGGGAGTTTAGGTGACTTACTGTATACTGTTCAGCTGTTCTGTAGTACTATTATTGGCTTGTTGATAGCAAATTTTTATGTAATGTTAAATGTTTGAAAATGTTTTTCCTTACTTTTCAGAATGTCTGTAGTTCATAATTGTGCCACCTATTGTATGATTTTGAAATCTGAAATGATAATAATACTGTGAGTAAAAAATGAACACAGAGTTGGGTCAGTTACATTTTCAACACTAGAAGTAAAGTTCAAATAAACTCTTCTGTTATTGATCTGTGTGAATAGTTTTTATGCCTGACCTTGCATTAGGGCTGACTATTTATATTCAGAGTACAAGTCTGGATGCTTTACTTGCATTAGAGTCATATAGAGTGATATAAATTGTCTCCAGAACTATTTACTGCTAGAAAAAAATGAATTAGAATTCTGTCCAGATCCTTTCTGGTGTCATTGTCAGTGCTGGATTTTGGAAGAACAAATTCTGAGGAGCTGTTACCTGTAGAATTAGCAAATTTATGCAACTGAAATTTAACAAAAGTTGTTTGAGAGTCTGCTCAAGTGTTTTCATCTTTTAGAATTTGCTTACCTATTTCTTCTAGTCTAGTTTGAGTTTGAAACTTCAGCTTGTGATAAGGCTGTATATGGCTGTCACTAACTTGAGTTTACTTCTCTAAAAAGTATAGTTTTTATTTTTAAATGGTTTGTAGCTCCAGGAGTCTTTGGGATTAGCTGAAGTTCAATAAAAGATATTGTTAAAGTGGGAAGTTCAAAGGAAGCTTTATGAACTCTGATAGTCATGATTTTCCATTTAGGAATTTTGGTCTTGAGATTCAGTATTGCAAATGAAATCCTTCAGTGTAATTAGACATGCATGACACGAAATAGTTGCAAGCCAATAGGGATTTCCACTGCTCTTTTTCCAATGCTGGTGTTTTCTTCTCTTGTAGACGGTGCAGTGTTTGCTGGACAGCGGTGCAGATATAAACAGACCGAATGTTTCTGGAGCAACTCCGCTTTATTTTGCTTGCAGGTTATAAATTCTGAACTTTTGAATACTGTGATAAAAGAGAAAGAATTTTTTTCCCTTTTGCAATAACAATGATTAGAAAGCACAAAATTTAGGAAATATAAAAGATCGCTGGTATTTAGTCTTGTCTCATTTTTGAGTGTAGTTTGGTGTCTTATCTAAATACTTATGTTAGTAGTGCAGGCTTATGTACCTCTTTCTGACAGACATTAAACACAGAGCTGCGCATGTTCTAGCATGAGTCATAAATTGATGACTGCTGAATTATTTTCTGAAAAAATGAATTCTGCCAATTTAGATTATTTTGAGTATATTAAAACCAGAGCCTTTTATAAGGCAAGTTTGGCTATTCCTTAATGTACGTTATGGTATTACAGTGTACATGAAATGTGCATATATGCTTTAAAGTTACAACTTTGAATTAAAATTATATTGTTGCTTTGATTAGTTTGGTTTTCTTCAGAGTTCAGTTTTATTTCAAAATTAATCACATATGATATGTGATTGTTTTTTTGTTTTAATTAGAGCATTTTTGCAATTTGGTAGAAGATTTACAGTTTTTGCAATCACTGTGCTGTGGTTACAGGTTAAATAGTTCACATAAGATTAACTGCTAATCTAAACAAAAGGAGAAATGGACTGATCTGCTGGCCCATTAAGAGTTATGTTCTGGGAGCTGTGGTCTCTGGAGATAATGTATGTTGATTCTTGGCAGTTGAGAAGAAGCAAAGTTGGGAATAAATAGCTGCTAGCCGTGGTGCTTGGTTTAGGGACTGTTATTTACACACACTTTAAAAGAAGTAAGCAGCTTGTCTCGGCTTGGAGGTTTTTCATAAGAAGGGAATGTTGCAAGTAGAGCAGTGATGTTCTTTAGAAATTATCAACTGGAGCAGCTGACAGGGCAGAATGAACAGGGTGTGTACTACAGTGAGCGTGGGAAGAAAGGTCGTAGGTCCCTGATGACAGGGAGGGCAGATGTGGTAGCAGTGACTAGTGATAGCTGCAGAAAGGGTATCAGTATTCAAAGTCTGAGTCTGAAACATCTCTTTTGTCAATGTGTTGGGTTGTGCACTTAGTCTAGAGAATTACAGTGAAGATGCTGCAAGTAGACCATTAGTCTTAGCTCCTTGCTGACCCTGGGGCAAAGTCTGGCACATTAGATTAACCTGTTGGTTTCCTGGGCTAGAAGGACAGGAATGAGGAGAACTCATCTGGGAGCTCTTGAGAGATGTGTGAAGCTACTTCTTGCCTCTCAGTTGTTAATTGTCACTTTTCTTGTGCCCACTTCTGAACTGATAGGTACCTCCTATCGGGTGAGGATGCAGGCAGCCTTGGTATGTTCCAGGATGGCGAATATTCATATACATTTGTGTAAAAGGTGTACTACAAACTAGCTTGAGATACAAGTTTTTTCAGTGAGGTTTTATATCTGTAACCTTGGTTGCTATGTCTTTTGTATCAGTCTTTCATTTCACCCTTCAGATGCTTCTCTATTATTTATGTTTGGCAGTGTATGCAGTAAATACTGATGAAGGCAATAGTCAAGTAGTCTTTCAGTGTGTTTTTAATGAAGTAAACATCTGATCACTAGTACCCAATTTCTCATTTTTTTTAGAAGAAAGGGCTTGGGAAAGTGTTGAGAGGTATAAATAATCTTTGGTCTTATTTTTTTCTAGGCAATGCTGGCATGTTGGAATAGTCGTTTGTGAAATTTTCATCTGAAGGGAATAAGCATCCTATAAAACCTGTAAATAGAATAGTATATAGACTGTGAAATAGACTTTGAATGCAAAAGTAAAACTCATCACTTTTAAAGGCTAGGCAAGACATTTATATGTACTAGTTAAAAGAAATTAGAGCCATTTGAGTGATGTATTGATCTCTTGTGCAAAAAAAGTAAAATTATATCAATAAAAAAATCTTACTAATGTTTTATTGATGGTTAAATCACAAGTGGATTATTTTTTTCCCCGAATCTGGGGAAGTGAGTAGAGAATTCGGTGAAGAGAACTTTCTCTGTGAGGTAAATTAGGGTGTGAATTGAGAAAGAGCTCTCTTTTTGCAGGAAATGCAGCTCTTAGATATTTATGTGGCTAGGCTAAGATGAATAATTTCTGAATGACGAGGGTGACTCTGACTTGATAAGTGGGCCTTACCTCATTTTGCACAGTTCTTTTGCAGTAACTGTTTTCTTCTGGCTTATGTTGGTTTTGTTTGTTAGATGCAATAAAGACAGATTTATGACTCAGAGCATAAATGCTGTATTAACTGTCTGTCTTCTTTTGAATAGCCATGGTCAGAGAGACACTGCACAAATTCTTTTGATGAGAGGAGCCAAATATTTACCAGACAAGAATGGTGTTACTCCACTGGATCTCTGTGTACAGGTATTAAGTTAGCAACACTTCTTCTGTGAACTTCTTTGACTTACTACAGTGTCACCTTATCAGTGTTACCTTTTTTGCTATCCTTTGCATAAGTCTAATGCAAGAATTGATCTCATGAGATAGTTTACAAAACTCCATTTGACTAGAAAGTTTGAGAATTCTTGGTATAATTGTAACAGACAATTTAGGTGCTTAATTGTTGATAAGTTAGAGGTAAAGGAGAGAATTTTTTTTTACCTCAAATAGTAGATTTTCTTTTCTCTTGAAGAGATACTGCTAATAAAAACAGACAAAACTTACGTGGTGCTGACTACTACTTTTCAAAGGTATTTCTATATCTGGGTCAGGAAAAAAGGTCTTACATCTTTTCAACTAAAGCAGCATTTTCAACTACAAAACAGTCTTTCTTGCTTGATACCAAATACTGCTTGTACTGTGTGCTAAAGTGACTTTTCTTCGTTTGCGAATACTTACACTTYTTTCTGTATGATCAGTTGAAGGTCAGTGTGTAAATAACATGAATGAATAGAAGCTTTTGAACCTCTGCTGGTAAACAGACCAGAAATCTGAACTGAAAGCTGAAAAAACCCAAATCACTGGACTGAGTGGACATCACTCTTAATTTGGTGCATGTCATTAGTTTGTCGGGATAAAGTCGAAATGTTCTTATTTTTTTTCTGTATTTTCAGATTATTTCAACCTCAAGTTATTTAATTTCTGAGTCTTCCTTATGTGCCTAAGACTTGCAGTTGAAATAATTGTATGTATGTGCTAGAATGCTGTCTCCAGTACCCGTGGGATATTTTTGGAATGTTTAACTCTGAAAGATTTAATTTATAGTCTGTGGAAGACCTTGATCAAGCTATGTTACTTACAGTATTTCTTTTTGGATATAAGAAACCCTAGTAAGTCCTCAGCTCTGGTCACTGAGAAGTGTCAGGTCACAATACTGTCTCACTACTGACTTGATTGTGAAACTCAGATTTTATTTTGTTATGGGAAAATGACTTACCTTTACCATAAACACACATGGAGTCTGGTCAGTTTCGAGTTTTTCTTGAGCCACAGACCTGTAAGACAGTATATGGAAGGGAAAGTCTAGATTAGATATTAGGAAAAATTTCTTTATGGGAAGGATTGTAAAGCATTGGAGGAGACTGCCCAGGAAGTGATGGAATTGCCATCCCTGAAAGTGTTCAAAAAATTGTGGATAGGGCACTCGAGGACGTGGTTTAGTGGCATACATAGGGGTGGTGCTAGGTTGATGTTTGGACTTGATGATCTTGAAGGTATTTTCCAACCTAAAGGATTCTGTAATTCCATACCGGTGTGTACTTAATGGTACAGTTCTTATTTTTTATGATTAGTGTTTTGAGTTTCTGCTTCAGTCTCCAGTTTTGCAATCCCTAGGGCACTTCTTTATACATAAAAATTCTGTTAACTTTTTTTATGTGTGACTAGTGACACCTGGTGTTCGTTGTTTTGAAGTAATGATCTTACTGTGTTTGAGATCATGCAGTATACAAGTTCATGATGCTAAGTAAGAAAGGAGAAAACAATATGTTTTCTTTTACATCAGGAGTTTTATGCTTACAGGTTTGTTTTTCATAGTAGATACATGTTTTTAGAAGATAGAAATTACAGATTCATAGACTTCTTGCCAACATGATACTACCTTGATCTTGAAGATTTGACTTTCTTACAGATTCTGGGTGATTTTATTTATAATACTTAATTTCTTGGTACCAGAGACAATTAAATTAATCTTTTTAGTGTACCGTTATCACTGAGGTAATGTTAGCTGTCATTTGAAGAGGAGTCTCTGCATTTGCAGCATTTAATACATTTTACGGTCATCTTTCCAGTGTAGGAGTTGATGCATATTGAGGTGTTAGGTGTCCGCTTAAAAATGCGGCYGTGTTAAATAACACTTGATACAAATAAACCACAAAATCAGGTTCTGTTCTTTCCAGGAAACATTTTTTCTCAGAAGGGTGTGAAGTGAGTCTAAGGCACAAGTGGAATCATACTTGTGTATTGATTTAAAAGTTAAATAACTGTTTCATGAGTTTATCCTATTTCTTCCTGTAACAAGTCAGATATGTGCCTTATGAACCTTTAGAAAATGTTTGTTTTGAAGGATTAGATTCCGGGTGTAATTAAGAAGATGCCAGCAAGGGGAAAAGAAACGAAATATTGCATTTTTTTTTTTATCTCTGGTAATTGTTGGCTGAAGTGTTGTTCAAATGTAACTTTAGCTTGGCAAGTAGGAAAATATTTCAAAAACTAGAAAAAAGGGAATGGGTATATTTTGCAGTATACTGAAAAAAATTTTATTCTGTCTTCTCCCAAAAATTTTGAGATCTCTAACTTTGCTACATTATTGAATTTCAAATTATTTTATAATAGGATTTCTCCATTCAGCATTAAAAAAATACTGTAATCCTCAACAGATGTTACTGCCTGTAATAGTCTAACTCTCAATTCTAATGTTTCTTTTATTTGAAATGTTTTTTGAACCATTGCTTTTTAGGGTGGTTATGGAGAAACTTGTGAAGTCTTAATACAGTACCATCCTCGACTTTTCCAGACAATAATTCAAATGACACAGAATGAAGATCTACGGGAGAACATGGTAATACAGTATTACATGTTTTATAGCTGGGGATCTGTGTGTGTGGTGGAGATCTGAGTGCTTGCTACGAGTGTTGTGGTTAGAAGACACAGCCAGCAATTGACTGTCAGTGCTACCACTATGTGTCTTTCTTTCCCCATGGTAAATGTCCAGTCTTCACATAATTTTAAACACAAGAATTTGAGATTAAACGTAGGATCTGTTTTCATTTCGTGTTCTAACTTTGCGTATTTGGCAAAGTGATCTAGACAGTTGAAAGAGCAGACTTGTTGCAAGCTTGAGTACAAAGGTGCTGGTAGAGTATTCTTAGAGCATTCTATGTGTACAATTACTTTGTGTAACAGGAGCTATTTTCCTTCATTTAGTCATTATCTGTAGGCATCCATTCTAGGAAGTGTCTTGAGGCTGCATCATCTAGAATTGTATGAGCACTCCTCTGTATGAAGTTGCCTTGAACAATTAGAGTGTAGAAGATTGCAGCCACAATTGCATTTGATTATTATTTCTGTAGATGAAGCTACTCTGTTTCTTTTGTAGTGGTTCTCCTATGCTTTATTTTATTATTGTGGAGTAGTATAATCTAAAGCAAAGAAAAAGCAAGGGTAAAATTTTTGTTTCTTGATTGTGTAGGGGAGAGGAAGCAGGGAGTGCCTTTTTCCACTTCCAAATATAGCTAGTTGTTGGTTTTTAATACATTATTTGTTTTAAAATGATTGCAAACAATCTTTCAGACTGTAAAAAAAATATTTATGTAATGTATTGGCTGCCAATTCACTAAATTTAGTTTGCTAGATTCTTGACATTTTCGTTTTCTCTGTAACTCCATTACTTCCACTATAACACTGAGGATTTCTAAGTCTATACAGAAACAGTGTTTAAATTTCTGAGACAGGGTTGAGTTTTGCAGTGTGAAATGACAGAGGTGAGACTTCTCAAAGTATATGTTAGATGCATGGGGAGATGCTATAGATGATTAAAATGAAAAGAGAAAGTAGAAGAACTAAAACAATGGAACAAGAAGACCTTCTGTACATTGTAGAAGTGAAGACAGTAAATGAGAAAAATGAATTTTTCACCTGTTTGAGTAGTGGTGGAGGTGTGTTCAAAAACAAGATCTTAATGAAAGGGTATACAAAATATATTAGATAATACGTGTTATAGTTGTGCTTCATTGCCAAAATGTAATCGTATTTTGAAAATGATTTTCTATGGCCAAATCAGAGCTGTTCTGCTCAAAGTCTGGGATAATGACCAGTTCATATTGTCTGGAAGTGATGACGTAAGGAGACTGGATATATGTTAGAAGTCAGGACTCGTATTTTAAGTGTCATGAGTTGTTCTTATGAATTAATAATAGAGGGTTAAGCATTCGGCATTCCGAGCATCCTGTAATGCTAAATATCCTGTAGTACATGTGTTGACACTAGAATGTGCAGCTTTGCAGTGACCCTTGTAAATTATAATGAAACATTAACTGAGGTTAGATTAGGTATTGTACAATATAGATGTACATTATTATTGCTAGATATTAATGCTTGTGTGCTACTGTTCTAAATAGTTGATACATTATTGTTGATCTGATGCTCCTTGACACTATGCAATTCCTTTTATTTTACTCCTTCAGTTGCGGCAAGTTCTGGAACACTTGTCTCAGCAGAGTGAAAGCCAATACCTTAAAATCCTGACAAGTCTTGCTGAAGTTGCTACAACAAATGGTCACAAATTGCTTAGGTAAGTGTGAGGTCACAAGCTGATAAACTGCTTGGTGGTTAGGGCCACTTAGTAGTTTTAATAGGCTAAACTATCTGATGCTCGACACGTGCTGTAGTAGATGGATCTCAAATCTGATTTRTATGAAAGTGCTTGTTTAGATCACTGTCTTCACAAAGACTTCAAGAGAAAAAGTTGGTGTCTTTGTATAGCTGCTGGTATCTAGAATATTGAGTTGCAGAGAAGTGTATTTGTTTTGTTTGGTTAGTTTGGCTATGTCAGCCCTAGGAAGGAAAGCTTTTTAGACAACTATCAGAGAATTTTTTTTTTTTTTGTTAACCCTTCTCACTTTTTCTTCCCTTTCACATCTTTACTTTTCTACATGCTTCCTTAGTGTGCTTGAGAGGGTTTTGTTACTTCAGACACTTGTCTCATATTTGCTTGCTCTGGTTGCCTTCCTTGGCTACTAATATATATATATATATATATATATCTGAGAGAAAAAATTTAATCTTACCATTGTGCTATCTCAGCAGCACAATCAGCAGTTACTTGGGGAGACACAAAAAATAGGCAAGGATGTTTACCTTTGCTTTCCTAGTTTTTGTGGCATCTGTTTGAGGGAGTTTGTGCAAAACACCTTGTCTGCAATTTGTTGGAACACCAGTAACATTTTGCTGTTTTCAAAAACTAGCAGATCTTGGTCTAACCTTTATGCTTTACTAGAAGCTAAGAAAATCTTTACTGAAGAGTCTGAAAGCATGAGTGAAGTTCCTTACTAACATATTTTGGATGGCATTTTGGAAAAGAGAGGTTTAAGAGTGTGTTCTGTAACTAGAGAAGCTTGTCAGCATAAAGGAATATGACTTGGAAAACTTCTTTTTAACTGGGACCGGCTGTCAGGAGCCTATCACTTAGATGGAAAATAAATAGTATCTTCTTACTTCTAGGTGCCTTCTTTTTTCTTCCCCATCAGTCGTGTTACATTTGAATGGAGCTTGTAGATAGCAGGTCAGAAATTCATTACACCATTAATCAGTCTTATTCTGATGATTGTTCGCTTTGATGAATTAGTATAAAAGTCTTAAACTCTTTAAATATTTGGGATTAAAGTGTGTAGACATATTAATGACATTTTGTTGCTGCAAAGATAACTTTTGGAAGAATTTCAGCTGTTGCTGAGCTTCAGTGTGTATCAGTTTAACTTGTAGCATTCCTTTTGGTCTCCAGACTTCCTTAGAACCAGTAGATCTCCCACAAGTAAATTGTGATAGAGTGTAACACCATTCTGCAGGAAAGGGTTTCAAACTTGCTGTGTATAGAGATGTTATTGGAAGTTGTGGTAGCTGGATTACATCATGTGAGGTAGTATTTATTTCAGTATTTTCACATGTAAATTCAACTGTTGTTTTGATTTGATTTATTACTGTTACTGCTCCTCTGTATTGAACCATGCTCCCTCAGTATGGCTGTAGAAACTGTACCTGTGTGCCTGTGTTGTCTCTGAGTTTGAGCTGCTGTGCTTCCTGTATTGCTGCATAGGGGTGGACTAACAGAGGCTGAAGACAAGACGGAGGTGTTGCATTGGGTGAGGACTCATTTCTAGAGCTGCTAGTACTTGGAGTGTCCTGTGGACTCTTATTGGCCCACTTCTCTTTGGTACTTTGTAGTATGTCACAACAGAAATGTGATAGAAAAAGTAAATAATTCCAAGACACAGTTTCACAGACACAGTTTTGCAAAAACTGTGTCTCTCTTCTCTCCAGCTCTGTTTCCAGTCAGAAGTAGTGAATTTCTGCTTCAAGAAATGTTTCTCAGTTGCTTTGTTATAAACAGAATGAGGGTTAAGGTAGTACTTGGTGAATGTAGATACTCTGAGCTTGGACCTCTTTCCTCTCTCTCCTTCTTCCAACAAAAGTATGTAAAATGTACCCTGTACATGAAAACCTCCAATAATGATATTCTTGCATGGCTGAACTAATATAATCTCTATTACCTGGGTACTAACCCTCAGCCCGTTGCTTTTGGGTTTGTCTGTTGTTTAGTTCAAAAGTGTCTAAAATTGATTTTTGTAATGTTTCTAGCAAGTAGCCAGGAGTGCCACTCAGCTTCTGCCTGATGACTTCTGCCTTGAGTATGAGCAAGGGCCCTGTTTCAGTTAGAATTATCTTCATCATGTATTTCCGTTTTCCAAGAAATAATAGAAGTGTGACATGATTTGATCTTGCTGGTGCAGATTAGGCCTAGCTGAATGTTTGCAAATGTGCCAGTAGGAGTTTCAGTAAACTATTAAAAGCAGTATTAAAAGGTTTTCCCGTATATGTGGGTCCTCATCCTGGAGACCAGGAGGTTTAGACAGAATTTCACCAAGAAAACACCACTGCTAGTGTTTTTTTTGCTTTCTTTTTTCAGTAGTTAAGTTAGCTTCTTGAGTTAGCTTCTTGTATTCATAGATTCTTTTGGTAAATAAGCAAAGATTTTACAAATGCTAATTTTTAGCTGTGACCAGAGCTTCTGGTAATACAGTTACAGATTGCCAGTCAGGAGATTTTCTTTACCTGGTTAAAAAACTTAACATTCCTACTGTAGCACTGTTTACTCTGTGTGTTCCTTTCTTGTATTGATTTACTGAAAACTTAACTGGTTAAGGTATAAATTGTGACAAGAAAGTCATACTTTGTATGTTGGTTTGGTAAAATTCATAGTACATTGCTTTTTAAAGTTAACTCACAGTCATTAAAATGTAGTGCTGAAAACAAATCGGTCTTTTGCTTTTACTGATGACATAGGGTGAATGAGAACATAATAAAGCTGCTCTAGTGCTACAACCAGCTGTGTTTCAGGTTTTACGAATTAACAGATTATTAATTGCAACAGAGGTTTACAGCATCCTATAAGATGTCAGTTTTCTGGTGTTTACTGATCTTATGGCTAAGAAGCATGCTTTTAATTTGCAAGCACTTTCTTTAAGGATAGAATTGAATATATACTCATTTCTATAGTATTTATAAGTTAGTAGCTTTTCATAGAAAGAGAATTAATTTCTTGCAGTTCGTTATGCATTCAAGACAGAAGAATTCTTACTACTTGGAGCTTAAGAAAGAAAACCAAGTTGAGTTTGGTGGAGAATGTTCTGCTTGTGCATAAAGTCATGAATATCTCCTATTCTGCACTGTTTTGGTACAGAGTTCAGTATTGGCCAGTTCAACTAAGGAGACATAAAACTTTTAGTATATTTGTTGGATAAATAAATAACACAATGGTGGTTTTGTTTAGTATCTTTTAGATTATGTTTTTCTTGAGTAGAAATAGTGGCATTCTTACCACCCTGATCCCTTGTCTGGCTGAGGTAGTTAATGGGCATTTAGAATAATAGCTGGTGAGGATGGGCTGTGGCAGCATATCGGATTAGTCAGAATGCTTTTGCCATTGGATGCTCTCTTTTCTGGGTTGAAAAACATTTTCATCTGGATATCCCAATTTATTTCCTGCAATGAGATTCTTACAGTAGTAAGTTGAATTTCCTCCCCGTGGTTCATAAGAAGTGTTTGTGTCCATGAAAACAAATGAAGTACTTTGCAAGATCTAGAATTTGCAGTTCTTACTTCTAGTTAAAATTACATGTACATGTTAGTAAAATTATAGTGCTTATATTTGACTTCTGGAGCTGGTGCAGGAAATGAAAGTTAAAATTCACTCGGGTTTGACGCTTAGGGGTTTTTTTCAGCATACGTATCAGACCTAACCATTAGATTGCTTACTCCTTAATATACTAAATTGTCTCATGTAGGAAAAGAAACTTAAACATTTAATTTTTTCCCCCCAGCTTGTCAAGTAATTATGAAGCTCAAATGAAGAGTCTCTTAAGGATCGTGAGGATATTTTGCCATGTCTTTCGCATTGGCCCATCCTCTCCCAGTAATGGAAATGACATGGGCTACAATGGAAATAAAACTCCAAGAAGTCAGGTGTTCAAGGTCAGAAAAGTATATGATGTTGTTAGGAAGATAGACGTTAAAGAGATGAATTTCACAAAGCATGCATTCATTAATCAGACATCTCATGAACAGGAAGTAAGTTTGGTTGATGTCCCTATCCCTTCTTAAGTTAAACCTACCTCTCTCCTTCTCCTGTGTTATTTTTTCCCACTGAATTCATTTAACCACTGATGCACATCTCATCTTCTGTTTTCTGTTTATTTCTTGTTTAATAGATTGTTTATTAGATTTGAAGGTTTAGTTACCTAGTTGATTTTGGTAAATTTTGTTTTTGTTTGTGTTATATAAGAGTGTAGTAATCTCAAAATATAGTAATATTAATATAAAAGATTATATTAATGTAATTTCAAAATGGTAGTTGGATATTTGCTGAGAGTTCTGATTGATAAGGTTTATCCGGCTTCACAAGACCAATGGAAAAAATCGAATTCTTGATCTCTTTGTTGTTTTCACTGTGATCATGAAGTCTTTTCCCAAGTTGTTATTGGATTTTATTATTACATGCTTTGAAACATATCACCTCACTACTACTCTTGCAAGATTATTGATTTATATCTGTTTTCAAACACATGCTTTAGGTGCTTGCTGTTTATAGGTTTAATTTCTGAAGATGTTTGGTTTTTTTATGTTTGTTTGTTGAGGAATCCCTCTGTAGAAAGTCATAGATTGCCTTTTTGTATAGAAGTCCCAGTCTCCTGTGTGCCACTCAGTCTTCATTGGATATACAACAGCCATACTCTTCAGAGCACCTAATTAATAAGAACTGCAGGGTGATCTCTTTTTTCCTCCTATCTTCCTCCATGCTCTTACACAGCACAGCTTGTATCAACAAATTTAGATGCCAGTCATTACTTGTGGATTTTCCTTAACCTTTGTGTTTCTTCCTCTGTGTTGTGAAAATAGTATTTTGAAATTACTGCAATTGTTTTGATGATATATGTTCATCAGGTTACTTCTAAGGGCTTTTAAGATGGAGCTATATTGATAAGATCATGAAAGATGATAACCTTAATTCCTGTTTATTTAGTGAAGTATCTCAGTTTTTGTTTAAATTTCTTCTCTTGGAAAGAAGAAGAGCATTAAACTATTAAAAAAAAACCCCAAGCATAAATGTTTGTTCTTCTGGTAGCAAAAGAGCTTTAAGAACAAATTCGATTTATATGATGAATGTAAAACTAGTGCTTGAGTCTGAAAAATACTGTGTGCGAAATATAATGCATTGTGCGGTATGCAGTGTAATAATTGTCCTTTAAAGTTGTTCACTAAAATAGGGCTAGATTAGCACATTGTGGGTTTAACCAGAATTCTGTTTTTTAAAAAAAAAAGCCCTACCCAAATCACAAGAATTATTTTATTAAAGGCAGCACTTTCTAAGAGTTTCAATGAAAATTGCTCTAAGTATACCAGATTAAATAACAAGCAAATGTTAAACACACTTCATACAAGAACTATCTTCACTGAGATATTCTGCTACCTAGCCCAAAAAGGTAAAAAAATGAAGGTTTCCAGCTTTTCAAATCCATGTGATTTCAGAACTCAGTATAAAATAAGCAAAGGCATTCAATTGCAATTTGAAAAAGAAATTGTATTTCAGTAGAATCACTTATCTGTGTGCCACAACTACTTTGTATGATGAAAAAAATGTTTCTTAATTTACTGTGGAGTTAAGTCTTGGGCAGTAGACTTATATTAAACAACTGCCACAGTTGTCCCAGAAAATATCAGTAATTCTTACTTGTGTGGAAACAATGTATGTTTTTAATAAATAAGCAAAATGTATACTACTGTTGCATTAGCTAACAAAGCAAAAATTTCAGGATGGTTTAAAAGTTACTATTGCAATTGTTATAATTTATTTATTTAGGAGGTTTATAAGTGAGGCAGCCCTTCAGTAGGGCCACTGTTGTGTCCATGGTATTTTAAAGATTGATTTAAATTTCAAACTCAAAAATATAAAAGTGATGATGAGAACTTACTGTTGTTTGAGAATGGGCACACAGGTCTGGCAGTGCTAAATTAATCTACAGTTTTGGTTGGTTTAGTCTGCTCTTCCCTGAATTTACGGTGACTGGGTAGTGGGAGATGAGATACAGTGCTGAGTGAATTGGGTGACTTCCATTTCTCTCTTATTCCAACCTTTCCTTTTGCTTTTTTGTCATTCCTTTGAAAATATGTTTGTGATGGTCTCTTACCTTTTGGGAGGAGGTAAAAAAGACCTGACTTTTCGTAATGCTTTGTTAAGTTTTTCTGTATTAGTGTACTGATTGAACATATTTGAAGAGTTGTCACTGTAATCTAGCTGGGAAGAGATGAAAAATGTGAGTATTCTTGATCTGAGGCTACTGAGGAATGTTATTGCTTGACAAGGTCAAGAAAATCACAAGACTATCTGTGCTTTATTGAAATTCCCTGTGTGTGATTCAGGCCTATACAGATGTTTTAAAGTGAAAGCACTAGCTAATGATTCATGTTCTTGTACTGATCCTGTAACATACAAAAGAATCATTTAATTCTATCTCCCAAGCTTGAAACATGCTGCTGACTCAAATGAGATCTCACCAGTGAGAAACTTTGAGTAGTAATTTTGATGAAGTTTACGTTCATTACTTTTTCATGTATTGCTCTTCCAATTGCTGTTCAGTGTGATTGTATATTAGGGAAACTTGCTGCAAAATTTCTTTCTAGTTGAACAAGCTTGGGAAGCTCTTAACATTTTTTCCTTGTTTCAGATACTGTTCTTTTCTAGAATTGAGGTAGCTCCTCAGCTGTGACAAAGTTACTCCATGGATTAGTGATCTCCTGCACCCTCTATCTTAAAAAGCTATCTGGCATCTGGCAAAAGATTTTTGCGCCAATGTTACAGTTTGAATATGGATTTGGTTACCGATGTCTTGCTTTCTAGATGGGTAAAGAGGAAGGCATTGCATAGGTCAATTCTTGCATTTGGGAGGTAAGGTGTGCAGCTGTAAAAGCTTGATCCTCGATCAGCCTCAGTTGTGTAATTCCAGAGAAATTTTTCCAAACTGTAAAATATGAAAACTGAAGTTTGAATGGAGGTCTGTGTTTAATGTGAGGTTCATGGTAAGAATTGACTGAAGAAAGCTGACTAGTAGTTTGGAAAAAACGTTGCTAGTGGTTTGATTGAATATGTCCATATGACACTTGATAAGGTCTGGCCATGTATGCTAAAATGAAATGCTGACAGTCATGGATATGGAGGTGATGGGCAATATTTAGTGGTGTTTTATATCCTGAAGTTGGACTAGAAAGAAAGAAGATGAAATGCTGAAGCTGCTATGCTTGACTACACTTTTAAATGAGTTTATGATCAGAAGCTGTGAAGAAGTAGCTTTGGAAAAACAAATCAGGTGGAAAAGTTATGAAAGGTGTGCTAAATCTGTGGGAAATAAAAGATAAAACACAAGGTATCAGTAGTAAAACAGTGTCTGGCAAGCTAAGCATTGAAAAGTTTGGGAGAAGAAAACTAGATTTTAGTGTTCTAGTAAATAACTACCTAATTTCTTGTGAGTTACGTATTAAGAGTACAGCTGCATTTAATTCTCCTGTGTATTCAATTAATCTTATTTTCCATTAGAAAGTTTTTTTATATTATATTTTGTAGTAAAGGTCTGCCAGGTGGGTCTTGGAAATGAGGATAACCTGGTCCTGTATGGCAGACATTCATGTAGAAAATGTTACCTCTGATGGAGGTATTTAGATCACCATCTAGAGAAATGTGTGGTTGCTAGAATACTGGTCAAAGCCTACCAGTATTAGAGATGAGGCTGGCTTTCCCCCACATCTTATTGGGAAAAAACGGAAGCATAATGGTGAATTTCAGCAGAATTTTTTAATACACAGCTCTTATGAGAAGTGTATTGTGAATTTATTSTGTATTGAGAGAGTGTCAGCTATGAGGTGCGCTGACAGTGCTCCAGATAGTGCAGACTTCTGGTACAGCGAGCTCTGAGCAGATCTTTATTTTCAAAGGCAACTTGAGAATACGAGAACATAACTTTCAGTGTTTGCCAAGTCTTGGAATGTTTTCATGGGTGAAGTCAGATTACCTCCCTGTAGGATTCACATCCGTGTGCTCACTAGACTGTAGGCTTGTGAAACACAGGCCCTTAAACACCATTAAGGGACAACAGTAAGATTTTTTTATGCTCATGAAAAAGGTCTCAGGTCTCATTCCTTTTTCTCCTCTGTAGTAGGCCTGCACCTCAGAGCAAATGTGTCATGATGGAATTGTACCAGGTTTCAATTATATTGGTTTTAAGCTGGTGGTAGTGAATAAAGAGTGCCTTTGTTAAAGTAAAATAAAATGTAGAGCTTTAAAATTTTATATGTGATTCTGCTGATACTTGTTTCTATGTTGTAAAGTCAGATGTTAGTGACCCTTACTCTGAAACATCTGAGGTACTATCAAAATGAACTGTATGAGTTCACATTATGCATAAAGCACATTGTAACTAGTTATATGCATGAGCCTGAATCTCAGTGGTGTTTTCTGGGGTTTCCTCCATCTCCTTGGTAGAGGAAGCTTCTTTGACCAGGTCCTTAAAATAGAAGTCACTCTCTTACTCTAGAAACTCAACTTGTGTATTATTGTTTCTCTGCTTGACTGCAGCAGTTGTCAGGCAGTAGTGTGCTGTGTAACAACCGTGAAGCCAAATTCTGTTATATAGTTCAGTTCTATAGTTCTTCTGTAGTTCTTTCTAAATTAGTTTATCTTTCTTCCATCTGCTGCATGATTATTTTCCTTCTRTATGAAATTTTCTCTTTGTGCTCTTTTGCTACAAGTACAGGATTTTTTATGGGTATTTGACTCGTATCTCTAACATGACCTCTAAAGCATCGTTTAAAGCTTTAAAATATGCGTGATATTTATTTGCCCTATGAGGATTATAACATCATTAATATTATCTAATGTCAGCATGTTCCTTTTTTGTCTGTTTTTTCATGTGTTTATTGAAGCCGCTGGAACTGCTCTGGCATTCTCTGGATGAATGGCTTGTTCTGATAGCCACGGAGCTGATGAAGAACAAAAGGGATTCTGCCAACATTACCTCTCTTTTACTGAAGCAAAAAGGGCCAGATCATCAGGATGCTACTCCTGCGCCTTCTTTTGCCACTGCAGGAACTGAGGGAAGAAAAGACCTATCCACTGATGCTGTTGAGTTAAAAACATACGATGTCGCTGGGAAGCAGGAAGCTTGTGCTGATTGCCAGGATGTTATCTCCATGACAGCAAACAGGCTGAGTGCTGTCATTCAAGCCTTCTATATGTGCTGCTCCTGTCAGATGCCTCAGGGGTAAGGATGGGATTCATTTTTGTTACCCAATCCATTATCGTTTTAACATCATACATACTTTCATAAAAGAATGTTGGTGCTGACCACATTGTATTAATGACAGTCGAGGCTATGCTGTTTAATGCTTTCACTTGTTCAGTTATTTGAATGCTTTTATTTTTTTTTCCTGGCTTTAATGGCACCAAACGGCACTGCAAATTTTCTGTAGTGCTGTTGCCTGTGGATGTAGCTTCACTGGGGCAGATTTTGTATTCAATGTCTAATGGCTCTTTGTAACCATGTAGTATACTTGTAGGTAGTAGAATTTTGATATCTTGAAACTTAGCTGTATTTGCTGTTGGTACTTAATGTGAAATTAACCCTGAATTCAATGTGATTATCCATCAAGAAGAGCTGTAAGCTCAGGAAAAGTGAATTATCTTCGTGTATGAAAATGATGGCTGGGGTGAAACTTATTTGACTATATTGTATATAACAAGGAAGGTTCAATCTCAAAGTAATGCTCACTTGGAATCCTGTCCCAGGCTGGCAAACATAGTTTTGTGTGGAACACATGGTACAACTTAGGTGAATTTAACGTTATCAGTCTCTGGTTTAAAAAGGAAGCAAGTGTGACCACTGTAACTGAGGTCTTAGTCTGTCCAAGATTGTTATGGACTATATTTGGTGAACTTGCAAGGAAAGGATCCTTTGGCCCTTGTGAGTGGTGCATTAGGCAAGTATGATGATATTAAAAGCTCCCTGAAGAATCTAGAAGCAAGGGTCCTACTCCATGACAACTCTTGGTTATTTCTAGTCACCATAAGGTTTTTTTTATTCCACTCGGTTTGGTAGAGAAAGAAAGCTTTCCAGTTGGCCAGTAGTGTTTGTCTGGGGCATACTCGTCTGTGGATGGTCTGGAAGATGATTGGTCATTGACATTTTTGTCTTTTCTATTAGTTTGTTATGAGATCTTAATGCTGTTGAATATTTAGTTTCATGATGACTAGTTAAACGACATAATTTTCTATTTGTGTAGTATTTTATTTAAAAAAAAGCAACAATTTATGAAATTCAAATTCTTTTCAATTTCACTAACCAAAACCATCTTATAATTTTTGAACAGGATGACATCACCTCGTTTTATAGAATTTGTTTGTAAACATGATGATGTCCTTAAGTGTTTTGTTAACCGGTAAGCTTCAACAAATAATGGACTTTGTAATTCACCCCTCTGTTTCCTACCCCACAATAATTCATTTTTGCTTCTTACTGAGTTATTTTTTTAGGTTGTTTTAGGTGATCTATTTGTAACATCTGTGAAAAAAATCTATTTCACAGAGCAACAGAATAATTTCTTTAATGGATTCTTTCCTTATTCCAAATAAAGCCTTCCCTTTTGAGGCAGATGAAAACTTTCATTCTTCCTCAAATGTGTGGTGACTTAAAGGAGTCCAAACCATCTTTGTACAGTTGGCTGTTTCCAGAGTTTCTCTGGGACTGCCAGGTTTATCACCTTATGCCTGTGTGGAGAGCTGCTTCTAATCCTCCCATGTTTAACAGATGAGGTAGTATAAGTTGTTTGGAAACAAGAGCTAGGAAAAAGTGGTGAAATAGAAGAATCTCTTGGAACTTTTCTATATGATTAATTGCATTGTTTCTTTATGTAGACTTTTTGTATCATGAAGCATTATTATTATTAAATCTCTAACAGGCTCCTAACCTATTTTTCTTTCAGAAATCCCAAAATAATTTTTGATCACTTCCATTTTCTTCTTGAGTGTCCTGAACTAATGTCCAGATTTATGCACATCATAAAAGCTCAGGTAAATGCCAGGAGGTGCTTGGTTACAACTTCTGTGAATATACAAAGGGTGTTTAGTTTAAAAATAATATTTAAAGAAAATCTATTTGAGGAGGATGAAAGAATTAAGTGTGGCCTCTAGTGCTTCTGAATCTGGGATGTTGAAAGATCATATTTAACAGACATGGCAGCCAAATTTCTGTACTCATAATTCTTTAAAATACATGTGTGAGTCCATTTGAGATAACCAATATTCGATATGTCTTTTAAGTCAAACTTTCCATTAAACGGTTAAATTTGTATTTTTAAATCTATTTGTGCACATCTAAATAGATTGAGCTTTAAAATGCTTTACTTTTCCCCTAATTGACTTATATTTTGAGACAAAGTAGAGGATAAATACACCACTTGTAGCTGATTTGGTCATAGTTAATTAGTGACAGCTCCTTTAGTGAAACATCATGTTGTCTTGTTACCATTTGCTCTGTTTCCTACCATTTATTTTTTTTGCTTTGCTTCTTTTTTTATTCGAGTAAAATCATAAACTTTCCTCAGCTTGACATGAAACATGAGTTTGAGATGAAAGAGTTACTCTAGGGAAGACTAGTGTAGTTACATGGAAAAACTGACCCCCGTGCAGAAGTCTGCTGCTTTACGTAACACTTTAGTCTTAAGCATCTGCCATGTTTTTCATTTTTTACCTTTAAAAGGTTGTGATTGTCCATGTGTTGCTCAGGGCCAGAGTTGTGGATTTGTTCTCTTACAAGTGAAGATGGTGTTTGGGTGATAATAATCTACTTCACTTAACACACACTGGTTGACTTTTGCTTTGTTCTCCATTAGAAAGATTCCTTACATTAAAGGAATTTTGCTCAACTATTTTGGTCAAATACAGAATTTGCTGAACACAAAGGTAAAATTCCTCTACCCAAGAAGAATACCTCCCTCAATAATTATGTAAGATCTGTTCCAAAAGCTTTATTTCCTTAGTTGTGAACAGTACAATGCTTTTATTTTTAAAGATAAATTGGTTTTATTAATCCAGTTTCGTTTTTGGCATGTAATGTAGGTGTATTTATTAATTTTTTCGTTGAAACGTTGTTTTTGAAAGTCATTACTGATGAATAATGAAGAGACCCTGAGAACTGATACCGTTTGTTAGATCAACTGATGTATATGCTGTGAATTGCAGTGGATGAGAAAGGCCATACTTGTGTCATATCCATCTTGAAAGAGCTGCAAAATTGCAATCTAAATACTGAGTCAAATAAGCTAGAACCTTCTCACCTAGGAATTGCTTTGTACGGTTTCTGGTTCCTTTGGGCTGTTTTATGTTGCCAATGAACTTTACTACAAATAGGGTTTGTTCATACCACTTGTTCGTCTGTGCTCAGSTGTGGTTGATTATCAGTAGTTTAACAGAAGCCTGTGACTTCCTTCTTGTCTAGATTCCTTCATGCCCTCTCCTGACCTGTAAGAAGTTTTGTGCTGTTTTTCTCTTATGTGGAAAACTTTGATAGCAATTTCTGGATAATGGGTGGTCCAGTCTTTCTGCAGACCCAACTTCAGCATACCAAAAACTTCAGCAAGCACTCAAGGGCTTGTCTAGTCCTTTCCTCCTCACAAAATACTGTATAGCATATTGGGGTAACTCTGCACATCTCAAAAATTACTTGAGAAGTCTACATAACCACTTGCTTATAAGAGAGGAGTTACACAGGGGAATGCATCTATCTAATCTGGTTTGCACCTTGTTTTGTAGCCATTTAAAGATCGCTGTGAGTGGTTCTATGAACATCTGCACGCCGGGCAGCCAGATTCGGACATGGTGCACAGGCCTGTCAATGAAAATGACATACTTTTGGTTCACAGAGGTATTGTGTTATAAATGGAGTTAGTGTGTCTTTGAAATGTCATGAATTAAGGTCAAAAAATTAATTGGTGCTTGGTATTTAGATTCTATTTTTAGGAGTAGCTGTGAAGTTGTGTCTAAAGCAAATTGTGCAAAACTGAAGCAGGGGATTGCTGTGAGATTTCATGGAGAAGAAGGCATGGTGGGTAAAGTTGCATGATTTTCTTTTATGGTATTTTCATATTGAAATAGTAATTCTCCTTCACAAGTATTGTTTTGAACTAAACTGTACTTTAAAATTACTTTAAAAGAAATATACGGTTACCCAGCATAACTGTGCAGTGGAAGTTCTGTGTGCTAATATGTTTTATTCTTTTGACATGCAGGGACAGGGGGTGGTGCGTGAATGGTTTGATATCTTATCCAGTGAAATAGTAAACCCAGATTATGCCTTATTTACACAGTCAGCTGATGGTATGTCTCTGTCTTCTTTCTTGTCCTAGTTTTGGGGGTGTTGTCTTTTATAAAAGTATTTTTATAATCAAAAAAAAAAAGTCACTTAATTGGTTTCAGAATATAAGATTGTTACTTTTTAAAAGCAACACTGACAGAATTGATCCTGTATATACAGAAATGATCTATTCATTGTACGTTTTTATAACAACAGGTGAAATATTTTTCCTAATTTGAAGTTTCCTTCTCTTCTGTAAGAGAAGAGTGAATTGTTGGTTTTAATAAGTCTGTGCTACTTCTGCCTGGTAGTAGAAGGACATAACACTTTGAGAGCAGTATATAAAGTGCTTTCATTTCTTCTACATCTGCAAGGGAACTGTGGAGGTATTCCTTTATTGTCTTTTAGAAATCCATAAATTCCATCAGCTAATTTTTGTTGTAAACCCAGTTGTTGATCTCCACAGGTGTCCCTTGTATTTGACTTTCTATCTTTTGGGTTCTTTGTATAAAGCAAGTGTTTATTAATGAAAGATTTCACATCATCACCATCAGTGATAAATGTTTTGTTTTCTACCTTACAAAGTCTTGGAAAGTGGCAAGGGTCAACTGTAAAGGCATAGATTATTTCATGAAAGCTAAAAGGGAAAGTTTGGGTGTATCTGTTTGAAGTAGTCTTTTCCAAGGAGATCAGGACTGGACTGTCTCCTGCCTACATCCGGCTTGGAGATAGATGAAAGGAAGTAGATACATTCTGATCCTTCCTTTGAGCGTGTTCACAAGTCGATAGAAGCAAAGCCCATTAGAATGAGTAAAACATGTATATAGCACTACAGTAAGATGGAAGATCAAATTTAGGAGTTCATAATTACCCTTTTGTTGATGATAATTATTCCAGAATAGTGCCTTGGAGAGTGGCTAAGCAGTATCATTGTAATAATGTATCATTACATTCTAATACATTTCTTTCTGACGTCTTTTTTTGTGTAAGCAAAAAACCCTAATAGACTTCCAGAATCCTAAAATATAACTCCTGCAGTGGTTTCAGATGCTTAGTGTGTTTGATAAATAAAAACCTCACTAAAAAAAAGTAGTGGAACCTGGTAATCTTTTTATTTTATAGGAACAACTTTCCAGCCCAACAGCAACTCTTCTGTAAATCCAGATCATTTGAACTACTTCCGTTTCGCTGGCCAGATCCTGGGACTGGCTCTGAATCACAGGCAGTTGGTGAACATCTACTTCACGAGGTCATTCTACAAACATATTCTTGGTATGATTTTATTAACATCCTGTTTATTAGTCATAACAGTTGTCTGAGTAGTAAATATTTTCCTTTTTTACTTTTGTGTGTGTGTTAAAAGTAAAAAAGCCTTGGAAATTAATGTCTAGCTAGTCTTTTATGTGCATCAGACTCACAACAATTCTTTGCATCACAGTTGTGAAATTCATCTGTTTATCTGTTCTGCTGTGTAGTGTCATTTTTGAGAAATGAAAATAATTGTTCCCTAGTTAACTTGGGACAGACAAAGTTGGGAATGTTTGTGAACTCTGGCAAAAATCTGTCAGGCGTTCCTGATTATGCCTGAAGTTCTTCACTTGTGCAATGGTTTTAACAAGGTGAAGCTGTACTGTTGCAAACTTCCCTGCCTASCCACTCCAACAAGTACTACTTATTTCCTGAAGTAGGGTTTCAGAACTAATGCAGGTTCATCATGTCTCCTTAACGAGGGAAGTTAATTCATATGCTTTTACTGTAGTATTCAAGAGGATGGGATAGAAGTTTTTATAAAAATGCAGCTTTTTTTTTTTTAGTAGAGGAGAACCTCTGTTAGCTGGTAGTATCTGTGGTCTGGGGCTCTTCTCTGCTCTTCTTTGAGACACCTTTGTGCCTCATGATTTTTGGATATGATGCCCCTCTTCTGCATGGTCATGAAAAAACTTTTTTGTGAAGGTGTGATGGAAGGGTAAATTCCCTGTGCATTCTTGTTACTCTTCCAAGTACATAAATTTATTTGCGGTTGCACACAGAATTTCCTTTAAGTCACTGTTCTTTAATCTTCTTTGGAAGTATAAGATAGCATGATGGTTTTCTGTAATCATTTGATATTTGCTGAGTCCTTTGATATTTGCTGAGTCCAGGACAGATGAACTGTTAATTTCAAGTTTACTGTTCATCTTCCCTGAAAGTGTTCAGAGAACACTGTTGCAGTTTTTTAAAGGTGCAGGCTCAGCCACCTTTGTCAAGCTATTCTTCACAGAGGAGTGTATTTTACTTCTCTCCCTCAGTACTACTTTCTGCTATGGGAGAGTGACTCTGTGCTGGGCAAGAGGCAGTGGAGGACAGCCAGTCTGCAGCAGCACCGTGTTGGCAATACTTCATCAGGCTTCCCTAGTCATTGATCTTCACAAAGGAAAGTGGTTCTGAAGAAGTATCATTGCGTGGCACAGTTTGGTACTGACTTAAGTCACTCTGACATCAAGATAGTCCTGAGTGAACAGAAGAATTGCAGATGATTTTGGTTGGAAGGGATCTTAAAGATATCTTGGGCAGGGACACCTTCCTCTACACCAGGTTGCTCAAAGCCCTGTCCAACCTGGCCTTGAACACCTTCAGGGATGGGGCATTCACAGCTTCTCTGGGCAACCTCTTCCAGTGCCTCACCACCCTCACAGTAAAGAAATTCTTCATAATACCTAATCTAAAACTATTCTCTTTCAGATTCAAGTCATTCCCCCTTGTCCTATCCGCCTTGTAAAAGTCCCTCTCTAGCTCTTCTTGTAGGCCACCTTCTGGTACTGGAAGGCTGCTCAGAGGTCTCCCTGGAGCTTTTTCTTCTCTAGGCTGAAACAAACCCAACTYTCTCAACTGTCTTAATAGGAGAGGTGCTCCAGCCTTCTGATGATCGTTGTGGCTGTCCTCTGGCCTTGTTCCAGCAGGTCTCTGTCCTTCTTATGTYGGGGGCCCCACAGCTGGGTGCAGTACTCCAAGTGAGGTCTCATGAAAGTGCAGTAGAGGGGCAGAATCATGTCCCTTGACCTACTGGCCATGCTGCTTTCATTGTTATGAATAGCACTCACAGACTAATTTCCTTGTGGTGTATTCACAAAAAAGAAAATCTTATTTTTCTGCTGTTCAGTGACACCTTGAGAATACTGAAAAATTGCTCTTGTCACCTCTTTGGGAAATGACTAGTAATGATTTTGGGTTCTTTACTAGTTTGACTCGTGATGATATGCTTGATTTGTTGGTTTCTGAATTGACAAGATGACCTCTCACTTGTTTCTTTTTTTCCTTTTGCTAGAATAACTATTGCAAACCAAGCAGCAGTCATAAGTCTCTGTTAATAAGGTCTCACCAGTCTTTGTAAGGTCTTGTCATTCTGTTTTACAGGCATCCTGGAACTTTCTAGAGGTTTGTACACATCCAACTTATTAAAGTTCAAAAGGTTCACAATTTTTTGTCACTTCTTGTTGCTTATCAGACACAAAGAACTGGAAAAATTACACCTCCACTTCTCAAAGTACTTGCTTTTTCTGCCTCAATCATTGTGATGTATTTGAACCTTTCCAAGGCCTTTTCCATCAGCTTTGTGCATCTCCTATCTTCTTGCTTAAGGAATGAGAGTTGTGCAGCAGTGGATACTCCTGAGTGGTTTTTGTTTTGTTTTTGCCAACTGTTGTTCATACCAAATGCAAATTACCAGATTACAGACATGAAAATTCCCTTCAGCTACTTGTCAGGCTTTAAGTAAAGAAGTATGAAATCTTTTGCAGTCTGAGACTCTTTTCTTTCCTTTGGTTTCCCACCTTGCACTGAGATCCTTGTTTTCTGTAGTGAAAGTATATCCATCTGTTGATGGCACTGAAACCACCAGTTCTGTACTAAGACTTTTTGTATCTGAGGAACAGTGTGAATCTCTTTCAAAGGAACTCCTGTTTTTAGTCAACAGACATGATGTGCCTTAATTAGAAACTGAAACCTGTATGAACAAATGTGGCTACTTTTTTTGAGACTCAGGTGGGTGCATTACCTTTTTCCGCTGTGGTGAATTGAGATCTTTCTGCAACAATATCTGGTAGGCAAGGAAAGATCACCAACTTAAGTGATGACCCAGCTAACGCACAACTAATGTGCTTTAAAAGGTGTTAGATACGTAGTGTGCATGGGTTTTTTTAATGTGTGCTTTGAAATCAAACATTATTCCGTAGGTCTGCATGTTTATTAAGGCTGCACTCTATTACAGATGTAGCACAGGCAGAAGTAGTCAGAAATTAATAAGGCCTTTTAGGTTTATTTTTCTCACGCTTCTTATCTGTCAGCCTTCTGCTTGAACAGGGGAGGAGAAGATAGTTTCTCTAGTGCCGTTTTCCAGTTATTTTGTATTTCTTTAAGGACATGATTACTTTCCTGTTTGTAAAAGGAAACTTCCACCTCCAGTTTACAAAGACAGATAGCAGATAAATTCTTAACTGTTCTATCTGCTTTTAGATTTCATTCCACTCTATAATGGAAAATACTCCTTGAAATGGCATAAGCAAAAGTCAAAATTAATTTCTGGGTCAGTGTATTTTGAACTGGAGGCCTTAAAGCCTTGAATAATTAATGAGCTTGTCTCAGAGCTTACCTGTAGTATCTCTTTGAAGTTCTGTCTTGCGCAGAAATACCTGCTTCTCACAATTATGTTAAGATAGATTTCTCTTCCTTTTCAAACTACAGGTGCCTTAAGGGTATACAAGGGAAAGATACATAGTATTTTGTGGGATTCAAATTTTGTCCTGATAAATCTGATGGAGTTTCTTTATAACTGTGTGCTTGTTTCTATTGATTGGTAAAATATCTGTCAACCAAATGACTCAGCTTAGTGCTTTGGTCTCACAGCATGCTGGCTATGAGTGTACTCTCATCATAACACTCTAGTTGGGTTTCTTCTCAAAAGGAGTCTCTGATTCCTACTTTTCAGTCTCTTTTTCTCACATTTTTTGTATATCCCTCAGAGACATCATTATTTCTACATTTTGTATGTCAAATGCACATACGTTTGCTAGTTGGCAAAAGTGAAAGTCCTCTGGAAACTACTAGACAGCTGTTAGATTTTTTGTTTTGAGAGGGATGTCAGTGATATTTAATTCGTAAGTTATCTATCCCTCTCTTAAACTGAAGCATCTCTTGATTTTATTAGAAAAACAATGCCTTACAGCTTGTGTACACATCATTTTAGTGCTAGTCAGCTCTTCCAGGGAAATACTATTACATTTTTTGCACTTAGATGTTTGCAGTGGCTGCTAACCTTTGAATTTTGTGTTATTCTGGGGTACTGCATCCACAGTCCATAGGGTGCTAAGGCTCCTACTAATGGGCACCCTTATGACACTGCACAATGCACAGAAGATGGTGAAGCAAAGACAGTACATCCTAATAACTTGCTTTTCTCTGAATCTACTACCACCTTCAACCCCTGTCCCTCTTCCCAGATATTGTATCTGTCTTGGTAGAGTTAAAGTATCTATGACAGAGTTGAAGTAATCGAGGTTTGCTTTCTTGGGTAGTGAAGAGGTAGTTCTCTTGCATAAACTCAGGGTCACCTTGTTCTGGGCCCATTTGCTCAAATGTGTTTGAGTGCCATTTTTGTCAAGGGGCTGTAAATAGACAGTTTCTGTACTTGTATAAAAGTCAGACTTCTGGCAACTCTCCTTTTAGTGCTTCTAAATGACTTGCAAGTTCAGTTTGAAAATGTAAAATTCTTTTAATAATTGATTTCAACTGTATAATAGATCTGATTTCAAACATGATTTAAAAGAAGAAAACTGAAGAGCAAAAGAGTTTTCTGGATACAGGAAGGTTGTCTCCCCCCCAGGTAATGTTCCAGGGGAAAAGATACTGAAGAGAAATACAGTATTTGGGTTTCTAAAAGTTGTGTAGAAAACTGTTAAGACTTTGTAAGAAACATCTAACATTTTATGTTCAGAATGATTAGATGCTTTTACTGAAATCCATTAGTGAGCTAAAACTGTGCAAAGTGTTTTTGCCTGACTGGTATGTCATTTGCTTCACTGGGAAGAAAAACATACAGAGGAAACTTGGTTCTGTAATATTTTAAAAATATAGTGAGTGCAGTTTTGCTGTAGTTAGTAATGGTGGATCCCTTTTTCCTATTACTACATTATTCTCTGCATTATTTTCGTTTCTCTCTAGAGGGCAATCTTCTACCATGTATTAAGTTAGAACCCTTTTTGCTTTATCCTATTTTTTTGAGCAGTTTTGTCTCTTTGTTTTTTTTTTTTCTAGGCATACCTGTAAATTATCAGGACGTAGCATCTATTGATCCAGAGTATGCAAAGAACTTGCAGTGGATTTTAGATAATGATATCAGTGATCTGGGTTTAGAGCTGACGTTCTCTGTTGAGACTGATGTGTTTGGAGCAATGGAAGAAGTGCCGTTGAAGCCAGGGGGTGCAAGTATACTTGTTACACAGGAAAACAAGGTGAGTATACGGGTTTATTCAGAAGATGATAGCATAGGAAAAACCATTGGACTAACTTTTTGAATCACTGGAAGGATAAATAGTATACCCCTTTGGAAGGAAATACAAAAAAACTACAAAGTTGCCAACATTCTTTCCCCTTTTTTTTAATCTTAGCATGTTACAGAAATAGCACTACTTAAAATCGTTAAAACGGTTCAGGTTTGAGGTTCTTCTTTCTGACAGAACCATGAAAGGGAAATAGGATCAACTTCAAATGAAGGATTTATTTTAAAAGTTACAAATATTCCTAAAGCTAAGTCCTGGGTATATATACCAGGAAGGCAGAACAGTAGCAATTTGCTAAACATAAAATTATAGGTAGTGTTGCAAAGCATGCTGCCTGCTAGGCCAGTCTATGGCACTGGATTGCTCTAATTAACGTGCAGATAATGGACAGGGTAGAAGTCTGCTTTTTCAGCCATTTGCAAGGCAGTTGTTGTGTATGGAAATAATCTACCTTTTTAATTTACTCTAATAGTAGCAGGTTGGAAAGTCCTCGAGTTCTCTGCAGCATTAGTTCAAGAAAAGAATTATGAGAAAACAGCCAGATTTTGAAAATCATCCAGAAATTAAGATCAACACCAGTCTAATTGAATCCTGCAGTTACCGACTAAACAGTTTTGATTAACTGCAGGAGTGTCTTGGGTAGACCTGCAGGTTTTTTGTAACATTGACCCTTGGTCCCGATGTCTGCTCTGTGTTTTGATTTTCATTTGTATTGGGCTGGACAAGCCCGTTGTGTTTCCTCAGTAAGCGTTCGCTTTAGCAGCCGTGTCGGGAGCTGCCGCACTGCGGAACGGCCGCTTGGTGTCAGCCTTTGTTGCAAACATTGCAGTTTGTGTTGGAGCAATGGGCACTGGATTCTTGTATGCTTAATCCTCATTTTCGTGAGGGCAGGGTGTCATTCCAATAGCAGGAATACGTATTATTAGCCTGATTCTGCACTGTTTCCTGCAATACAGTCATTCATGAAAAGATACAGATGATAAAACTAATCTAATTGTGAAGGTAGTGGATGTTTAATTTTTATTATCTGTTGGAGAAAGCAAGGATATTGATTCTTGTTTCTGGTCAGTCTTAGCTTCTCAGTATATAAAAAAGATGTATGTAACATAAATTGTAGTTTCATAACAACGATTTAAAACCTGTTGTCAATTAGCATGAAATTAGAGATTTGCCCACATGAGGTTAGTACCCATTAGTAGCTTAATTTGCTCTGTTAACTTTAGAGTTGGGGCACAGACTAAAAGGGTGGTTAGAAACGTGTAGAACAGATGCCTCCATTCTGTCTCATCGAGCCTTCCTCAGCTGTGGCAGGAGGGGATGAGAGTTTGTGTAGCATTTATTTGAAAGGTGGTAAGAAGCAGATGACTCTGATGGTAGCTTTGAAACTATTAATATTAACGCATTTTTTGAATTTGAAGTTGCAAAATGTGAAGTCAAAAACTATCTGTAAGATGTCTCTTGTTCACTGGCAAAGTTGTTGACAGTGGCCAAATTGTTGAAAATTGTAGATGTGTGTTTTAGTGGTTTTGGGGGATTTTTCCAGTTTCTTTAATGTGACATGGTTTTGCAGTATGTTTTAGCTTAGCTGTTCTGTCGGTATAAATAGGAATGTGTCTACTTTACTTTATAAAAAGCTTTTTTTTTTCCTGCAAGAGATATCTTTCTTTTTTTTCCTGCCTTTACCCAGGGAATAATAGATCACTGTTTAAAACTGGCTGTATTTGTTATACCTCTGAGAAGAAAATTCAGTTTCTAAAAGAATTTGGTGTGTATGCACACTAGCRGATTACCTGTTAAAATTAAATTCTGAATGAATCTTTATCCCTTAAAAAAACCTAAGCAACAAATGCACAAAAAAAAAAATCCCCCATACCAAAACTAAAACAAAACATACCTTCGCCCCTCCCTGCGCAGAACCACCCAAACAGTCCCTGTCCCTTGTTCAAAACTGAAACAGAATAAATGCATCAGTAGTAAGAGCTATTTGTAGAAAGTTATTTTCTTTGAATGGTGAAGTTTTCTTTTTTCACATCAAGTGTGTAATAGGTGAATAGTTGTGGGACCATTCGATGATGTAAATATTCATGTCTTGCAATTGCAGTGTCCATGTAGCCCAGCTGAAATATCAGTTATAGCTGTGGTTCAACTGCCTTTGGTCATGGTAATGGAGAGACTTCAAAGGGAAAAGTCAGGCTTTGTCCTGAATTTATCTTTGTTCTTTGCTGTGTGTCTTTTTGCAGCTTTCTACTTTTTAGGAAAAAAATAAAATTAGAGCTAGTCAAAGTTGGATTAGATATTATATTAAAGAATGGTGCAGATCTCCACAATCCTATGGCTTTCTCTGTCCTCCCAGAACCCGTCTGTGAGCTGGCTGTTCTGTTTGGCAGTAAAATATTAGGTATTTTTTTTTTCCAGGCAGCTTTAAAATGGAGCTGCTCTCTGAATCTGAAAATCATCATAACCATTGATCCTTGTCTCACAGTATATGGGATTGTGAAATCGAGGAAGCATGATCTCTGCTTTATTTACCTCAAAGGAAAATACAGAACAACCCCTCACCCAAACTAGACTTTGTCATCATATTTGTGATGCCTGTATAATGTGTATTCGATCAAATCTCCCTTCCTTAAAGAAGGCTGGATTGTACCTTTTATGTACCATATAGGAGTGTGTATGTAGATCTGAAATGATGTAGGTATTTCTGTTTTGTAATGTGCTCCTAAGGCTTCTGAGAGAAATAAAATGTAAATGAAGTGAACAGAAAGAAAAACAAATTGACCAGTTTTTTTACTGTCATGAATTATGTAAATTCTGTGCTACAGGTCTTTCATCATGCACCAGTGCTGATAGCCRGGATGCTCAGGTGTTCTGGGCTATTTAAAACATTTCTTGTTACACCTGACGTATAGCAACTGCTTTCGCTCATAAGTAAAGTATTCAATGCAGTATTTTTGTAATGCAGAAAATAGGTAATTTTTTTTTAAAAAAGGATTTTTTGAAGTAAGGTTTTCTTCCCACAACTCTGTTTTCTGAATAGTCTAATTTTACATAAGAGCAGTTTAAGAGATGTAAAACATGCATTTCTGATTATTGGAGATGTCCAGTGTTAACATTATTTCGAATCCTGATATTGAAAAAGTTTCTGTTTTCTTCTGTATTCACAGAAACTGACTTTTGTCTAGTGCAGTTAGTCGCCATTGGCTGCCCCTCAGTCTTTAGAGAAGGGAGGTGTCTTCAGCTCCACTGATAGTGGAAGCAACCTGGGGAGATTACTAGACTGAAACTAGATTTTTGGGACCAGTTCTGCAGTTGAAGATATCATTAGCTCGTGTTCCTATTCTTCAGAGCATTTCACAAATTAATTGTCCTTTCACGCTAATAAAATGATGGCAATGCATTTAAAAGTATCTTTCAACTGCAATGGAAATGACAACCCCTCTGTACATCTATGAATGTAAGGAATTGCTTTTGAAAAATATTCTGTTTTGAAGTGTTTCATACTAAATTCTGTTTTTCTGAAGGGGGGGAGGAAGAAAAAATGCATGGTTGCTTTTGTGCAGGTTCAGAACCTAAAAGTTTAGGTTGAAGTTTTTTAAAATTAAAAATCAAACTAGTATTTCTGTAAGATTACTGTTTTGAAGAAAGCTGATAGTTGAGATGGTTTAATTGGCTGGTACATTTCATGATTTTCTTATTAAAAGTCATGGTTAGGAAGTCAAAGCATTTCTTTGAAACCGAGTACCTTAAATAATCTAGGAATAAATTTTGTTTTTAAGTAGAAAACTCTTTTCCTGAGTAAAGAAACTTTATTAAACTTATCTGATTTTGTCAGGGTMTATGAGACATGTTTATAGAGTTTTAATGTAGGCAGTTTTCCCTTCTAAAAGGCACTTGTCTCCTTCTAAAAGCCTTCTTCCATTAACGCCTCCTAGGCTTTTGTGTTCTTAACAAAAGCAAAGTTTTGGTGGATTCCTTTTCTGGCTGGCATCTTTTAAAGGGAACAGAGCCTCCAAATCTCTAAAGTGTGATATACTCTATTCTCTGCGTATGGTAGAAATTGTATTTTGTTTTTTTTTTTTTATTTTTTAAAACTAAGGAGATTTTTCAAAATTTTATTAAAAAAAATCGAAGTTCTTATTAAGACAGCAGAGCTTGCAGAGGTAAGTAATGTATTACATTAGACTTCCAGATATGGAGGAAAGCAAGGAAGCTTTTTGGCTCACAAATATTTCTTCAGAAGTTTACCGTTTTTCCTGATTAATGTCAGTTTGCTTAATAGAATATTTTTGCTTACAAAAATTGATGTGTTTATGTCCTTAGTCGAGCATAATGGTAGCTGTATTAGATGTGGGCATGACAAGTTTTATTTACTTCCTTGATCTTGGTCTGAGTCCCTGTTTTTTGACTGGTTTATGTAACAGTTCAAAAACTTCTGTGTTGGAATTGCCTTTGGAAGGAAGGAAAGACCAGAAGTGCCTTATTTTGCGTTCCTTGCATGTGAAAAGTGCATAGGAACTCTGAATGTGTTACAGTGTGAGATTTGTAATGTATTGAGGCCTGCATTTGTGTGTGTGAGTTTGTATGAGCACTGTATGGTTTTGATGTGATCTTTCTTAATGTTGTTTTCTACATTGCAGGCTGAGTATGTCCAGCTTGTGACAGAGCTTAGAATGACAAGAGCTATTCAGCCTCAGATAAATGCCTTTTTACAAGGCTTCCATATGTTCATTCCACCATCTTTGATCCAACTTTTTGATGAATATGAACTGGTAAGCAGAAATGCCTGTATGTTTTTAAATACTTCATTCAGCATACTTCATCAGCAGTGTCATGATGCAGAAGTATAGCTCAGTAACCACAAAATAAACATTTTGTAGCTTTCACATTGGTTTTGCTTCCTGGGCATCTATCAGAGAGGATCTAATTATGCATATTTCTGCTTTTTCTAATTACTCTGAATTACCATCTTCCTGAAACTTCACATGGCAGTGATAAATGCCTTAAATTGTAATTTCAATATGGAGTCAGGATGTTGTGCCCTATAAGCCTTTTTATATTTTTCTTGAGGAGGACAGAAATCCTTTAAATGTGAGGAGATGCTGTCTATTGTCTTTACTTTTTCTGAGTCAGATTCCAGTAAGTTTTTGTTGGTGGTTTGATCTTCTGTAACCAACACATCTCAAATTTTTTCCCAAGTCATGGCAAGACTCAGAGCTTTTTTCTTTTAGGTTCTTTGGCAATAATTTTTCTCTTTTGATACTGCATACTTAAATTAAACAGATCAAGTGAAGTTACCTGAATTCAAGATTCTTCATGTATTAAAATTTAGTTGTAGGTTCCATAAGGTTGCAGCTAAACAGAAAAAGCACTCTTAATTTTTGTCTTTCTAAAAGTGTTACGTTTTAAAATAGCATAAACTCTTGAAATCAGTGGTTAGTCAGGAGGACTAATCACAATCTATGTGCTTCTCCTGAAGGAGCTTTTGTTGTCTGGTATGCCAGAAATTGATGTGAATGACTGGTTAAAAAATACAGAATACACCAGTGGCTATGAGAGAGGAGACCAAGTTATTCAGGTAAAATTGGTTTGTTTTGTTTTTTGAAATAATGTAGACTATATAATTTTAATCCAAAAAACGTGTTTTTGTGGTTGTCATTATCTGTGTGTGTTTGTGGAAACTTATTTTGGCTGAAATTTGTGGAGGTTTTTTTGTACTATATTCCTACATTAGGTAACTTATGTTCCTATATTCCTACATTAGGTAACAATATGTATGAATTTCATATGAAAGTTTCCATAATTGAAGTAGCAAACTCCCCCAAAATATTCCATTTATTGTTTTACCAGAATATTTTCAAATACTACGAGTATTTAATGGAAAATGTAAACTAACTTTTTTGTCATTTAGTGGTTCTGGGACGTGGTGGAAGAACTAACTCAGGAAGAGAGAGTATTACTGTTACAGTTTGTTACTGGCAGGTGAGAGACTCTTCTGTAAGAACAAATATATTGTCTAGATTCTCCGAAATAAGAGACTTGAGAGTGCCATATAAGATCATCTAGCTAGAAATTGTTTTGCATACTCGGGTGTTCTATATGTTGATCAAAGTAGACAAAGTGTGTGTTACTGCTTTTTCTGTCTGTGTTGCCAGCAAAATGATTGATTACGTATTTATTGTACTTGATTGCTTTGCAAAGAGGCCTTTGTTGCTGTCCAGGCAATTTTTAACAGGGCCATAGTGAATTTAACTGCACTTTATATACTTGTTCTGTTGCATATTTATGTGACTCTTGGCTTCTCCAGTAATCAGCTGAGGCTGTAATATATGAGATAACTAGGTATCACTTCAGTCAGTGTAAACAGAGTATCCTTTTTCTCAAGCTGAGTTGAATTTAACATTAGTGCAGTGTGTCAAGATAAGTGAAGATGTAAGCTTATGCAAGACTGTTTGCTTTATATAGGTTTGCTGTCCTAAACTTTATTTGTTCTCTAGGGAAAGACACTTTTATTTCCCTTGTGGTTTGGGGCAGTGAGGGTATGTTTTAGCAATAAATGCCCCGTGAGCTGGGTGAGTTGCTAAGCTTATATGTACAGACTTTTCACAAAGTGGATCTGTAGACGTGCATGTGGCACCTGAGCTGTGCAATCCAGTCTTTTTCTGGTAGCAGGCATAGATCACACCATTTTCTTAGTTTGATATTCCCTTAATGTTCTAGGATTAGTAGAGTAGTTGACCTTTTGTGTATAAGTTTTGTGGTTAAGCGATGATTAAAATACAAATTAAGATCATCAAAACTACCTTTTATATTAAGGAATTTCACAGTCAGGGATGTATCATCAAATGGCCCAGTCTCCAAGTTCTGTTGGTGTCACTTGATTTATTATGAGTTTCCTTGGTTTTAGGAATTACGGACGATTTAACAAGCTAGTGCACATTGATCTTTTTGTCCTCTGAAGAAATGTTTCTTGCAGTTGTAACTGCACATGTGTTGCGTGCCAACTGCTGGTTTTTCGTTTTTAGTTGACTAGTCCATTTCTAAATCTAGACAGCAAATAAGGATCTTTTAAGATGTAAGGTCATGTTTCACATGCTTCTTAAAACATTCCAAATGGTACTGAAGTGGCATTCACTATTTTCACGGCATTTGGGATAATCAACTGGATTCTAAGGGATACTTTCTATCAAGTAAACAATTACACTGATTAATATGTGCATCAGCATCATTCATTTTGGTCACAAATCACCTACTGTCTTRTTCTTACCCATTTTCTTGTTAGTAGGAAAGAAATTTTTGGTGTGGCTTTTAAGAACTCTGGGCTGGAATTTAAAAACAATTTTCTTTGGGTTTTTTTTTTCTGTATCAGCTGGTAGGGACCCTTTGTTTTTTCTTCAGTGTTTGAAATGCAATAGATATATTTTTCCATAAAAATGTAACTTTTGAAAGTTACCTCTAATAGTGATATGCGGCTGACATTTTTGCACATAAATCCCCAGACAGTCCTACTTTCTGGACATGGAAGATTTAGATGCTGACTTTCCTGTGAGGTAAAACACAAGTGAGCTTAATACAGTAGTTGGGCTGGTATCTTAAGTAAAATTTTACATTAAAAGTATACCTGATTTCAAGCTCTGATTTTTTTTCTGGCCTCACTTTTCCTTAGTGAAGAATTTGTTTCTATGGGTTCTGGTTGGCAGGCTACATCCAGAATCTTCTTTTTTTTTTTTTCCCTCCCATTTCCCTGTAGTCTCTTCTGTACATCCACTTGATTTTTTTGTGTGTGTGAAGTGGAAATGTTCTTTCTTTCCAATCAAAGACAATGAAATTAATCTAGTGAATTAAATAAAACAATTATATTTATGATTATATCTTCAGAGTTTCTCTGACATCTCTAAATATTTCTTAAACTTTGCCTTTTTTCTTCTTCCCCTATTCTTACATCTTTTTCTCTTCAATGCAACCAAGTCTTGGTTTGGTAGTTTCAGTGGAGATACCATTGCATTTGTCATTAATACCAATTTTGAGACATCTTTTAACAGTAAGGTAATTGTGAGCAAAGTTTGAACATTTTTAGAGGTCTTGGCACACTCAAGAAAAAGCCTAAATGTTTTTGTGCCTTACGCACAAAAATTTGCTTATGCGCCATTTACTCTTTCTCAGCTGACAGCTGCTTGAGATGGTATTGCCAATTCTACATGCTTTTACTTATTTTTCCCCCCTTGATCTGTTTGGTATTTATAATAGGATTTGGCTAAATTATTGTTAATTATCCATTGGCAACTTTTGATGAGGTTTCTAGTGAACAGTTGGAAGGAAGTGTTGACAGCTTGATAAATTCTATATGATTAATTCTACTTTATTTGTATTCTATAGCTATAAAGATTATGTAGAACTTCATTGAGAACTTCATTGAGTGGTTTKTGTTGCGCAATAAGCAATATGCTTATGCTATTTTAAGGGAAATTCAGCATAGTTGTTAAATGTGAAAGATATATGTGACTACTGTTATGAAAGTATAACAAAACATAAGGAAACCAGCTTAAAATATCTCTTTACAGTTTTTTCATTAAATTTATGCAAAACCTGTCAGTGGAAAAATACGTAGAAAAGTCACGATTCAGATGTAAGCTTAAACATTTTAATAGTGTTGAAATTTCCAAGGGTATGAAATTGTATTGTTGCTCTTGCTTGCAGCTATTTGCAGGTGTAGTAGGGAAGGTAAGATATTGTGATATTTTTTGCATCTATTTGGAAAGTTTTCTTTACTATATTGGCAGTGTTTTGCTTGGAGAAAAACTTATTCTTGGAGGCATAAGTTGGCASTAATCTGTTACTCGTAAATGTTCAAAGCCTTGACCTTACTTTTTACAATTTTGCTATATGGAAAATATTATAATAAGTTACATTGAAAAAACTTCTAGCTAATAGTGGGTTGAATGAGAAATTTTCGGCAGTTAGGTCTGTGTTTTATTGCTGATTTGAACATGGTATGTTTATCAGAGGGGAGAAAAAAAAGTCTTTGCAGAGGAGGCAGCGCTGTATTGGAATGTGAGCCAAAACCATGGTGTAAGAGCACTGATGTAAAATCTTTACAGCTGTTCTGAATTGTTGCTGTAAGCACAATTCCATTTGTGTCAGAAATAATATGCTGCGAATGATCAGCACTTCTTTCCGTAGTGGTTACTTTGTATACCAGTGTTAAAACTATATGCCCAACATTGCTGTCGTTAAGCTAGGTAATACAGATTTATGTGTTGGATACTACAGCTAGTTTTAAAAGGTATGTTTAAAAGGTATTACTGTGACTTGTGTCCCATCTCCTTCACATTCAGCAGTAGAAACCCTTACGCTTTTGCATTTTTGCCAAGTAGTTCTACTGTGAGTGGAAACATTACTTTTTCTTTTCCACTCTTGCTACTGGATTTTACAGTCACTTGATTTGGTAAATATGGGAACATGATTTTTAGTATAGGTACCTGTAATCCAGAATTCCAGCAGCTGTTACATATTTTTTGGAAGGTTTATTTTGTTTTATCAGATTCTTTCTGTGCTAGTTGCAAAACCACAGAATATCTGAGATTGAAAGGGACCTCTGGAGATTAAGACTTTTGCAGAATATTCTGAGTTGGACGGGACCCACAAGGTTCATCAAGTCCAACTCTGAAGTGAGTAGCCTGTACAGGGATCAACCTTGGCATTACTAGTACCATGCTCTAACCAACTGAGCTAATGTCAGATTGTCTAGTCCAACATGATATTCAGAGCAAGGTCAGCTGCAGCTGGATGCTCAAGATCTTGTCCAGACAGGTTTTGACTCTCTCCTGGAATGCTGACCTCTCAGCTTCTCTGGGAAACTTGTACCAGTGTTTGATCACCTCACAGTAAAAAAGTGTCTCTTAAGTTTAAGTGGAAATTTCCTAGACTTCAATTTGTGCCCGTTGCCTCCTGTCCTGTAACTGGGGACTCCTGCTTCATCTTACTTATCCCTTCCTTCAGGTATTTATACACATTGATGAGATTACCTTGAGCTTTCATTTCTCCTGGCTGAACAGTCCCAGATTGCTTTTGTCTTGTGTCAGGTGCTCCAGTCCCTTACAATCTTTGTGGCCCTTTGCTCTACTTGCTGCATTATGTCCCTGTCCCTCCTATAGTGGGGAACTTGGAGCTGGACTCCAGATATTTCTCCCCAAGTACAGAGAAAGGATCATCACCCTCTCCCTGCTGGTGACATGCTTCCTAATGCATTGAACTTCTTTAGTCTTTATCCTTTCTTTATAGCGGGGTTTTTGGGGGTGAGGTTTTTTTGGGTGCAAGGGCCATGCTAGCAACATGTTACCTTGTAGTGCATGTCAGCTTAAGTTGATGTTATGAAAATATCTGACTATCTGAATCTTATTCTATTTGTTAGTTTAGAATTACAGAGAGGGACTCGGAACAATGGGCTATTGCTCATTAACACCTTGAGCAATCTTTGAATAATATGTTGGTAAAGGAAAAAAAAAAAAAGAGTAATGTGATTAAGTGAGATTGCATTCCTGAAGATGCCAGTGATTTTTTTAGTGTGTTCCGGTTTTGCCGTAGTTTGTTACTGGGCAATAGTGTGACTGATGTAATGGTTTTATTAGTTATTTGAAATATTTGGTCTGAAGTGGTAAATGAATAGACTTATCAAGGACACTTTGGTCATTTGTCCCACAGATAGTAATCAGAGAAGAAGCTATCTTATGATGTAATATTTCTTAAACTGTAAACATAAATAGCCATGTTTGTCTTAACTGAGATAATGCCACAATATAAGAAAGATATAAATCTGTTAGAAAACATCCAAAGGAGGCCATGAAGATAGTGAAGGGCCTTGAGGGGAAGCCGCATAAGGAGTGGCTGAGGTCACTTGGTCTGTTCAGCCTGGAGAAAACGAGACTGAGGGGAGACCTTGGAGGCCTCGCTGTAGTCTGCAGCTTGCTCAGGAGTGGAAGTGGAGGAGCAGCACTGATCTCTTCTCTGGTGACCAGAGACAGGACCCAAGGGAATGACATGGAGCTGTGTCAGAGAGGTTTAGGTTGGATGTTAGGGAAAGGTTCTTCATCCAGAGAGTGGTTGGGCACTGGAACAGGCTCCCCAGGGAAGTGGTCACAGCCCCAAGCCTGACAGACTTGAAGAAGCATTTGGACAACGCTCTTAGGCACGTGGTGTGATCCCTGCAGGGTCAGGAGTTCAACTTTGATGATCCTCGTGGGTCTTTTCCAACTCAGAATATTCTATGATTCTATGAACATTCTGCTACAAAAACTGGTTATAGAAATGAGTCCTTCTTGCAGGCAGAATTGTCTTAAATGTCAAACAATATGATGCCTAATGTAAGTGGACTAATGTGTTATTCAGTCTTGTAATTAAAAGCATTTAAACAACGAGAATTTCGGTATCAGTAAGAAAAGGGGAACTTTGGTAAAAGTATTAGTAACTGTCAAGTTATCCTACGTAAGAGATATTTTCAGTGTAAAGATTACATTTTTTGCCTTATAGCACTATTGCACTGGTCTAATTTCTACGCATTTTCTCAGTTCCAGGGTGCCTCATGGTGGCTTTGCCCACATAATGGGTGGCAGTGGATTGCAAAATTTTACTATTGCTGCTGTACCATATACTGCAAATCTTTTACCAACATCAAGCACGTGGTATGTTGACTACTCTCGTTGAAATATCTTAAAACCGGGGCTTTTTCATGTCAGTCACAGTCAAAAGTGCAATTATTTTGAATATTAAAAGGTCCAAAAAAAATTTAAACAGTTTCTGCAGTATTCACTCTCCAACATGAAAGTGATGGGTTTTATCCCAGATGATATTACATTATCTTTGCTCATTGTTTGCAGCTTGAATTTGTCTAATTAAAGGTAGTGAAATTAATAAAGGAATATTAAAGTTAAATTACTGTATTACAATTTACTGAAGTGAAAAAACAACTTAATTTCCTGCAATATATTCAAATGCTTAGTGGTACTATAAGTCAGCTGAGGCTTGTTTTCTTCTATAAATGTAATCTCTTTAGAGGTTTTCATCAGAAATCTTTTTTGCTGAACTGTAATGCGGCTTTTTTTTTTCCTTTCAGTATAAACATGCTCAAGTTACCTGAATACCCGAGTAAAGAAATCCTGAAAGACAGGCTTCTTGTGGCATTGCACTGTGGAAGCTATGGTTACACCATGGCATAATGAAGTCTAGAAAACTCATCTGACTGCTAATGTGCAATTTTGAGTGGCAGAAGTAATTTTAGAAACTGTCAGTAGAAAGCATCTTAGGTGCCGCAGCCCATTGGCAGGGCTGGGCTTCAGAATTGGCACAGGATCATCAGCTTTCCCTCCATTATTGTGTTGTCAAGGTAGCTTTGATACCATCACAACAAACTTCTCAGTATGCTGTATTTTCATTTTTAAAATTACAGATCTGTATGGAAATCAGTTTACATGCTTTTCATTATTACTTCAATCTGAGAAAGTTTGTCAGAATGTCTTTCCACAGTTTACTTTTGATTTCCAACTATGGGGCTGAATGACATTTGCATTCCAGTTTACTTTGCACTCAGATGGAATAATGCAAATGAAAAGAGTCGTACTTTATGCCTTGTTGCATGTGAAAGTGCCATTTATTTTTGCAGACCACTACAGAAAGTTCGATTGGAATATTGTACAGTAAGAGAGCTGATGTATTTTCCATTTCTTTTCATAGTAACAGAAAGAAAATTTTATAACTTTTTAGTATTTTAATGTATATAGTATGTAAAGATTAGACTGTTATGACTGGAAAAAACAACAGATTGAGTTTATCTAGTTTATATTAGAATTTACACTATATTCTACTAAATATTTAAAGTATTTGTGACTTTATAGTCAACTTGCAGTTTGGAATTTGTAAATATTGTTTAAGATCTATATCCATTGTTTGAATGCCTTTACTCTTTCCTTGACATAATTGTATGTTCAAAAGGTATTATTAAATTTTAATATTTTAACCAGAATCGGAATGTGACAAGTTTGTGTGTCTCTGTGGGTGGATTATTCTCTTTTCTATCAGGATTTTATTAATATTTATATAATTTAAATTGTCATGGAAGCAGTATTTGAGAAGTCATTGTCAAAGTGTCTGGATGGACATAAACAGATACACGAGGAAGGAAACAGCTTATGATGTTAACTGACAAGGCTATGATAGAATCTCGTGTAAAAATTTATATAGAATTAGAATAGATTACACAAATAATATACAAAAATATGCAGCAAGAGCTCAGCAGCCTTTGATAAGTAGCTGCACATGTTGGGGTTGATGATGCTATTGCATAACTGYTTTTCTAGGGACCCTGGGGTAGGCCTACATTATTGTTTTGATGCAGGCTAGGAGTGTTTTTTTGGTTGTTGGTATGTTTTTTCAGTTGAGGGTGTGTTTTTTCTTTGTAAATTAATCTGGTCATCCCTGCTTGTCATGCTTTTCTTTCAGAGAATGCAAACTGGATTCTGTCCAGATGAAACTAAACAGAAAAAACAAACATACCAAATGCTAATGGGTGAACATCAAACTTATATCTGCAAGGCTTAAATAATATAAAGAGGTGATCTGAAGAGTTCATAAATTAATTCAGACATAGCAAACCCCCCAAACATGCAGATTTCAAGGTTCAGGTCCACAGCAGAAACCGTTTCCTAACTGATCCATATGTGTTTTCCTACACTAAGTGCTAATACATGTGTAGCCTGAGTTCACCAGCTGATCCGTCTCGGCTGCTTACTTAGTGCTGTTTTTTCTCAGATTTTATTTATTTTAATCTCAAGCATACATATCCTCTCTGGGGGTGTGAGAGAGAAATCCATGGACCATCTGATTCAGTCTTGACACAGTAATTTTCCTCTGGACTAGGCTTTATGCATGGACTTATTAGCTTCATTTCCTTTTTAGTTCTGTTTGTGCACGTGTTGTATAAATGTTGGTTTAAATTTTTAGGCAGAGTCTGTGACTGCAATGTAAGGAGGATACCAGTTTTAGTTAGTGGAAAGAGTGGACTCTCCCAGCAGGGCAGTCCAGAGAAAGCTGGTTAGTTGTTGCTTCAGTCAGCAAAGAGATGCTGTTCCTCTCTGACATGCTCTAGGAAGCTTGGGCTGCTTGGATAGGTTAGATGTTTGAGGCTGTGTGGGGTTTTAGTGTTAAATCCCAGTTAACTTGGATCCTTCGGTTTAGCGAAAATACTTTGCTTTTCTGCACAGCTGGGCTGTGCTTGGTTTGCTGGTTCTATTGCTTGTTTTATTATGTGCTTCTGCAAGGTAGATCAATAGGAGGACAGTGTTTTGAGCAGTATGAGGTATTTGTCAGGCATTAGATATTTGTTTTCTTTATGTAAACTGGGGTTTTTGTCTTTATCTAAGGTTTTACTATAAATAATGTTGTTCATTAACTGCTGTGCAATCTTTGATTTTTTTTTTTTCCATTTCACATTTTTTATTTACAGTAATATACAGCAGTTTCCAGGAAGCCAAAACGTTGCATGGTCCTGCAGTGTTCAAAATATGTCATACTGCCAGGCTGAATGAAGAGAAATAAGAATCGGGGTTTTTTTTCCACTTCTATATTATACTCTGGGTGACATAAGTATCAAAAAGCTGAATTTGGTCTCAAACAGTTCACCTAGAAGGTTTGGCAGCTGGTTTTGAAATGTAAAGCAGAGCAGAGGTTTAATGTTCTCAACAGTTTCCTATGACAGCTCTCCCTGTTACAGCCTCACAAATGGTAAAGCAGATTATTCCTTCTGCCTCAGTGCCAATGTTAGTCATGTCCCCTATGATGTATCTTGTAGGATTTCTCGTAGTGTTTTCACTACTTATCCCCATAACGGATCAGAATAAAATTCCTTTAAAATCCTCCTGTAATCAGAAAGCACAATGTAAATATGTAGATAATGGGAACAGAGCTCTTGATACTGGACTCTCGGTATCAACATCAACCTCGCTATTGCTTGTTTTGAACAGGCTTTTTTTCTGTTGWGACTCGGAACAGTGCTGTTGTCTGCAGCTGACCATGTGAAGTCAGCAGGATTTAATTACTGCATTGAAAGCCTGTTTTTAGGACACCTGTGCCCTATTAGCAACAGGGTATGAAAAGCCTGTTGAGAAACTATAACTTAATATAGCTTATAGTTTAGAGTGATTAATTGGTTTATATTTGTTCTCTCCCACTGTGCCAGAACAAGGCAGGGTGAGTGTTTTATCTCGGAAAGAACAGAACAGATGTCTTGTCAGATCATAGATCATGAGTGCTCATTAGCTTTTATTATCTTTATGAAATGTTAGATAGCAAAGCCTCGTTTTTGATGCTTGAAAATGTGTTGTGCATCTAATGTTGCAAAACCATTAAAACCATAAACTGTGAAATGTAGCTTAATGACTTCTACTGTATGTTCCATAGTCAAATAAGATTGAAAATGGAATGAGAGGAAGAAGGTGGTTGGCCTGAATTTTCCAGAGACTTGGAGACTTTCACATGTACAGTAGAAAAAAATATTAGGATCACCTCTGCTTTAGAAATTATGGGCAAATCAGTAGTTTGTATATGCAGCTATTGTTACTGGGAATTTTTAGCATGTCCATAGAAGAGCATTTTTCTAGTTAAGAAGTAAAATCAGCCAACTACTAAGCTGATGCTAAGAACCAAAGCTTTAAATCAACTAGATTAAACCTCCTCGGGGATTCTGGAGTTGTAAAGATAAGTGCTTTTCAAGTCAGAACATCTCTTTTTATCCAGACTTTCTATAGATAATCATACAGCTGATAGACCAGAGACTGTGAGATATGTTTTATAGACACACTTGTCAGTTCAACAACTCTTTTACACTCTAAGGACAGTAAAAGAGTTAATGTACTTCTGTGGGTCTAGCTGGTGTTTAGAGGCAATAGGAATCAAACCACATAAGGAAACCTAGTATAAGGTTACTGACATTGTCTTAGGTTAACTCCAAGGTTAACATAAGGTTACTGGCTATTTTCATTTGAAAATAGCTCTATGCAGTTAGATAGATCAAAACATTTCTAGTTATGTATATAAAGCAGTATTTCTAGTTTCAGTTTCAAAAATCTGCATGTAGTTTGAACTAATACAATATATTAATAAAAATTGAATTAAGATAGAATGTACCTTTAGTTTGGGTTTAAAAATAGCATATTGCATGTGGCATGTAATTTTGTTGGAGAACATTATTTTTTAAATGCTCACTTAATATGCTTGAAATGCTACAGATTAGGCTCAAAACACCACTAGGAAAGGCTGAAGTGGTCCATTGAAATATTTCCTCTGAAATCAGTGTATCAATCAGTGTTAAAAACTCTTTCATCAGAAACACTTTTGTCCTCTTATGTTATTTACTGCTGTATATTGATAGAGTTTCTCTTACAGCAGAACCCTCCCAGATTTTTCCTGATCTTTTTCTCTGAATGTAACGTATAACCATTGGCAGGAATAGCAAATAACATCCCTAAATGCATGTCAGTTCTTTTTCATGGGAAATTGTTTAAAAAAAATAAAATATGCTAATATGATTGGAAAATAGTTAATGCCAAAAGGTGCAGAAGTTGAGCAGGAGTGCAAACACTATGAAGGCAAGTGTCCCTGAGCTCACTGTTTGCAGCTGTATATACTTGCTGCATTAAGTGCTTGTGACATTCTGTGCCAAGAGTTCAACTATTCGGTTTCATACAACGCCAAGTGATTCATCGGGATTATTAGGATACTCCTGGGGTGGCTTCGCCATACTGATTGCCTCTGACATATCAGTTTGCTTAGATTAAAAAGCAATTGTTGCTGTCTAGTCGAATTTATAACCTCTGGTAAAAGGAAACTGAACCCTAGTGCTGTCCAGTATATAAAAACACCTTTGGTCTACAAATTACATGGATTGGAAAAGAAAACTGAAGACTTGAAGAGTGACCCTAGTTAATATGCACAGGGCAAAGATTTCACAGGCATCTAATAGCCAGCTTGTCTGTGCTAGTAAGTTTATTCTGACATATTTAGGTGAATCTATAAGCACTATTTTAGATTAATTATTCTAATTGCTGTCTTTATTTCTACAAAGTGATGCAGCTATTGATTGGTATTTGGATGCCTGTGGATGTTACAGCAGTATTGCTTTTAGGTGTATGTCAGCTAAAATATGGGATTGTACTATGGGGAGTCTAAATTCTGTATTATATTAGGTCTGGTGAGGTGGCCTGGAGACAACTACTGTGCTTTACCCCTGATTTGTGGGACGTATTAGTGATACTTTTAGGTGTAAGACCATAAGCAAGAGAAAAGAGAAAATAAATGGTAGAGGCACACTTCTGAAAGTGAACAGTATCTTCAGGGAAGAGGTGAGTCGTGTCCTGAGTATAAATGTGGAATAACAGGGGAGTTTTGAGAACAGATATGTCATTCAGCTGGCAGATGGGAAAAGTGCCTGGGCCTCCTAGAGATGTGATCCTTTTTTCTTCCCTGCCTCATCTGAAGGCTGCAGTCTGCTGCCACTGCGACTGGGAAGACTGGTTGGGCTCAGCCAGGAGGGTTGCTGGAGAATGATGAATTTTTTGTCCTGCTTGATGATAGCTCAGCATGAGCCTACTGCTGACTCGTCATTTTGATATATCCCTCCCACCCAATGCCTTAAGGTAGATTTTCTTGGCAGCGTTTGCTACAGCAAGTTAAGCTTCTGCTGAAAGGGCACCACTTGAAATTGTACGTGAAAAGGGGCTCCCTTCTGTGCAGCGAGATGCTTCCCATTAAGCACAGTGGCACGAATAGCTGCTGAAATGTGTCTCCAGTTTAGAAAAACTCCAAATATAAACTCCGTGGGCAGGATGTATGAGGAGATATGACATTAACAGTCATATCTTTGCTTTTGGTCCTTAGCTCCTTGACATCATTTTGAAATGCACCTTATTTACGTTGCATGTTTTTTTGGAAATAGTCTCTGTGTGTCTGTTTAAGTTGGGGTTCTTTGTGGAAGTGTTTTTATTTTAGCATATTTAGAATGTCARTCTTCAGTATTGACTGGATTGTGGCAATTCAAGAACTGTCTTAGATCAGGCAAACATACTTGCAGTCTTTGCTTTTCATTACAGTTTCTGTGTACTTGGTGACAATTTCCTGTGTCCTCACTGGCAATGCTACCAGAGAAATGGACTGAAATAATAGAAATGTATGTGTGAATAACTGTTATAAACTTTAATGTAAAGCTGTGCTTTCTATAAGGTGCATTCATACTTTGATTAAAACTGTCCAAAAGTCTGTCTGTGTGTAATTACAGCTCATAGCTATGTGCAGAAATGCCTGAAGAAAAGCTTTTCCTTACTGTCTTTTACAGAAAAAAAAAAGAAAAAATACCTCTGGCCATGTCTTGCTCTGCTGGACTGCAGGTTTTGTTTCTGCTCCTCTGTCTTATTTCCAGTACCAAGCTTCTCGGTTACTCAGTCTTGACTGGTTTGATGTGAGTTCACCAGGGGCTTTTGCTCTGTCATGTATCTTTGTACTTAAGAGACAGCAAAGTTCAATGGAGAGGCAGATGACACGGAGACTGCTGCAGCTCGTGTTTGATGTGTGCGTCTGCCACTGACCCCCTTTGTAACCTTAGTGAATCTCTTCGTGTCTCTGCGCGTAGGCCGTGCTATTGCAGTTAGACTGTAAACTTCTGAGGGAAGGAGACAGCCTTTGTGTGTCTGTGTGGCGCCTTGCAGAGCAGATGAGTTTGGCAGGGATATGTGGAAGTATCCAAGATGTAGTGTCTGTATTTTTGTTCAGGGTTTAGTTCTGTTCGTTGGAGACTGTCCTTGAGTGGGGCCTCAGGAGACTTCTTGCTCTTCTGTCTCGCCCATCCTGCTGAGCCCTTCTGGCAGCTGGAGCAAACCGAAGCAGATGGCTGTCATAAACTTGTGGTTAGGAAATCTGGGCATCTTGAAAATGCTGTTCAGTGCTCACCAGTCACAGATTTTGCAAATGGTAACCGAAGAGCTCGGGATCAACCCAACACTCCAAGGCTTGCTTCTGCTTCAGTGTCTTGTCCTCCCCTGTCACCTTGACCATATGCTTGGTAAAGTGTGGGGGAATACATTCATTCCTGCAGTCTGTCTAGAAAGCAGTCATGTCTGATAAACCAGTGAACTGGTGGGTATGCTCCGTGCAAGTGTGACTCAGGTGCTTTAACTTGCCCTGGAAGCACCATCTTGTCAAAAGCCTTCGCTGCCTTGATGTTGGAGGCTTTTACATTACAGAATGGCTTAATGCTGATTCCTTAACTTTCAGATAAATAAGGATCTAAGTGTTGCTTTCCAACTTCTGGCAAAGTTGGAAAGTTGCTTTTGAGCAGTAGGAGTTATCCTGTGGCAAACTTCACTTTCTCCTTGGAGCAGAAGTGAATTTAATTTTCAGAAGACTTGATGGTGAGTGTCATGCTCCTCTTGTTTGGGTATTTTTCTGTATCCATTCAACATCACCTGGCAACTTCTGTCCCAAGACTAACCACCTAAAGCTAAACTCACCCCAAGAGTCAATCTTGTGTCGATCCTACCTTTTTTCTATACGTAGAAGTTCTCCCTAGTACAACCTGTACTTAAAGTCTGCATTTTTTTTCTGTTATGTAGAGACTCTAAATCTAATCTGGATCTTCAGTATGTATTTTCTATGAATATGATTTTTAGTTTGATGAAATAAAGCCCAATGCACTTGTATTTTTGTAAGATGAACAGTTACATACATGAAAAGACTTTAGGTCTGTGTTTGAAGTAGGCAGCACTTAAAAAAAAAATCAACCATTTGGGGAACAAGGGTGAGGAGTTCCTTGATTTTCCAGAARTGTGCTGGTCTCTTCATCCAGGGTGCTATCTTGCAGCTGTACAGCGATGCTGCTTTTTTAAAACATACCTTATTTTTCCTGTGACTGTGGAATATTAGATCTTTAAATTTCATGTAATTATCCTCCCCTTCAGACAAATCAAACTTCACAAGCATCAGGAAAGCTTCTGAGCAGGAGAGAAAGCAGGATAGAAAGCAGTAAACCAACAAAGAATCTGTAGGGTCTGAAGCTCTCCAATTTTGAAGGTGACATATAGTTGTGAGGTGATTTATGCCACACATCAACTCCTACTGTCCCTAAAAAAAGGAGTGCGRAGTATCTAAAATATTTCCATTGATTTTGCTGCCTTAGGACAGCTATTTACTCTGATCACAGGCCATAAAACTGTGCTAGTTAGGTGTGTCTGAAATTGCCTTAGTAAGAGAACTTAATTATTTGATATTTTTATCYGATTTCTATCTTTGCAGGATACCAGGCCTTCAGGCTGCCAAAGGCCAAACTAAAYGTGGGCCATCATGTTCATCAGGATGTAACTTGGTGGGTAAGGGGAAGTCTCTATTTAGAAATCTTTGCAGAGATTCCAATAGTGCTTGGCTTTTAACTTTTAGGAAAAAGAATCATTTTTGTCGATGACTTGTTTAAGAAAATGGTGTCTTTCTTGTAAATTGGTATAAGTTGCTGGAATGGGAGGATCATACAATATGCCTCTAATGAACAGTATTTAATAGAGAGTTAATTAGTGTAATTCCTCTTTTCTCTAATGAATTTAGTGTTTCTATGTTAGCCTTTTTTTTCATAGACATCTCTCTATGGGAGGTGTGGGTTTGACCTTTGAATCACGTGCTTTGTCATTTCCTCCCGTTTTTGATTACTGGCCTTTCTTTTTATTGCCAAACTGCTAAATTTATGTTCTGAGCAGTGACTTATCTAAATCTGTACTGAATTCAGGTAATACAAATGAGGACACTTATCTTCAAGGAGCTTTTTACTTCTTTAGATTCTCTTTCTCCATGTATAAGACCACCTTAAAATATAAGAGTTAACATCTGCCCTACACTATGTATTTTCACATGTAGTCTCGAGGAGTTATTAAATTCCAGAATTTTAGAGGAGCATGTGTTTCTGCTTATGTTGTCCTAAGACCATATTTCCTCTTTATTGCTGGATCTCATTTATGGTAGGAAAAGGCTCTGATCAGCAGTCTCCAAGGAAGACATCAGTGTTTTGAGAAGACGTTTTTTCTGCTACTTGTCACAGGGTACTTCGGGCAAACTGGGGAAGAAGTTTCTACGGAAATGTGTACACAGGCTGCCGAAATAATCTATTTGCTTCAGAGCTGGGGCTGCAAACAACACTCAAACATGTCAGCTTTACTTAAAAGAGGATAAAATTAATGTCTTGAGGGAGTAGCCTGATGGTCAAACAAAGGGGCTATAAAAACTRTTGAGGCCCCTTTGCATGCGTCAACAAGAACAGGCTCCTTTCATTTCTAATTGCTTGCAGAAGCTGCAGGAGAGCTGCTGCAATGCTCACCTGAGGCTTGCCAGCTCTGGGATGTGCTCCTGCTTTCTCCCTAGCCTCAGTAGCTGCAGCTGTCCTTCTCCATCTCTTGCTTTTTCTTTTCTTTCTCTCCTCCCCCCTCTCTCATCTTTTCCTGTTTTTCTATTGACTGGGAGAATTATCCTTCCATTTAWCACAAGGAAAGCAGATCAAAAAGAAAGAGCTCTGTTTTGTGGAAAAACTTTAGTTGTATTTTTTGCTCTGCATCAAATTTTATTTAGTTCCTGCCACCAACAGCAGCAAATAGTCTGAGTTGTGTTCCACCATAGCCCCCTCAGCTGGCTCCTATTGCTTGTTTTGTGTGCATATGAGACTGCTCTCCCTGCTTATGCATCATGCACGTGCCTGTATCAGCCTTGAAAAATGCTTACAATAAATTTTCCCTTAGCTTTCACAGCTATTTCCAGTTTTCATGAGCAGCTCTGATTATGAGGTTAGATGCTTTAAAGGTTGGGACGTATTGGAAAATGCAGCTAGGAAGATCACGGTGATGTTGAAGGAGACTGAGCCCCTTGTCATAGGAGTGAAAACAGGAAAGTTTAATATAAGTCAACTCTGAACAGTTAATGAAGGTCAGCTAAAATTAAACTTGAGGCAGCAGTCACTTATAATGCTTCTTGCCCCAGTCTTGCTCTGCTCTTGGTAGTATTCAGTCATTACACCGTGTTTCCCAGCTGAACTTAAAGTTATTACACCATACTTCCCACCCCACAGCCTCTCCCAAAGAAAACGCTTTGTGGTAAGGTTTCTTTCATTTTGGGAGAAAAATCTAATTAGTCCAGAAAGAGAGTAAATCCATAGCAAACACAGGGGKTTTTTTTTTGGTTTGGTGTTCTTGTGTTTATTTTTTTAATGTAAATTGCATCTAAGTGAAATTGTATCCATCTTACTCACCTGATAAATCAAGGTGATTCCTTGTACTACCTGTATTTGGGGTTGAGTGCAAAGCTGGTACGAACTGAGTGGTGGTGCTCAGGCCATGTGGCTTTGAACACTCTTCCGAATGCAAATCCTGATATGCTGGTGTCTAACAGTTCTGTGTATTTACTGCTGTGTGGCCATGCAGGTAGTTTTTCTGATCTAAGCCCTAAGCTTAGTGCTGTTTGTTGCGCTCAACTGACTAATGGTCAGCAGTAGATAAGATTCAAATAAGCCTGTGGGACAAGTCTATCTAAAGATTACTGAGACTGTGGGATTCTTCTTGGAAAGGAAAAGCCATAAAATTTGTCGATACTGCAGTTAGATTCTTCTGCCTCCTACCACGACCCACCCTGCAGGTCTATTGCTGGCCATAAAACGAAGTTATTTTGTCACCTGTGGTTATTAATTTTAATTTAAACATAGTAAATTTAATGCAGAGATATTTACTTACTGTAAATTTGTCTCCCGTGAAACAAAGGGGCACTAACTTTGCAGACTTATGTAAAGGATATCTGTTTCTGTTAAAAATAATGGAGACTGCAGGTTAGGACATCTTGTAGAGTAAGTGTATATACTAAGAATCAATAAGCRTTTTATTAGTGCCTGGAGATTGTTTGACTATAAAGGATTTTTTTTTAAAAATGCAATTGCTATAAAAAGATAAAAAAGTTAGCCATCTGCTTCACTTTCGTTTAAAATCTTGTGTTTAATTTCTTCTTTGCAGGTAACCAATTTCTGTTGTTTTGCTGTAATGTTGGGGCTTGGAAGAAAGTATCTTTAAATTATGGCTTTTATTTATTCAAACGTACTGTTGTCATCATAGGTTATACAGTTCCTATTAGAAGTTTGAGAAATATTTCTTGCTACACTGAAAGAGAACAAAATTCAATTTAGAAATATAATTTCCTGCCACTAAGACACTCGATAACTTGGGAGAGATTAATAGAACCTTATGACAGAGACTTGATTTAAAGCAGGAGATTAACATTGCTTTATCGGCCCATACCATGAGTGAATTAGCTCAAGAAATCTGTTTGAAGTTGCTGAGTTGTCTGTTAGAAAAAGGTCTCTAGACATTTATTTGATCACTGCTGAGTACTTGCTATAGGTTTGTCTATCTGACAACACAGGAACAAACTTCACACCAGCCATGCTTATTTTACAGTAGCATATTTTATATTATTCCTTGTTATCCCACAGGAAGCTGGAATGCTTTGGAGGTTAGCTATTGGCTCAGGGGGATTATTCCTAATAAACTAAGTTAAAATTAACAAACAGAATTACAGTTATGTTCAGATTTCATTGATATTGAGGACAAAAAAATGCTTAAGTGGTGTTTTTAATTGGACAGGTTCTTTTCTTATACTTGTTGTAAATCATATTTTTATCAGAAAAAGAAGCCTCATTTATTCTCCTAAATACAGAAGTGTTTATCTTTGGAGCACATTAAAGCTGTTCAGAAGTTGGGCCTGACAGGTTGATAGATATACAGATGTACACAACTAACAGAGGGAACTGGGAGCTACTGTGCTGGGGCTGCAGCTGACCACTGGTCCAGGTTGGCATTCCAGCTCTGCTTCTGATATAAATTATATCAGCACCAAAGAAGAAAAGAAAAGTCAGTGGCAATCAATCCATTTCTGTCATTTGGAAGCTGTGCTCTGTATCTGAAGATACACACACCAAATTAACTGGTAGTCCTTAAGATCCTGTGTGCTTTATTTGGAGTAAAGAAGAAATCACATCATGTGCATAAATAAATACAATAGTGCCTGTGTGTGTGCACAAGGTATGTATGTGCACACAAATGCTTTTTCCTCCAGTATCTTTCAATTTTCTTGGAAAAATGCCTGAAGCAGCTGTAATTGTAAGTTCAGCTGGTCCGAAATGAGGTCTGCATGATTTTGTAACTTTTAGTTTTTATTTATCCTAGATTYGTAGCATCCAGGGTTTTATTTCTAAAGCTCTTTCTTCTAACAATTTTTGCTATGCTGACTATACAAATGAGTCTGCAGAATTGCTCTTCTAACATGTGGAGTGGATGATTGTCAAAATGATATGATTTTAACATCAAGCTTGTGTTTGTTGCCCATAATAAGGTAATGTGTAAAGGTACATTCTCAAATGCTGCACTGCAGAGGTAACTGCAAATAGTAGCATTTTGTATGCACTATGTATGCAATGACAAATGCTTAAAAAGTGCCTTCCCTGGGTATCTCAGACAGAACCCTGTTTCTTTGGTATGTATAAGAATTCGCACGCCTGGTAAAGTGTGTACATTTTGCTGGTGTGAATATCTGCATTTCATAAAACCTAAAGAGTGTTCCTGCGGTGTGCAGACAGAAGTGTGTATGGGAGAGCAGCATTTACATGCAAACAGCTTAAAGCCTGTTTGGGAGAGTCATCTTAGGCAAGAGGGAAGGGGAAAGGCCTCTTTGCTTCCAGGCAGGAGCAGCTGGGCTTTGYCCCATGCCTGCAGCATGGGCATGGAGTTCTGCTCATCACAGTGAGGGACTAAGCCAGTATCATAACCTGCAGCTGGGGGTCAGGACAGCAAAAAGCTGTTTAAAAGGGGAACGGCTGAGACAGCAATAGAAGAAAGCTAAAAAAGGATTGCTGACTGCGAGCAAATGATGAGAGACCTGAACAATACAGGACGGGTACCTGACAAAATATTGTCATTGTTTTTGCCTTAGGATTTCTCCAAACTTTTTTATTCACTTCAACCAAGCCTTGAACTACCTTTGTAAGCTCAGTTGAAGCAGGCTACAGTCTCCTACCTCCTCTGAAGGAGCACGTGATGGCTATGTTCACCTTGGCAAGGTGGCCGCATCTCTTTCTTTTGTGGAGCTCAGGTTTACCCCCGTGTAAAAGGCAAACAGAAAAGCCCTTTTGCATCGGGAGAGTTACAGTCGGTGGAGATGTTGCGTTGTGAACTCCCAAGGTTTCCTCTGTGCTCAGTTTCGAGGGGCTTCCCTTCCCCTGTGTGCCATCAAGGAGACCGGTCGCCATCTGGTCCAAAGTGKTTGTAAAGTTCATCGTTGCAATAAATGTCATTCTACAGGAATATAAACAGGCTGTTGCCCTGCTGCATTACTGGTGTATTCACACCAGTATGCCTAAAACTTTGTTTGAATTTATTGATGCAAGTAAAATTAAAATGTAYATTTTCCAGCAGAAAGCACCTTGGCAGCAACACTGGTTGTGATGCTGTTTGGGAAGACTCTGACTTGATATGGTGCTCACTGAGTCATTTGTTTGCTTGTAGGCAGAGTCAAGAAACTGCCTGCTTTATACTAGTTTCAATCTGAACATACAGGTCTATGTGTATGTTCTCATCTGACCTTTTGTATGGGAGGTGTATTGGGTCAAACAACTACAGGAGGCCACAAGATACATAGGGTTTTTTTAACTATTTCTGATGTATTAAAATACATTTTCCAGAAAGACTGTCAGCAAAGAGAGTTGGAGATCTGGAGATTCCACATTTTTCTTTACAAATGTGTTTCAATAGTCAGCTGACACACTATATTAAAATCTTACAACTTACATACAACTTAAATTTACTTGGCTTCAACAGCAGTCGAAACTTGACCTTTCCTATTCCATTCAATTAAATATTCCTTCTGTAAGGTGTGCTTTCCGTGTCCATGGCACTTGGACACCATGGCCAAAATCTTTCTTGCCTCTAATTAATTCTTTAGACTTTTAAGTAATTTGAACTCAGTGCTCAGTATCGGGGAGTACTGTTTGCTATTGGGGAGGAGTGTCAGTTTCCAAAAATACCCAATCATACATCCCTTCTCTCTTCCTATCTGTCCTATAACAGCATCTTCAGACTTTATTTCACCCTCTGCAATTTATCTGGGTTTTTATTTATCTTATGCAGGTTTTTTGTGTTTTATTCTCAGACTATAGACATGGGAGTTATAGCTAGTGTCTGACTAGTGAATTTATGTAATCCATATATAGGAAGATTTTAACTTACTATTCTAATTTTTAAATAGCCCAAAACTGTGATAGCATTGATAGATAAGACAAATTCTAATGAGAATTGTTAAAGAAGGAGAATTTATTTACTTATTTTCTATAAAGGCAGACTCTCAATCAAACRTTTGTGCAGGTACACAGCATGGAAAACAAAAGGAATTTGAAGTCCACATGCAGCTGCAGACCTATGTAATCGGAATTGCAGAAATGTGCTGAGGTAATTTGCATGACTGGAGTGGACCTGGCTCTAGTGAAAGGCTCTGCATCCCGTAGTAGAGACTGGGAGAGTAATGTTTGACACACAGGAAAGCTGGACTGAGTTAGGAACAACTTAAGTCAACAGGGCAAACACAAGACTGTGGAACCACACGGGCTGCATCCAAAGGTGCCAAGCATGGGATGATAAAATTGCAAAATCTCTCTCTGTCATCTTGGAAATGTGATGGCATTCAGGGAAGAGGACAAAGGCCAATGCCTTTTTAATGCCATTTTAATGAAGGGTAAGGGGAAGAATCTGGGGAACTGTTGACCTATCAGGTTAACCTCAGTTCCCAGGAAGATTAGGGATCTTGTCTTCTTGGAAGCCATATCCAAGCACATGAAGGATGGGAAGGTGACTGGGAACAGCCAGCATGGATGTACCATGGGCAAATTATGCCTGACCAGTCTACTGTCTTCGCTGGTGAGTAGATGAAGGGGTTGCAATGCTGGATGTTTACACTTTAATACTGTTCTCTGAAGTGCATAGGGAAAGAGTGGGAGAGAACAGAGAGTAGCTGCAATAAGGGAAAATCCAAATATCTGGGTATTAGAAATATTTTTCCACCACAAGGGTGGAAAAAGGCTAAAAGGCTGCCCAGAGAGGTTTTGATGTCTCTGTTCTTGCAGACATTCAGAGCTAGACTGGACATGGCTATGAACAATCTGATCTAGTTCGTCTGCTTTGAGGTCCTTCCCATGCATACCTGGGATTTGAGAAAGGTGTAAATCTCTGGTTTGCTTAGCTGATGATAACATCTCAAATGTGGATCACCCACTTTCCAAGTGACTGTCCTAATTATTAGAAATGATGATGTTTTCTTAATAAGAAATGTTGGGAAAATCTAGCTTTGTTTTCCTACTACCAAGTTCTGGAGGAAGTGGAAATAGCAGTTATTGGGGTTTGTCTTTTCCTATGCCCTGTTTCAACTAGCACCAGTTTATTCTTGAACAGATAGAGCAGACAAAACCAGTTAACAGCATTACATGCTTTATTCTTTGTTAACGTATTTTTGTACAATAGTGGAAACATACATTTTGGGGAGATTTTCTTTTACAGCCTTTTGTTTCCGACATATTTGACAACAGCCAGAAAAACAACTTTCACAACAGAAAACAAGAAACAAATAGGACTTACTTTGTGATTAAAGACACTGTGATTTTGCTATTCATATTGTAAACTGCATGAAAGCACCTCTGACAGAATGAGAAAATCTTCAAGGTTAAGTGTCACAAGAAGGCATAATTTTGTTTAAGCCATTCTGTTTTCATTTGTCTTGGAGAATATGTTTTCAATAAGAGGTCTGGGTCTGCTGGTTCTTGCAGTCGTGCTGGCTGTGGCCATCTGACAGAATGAATTCTGCTTTTCCCCTCAGCCATTTGAAAATGTATTCCAGTCAGAGCAACAAGGTGGGGTGACAGTCACCACTCTCTTCCCTCTATGTCCCTCCTACCCCAAGACAAATTATTCTTTTGGCAAGAGTGATCCCTTCCAGTGCAAAGGACTGAGAGAAGGTCCTTGAGCAGGAGTGAGTGGGTGACTGCATTGCTGCCCTTGTCATGGTACTGGACAGGCACCTGCAGTGTCTCCTGGTCTGGCAGTAGGGAAAACCATCACTTCATTGCAACTTCTGCTGGAATACACTTTGCCCCTTAAAGCCTAGAGAGATGTGACAAACTCCAGGTTGTTGAAATTTTGCTCGGGGAATATTTTGCAGATGATTCTAAATGTGTTTCTGTAGCCTCTCTTCCACTGTCCGTATGGGATTTGAAAGGGGCATGCAACACCTCCAGAAATGAAGGGAAGACCACCTTCTCCTGACTTCCTGGACAGCAGAATAGGCTTGTTTGACCAGGGACCCAAGACACTGAGCTTGCATACCCAACCAGTTGTCAAAGACTTCAAGCTGCTCACAGCCACAAATTTTAAAAGGTGGCAAAAAAAAAAAAAAGAGTGGTAGAGCTTCAGAACTAGGTAAAGGTGTCTCATCTTTTGAGATACTAACTTAAACAGCTGAGATAGGGATAGGATTTTTGTCACTTACCCTTGCTTTTATTCAATGTGAAAACCAAATGGCAGGCGCCAAGGTTTGTTTGAGGTCAGCCAACAGTCCCCTTGAACAGGGGCTGCCTGCATGAAGCCAAGGGCTTGAGGGATTCAGAGGCTTCTGAAACAGGATGCCTCAATATGGAGTTAGTTGTTCACTCAAATGGGGATATTTCACTCAAAATTGGGAGTCAAGCTCTTAATTTTGGGGGCTGGCTAATTTCCTTAGGGGTCGCAAAAATGATCTCTACCTCCAGATAAAAGTTCAGGGATCAAAAACTGCTTCTTCCTATTGTAAAAAAGGATCTGTTGTTCAGCACGAGGAGCAGGTTTATGTGAGTTATGTTTCAACTATTCTTTTTGTCATTTTGTACTTAGATCTCTGAGCCATCTATAAGAGTAAAAAAGTTATTGCTAGAGAAATTGGAAACTGGTAGTTGATAAATAGTGCTACATCACTCTGCAAAGAACAGTTGATGAATGTTACCATTGTATGTGAAATGTTTCTTTTTTTCCCCCTCTTTAATAGCAACATTTTAAACTACATTGTCCCACACAGGGGACTGCTAAGTAAACCAGAACTGACATATGATAAATGTAAAGCTGTGGTTACAGCTCCAGAAATCGATGAATTGCATGTTTCACATGTGGAAGGGCAGTCGTGCTGTTGCTGCTTCCAGAGTGATAAATGTAATTCAATCTATGAGCAGTAAAACATGAGTGCAACTTGCTAATGCAAGTCCTTGCCTCCAAGTGGAAAGAAAAGTTTGTGAGAAACTGTACTGCTCTGCTGTGAAACTGCCTGCAAAATAATTAGTTCTAAACTTTGCAAGGAATGTAAGAGAGAACCATGTTAGAGTATAAGTCAATAACCCAGAGAATGTTTCTCTAATAAAAGTGGTTTAGTACCTGTGAGTATTGTTAATCCATCTCAGGCACAGGAGCACTGAACAAAATGTCACTTTGAGAGATACTGGAACGGGAAAGATAATCATGCTGTAGATGAAGGCCATTATTTATGGCACTATGAATGCAAAGATAGACCTCTAGGAATGACCCCCTACAACCCAGCAAGTTGGAAAGCATGTTTTAAAAGCTGTTCTGTAGCAAGAGATCAAATAAATTCTAGAACAAAGGGGAAAATAGAGGTTGAAATAGATTTGAGGGACTGGAAATGAAGATGACATGCTCTAGTTCTTGCAAGGTACCCTGATTTTGACATGTGGCCAGTGCTGCTAGTCATGGTTGGTTTCTGATAAAGAACATAGAGCAGCTTCCTGCCAAAGCTGCTTCATTTTTGTTTTAATTCCATTTTGAATTCATATTTAATAGAGAATATTTTTTTTTCAGAGCAATTCAAGGAAATTCAGGCAGTGTCACAGTTCACTGAGCTTGTGCCAGGACACTGCAGTGTTTCTGTAAGATTCAAAGAGATAATTTTTCATGTTAATATGCTGTTAAACAAGCTAACCATAGCTGTCAGCTCTGCCACAGCAAGACCTTACCCAGAAGGTTTTTGTCAGTAGGTCAGCAGACCATTATTGAATGGGCATGCAGGAGCTGATAAATTCGTTATGTAGTTCTGACATATGGAAGGCTTAATAATAGCAAGGTCTTAAAGCATGTGGAAGTGCTCTAGGAAAAGTCTAGCCCTCCTGTCCCATGGGAAGGAGCTTGGGAGGATTGTTTCAACAATTGCTTTTCTCACAAGTTAGGATAATGACACGAGATATATCCATTTTGACCAGAAGAAAGTCAGGGGTCTTTAATTTGGAAACACAGCACTTCTGGCTTTTGTATTTTAACTGAAATGCCTTCCCATCCACAGAGCTTTTACCTAGACCCTAGTTTTATACAGGGTAAATGCACAGACATATGCCTGCTTGGCATCATGTGGGCTTCTCTTTACATTTCCAGAGTTTACTCCACATTTAAAATAGTTTTGATAGATTGAGAAAGAGATGTAAGAGAAAACAGATGATGCAACTGAACAGCAGAAGTGCAGAAGACTTGCTGGGGGTTTTATCTCCTCTTCATTTTGGTTTAACACACTCCACCTTAATGCTTTGTACAGGAAATCTTCAACTGCCCTTCGGCACTGAGCTCCATGCACTACTGATCTCAGCAGAATGCAATGCTGCTCTCATGCTGCTCATCAAGACATACTGTCTATGCAAATATGATGCAGATGATTATTGCAAGTACTCGTGTCACAGAAGTGCTTGGAGATCCAGTTGGAATACGTGAGTGGGGATCAAAAGAAAATGCTGCCCAACATTACTGATTGACAATGGTGTAAAACAGAACCTTATCTGTATAGTTCCAAGTATGTAGGAACTTTCAGATAATCATTAAATACAGTGTACCTAGCTGGCAGTATATTTTTAAGCTCCTTGAAAAGGAGACAGGATTGGATGCAAATGAACAAGCAAAGGCTCATCTGGTTACTGTCATGGAATAGAAAAATTAGAAATTAAAGATGCATTTGTGATAACCAAGATTGAAATTCCTTGGGAGAGTGCATGTGTATTTAATATCGTAACATGAATGCATTTGTTTTTTGTCAGAATAAATTGCTAAAACCAGTCATGAGATACTGAAGCGAGGAAATATGAGGAAGATCTCTGGGTTATGGTTGCCAGTAAATTCACAACCCCCAAAACTCTCTCTAAAAATGCTGGTCAGAAGTAAACCTCATCAAACTATGCTGTCACGTAGTAGTGGGTGAGAGATTCCAAATAGATATTCTTGTCAAGAAATGAACTATGAATACTTCCCCAGCTTCTAATAGATTGTTTTAAGAGGTGCTTTATTTAGAAGTTAATGTCTTTTATCTCTGTTTCTTTTTTTTTTTTTTTTTAATATTTTATAACAGCATGGAACATTTCAGTATTTGATATTCAGGCTTACTCATAATAAACCTCTTCTCTACACTTGCTATTTTCACAGATGCTTATATGTTTTTCTGTCAGTCTGACCTGTCTCTGGGGGTGACAACGATGCTCCCACATGCTTTACTGGCAGCCCAGTTTCTGCTTGTTTCACCTCTCAGATAAATTCACAACAGACACAGGGTATGCCTGGTGCCTCTCCAATCTTGGTGTGGTTTAAAGGTAGTTATGCTAGCTTAAAAAAACTAAACCACAATCCAGGTGAGTGTTGTGCTGAGAGTAGTTAGAAACCAAATCCTTCATTATGTTAAGCTTCATTCTCTTGTTTTTAAGAGCTGACCCCAAACCCTTATCAACTCAGTGAAAGAGATCAATAACAGTTCTCCCAAAGTAGGAGAACTTTACAACTTTTTTCTCTGCAGTTTCTTTTCAGAATGACTGAACAGTTGCTCATGCCCTGTGCCAGGAGCCTTCCCTTCCTTCCTCCCTCTCTCCCTCCCCAAGGCAAGTTGAGGTGAGCACACTGGATGAAAAAAGCAGTAGTTATTCCTCCTTTTTGTTCTGCTGGTACTAGACCCCTTGCTTGCAGTCTTCTTCCTCTAGCACAGCAGTAACTAGACTTCAAGACCCTAAACTGACAGCTTTTTTTCAGTTTCTGTCTCTTTACAGATGTGCTGTCATGTTTTTGAAAAATGCTGGTGGACTATACATAGCTTAAAGCGAAATATGGGGGAGCACTTCATGTGGCGAAGCACTTCATGTGGCATTGCCTTCTGAACACCACTGGATATGCTGTTTGAAAACAGGTATTCAGGTGAACTGTCTGGGTCTCTGTTTATCCCTCAATCATATTTTGTCTGTTCAGGCTGGGGAAAATATTCAATTAATGTGAAAACCCAGTTTGCAGGATTTCAGAAGAAAACCGAAAGTCTCGTTGAAAGATCCTGAGTTTAATAGCCTCTTGCATTTTACCCAGTAAGGCATTATTGATGGGACTTGTTTAAAATCTGTCTTCCTCTCTGCAGCCCCCAGAACCTGTGGCACGGGGGTCAATGTTCTGCCAAGCAGGGGACCACTGAGAGTTTCTGGCAGAAAGAGCTTGATTGTCCTGAGCGACTGAGCCGCAAGTAGTTCTGTTGTTTGTTTGATTAAGGTTTTTTGGTCAAAATCCACTTGAGAAGGTTTTGCTCTGAGGTTTTTTTTTGTCAGATAAGTGAAATGAAATCTTGCTAGAGTGTGAAAGCTGCTGTGCTCTAATTGTGCCAGGATAATAGTAGTGGCACAAAGTTCCCTCCTCGCATCCAGGACAGACCCGTGAGTAGCACTATGGAGGTGTTTGACAGTGTTACCAATGACTTTCATGTGGTCAGCCTTTGACTCCTGAGCCATGTGCAGCATGTCACTACAAGACCCCATTGCTAGATGATGTTTGGCTGAATGTTGCTGGGGTGCCCTTGGATCTGGCTGGATATTTTACTGAGTCCCATCCTGCCATGGAGCTCTGGGGTCTGAGCAGATGTTATCCCATACCCTTTCTTGTGACTTGCCCACTATTCTCCCCTTGGCTTTCTGACATAAAACATGTTTTTAATGGCTCTTGGTCATAGGGATTTTGTACGCTGCTTAGAGGGTCAGTAAGGCTGGTTGTCTAATTGGGGACAAAAAAGAGAAAAAGAAATAATGTTCACATATGATACCATCATGAAGCAGTTGGTGTCTACATAAAGGGTTAGGCTGATAATTAATCAAAAGTCACATCTGTATCTGGCATAGTTCTATTTTTATCTCACTCTGCCCTGGGACTGTAGAAGAGCTCTGAGAAACTGTTGTAAGAGATGAAAGAGCTGAAAAATTCCCAAATGGCACCTAACTAATTGGCTGCAGGGGCAGAGAGGTGGGAATGGATGCTCCTCCGTTCATGTTTGAGGCTAAATGTTCAGCATATCAGCTTTGCAGTATCAGTGAAGTGATGTGGATCTGTTTCTCTGACCTCTTTCAAGACAGTATTTTGCTTTCTGTATCTGAAATCATTCCTGGCTCACCTTCTGAGGACCTTTCTAGTTCAATCTACAAAGCCTTTTGCAACTCACTGTTCCTCAGTGAGAAGCTATTTGGAAAGGCAATGAATCGTGAAGTGGTCTGATAAATAGTTGGCGCAGGAAAGATATCTCAGTGCTTGGGACACTAGCCTGGGATTTGGATGATCATGTTGGCTTTTTTTTTTTTTTTCCCCTTCTCTGCAGCAGACTTCCTAAAGAAGCTTGGGCATTGCATTTAACCTGACTTTGCAGCTTATGAAAGTCTTGCGGGTATGGCTTCTGAGGTGATCGGTCATCACAGTAGGAAGGTATCAAAAAAAAGATTGGAGCCTGATCTATTGTTTTTTCTTCTAATTTTTATTAAATATGCTGCCAAGTTCAGTTGTTTTCATACCTTTTCCTGAAATATATTAAAACAGGCTCAACTTTTACTGGACAAGGCCTCCTCTTGTCCTCGTGTTTTGACACACAGAGGATGCAGCTATAGATGGGATCTGGAAGAGCCCTTTGAACATCTTCCTTACTGCTGCATTCACGTTAGCTCCACATAGCAAGGTTTCACCAAGGACACAATTGTGTTAATCTTTGCAGAGTGACGGAACAGACCAATTATTTCTATTTATTAATCTCCAATGTCTTCAAAGAGTATTTGAATCTATGGAAAATGATAATAATAAAGAAATGATGCTTGACAACTGACTCCCCTCAGTGCTATAGGTGGTGAATGATACAATCAGATATCATGCCTGACAGCTTGAAGAGGTCAGTAGCTGTTGACAGAGAGCTTTTGGTGTACCACATGTAATTGCAGAAGCACTGTTTGTCTTCCTGTTGATTCATTACTATCATTTTCTGTGCAATTTCAATGTCACTTTACTCATCCTGATTTCATTTCATGATCCAGAAAGGCATTTGCTATTAGCACAGGTAAGGGGATTTTTCATAGCACTTATCTGCTGAAAGTCACCCTGAGCAAACACACACCTGAAAGCAAACATGCCTTCAGAGAGCATTTAGCACAGGCAGCCAGGCTCCCATGGGGTGAAAGGCAGAATCTGCACAGATTTGTGCAATCCATAGTAGTGCACAAAATAAGGGATCTCCTTCCTTCTCAGTTTCTGAAGGCGATCTCCCTCCTTTCTTGGCTTCCCAAGAAGCAAACACTTCTTCCAAGAGACACTTCCCAGCAGAACTGAGAGCTTCATAACAGCATTGGACAAGCAGCCATTGACTGAAGTCCTGAGGTCCCTTTGTCTTGGCCTGTTCCTGCTGGTTTCAGGAAGACTCTGACAGAGAGGTGTCATCTTGCTGATGCTACTCTTGTTCCTCTTTAGCCAAACCTTTCTACTGCACTCCTGAAACACAGTGAAACTTGAGCAGCACTGGCCACATTACCTGGAGGCAGGTAACCTTTTTGTACAAACTGTCTTGTGGCATCATGTGGTAGAGACCTGGAGGATCTGATCATCAAAACAAAAAGTTTGTAACATAGGAAATCAGCAGTGTAGGCTATACATAGACATCTTTTAGCTGAGCTCATGGAAGAGGTTAGTTCCCTTGTTAATCAGGCTGTGGGGAATTGTGAGCAAGCTTTTGCTCTTGCTGCTTCAGGAACAAACCATCTGTGGTGTTATCTGAGCTAATTCACATGGCTTGGCTTGGAACACGATGAGAGTTCTTGGACAGGTTTCTTCACTTACAGATTGGCAGGGACAGTGGCCTCCAGCAAGAGAAGGGTGATCAGCAGATATGATGGTTGCCCTTTTTTCTGGCGTAGCTGAGTCTGGAAGAAGATAACTATTTGAGGCTAATCAGAATTAACTCCAGTCTGTGTTTTTTAACATAGTGTTGCTGCTAGAGAACAACTCGGGTCATGAACAGCAGTGGAGCATTTCCATTTCTGGACAGTGTGTGGGCACATTGAGTCACGAGTCAGCCTCGCCCTGTCTCAGCCTCACACCCACTCGTCTCCAGCCCTGACAGGCCCACAGCTCTGCACTCGTGTCCTTGCCACGTAGCAAATCCAGGAGGTGGCCCTCAGGGAAGACAACTTTACAGTGACACTTGGCAACTCTAAGTCAAACAGGCTGATCACAGACCCAACACTCAAATAGAGACCACACAAAATAACCGGTTCGGAGCAGAACTGCTCAGTGCTTTTATGGTGATGCTGACAGGTTATCCCATTTTTGTCCTGTGAGATTTTAGCACCACATCACTACATCTGCAGATGCTAAGCCCCGCATCCTAAATGGGAATTGGTCACCGTCTCTTTATGGATACAGCTGGGCACACTCTGGGCTTGATGCTCATTCTTGCTCTCAGTGTGGAAGGCAGAGCACTGAACCAAGGATCCTGGGTGTTTGTTTCATTAAGGCAGCAGTCTCAGGCTTTCCTGAAAAACCCATTTGTTATCTAACAAATTAAATTCTTGTTAATATATGCTAGAATAACTTTTTTGGTTTAGCTGCTGCAGCTTCACACTGGTGATATAACTAAGGCTGGTTTTCCTCTACCTTCTGAGCTCCCAACAAACTCCACTCTCTGGGTGGAAATGAATCAACACATTAACAGCTTTAACTGCTGGATGGGAGAACTTCACCTGTGAGATTCATCCACCTCTGGTCACTGAAGCATGGTATCTCCAAATATAATTATGAGGAAAAAACCCGAGACTAAACCAGCTAGTTTGTAGCTTACCCAAGTTAATTAAAACAAAACCATAATTAACTGTGCATCCCTTTCTGTGATTTGGCAAGCTCTTGAAAAGCTGCCCTGCTAAGACATGATTTTTACCACTTTACTTGTCTGATGAAGATGGCCATTTTCATGAAAGCATTCAGARAAATAGATTAGTACCTAATAGCACCAAAGCACTTGAAATCTTCTAGTTCAGATGTCAATCTTATTAGTGTCTGAGCCTTTTCAAGTAGCACAAAAGCTATTTATTTACAGACTGACACATAATAGCTTGCTTTATTCCTTCTTCCTCCCCTAGAAAGAGATATGGTTTACTCAAAATCAGCTCTCTTCTTTGGTATAAATGCTAAAGAACACTTTCTATCTTCAAAGCACTATAGACATTCTTTTAAGCATTGACTGCTGTTATTAGCTATTACTTTAGGCTTAAATGGTATTGAATTAAAATAATTTCTTAATGATAATCTCCTTCTCACAGGACTTAATGGTTTTTAAATTGGGTTTTGGCAAATATGAGACTAGGCAAGGTTGCAAGCCTGGATCTTATCCAAAGGCCATTTAAATCAATGAAGTCATCAGGTTCTATAAATGCATCATGCCACAGCATGACAATTAACATTTACTGGAATGTTTGCAGAATATTACAGAGTCTATCAAATATGGATTAAATGTAGCTGAGAGACAGCCAGTTTCCTGACAAATAAAACATAAAAGCTTTTCTTTTTTTTTTAGATTGACTCTGCTGATCTAACTTGCTGCAAACTGTAGAAAATGCCAGCAGGCAGTTCAACAAGTCTCTTTAAGACGGACTTTTCTATATGGATGAATTTTGTTAGATAAATGCTAGAAGCTGTAAAGAACTCCAGTGACTATCATGCCCCTCTGCTCTCTTTGTGTGAGTGGAAGATGGTATGCACCTTCCTATTCATGCTACTGTCCATCCCTGAGTGGTGTGTAAATGTTGCATTTTATCAAAGAATGTTTTTTATTCCTTCTATGAGTTTTGTCATTTGTAATGACTTTATACTTCTTTTCACATTTCTCAAGATTTTGCAATTCAAATGAATAAGATGCCTTCGGATGTCTAGGGCTCAAATCAAAGTGTAGTCTCAACTACCTGCAGCTGGTATTTGTTTCTCCTGCAGATATATACTCTTGGGTGAACAGGTGCCTGCCTTACTTGTATGAAGCTGAAGATGTTTTGGATAATCTTAAAAGTAAATGAAACCAAACGAAATCAACTCCTTCAAGTTACATTCCCTTTGTTTTTGAGTTTTGAATTAATGAAAAAATTCAACACATTGCTGGAAAAACAATCCTAAGGGTAGTTTGATGACAGGGTAGGAGGACATCAGAGAGGATAGGAAAATTTGAGGTGGTAAGGAGAAGGGAGGTGCTTTCAAAGAAGACAGGATCTTGACCTCACTAGTTTTATAGGCAAATTTTAGATCCACCCTTGCTCTTCTCTTTTGCTGGGTGCATCAGGCAGTCCTTGATACAGAAGACAGTAATTTTGCACGAGTAACATGTCACTTCAGAAAAAGATGATGTTTACGTGGAGGATGGGACTTGCTGGTCCCTTTCTCCTTAGTGTTCTGAAGCAGCCATATTTTGTAGGAAAACATAAAAACCTTGTTCCAGAAGAAAGTAACTGCCCTCTGCAGGAGCTGATAAKTAGAGACAACAAAGGTGGGCTGCAGAATCTGAGCAGGAAATACCTGGGCATATCATGCTTGGTTTTTTTGTGGACCCTCTGGCTATAGAGTGAGAGTCTCTAGGACTTACTTTTGGTTCCTTTGTTTTGGAACAAAACACACACTTTGAAATGTTGTCACATTGGCAGGAGATGCACTATTTCGTTGTTCCTGGGATGCATTGTTGTTCTGTAAGCAAAGCCAGGGCTTCTGTTGGAGCCAGAGAAGGAGGGAGGACTGCCACCCAAAAAGGCTGTAAGTAGCCTAATTCCCCACTGGCAGTGTGAAGGAGRCTGTTTTGGAAAGATTCCTTCTTTATCTTCCTTTCTCACTCTGTTTTTTCAGACCAAGTTAATTATATTTGCATATAAAGTCACTGTTTACTCCTGTGACAAGACCATAGGGAGTGATGGTTCTGGCTGGAAAGGATGCTATRTTTGTGGGGGAAGGAGGGTGGGATGATTGGGCAGAGCCGAGGTTCCCTTTTCCCTTGCTCCGTAATGCTATGTTRAAGCTTGCTGTTCAGTGCCCCTGAGTCCTCTGTAACTTCTCACAGAGATTTCTTGGCTGTTTCAAGGCTAACTTTGTTTGTGCTTTGTTAATASTCATGGTTACTGCCATTTTGTAACCTTCCTCTACCTCAGGTAATTACATTCTCTCTATTGAAGATTCCCATTGCTGGATCAATAGAAGAAGTTTATTCTTCATTTCCTTTATAATAGCTATTGTATAGTGCTGCAAAATGGCTGTTGTAGCCAGCAGTAATTCGTCAGTGAATGAGCAATCCTACAGTCTGAAAAGCATCCAAAGTCTTACGGGATGAAAAGTGATATAATCATTATTGGTGGCTCAATTGCTCCTTTGACATCTCCTATAAGTATTAGTTGAGAATTGGAGGGTTATCTGGGCCCAGATGTTGTTCCAATCAATTATCTGTGCATTTTCCCCATCCCATCTGATGATTGCTTCTGCTGCTAACCACTGGTATCCTACAGTGTCCCTTGATTGAACTTCAGGCTACAGAATTTTATATCTAGTTCCCTGCTGCTTCCCAGTCCTCYGGTGCCCCTGTGCAGAACTGGGCCCTTGAGGTCGGGATTGCTGGTTTCCCCTCTCTCTCAAACAGCTGCTGTGTCATCGCAGAAGCATCTAGACATGGAGCAAGCTGGCCTCCAACAAGCCTGCTGGCAACATCTGATKTGCAAAGTTACGTGCCTGGTGACAAAGACACTGTTGAAGCAATCTAATAATTCAGGTCTGATGATATCAGCTTCTGCCTTTTGTCCCTGAAATAGGAGACCTTGTCAGGATCTTGGGTTACAGATCACAGAGTGTTTTGTGGTTAAGAATGCCTGGGTGAAGTAACAGAAAAAAAATGCTTTTATTGYTGCATGGCATTGTGAAGCCAAGCATGCGCTTAATTTTCTAGTAGCACGTTGCTGATGGTTCTGTCTCCTTAAAGGGTTTGGCAGTATGAGAGACAGTAATCACATCTTGAGCAGAGAATGATGCCTGAGCCACCACAAAAAGCRGGTGGAAATGTCGCTGGGCTGTAATACTGGTGTTTAATACCTGACTTGTAATGGTTGAAAAGGCTGCTCATGTTTTGGGTAGTGACAGTACCTGGGCCCTGTGATTTTAATGTTTTTAAACRCCAGCTCAAAATTGCCCATCCCCTGGTGGAACCCAGTGTGGTGCTACTGAGCAACCCCACTAACAGAAAATGAGAACTGACAGGACAGGTAGCTTGCAATGATGGTATTCCAAAAAAAGCATAAAAGGATGTGTTGTTCTGGTTCATGGTTTGTAAGAGATGTGAAATAAATTAACTTTTACTTAGGTATCAGTCAAGTGTCATATTGTGAGGAGAGGTAAGGAAAGAGTCAACCSAAAATTTGGAAGCCTGAGTGAGGCATGTTCTCCACAGTCATAAAAAAACCTGGATTTGTCTTGTACATTTTTGTGGTAATGAGCAAAGAATCCTCCAGTCTTTAAATGAGTTACTGCATGGAAAGCATGTTTATAAAGCAATCTTCTTATTGCATCTGCATCACCATAAAACCTTTTGGCATAGCCTTTTTATAACTCCTGTCTACATATGCATCTCAAGCAAACTATTTGCTTTCGAATATGATAGTGAGGTCTATTGAAAATATTAAATAATAAATTATGCAACTTTCTCATTCCCTTTCAGCTGAAATGCTTAATAGACAAAATTCAAACCCAGAGCTAATTCACCTGTAAAGTACTTGGCCGTCTGAATTACGCTTTTAATCTGCAGCAGCTGAGTTATGTCCTACTCCTACAATATATCCAGAGGGAAAGCTGGACAGGTAGAATCTACTTCTTTTACAGATTGTGGGGATAACTTATGCAGACAGCTAACGGCCTGTTCTTACTAGGTGGAGAGAATTTATTGGAAGGGCTCAGGATCTTGCTCCTCCTGTCACTCGTGGGTTATTAGCTCGTTCTTTCCCCTCAAGAACTGATCCATTTGAGTTCAGCCTTGAGCTGACTACAAGTGCTGACTTCTGGAGAAATGGGCTTGCAATGTGAGAGGAGAGTTGTGTCTACRTGTGCTCCTGACCATGATGGATGTTCAAGTGAATTAGTTTGTTTTTTGTTTCTGCTGTTGTCTAACATATGAAGAGAGTTGGCAGAATATGCGTCAGTTTATATAAGCTTGAAGACTGTCATGGTCCAATATTTGTAAGGCTTGAACCTGCAAACCTTTCTCTGAATGCTCAGGAGGGTACTCAGCTGGAACATAAGCTGGCAACTCAGCTTCCTGAGCACAATAGGACAAACTGTTGGATATTCTGATCTAAATAACCATGAACTGAGTGTCAATTAAGCATAATGTTAATCTTACAGGATGAAAAACAATATTTCTCTTTTTGTTGGGGTAGCCAGAGAGATAAAAAGCCAGCTGCTTGATCAGATTCCCACACCAGCTACCACGACTCTTATGGATAAGCAGGTGTCTCCCTTGACTTCTGCTTCGTACACTGACCTCTTGCTCTCTGACAGACAGAAGTCAGAGGTTTGASATATAACCAACTACCTGGTATTTTTGTCTACAAATTTTTTCCAGCCCCTCCAAACTCCTGAGGAAAAGCRCTAGGGGTGGCAATCATAAAGGGATTCACTCTGTAAATATCAACACATCATGAAGGTCGTTATGTCTGTTAGCAGCTCAAAACTATTTGGGGGAACACTCSTTTGAACAGACTTCTATAAAAAAAACATGTTTGGATTCAAGACATACAGGGAGCAGAAACTCAAATGGATTAAGATCAGAGAAAAAAAAATCTCATTTGATAGCATGTTAACCGCTTTTTGTTAATACCTTAATACCTCAAAAGTCACTTGAGATTGTCAGATGAAAGGCAATATGGAAAAAAGGTATTAATACACATTCTGTAGTGTGTAAGAAAGAAATCTTACTTGGAAAAATGGCTTTACTGAAACTTCTGCATTTTACAATGTTGGCTGGTGGAATGGAAGAAGGAGTTTCCAGTTTTTGTGTTGGATCCATGCTATTCTGTGATGCATTTGCCTTCACTTATATTTACTAAAGATGATCTATACAATTACCAGTTGCTTTCCTAGTTAAATTTAACCTCAGACTGGGCTGGGTGATTTTGATAAGACAAATTACAACTTGTCCCTAAGACAAGTGAACAAGAGACTAACTGAGAAATATAAAGCTGGAAATAAACAAAATAATTGTACCTAATGGAGCAACTTAAAAAGGGTGCTTTTTTTATGGTCTTTGAGAAACATTTTCAGCTTGCAATAATTTATTTCCATTGCTCAGAGAAGCTACATGAATAACTAATATCCTCTGATAAAGGCTCTATTCTATTAAGGAGTCAACTTTGCAGTAAAGGCAAAGAAGAATAAAAAATGTTGCAAAGACAAGGTAAAGCTATTAGCAAATCTCCATTCCAAAGTTGTTTCCTACTTGTTGTAAACCATTTCTATCAAGGGAGCAATTTCCTGTGTGCTGCCATTAGTGGATAATATTTGCCTTCAAGTAATGGGCTATGGATGGTGACTAACCACAAATAGTAATATTCTCTCTTTTAAAAGCCTGCACAACACACTTTAATGTTCTGCCATGGCGCATTAAAACATAGACTATTTCCAATGTGAAAACTCATTTGTTTAGAAAAATCTCTCTTCCTCTCTCATTACCTCTCTCAAAACAGCTGAATGAGAGTTGAGGTTCTCATAAAGTTCCACTTGTCCTGGAGTTCAAATGTATGTTCTATAGTTGGCAAACCTTGGAAGAACACTTACATGCAGCTGAAAAAAAAGACGATAAAATGTGATGAACAAGGCTACAGTATGTGTGCATATGCCATGAGATTTGTTACTGCTCACGCTGCTGGGCTGTGCAGACASGCACACAAGATGAACTGGGCTAGGATTAACCAGGTGCTGTATAACAGTGTTGTGTTATCTGTCCCTGACAAATTACAGGCTGCTAGCTGGAATTGCCACTTGCAGATAGTAGTCATTTAGTAGTAAACTGTGCTTGTTTTTTTTCCGCTAAAAGCCTGGAACAAGGGCATGTTTATATAAGTACGTTGAAATATGAAATGCTTTGAGTACATGTAAAGGAAATGTAAACCTTCCTAGCCTTTCATTTCCTATCAAACATTTACTGCATTGCAGGTCTCTCCAGCTCAGTAACACTGTCAGCGTGTAGCATACCTTATACACATGATGCTTTATAGTGTCATGGTAATGTATTATTTGAGGCCTTCTTTAAACCTGTATTCTGCTTTTATGGAACTGATTTTGATTAAAGAGAATAYGGAAACATTTGTTTTTAATGTTTTCAAGTGTGACAGTTTATGAGGGAAGGAAAATGCTTTATGCTTGAGTGTTATTGCAGGATTCATTGCTTTGGAGGAAATGTCCCTGCTCACAACTGAGCTTGTCTGGTGGAACAAACACTGACCAAAATACTGAACTCCCTGACTTAGTTTTAAATGATTCTGCTTACAAAGGATTTCATTTTTATTTTTTGAAAAGCAAAACTGCAAAACCAAGGCTACTGTTGTGCACTACAATGCCATGATACTTTCTGTTCTAGAATTGACTTAACCACCTTAAATCTCATATCCTACTATTAGGTCATATGTTAGGGGATCATTTTACTCACCATCAAGTGAGAAAAAACCTTCACAGCTGCAGGAGATGGGTAGTGAGACTACTGCATCTAAAAGGCATTTACAAGTAAATTTAGAAAGAAAATTTAACCAAATGACAGCAAATTAATTTCATTTTTCAAAAGCAGTGTAAGTCACTGGTTTAATGGATTATCAGAAAGCTGTATCTTTCTTAATATCCTTTTCCCTATTTCCTTGCTCACTGTAGAACAGACTGAGGAAGTTTCATAGTGAATTGCCTGAAGTTSATAATGAAATATCTGGGTCAACATCTACCAAGAAAGATGTTGGTTTATGAATCACCCTAAAAAGAAAATTGTGATGTCACTTCCATTTTTCCACATCCTTGTTWAATTTTTTCTGGTCTCAATAAACTAAATATTTTCTAGAATATATAGTAAAATGATGCCAGGGGAAATCTAAAACATCCAACTAGTGTCATTTAAAAATAAGTTGGGTTTTTCAGGCAATGCGTCCAACAGAAACAAAATGAAAGAGTCTTTTGATTTCTCTTTTTATAATTTACAAATCTCAATTTACAAGAAACTATTAATAACAATAACRATAAACAGTGTCTTGACCCATTTTTGGTTTGCTACATTTCAGGTTGCTTCACTGATCCGACTTTTGAACTTGTCTAATTTAAACATGTAGTTCCTACTTGTCTTGTGTGAGGCAAARTCTATAGTTGCAGTACTACAGCACACAGCCTTAGTCAAGTACTGATTTTTTTGCCATGGCTCTTGAAATAGCTGAAAGACTGTGTCAGTGCATAAGTTATGGTAAAGCAGAAAGAAAAAGAGCAAAGCCAAGGGAATTCAGGAGATGTGACACCAGGTGTGACACAGCCTTAGCTTCCCCTTTCATCTCAGCGCTTGGGATGTCTTTCAAATACATGGAGGTTAAATACATGCTAACGGGTTCCCTCTGTTGTGAGGCAGCACAAACACCAGCTAATTATGTTAAACAATTATCCACCAAGGACCTAATGCAACTTTTTGAACTGTTGGCTCAGTCTCCTGACAGTATGTCTGCCTGGACCGAGGAGTACAAGGTCYATTGCCCAGGGAGAACAGCAGCCAGACTGGGTTGTGGCAGCAGAGGGCCRGTGACACCGACTGGCAAACAAAACATGTACTCAGCCCACTGCAGAGTTTAGGTTCTACTCACCCCTGCTGAGCTGAGGCAGGAGATATGGGATGCAGTATAGCACACTTACCCGTTTGAAAGTGAGGCAGTAAATGAGACCAGCAGCTTGTCCTGGCCTTGAACATCTGACCAGCAGGTCTCCTGTGCTGCCCCCTCTAACTTATCAGCAGGATCTATAAAAGATGCTACTGCTGGTGGTTTCCTTTTCTGAATACCCAGTGCATCACGTGGGTTATAAAATTATGCAAGATATTTCCAACAGSCAGTGTAGGAATATGTTTTTCTAGGTCCTTTCCCAGCAGAGTCTTGTTCCTTTTTGCTGCAAACTGGCTTTTTAAGACTTTTATGCCTGTTTGTTTCAACAGTTAGGGGTGTGGGCTCAGGCAATAATGCAGAAAAGCAGAGGTGGGCTGTTCTTTGCTTTGAGACGCCTACAGGCCCCTTTGGAGTGTTTTGGGTACTGGTGTGTGGCAGATTTTACTTCTTAGCAAAATTGAATTGACTTTATTAGGGCTACCTGTAACAATACAGTAGGCTGAGAACACACACAGAAAACTGCCTTATGTGGGTGTGTTCACAGTTTTTTGGCATCTATGTTTCTAAGGGACTAGCCACYGTGTCCTTTACTTCTCAGAAATTGTCACCTTTTGCAAGCAGTGCCAGCTTTGCTAGCGTGTCATCTGTGTCTGGTGACATGATACTGGTTCCTTTGGTCATGCCTTGTAACCCCTTGAGTCATAACAACAAATACCAAAATTGTTCCCTGATACCACATATCACAGGCAAAATTCTCTATTCCTCCTGTATTCCCCTCCAGCACATTTATTGCAAGTGGAATAAATTGAGCCTTTGCGATATTTTAAAAAGGTAGATGCCCAGGAGATGAGGTCTGAGAAAAACATATTTTGCCTTTCAAATAAATGATTCTAGGATTAAAATCCGGAATAGTTCATTTTCCCCCTGGTTTCAATCATTTCTGTTTTTCAGGTACCCTTCCTAGCTCTTAAAAGTGTAAATTTTAGAGTTTTTATGTGTCTGTAAATCAAAAACTGCAGACACATTTTAACCTCTTTAAAAAAAAAAATCCCCTTCTGGACTAAGGACTTTGTATGCCAAGCTACAGCATCATGCACATACGGAGATGAGTTAAAATCTTTGAAAAAGAGAGGAGGTTTATAATGGGAATGCTTTTTGGAGTGCAAGTGTGAGAGGGCACCACTGCAATAAATCTAAAGAGAGATAAAGTAAGGTCTTATGATGTTTTCATGCAGTTTGGCAAAAAGCTGTTTTGCATCTCAGTTCAGTTGATTCTGCCCAGGAGAGGCTAAAGGTGTACTTTTCAAATGCTTATGTTTCACCATGTCCTTCTTTTACTTTTTTTTCTTTTGGTGCAAAGAAAGTCACAAAGTCAATGATCTAGAGGCAGAGCTATGCTCAAGAGATGGTGAAGATGAGAGAATAGCCTCCTCCAACACTCACTACCCACTCTGCTCTGACACGTGCCAGCTCCCCTTGGGGCTGCTAAGTCACAGCTGGCCCTGAGCAGGCACATTTTACAGATGTTTGGGTGGTTTTGTCGTGAAGGCATTTCTCTTTGGCCCTTTGAGAGCTGTCTCTAAATACACAAGGAGTCAAAGAAATAAAGAAAGCAGCTCTGTACTACTGTGTTGGGAACATCTAGGCAAAGTGTTAGAGTTGTGTATGGAGACTTTGTGCCCTCTAGAAATGCCCAGGTGGCAATTACTCCAGGTTTTGGGCTCTGTTGTACCAGCAGAAGAGTATAAAGTAGCCTTGCTGAGACAAAATAACCCACTCTTGAGAGGTCCTGATTAGGAGCATAGATGTTTTCTGATTAGGAGCATAGAGGTCCTAATAAGGACTGGAATCCTGCTAAATAAGAAGGAGTTTGGCATCTCCTGCAAGTGAGAGTCTAATTTTGTGGTAAATAGGTTTTTTAACCTTTGCGATAGCCTGAAAGTGTTCGATTTAAGCTTTCATACACTGGACTGACCAAAATAGAAGGATTAGAACATAMTGAGAAGCAGTGCGCCCCTGGAAAGTGCAATTATGCGGAAATCCATCTGAAAATAGCCGTCTGCAGGAATAGAGCAGAGGAGGCATTTTTAATACATCACCAGGAAATGGGGGACCTGCACCTGTGGCTCAGCAGTTTCAACCCTGATCACATCAGCACCCGTGTCACTGTCATTTTAGTTGCTGTTGCTCTTCTGCATGACAAGAATCAACCCRACTATCAGGAGACACCAGGAACAGCAACAAATCAGCCTTCAGCCATACTTGCTGAAGGAGGTGGTGGCCAAGGAAAGGGTTGATTTGTTACTCAGCAGAGCAGGAAAATGTGGACCAAAAATGTCATTGAAACAGAGTGCCTAAAGCCCTTTTCATTTTCATTTTTATTGCAGGTTCAGGTACATCCTAATTAAGTGTGGGAAGGCAGAGAATAGCTACCTGAAACTTTTGAATTCACTGCTCCTGCTGGGCAGCAGGAAGTTTAGCACTAGGGTGTTTAGAGCCCCAAATGATCCCACAGCTATAGTAATTTATTTCTGCAGACACAGAGAGTGTAGGTGATGCTCTGGGAGAAGGGCAGGTACTATCTCTTTTCATGAAGGATGAAATGGATGGAAGAACTGCTGAAGGCCAGTCAACTTGAATTCAGCTGTAGGAAAATACAGGAGTAGATGAACTACAAGAACCTACCAGAAAAAAACCCAAATCAACAAACAGACTAACAAATACATTAGAAATTTTTGAGCCTTCTGAGTCTGTCTTTACAGCATTCTTGGAATCCCACTGGGAATTATGCAAGGAAGAGGCAAAACACCTTAGAAAAGTCATCAGACAATATTTCACTGTCAGAATGGAAGTGTATTTGTGGRGGTCTGTTCTTGTTCGGGTACAAGTCAATGCTGTTATCGGTGTCCTACTTCAGGGATAGGAAATATCCTATTAAATTTCAAGTGAAAAAAAAAAAATGAGGAGGGGAGAGCAGCTACATGCAGGACAGATTAAGTGGTGTTGACAACATGCAGAAACAGTCGAAATAAAAARAGAGAAAATGGCAAAGGCAGGACTCTACACTCAGTGTAGTTGTTTACTGCTGCCAAAACCAGGATTAAGAACAATTGACTGGGAACCAGTTCTGTGAAAAACATCTAAGGCTGTTGTGGACCATAAGCTGAAAGTTCTTTAGGCAGAATAGGGAACTGTGGAAAAAAAACTAGGAAAACTTTATTTTCTGTTCTGTTCATCACTAGAAATGCCTCAGCAAAAATAACAGTCTTAATTTGAGTGGACCCATGATATTTCTTGACAAATGATTGTGTGGGCAGTAAAAGTTTACATGAGTTTTAAAGGTAACCTGACACCCTCAGCAGGTCTGAACTACATGACCTTTCAGGCTGCCACACTATGTCCATTCCTCTGTTCTGCTGAGTCAGCCATGAGTTTGAGGGATGGGGTTTAAGGTTACACCAGAAGATGCAAATGGCTGCCAGGAGCTACCCAGTCAGTTCTGGAGGTATTGTGGTGAAAGACAGCTGGGCAAACTGCCTTACTGGAGTGATAGGTTTCCTCTGTATGTAGCTCTTGTATTATGTCCACACCAGACCTTTGCTAGTGCAAGTTCTTCTCTCCTTCTGTTCAACCTGCTTCCTTCCTATCCCACGCTCTGCTGACGCCCCCTCTGAGCATTGCTATACTACAGTAATACTGCTTTTAATTTTGTTCCTGCACATAGTTCTGAGGTAATTTTGTAGCCCAGGTAGGCATCCAATATAGAATTCGAATTTATGCTTTAAAAATCTGCCTGACCTGAACAATAGATAATAGTGATTGTGAAGGAGATGTTGTCTTTTCCTGGGTAAGTTCTCATAAAGTTTTATATGACAGGCTAAAAAATAGTAAAAGGATGAGAAATAATAAAAGAGGACATTATAGTAACAAAGGAGCACACCAATCGAGAAGATTCAGACTTCAGACAAAAGCCAAGGGCAAAAATCCATCTTACTCTATGAGGTTCATGCTGCTTCTTTGGTTTTAATCCTTTTGCTTTGGTGTATTTCACTCCTACCCTTTGCAGGGTGTGGAAGCGGAATATTATACTCTGGTGGTTTAATAAAGCCTATCATCTTGTTTATTTCAATCATTTCCTCACTGTGCTGAAAGCTTTAGGGATTTCTTCTACAATAATTCCCCAGATCTCATTCTTGGCCATTACAGTGCAGCTGATTGCCTCTAAGCAGATAGTTCCCCCTTTTTATTCTTTGCTTTCAGTCTCATAATTCTGTGCTTATCTGCACTGAACTTCATTTGCATTTATTAGCTGTGTTGGTATTTAAAATATCTACTCTAAGACCTTCTTTATCTCTCTACGTTGTTTCTTATTATTTGCTGTCTCTCCCAATTTAACTTTAAATGCAAACTAAAAATGTTTGTTCCAAACGGTTGTCAAAATTCTTCACATAAACTGCCTAATGTGGACCAGTTCCCATTTCCCAACTACCAGATTCTTTCTCACCAAGAGATTACCTTTTCCAATTGTGCTTCTCCTGTGAATCTCCTTATAGCTCCAGCTAGTTCCACCCCTATCTCCTCCTTTCCTCCCTGTCTGAGGGACATGSCTCTCCAGAGTTGACAGGGCAGGGCTGCCTCTTGCTCCTACTGACACTCATCTCCCTGACAGTGCACACGTCATTGTCCCCTCATGCTGGGATGAGCCTATTGTCTCAGTGTCCATACTCCAACACTGCCGTGGGGTGATATCTGGAGAAAATGAAACCCACCCTGATGGTGCTGGGATTTTCACATGGTGCCATCACTGCTCTTGATGTTGTCTCTGGTATCAGAGGTAATTTTGTTAGTGACTGAAGGCACCCCACAGCTACCCGAGGATAGGCTGTCAAAGCACAGAGCCTGGTTCCAGCTTTTAGTTCTGGCATAGACTTCTTCCTCAATTTCAGGCAAACAAATCTCTCTGCCCTAGTTTTCCCCTTGTGTGAAATGGAGACTGTAATGCTTATTAGGAGAACTTCTCTTTTTCGTTTGTTATTGTTGTTGGACTTTTTTCACGCTTCAAGAGACGCGTTGTTCCCAAATAGAGCAGAACTAAGAAGCCACAAGTCCCAGGGTGGCCATGGGATACTGAAGGGCTGCAGTACCAGTGCAAATACAGCAGCAGTCACCTACAACGTAGAACAGAGAAGTAAGGACAGAATCTCTGAAAGGGTATCAGCTTCAGACTCCTTGTAAAGGAGTTAATGTTAATCATGATGCCAAAATTCAGGTATGTATGGAGTAATAAAATAGCACTGGCCTGTAGCCATAACTTCAGTATCTCTTCTCCTCGTTCCCATCAGAAATTCCTTATTGTTTAGAGTTTGCTAGCGCTGTTGAACATGACAGTCTTCCTATAAAGTGGTGTCAGAGGCCAGAGCTACAGGGGATACAGGGTTTCTGTACTAACATCTAGACTGCATGGAACTGCATATGGGTCCAACACTTCAGGCAATGGTTATCACCATTTCCTTTCATCTGAGGCAATTAGTTGGAACTGACACTGTATTTCTGAGGTCTTACTGAAAGTCCAGAAAAGTCAAAAGACCATTTCCATTAGTGCTAGAAGGCTACAATGGTCTCAAGGGCATAGTGTTGAGGAATCTAAAACTGTTCTTCAAGTTTCTTCAGTATTTTAAAGCTTGAAGGTGTTTTGCCATGCTAACTATTTAAGGCAGACTGCTGGAGTGACAGGAAAGTACAGAAATATTCTGCAGTCTGTGAAAATTTAAAATGAAACAGCCTACTGTCCCTGATGACCCCATACAAAGCTCTGAAAACATAGGAAACCATAAAATACTATTTTCTTTGCTGTTAGCTGTAACATGTTAGCTCACACAGAAGGTACGCCCTCTTCCTCTACCCCCATCCCTCCAAATTAAAACTCTCATTGTCTTTCTCCCTTTGTTTTAAATTGTAAAAGAAAATTCTAGTCCATCCCGAAGATGGATGTGGAAAGTCTGAGAGTTTTGATTTGGAAAAGCAATTAGAAACAAAGGAATACAATTAGATACAAGGAAACAGTGCTGCAATTTCCATTGCAAACATTTTGAAAGCTGCTTTCTGAAACTGAATTGTTTCTATAACATCAGGTCTATTGAACCTTTATCTTTAGATAGGCAAGGAACAAGTAAATGTTGATGTGTGCTAAAGCATACTGTCAGTGAGTTGGAGAGATCAAATTGAAAGTGTCAACTAAAATAATTTAAAAATACTACCATAATTTTGTATGTAAACAGTTTCCTAACATCACTTCTCTCGTAGTTTCTTTGCCAGTGTGAACATTTCCTTGTTGCTTGCTCATTTTCCAGAGTGAATAGGATTTTACCTCTTAATGAATATCCTATTATTACAGGGGCCTAAAATCTGGTGATGCCTGCAGTCTTTCCTTGCTTTGGTACCTTACAGTTTATGGCTAYGTTGTTTGTTTGGTTGGCTTGGTTTTGAGTTTTTATTTGGTTCTTTTTGTTTCCCTCCCCCCCAATGTTCTTTGTGGTATGAGTTATTGTTTGTTAGCAACATTCTGTGACCTATGGTGCATTGGCAAGAACATCTGCTAACTGTTTGGGATGTAAATGACTGTTAAATGATTTGCAAATGTTTCACAGAACTGGTCTTGAAAGAAAAAAGAAAAAGATGGCACCTCTTAATTCTGGTATCAAACAGGTCTTTACTCATTTTTTTAGACTAGGCTGACAAAGTCTACTTTCATTTTTTCACATAATATAATCTGGATAATAAGAATAATTGGCATAATAAAAAAAAAAGACTCTTGTATAATTATAATGTTAATGATGTTTCTTATGAAGTTTTTTGCCAACAACTTTCCTTTTAAAAAAAATTATAATAAATCTGCTTATTAAGCTATTCCACCATTTGTATTTGCTTGTGAATTGTAATTTATTGAACAACATGTCAGTGTCTGTGAGTGCATTTAGTATATTTAACACTGTCCTTTTGTTCTATTAGTAAAGAAGTCCACAACATTCTTAGTGTAATAATTATGTTTACTTCATCATTATTCCAGTTATAGTTGTGCATTCAGTGTTACCTTAAGTTATTGATGAATGTGTCTGCTCACATACAGGTCTTCATGAAGATATAAATTAACTGTCAAGTTATGATTTTGGGAAAGACTTCTGAGGAAGGCTAGCACTTAATTTTTTGCACTTTTCTCTTTAGCATCTAGACTGAGTCATAGCAGAAAGCCTTTTTTGCCCCAGGCTTATCCCACATTCTTTTATTCTACAGACGTGCTTGTGCTGCAGCCCTAGACCTGTACCCTCTCTCCTTGACTGCTGACAAGGCAAGGCTTGGGCCCATCTGCCTTGTCCTCCTCTGGTGCCCAGGTTGGACACCCACCAAGTATTTTCTGACATTGCAAAAGTATTTAAAGTGGTGTTTAAAACTCTTGATTCCCATCAGGTGTGACAACAGGGCAGAATACGGGAAGGAGTTGAGAAGAGGTCATTGCCTCATGTTTTACGAGCAGTGTGGGAGAGATGTCTTTGAAGACTCATGGATTCATTCTGAGGTCTTCTCAAGTGCAGTGGCAAGAAGAGGAGATGATATGCATTATTTCTCCTCATGCACTAATGCAGGCCCAGTATACCCATGCTACTTCCGCATCCAAGATTTGCAAAAGCTTCACCCTTCCTGCATCAAATCCTGATAAGAAGGAAAAAAAGAATTTTGAAAAAACACTTTAAACAGAAAAACATTCTTACAGGACTCATGAAGTTCACTAAAAAGTGATATCAAATGTATAAAAAACCCCATAAATTACCAACTTCAGGATTTGAAACTGTCTTTTATAGTTTGATTATCTTGATACATGTTTTATCTTCTCTCAGTTCTGCAATTAAATACCAGCAATATATTCATGTGAGGTCCTGGCTATGAAAACTGCATGACAGTTTGCACAATTGTAATTGACTTTCAGACACACAGCAACCGTTATGCAAGAAGACCCTTTTAATCCATTCCATATCATAGTACTTGACAATTGTCCGCCTATTGCCTCAAGTACAATTTGGTGAAGCAGGTCACGTTTCTTGACAATTTAAGTCAGAATGTTAAAAAAATTAAATTATTGTTGTTACTGGAACTTGTTTTATTCTAGATATGTGGAACTAAATCCAATTCTTGGTGTTAATGAACTTTGAAAACTGCATTGAGCTTAATCAGTGCACTATTTGAATTTATGTCAGGGAGTCTTGAGGTCTGTGAAACTATTTCGGGTACCTCTGGTCTGTTTTAAATGAGCTCATAGGGAGTCTGCGATGTATGAAGAATGATTATTTCAATGTGCAAACTGGAGCAGCCCTGTATGCTCTGAGTTTGCTTGAGGCTAGATTAATTCAGATGAAAGGGGATGGTATTTCTAGGATTTCAATAAGACTAATGGAGCTTTGAGTTGCTGCTGATCTTTTCCTGTGAAATTTGGGAGCTACAGGGAACATTATGACTATCTTATTGCACAGCTAGAATACTATAGATGCAGAATTTCCTGACATATTTTATCCTCCAGTCCAGTAACTTCTGGTGCGTTTGGAGCATCGGTCACTCTAGCAAACTTTTCATAATCTTTTCAAAAGTCCATTTCAAAATCTGAACTTAGGAATCTAATTCTAAACTCTCTCTGAATGATGACCATCTCACAAGAGGCATTAAAGCATCTTATCTATTTCCTGACGATAATCGAGTACTTCAACACATGTTTAATGATAGCAGGAAGCCAGTGCACCCCTATGTGATTTGTGCATTCAAGGGACACAAGCAGAGCCAGTGATAGCAGCAGAGCAAGACTGGAGTCTTTTAATTGCAATCTACTTTCTGAAGGGTTCCATGAGGACACGTTTTTTTTTTGTGAAGCTGAGAAAAGTGCCTGGGTAGAGCCACTCACCCTGACAGGGAGGAAATACATTTATTTGCTCGAGTTCTGTAATGAGGCTTGGCTCTCATGAGTCAAATAGTGGTTTCTCTCAGGGCCTTCCATCCACCCTCAGTTAGTCAGCAGCAGGTCCAATGTTTTCTGCCTCTCACTAGGAAGTGGAGAGCGGCACTGAAGTGCTAATGGTGCTCTTTCCTTTTCTTCTGGGTCATGAACCTTTAAAGCATACCCTCTCCTGTTTGTTTTGTTTTTTAAAACACAAGCTTTATTTATTTAGGTCTTGATAATTTTGCTCTTGTGACAGTGACAGCATTATTTGCTGTATGTTCTTTCAATGTGAATAAAGTGCATGCAAGTGTGGAAACTTCAGATAATTGGAAGATAATAGGCAAAACCCTAAACTTCTTTGGGTAAGACATGTCCTTGAAGATCTGAGCAGAGGAAGCTTTAAACTCTTCATCATGGTTACAAGAGATTCTGGTTGAAAGAAAAATATCCCTTTTTTGACAAAACAGAGACAGAATAATGAAAAAGACATCTCATTTTAAATATAGATTTATTCATCAGATATGGCTCATGAATCCTATTTGGATGAAACAGGAATCATATAACCAAAGCATGAAATATATATTAAACGTGTTGTATAAATTTGCAGTGTGTCTTCGTCATGGTGCAATAAATGACAACAAGAGTAATGTACCTAAGACACCCAATAGCAATTGAATCAGCCTTCAGACCTTTTACAAGGAGTCAACGTGCCTCTAGTGAGGATAAGAGGCAACTGARGGCCTGGATTTTGATTTATTCCTTACTTTGCCATGGCATGGAAGATGAAGTGCAGTTGGTTCTGCTAATCTGTTCCTGCTTCTGAGCAGATCTCAGCAGGGCCCTGCTGTCTGAGCAGGACCCAGCACAGCCCAGTCCTTGGTGAGTCAAGTAACTCCAAGCACAAGAAAAGAGTCAGGGGATTTTTTTTTCCTCTTCTTCCTTCTCTCTAAGTGAAGCCTCCACATTTATGTTCYGTGCTTTTTCCAAGATAGCTACTCTATCTCAACATCCTCAGCATCTGAATTTTTAATCTGGCAATTGTAAAATTTAAAATTGTTAGTCAAGCTCAGGAAGTTTGCCAACTTCTTTACTTTCTTCTACAACACTAAGGGGAAAAGGTTCTGCTGAAAAAAACCTATCTGCTCTCTTTCTGTAACCTATTTGTTAATCATGTTTTGGTGACTGACTTTTGGGCACAATCCCAGGAATTTTTAAGGCAGTCTTTAATAACCATTAATATGTCTGCATACAAAACCAGATGATTATTATTCATGGGTGAGATTACRCAGAATTAAACTTTCCAAAACTGCAATGAACATTCAGCTAGACATGAAAGTAAGCTGAATTTCCATTTGGTTTGCTTCTTGCTGAGCCTTCAAATTATAAAGTGAAGTAAAGCCAAAAGATTAATACAATGAAAACAAAGATTGGGAAATTAAATGACACGATGCAATTTTCTGCCTCATTGGGCTGGCACCAATAATATGCAAAGGAAAGCCTGCTTAGTGTTGGTTAGCTGCTGTATAAATGTGGCACAATCAGTCTCCTTCTCCAGGGAAGGTATTTTCTTGAATCATATAGCCATTGACTCTTCCAATTACCAGAGACCCCATGAACAGCTTGAGGCCTATTTTTTTTTCTTTTTCTGTTCTGCTTTTTCATATTACTCCTATTAGAGTTTACACAGGTACATGATTTCTCATTATCTCTAATATTTTAGAGACAGATAAGAAGAACATTGAAAAGAAAGAAGGGAAACCCTGCAGCCTGCTGCCACCTCCATAATTAAATATTAATATTTCAGAAAATGTTACGTTAGGGAGGCCATAATGGACTTGTGTGTTAATCATCTCTTTCAGTGTACTTTTAATCCATTACATATTCAGTCTGCAGTTAGGGTATTATAGGAAATATGTCATTGTTTATAACTGTCCAGGGAGAGGCATCATCCTCTAGTCTTTGCATTAGTTAGATATTAAAAACTATGTCCTCATTATCTTAAAGATTTAAGCAACGTTTGAATATTCTGTTACATAGCTATGAGCCCCAGGCCTGTTTATTCCCAGCAGGTCTAGTTTGCTTTACCACTTGCAAGACTTGTGACCTTGGGAGGAAGGTTTTATTGTCTGTGAATACTCTGCTGTTCTTGCAGTCAAACTCAGAACCCCACTGATGGCTTTGTGTCATCCTGTGGTGTGTCCAAGCTGTTGGCCAATGGCTGACTTTTCTTACAATGCAACATCTAAAGAATAAACTCTCAACTGGTGTTCAGATGGACTAGTGCAGCTCCCAATTTTAATACTGACATGGTGCATGACCCAAAGTTTCTTCTGCCTTTGTATAACCTTCTGGGTTTTTTTGTTTGGTAACTTTAAACTCTAAACCTTGAAGAGTGGGATGTGCATGGTTTGTGCAGCACCTCTGGGTCAAATTCCTTTCTGGAGCAGGCCTGGCTTGACCACATTTTTGTGGAATAAAAGAAACACTTTTAAATTTTTTTTGTGCTTATACCTGCTGGGAGAGAATGAGGCATGCATGAATTAACATTATCTTGGTATTTTCTTAACTACTGAATACTTGAATCTTGATGTACTTAATGCTCTTAATATTCACTTCTGTGTTATTTTATATTTAACTTTCTATTAATCTGATCATTGTATGTGAAAGTGTGGCATTTGTCTGGGGATATCAGCAGGCTTTGCAAAGCAGATCTGSTCAGATAACAGAAGACCCATCAGCTGGAAGTGGGAATATGTAACCTGAGGAAACTCAGTTGCAGGTGCATTAGCAACAGTGACAATTTCTCACTGATCAGCTAGGTTGGCGGGTTTGGTAGATTTTTTGTGGGGTCCATCTAGCTAAGAGCTGCTATTTACTGCTGATGACGTAGTATTCTATATTATAGTATATGTATCTCTATATCTATTACAGAAGAACCTGAAATAGGCTTATCGTCCTGTTACTGCACCTTATTGCTTGCATGTGATGACACTGATGTTTCTTGTGATGGTTTTAGCAGCCTGACATTGCATAGTGAAATTTCCTCTATCTTTTGTCCACCACACTCTGTTTTATCCAGTAATTTGTACCTCTGGGTGTCACACCTTCTCTTAGATAGGGTGCTTCTTACACTTTTAGCATCGGTACTGATAAAACTCCACAACTTGGTTTGGTTATTGTACTAAACTGAAGTATGGATTTCAATCCCTCTTCATTTTTTTTCAGTAATGTCTGCTCAGTTACTCAGATGTGTGTTTTCAGCCATTCTGTTGGACTGCAGCTAATACAAACTGCTTGTTGTGTGTATGAAATACTGTCCTTTGCAAATTGTCATAATACCTTGGGTATATATTGCAAGCCACTATTACAAATTAGCTTRCTGTAAATACTATGCCTGGTGAATATTGCTGTGGCCTGACTCATTGCAGTGCTGTATAATGTGTTTCTAAGTTGAGTTACTTTGACAAAACGACTGTAATAATCAAGTATCAGCAGGCAGTGTTTCTGCCTATGTTCGTATAAATCACACACCAATTGCTGCCAAGCCTCTATTAGGTGCATCATGAACTATCACTGCTTCCTCCTTGCTGTTTTTTTTTTCACATACTTTACATAAATAAAACAGTCTGGGAGAATTTATGTTACTCGTGACGTCTTTCTGGAAAATTCTAGTGCATTTTGTACATCTCAGCGTCCCTCACAGACTTTCTTCTGAATGACTGGAGGAAATATTCTCTGGAATCTGTTGTTTTTTTTTCTCTAAACCACTTTGGACTTGTTCATATCCCGCATGCAGAGCCTGAATTTTTTTTTTTAATCCAAATATCTCTAATGCCTGACATTCAGGCCTTGATGACTGTATTAAAAAGAAATCAATGGTATCTACACACTGTGCTTCTCTTCCCATTTCCCTGTTTCTGTTGGCAGATCATAAGTGTGAGTGAACATCTGTCCCTTCTCTTTTATATGCCATCATCCTGCTGCATTACAGGACAGCTGCTACAGGATTTTTCCTATTTCTTTGACTTTTAATTCATTCGAGTCATTAGAGTGTGATTGTCATCCTTTGTATTTTTAATGCTTTTGTCCATCTCCTTCACTACCACTTGCTCTCTTCTATTCCTCARACCTCATGAAAGCGCTGATGTTTCTCTTTATCTTTGTGTAAATACTAACGGGGAGTTCAGAGCCTCAGTGTGGTTCACTTCTTTCACGGATAATGGTGCTTTAAATACTTGTGCGCTTTCTCCTCGGGGGACTAGATCAGATCACTTCCCCTTTCCTAATCTCATTCCCTTTTCTAAGATATAAAGTGTTTCTAATGTATAGAAATGCTTTCCTCCTGTTGCAGCAATGGAAGCAGGGATCCCTCAGCTTCCCCAGCAGATGAGCGTAGACTGTACCTGTTCCTCTGCACTGAACCCAGTCTTTGTGGAATTCTTGCAAGTTACATCTGGGAGGGCAACTGTGGTACAATTTCCCCCCTTTTAGCTGTGTGTGGGTCCCAAAGGCCTTTGCACTTTCAGATTGGCCCAGCATGTGTTTGGTTTTTTATTACTTGTAGCAATCAAGCTAACCCATTCTGAGGATTCCTCCACCTTTCCAATTACATTTAATTATGCTGCATGCTGGAGCTGCTCTCCCACTTTGGCCATAATGCTCCTGACATGCATTGCTCTGCATGCACCACTAGCACTGTGTTCAGTGATAGCTTCAGTTCTTCATTGTCTTACCAAATGTCCCATGTCCTCCAACATGTAGTAAATTTCTTAATTTCCTCTGCCTTGAGCTGTCTTTCTGTGGATTCCACTGTATATTGCCAAGACTACTGATTTTTGCAGCTTTCAGTCCCACTGCTAAAGGTTTGGTTTTTTTTTTAAAATCTTTATTTTTCCTTTTGTGATAATCTGAATGAAATCTAGACATTTGCCAGTTTCCCTTTAACACTATATACATAGCCCTGTATTCCCAGGCTATGTGTAGCAAATATCTCCTGTATCCTGCTGCTGCCGCCGTTCACATTCATGCAGTTCTCAGGTCTAGAGCTTAGCTCGTGTCCTTTTCCATTCTCTTTCCAGGGTACGGTTTACTAATGCCTGTCTGGTAGTTTTGAGGGCTGGTGGCACCTTTCCCGCATCCATTAAGATGCTYGCTTAGCTGCAGTTCCTCATTATCTCTTTTCTTACTTTGTTTYATGGCCTTTTAGCCACTCAGCTTTGAAGGTAAGAGAGGTCATGCATGAACTGGTTTTGATGCACTGTGCCCCTCCCCGGGCTGCCATCAGTGTTGCAGGCAGGTGCAAGTCCATCAGCTTTCCACAGAAAGGATAGCTACAGCTCATTTTTTCTTTAGTCAGAGTGCTCTCTTAACTTCCCCTTCCCCAAACTGACCTAAGTGAGTACCGCTCTTATAATGGTCTCAAGAGCTAATTGACTTGTACTAGGCTTCCTTTGAGGAGATGTTTATTACTAACCTTTTACTCACCTAGCAGCAGAGCCTGCTGCTGGCTGACAGTTCCCAGTGGTTCCTATTCTGCCAGACCTTGTATTCCTATAAGGAAAACTACCTGGTAGTTTGTGCTGTGGGCACTGCCATCACTGACCCAGAGACAAGGTCCTACCACAAACCAAGCAAATCATCCCTAGGAACAGAGCAAACATGGGCGTTTTCAATTCCTGTGCCTCATGCAGATACAATTGTAAGTGTTATTCAGACTTCATAAAATCTCTCTGTGAGTTCAGATTACATGGCTGGGCATGAGGATCGGCAGCTGCATGTGCCCAAGTAGCTCCAATGCTTAAATGACTGAGTTTTTTTCTTCTACTCTTTTTCTCAGGGTTTCCTGGATGGCAAAAGACTGAGGTGGAGAATGTTTGTTCATTTACCCTAACTGTAAATATATTTCCCCAACCTAGAAAACCTTCACATTTACCTTATGACTACTTACAACTGCTCTTTGCTACTGTTGCATTTCAGAACCTCTGAAATTTCGTTCCATGGGTAAACAGATAATTTCTTTTTTTAAAGTAGTTGTTACGGTGGGTGGGGGCAGCAAAGAAAGGAGTTTTTATGTTTAAATCTCTGAATTTCTAGCCACTGCAACCCTGATCGTTAACAAAATCACTTTTCTTCATAAATTGACACATAATTAAGTGGTTCATTAATTTAGTTCCACCAATTAAAATGGTGGCCTGAAGTTTGATAAGGGGTCAGTGGCAAGGCACTCTGAATGTTTTATGTCACTTTCCTACAGATGTAATAACCAACTAGTTTGCCATGTGTTTTCCATTAGTGACTACAATAAAGGCTTTATAGTGGCACAATATAAAGTGACCAGTAAAAGTGACTCACAGCCAATTCCCAAACGGTGGATAGGGCTTAGCTTTATGAGGACTGGTCTTGTTAACTTAAGAACTAGAAAGTTTCTGTACTAAAATCGGGCTAGATAGGCTCCCCGTGGTGCACAGGCAGGCAGAACTACTGACAGCTGAGCACCAAAAGAATCGAGTGAAGAGGTGTCTAAGCTCCCACAGACATAGTACTGAAGAGCTTCCTGTTCTCTAGCACGGGCAGGCAGGCACCAAAGCTTGACTGGAAAGAAATGCTTAGTTCCTCCTTTCGGATGAGAGGTCACAAGCCTGTTTCAGTACTTAGGGGACTTGATTGGTTCTTAAAATGATGGATTTTTTCTCACTCTTGGTCCTTCTTCCCCTATTTCCAAGATCCCAGTGATAAGATCCCACACTTACTTAGGAGCAGAAATGTGAAGTGTTGTGTTAGATCTCAATCCCCTAATGGCTAGGCTATGGTGCGGATCTTCCCCTGCTTACTCATGCAGGTCAGAGGGAATGATGTTTTGAACTTGATCTCTGATATCTCAACATGCTTACAGGACATGTCTTCCCCAAAGGGCTTGAGACTACTGGACAAGAGATTTGGGTAAGTGATAGTGTAATAGAAATATCTGTGCACTGGAAATTGTACAGTCAGCATGTGACAATTATATTGAAGATCTAAATTTTAGATTAGGTCATCTGAAACTTCAGTGAGGTCACTCAGGTGCAGCTGTAGACTTAACTTGCCTCTCCCCTGTGTGAGTGTTTCCCAGGAAAATGTGGCATTGCCTGTTGGCATTTCAGGCCCCTAAGGTCTCTCTCTCTTGCTGTGCCAGTAGTGTAGTTGGTTGCCTACCACTCACGTGTGCAGGCTCAAATTATCTGTTGAGTGGAGTGAGAACTGTTTCAGACTCCTGCAATCAGACTTTGTTATAAGGTTATAAGAGCAACTATGTCTGATTAAGAAGTGCTGGCACTAGCTAGCACAACTGAGTTCTTGTCTGAAATCAGCTAGGAGCCACTGCTATTTATTCTTCTGCTTAGTTTCTTTTAAATGTCTTCTGTTTTCTTGGTCTCACTCTCTTCCTCAAAATCAGAATCTGATATTTTTTACTGAACCATAACTGGTTGCCCTCTATTATTGGCAAATATAATTCCTGCTGATAGGGGCAATTGTTACTTAAATTAATAGGCCCCGTGGTAACTGAAAATTTTACATGAATTTCCTGTCAGCTATTCATTCTCCCCTTACATACTTTAATGGTTACAAAGAATTTGTGTAAAAAAAATTCTTCATACTTTTAATACTATCTTCTCAATTCCTCATGGGAAGTGTGGATAAGTAGTTTCCCAAAGTGTGAGAAATACTGGTAACTGGAGATGTGTATTTCTCCTTATACCATGTCCTGCAGAATGCCCCTAAAAGTAGTTAAATTAATACATGGTACGAGATGTTTCCATTAAATAGGTTTGGTTTTGGTTTAGTGCTGATACTAACATAGTTTGCTTTGTCTTTAGCAGATAGTCAGTGCTTATTAGCAACCATTTCATCTATATGTGTTTAGTTTGCATTTTAAATATCTGAACTAACTCTCTTAATCTGACATCATCATGATTTTTACAAATTTCCTTGCTGGGCTGAAGGTYGAAAAAACCTCCCGTATGGAGATGTCTTTGTTTTTTGCTTCTGTCTTGGAACATCTATAGAGGGGGAACCTGGAAGTGTTAGGACTTGGTAATAATATTCCTTGATTAATTCTGTCAGTTGAAACATCATTGCAACTGTATAGTGGTGCTGGTGCCTTGCAGCGAGTGTGAGCGTGTTGAAGCTGCACATCTTCAGTGCTGGCATTTAACTGCTGTGCAGTTCTAATTCTCCAGTTGAAGTGTCTGATTGGACTTTTCTGATGTTGAAGCAGACTTCAGTGTCAGACACTTGTGAAAAGCATAAAGAAGTTTCTGATTGCTGGATAGGAGGATTGAAGGACTTCAAAATTATCTTCACTGTAGCCGGAAAGCAATAAAGAAATAATTTAGGCGGTCACATCCATTTTAAGTATAGACATTTCTTTATCTTCAAGAACCAAGGCAGTGTCAATTTATATGCAAACATATTCTGCAATTACTCTGAATGTAAATATGCTATGGGGCTTTTGAAAAATGGTGACCCTGGCTTGTACATATTCTCCCTTTTCACGGGACAACTGTAATAATTCCTTTTTTAACATAAAATCCTGTATCACTCTCTTTGCCCAAAGCTTTAAAAAAAGAAAAAGGTGAAAACATAATGAACAGGGCAACCTTGTCCTGAATCCTAATGGCTTTCTGATGAGGTAAACAATGAGTCTTAATTAGAAGCTAAAATTTTTAATTAAGATGATTCTTCAGTAATTATCTCAGTTGTCTGCTTCACTGGATTTTAATGAAAAAGATTCATTAGGTATAAAACCAGTAGCATAATTAAACATTCAGGGTCTGCGTTGGTTATTGAGGTGAAAGTAATGTGATTAACGTCAAAGTGCATTTTTCAACAAATGGTCTGAGACAGTGAAGCCCACTTCAGGTGTCATGCTGCCCTATCCCAGCTCCCTCCCTCATTCCCTACCTACCAGCGTTTCATGAAGTGAATACGCAGAACATCATTTTTGGGTAATAGTTATGTTGTGTGGCAGATTATAATGGCATGCTTTTAACTAAAGCTGTCACAGTGGTTATGAATTCCATATGACAAGGGTTTTTAGTAAATGGACTGGAACTTGTCACACAAGACTTCAGACCCGAGAGTAGATTTGTTTTTTGTTCTTATGAGAAGTGTGAAATAATTAGTTCAGCAGTTTTGTTTTCACGTGAGCCCAGAACACCCTGTAGGACCCGACTGGAGAGAGCTGCCTTTCTGTGGCTGATGTGACTACAAGGACAGTGCCAATCACAAATCTCATTTCTGCTTTCTTTACTCTCACTGASCAACCCCACACTTTAAGAACAGTGCCATTGAAAACATGAGTAAAAGCTTATCGAAGTGCAAAATTTGTTCTGAAGAATAAATGGCTGCTGTGCTTCTGATTGTGATTTTATAGCCTTACTACACCAGAAGAAACTGTGTTCAGCATCCTCTTAGCTAATCATGATTAAACCTTGTAGCTCAGTGTCACTGTGAGGCAAACTGGTGATTTCTTTTTTTTTGGAAGTTGTTGCCATTACAGCTGTAAATAAAGATGTCTGGACTGAGGAACAGACTTTAAGAAAAATCTGCAATCAGACTTGCAGACTTTCAGACATAGTTGTAGTCTCAGTAAGAGAGGAGCAACTATAGACCTATATGGAAGGAAGCTGGTTCCTGCTTTCCTTTTTGCTGTACAAGAGAGAATTCAGATGTCCTATCTGCAGTTCAAGGAGTCTCCCAAAGCCTTTGTTATGGATCAATCTATTTGGAGTCATTCAACAGTGTTACGCTTCTTGCCAGTCATGAGAATGAGGAAATGTGGTRAAAGTGCCAAAAAGGCCTCTATGTACAGACATTCCAGTGAGAGACTGCCTTTCATTGGTTCACATTCAGGTTTATTTTCCCAGTGCAAAGGCAAAAGATGTTTTCCTATGACTGCACTGGTGCATCAGAGAGCAAGACTTTGAACCATAGGATTAATTCTCCTGTTTTTTCACTGCATCAGCCTGCATCAATTACTGTTAGACTTAATTCTTTTCTCAAGTTCCTCAGCTAATAAGGAAGCCAGCAAATTACATTTCACACTTTCCCCATTATTTGTTGGAATATTTCCCTCAGTGCTAAACAGTCTTAGTTAATCATTAGCCACATTAGCAAAAGGGGTAACACTTCTCTTTCTGTTGATTGCCCAGACCATCGGAGTTAATGTGAAAAGATCATGATGGAAGAGCTTGTGGTTTTTATGAGTTCTTGTGCTTAGTCTTCCATGACATAAAGGAATATTCCCCAATTAGGTGGTTCTAACTAGATAGGCAAAAAAGAAATTCTGCCTTGTCCTCTATTTTCCCCACCTTTGAGAATGTATTTTTAAGGGACTTATACAAAAAAAAAAAAAATTAGATTCTTTGTCCCTGTGGTATCCTGAATGGAGAAGACCTGGAAAAATGCCTGGCTATCTTACTCATATGGAGAGAAAAGGGAATTCCTGCAAGGACAGTTCTTTGTCTTAATCAGCAGATAATCTAACAAACAAATAAATCCACTTCTGTGGCTTTCCCTGTTGTAATGGAACTATTTATAAGGAATCAAATATGCTTGTATAAGTACCCTCTGCTTGGAGAGGGTTGAATTTGAACACGCCATTTTTACTTCATGTTTCCTTCACGTTTGGAAGGTCAATAGCTCTTCTGTGTTTACTTGACAAACCTGGAAACACAGAGCCGTGGGAAAACCTGCATGTTGTTTCTGGAAAACACTACATACCAGGTGTCACTACCAATGTCCACAGCAAGAGAAAAATAACTCGATGGAGATATTTCTTTGACAAACAGGCCTGCTTGTTAAAGGAATATCCCTCCATAGACTCTGGCACCACTCAGGGCAGTTGGAGGTAGATTGTGCCATGCATTTTCCGAGGGTGATATTCCATTTTCCACCATGTTTGGAGAATAGCCTGGCTGATGTAATTTCTTTCTCCTGTATAATCCAAATGACAGGATCCCAGATATTTTGGTTCGTTTTCTCAAAGACACCGTTTTACTTCTTACTTGTGGTGACAATATAACAAATGAATAGAAGTCCAGGTTTTTTCATGAGTGTGATAACCACTACCCCTTGGAGAGCTGAACAGACTAATCAAATAAAAGACTGGAAAGAAAATAATTCAGTGTTTGGTCATGTAGCTGCTCAAATTTTCTATTGAAGAGTGTGTTGTGTGCTTAAAAAAGACCAGGTATACAGTTTTGTGTGTACCAGATTAATCAGGACCTGAAATCTGTTGCTGCCCAGCTTCCTGGAGCGCATTTGTCACAGCAGTCTTTTGAAATCAATTGAAATGTATCTTTTCCTCCTGCTAACTGACATGATAGATTGGTAATAATCAAACACCATTTGTGCAGTGTCAGTCTAGCTTTTCTGTCATGAGTGATTGAATATCCTTTAAATACCATTGTGGCATTGCTCCTGAATTGAAACCTAATGAGAAAACTTTATAAATGGACTAAAGTCATGTTTCCAACTCCCAGTGGGGYACTCAGCGCAGACACACCTTGCTTTATCTCTGTGCTGAGCAGGGATTGTTTAACAGGCTGCTTTTGCAAACTGTCAAGCCAAATACAGAGTGTACATGCAGTATTTTAATTAATGTTTAATGATTCTTTTCTGATCAGGCTTAAAATCCTCTCTGTGCAAGTGATTATAGGTAATTCTGTAGCTGTAACAAGATCATTTGATAATAAGGCTGATAAAGAAAAGCAATTACTTAAATATCAGCAGCTTAATATCAGTAATGACTATCTTCTTCTTGTTCAGGCTTTGTGCAAATGTGTTAATACAGTGTAATCTTGATACTAATTTTCATGACACTGCAATAGAGCAAAAACACAAGAAGAGTGGAAATTTCCCAGGAGAGGGGGATTTTCAAAATTTGGTTCCTCATACTGCTTGACTCTAGTTGATGGTAAGAAAGAGGTAGCACATGAATATTCATAATTTACATGGTCACTGTAATTTTTAAAAAGAAGCAATTTTCCTTGCTCAGTCTGGTCAATTCAGCATAAGGCTCTGTTGTATGGTTTGCCATGGTTTCTCACAGGGAGAAACAGTTTATTTGTGAAGCTTCTCTGCTCTGAGGCTTGTGCAGGGCTACATCTGTTTATGCAATGGCGAGCAGCTTCAATAATTTGGATGGACAAATTACTGTAATGCTTTTCTCTGAAACCACATAAGTTAGAGTCTACTTACAATTGATTTCTACTCTGGTAAGAACTCTGCTCATTTCTAAAAAAAGTCCTATAACTTTGCAAGGCAAGTGGAGGAATCACCCTCTCTTTTGGGAGATTTGGAGCCAATTCACATGCACTTAAGCTCTTTGTGCCAGGATCGATGCCTTGTGCTAATGCTACAGAATTTGATCTTGCAATGTAGATGTAATTGAGAGGTAACTAGTTTTCCTCCACACTAGCAAAAATATTAATCTTCAAATAATGACTACTGATTCGAATTACTGTGATATTCAGGAACATGGAATGCCCAAATGTTGTGCTGGTTTAGGCTGAGATAAAGAAGCTGTTATGGAGCTGTGTTCTGGTTTTGTGCTGAAGATGGTGTTGGTAACAACAAGGATATTTCACTATTGCTGATCTTTCACTATTGTGGAGAGTCACGGCCTTTTCTGCTTCTTAGTCCACCAGCAAGAGGGCTGGGGATACACAAGATGTTGGTCAGCTGAGACAGCAGGCCCCCACTGACCAGAGGGACATTCCATAAAATAGTGTTGTGTTCAGCAATAAAATCTCTAGGAGAAGTTTGTCAGGGCTGCTGTTGCTCAGTGGCTGGCTGGGCTTGCCTGGTGGTAAGCAATTGCGGTTTTTTTCCCCATCTTTTCCCCCCCCTTTTTCTTCATTTTTTTAAATTGACCTGTCTTTATCTCAGCCCAAGAGTTTTCTACCTTTTGCTCTTTTAATTCTCTCTCCCATYTCACTGTGGAGGACTGAATGAGTGGCTTAGATGTCTACTGGGGTTAAATCACAACAGCTGTAAAGAAACAATCTCACCAAATCTCTTTAGAATTTTTTTCTTGCTTTCTCCAAATTACAACCTACATGACTGGTCCTGGCTATTCGCTGGTGACTATGGGAGTGAATAAGAGCTTGCTTTACCTGGCTTGGGTGTTTCTGAAAACTGAAGCCCATCTGAGTCACTAACCAGAAAACCACTCTCAATTACAAAGGTAATGAAGCGTGAGGAAAGGTGGGGAAATAGTGCCTTCTTTATTTGCAGAATAAAGCAAAACCGGGGATGCGGAGTGCATACACCTTAGACCAGAAGACCATGCAGTGAAAATGTGATAGGCAGCAGAAACGGGAATGATGGTTGAGGTTGAGGTTCTCCATGCAAGGAAGCAGAGCTTCACTCTGAGGCTTGGCATCCATCCCACATAACTGGGGAATGCAGGAATCATGCCTCCCTGATGTGTGTGACTCGTGCAGGGGTAGCAGTGGTGCTTCTGCAGGCAGGTTAGTCAATCCTCACACTGGGCAGAGGTCCTTGGGAGACTGCGAGAAGGTGGCATGGAGCTCAGATCTGCTTCCAATGACTTGAAGCAGAGCAGGTGAAATGATCTTCAGTCAGGCTTTTATCTGTGGAACATTATGCTCTCCTTTTAAAAGGAGAGCAGTCAGATGTTTTTCCTGCTTTTACCCAGGTGTATATTGGCATATATGTAACCATAGCAACTATGGCTGGAAAAACTGAGATTTAGGACTTTTTATAGTGCCTTCAGCATAAGTTTAACAATGAAGCTTGAAAGCAGACAATATTGCTCATGGAAAAGTAGATGACAAAAATGAAAGGAAATTTTATTGCTAAACTTACTCAAGCCAAAAGAAGTTCTAATAAGTGAAAGAACAGCTTCCCTCACTTAAACAGGCATTTTTACAACTCATTAGCATTTCAGCTTTACCTCCAGGCAAACTATCATATTTTTGTGATACAATTGATATCTACTGTCATTTACTCATAGTAACTATTTTTAGATATGAGTTCTTAACACGTACTAAGTAAACATTAATTCAATTGAGCTTTGTTCAACTGAGTGTTGACTGGGTGGCTTATGGATTTCAACAAGGACTTCTTCAATTGTGTTGTTTATCCTGCTTTGAACTCCACTGCCTGTGCCTGAACTAGTCTCTGAGTCCACATTTGTAAAGCAACTTACGAATGGGATCCTCTGTTTTTGTGTACCTGACCCAGAGCCTGGGAGAGATGTACAAAGTGATGAACACCCACAGGAGGAGTAGATGTGCACAGGTTTCTGCTACACTTGAGAAAAGAGCAGATGGGTGCTGTTRAGATTACGGACCCCTAACCGCCTGCAGTTGCTTGCTTTTGGAAATATAAAGTCAAGGCACCTTAAATCACTTGGGTGGTTTTGGGAATTCAGGSTCTACAAAACAAAGCAGTTTATTGCTCATATAATAGTCATATAAAGCTTCCTGGAAATGAAGTGATACTGAACAAAAGCGCTATGTCTGTCTTTATCAAAATCTCGAGAAGATCTTCAAGATAATGGGTAGACAAATTAAACTTGGAAAAGGTTGAATGCATGCAGCGCATTCCCACTCCTTATTTAGAAGACTTTATTTTTTTTCTTCAGGAGAACAAATGTATCTTCATCTATCTCCACAGAGGATCTTTGCACATAAAAAAGAACACTGCCCACAATGCAGCTTCCATCTCTCAGAAACTGGGCTTTAAAAAAAAAATCAGTCAGTGCAGAGGAATGCCCCATGTATCTGTATACTGGAAACGAAAAGCTTTCTAATAGCTTTGTTAGTTCCGTGTGCAAGCTCACTACTTTAGCTGGAGCAGCATCCAGATCCTTAGAAATACAGTTCTGGAGCCTGATATTGGGAGGGGGAGGAGCACACATCAATGTAATGATTATTAGGCAATGAGAGAAACCTGCTTGGTTTGATATCTGCTATATCATTTGAAGATCTTGGGATGCTGGATACAGGCAGACTGAAATCTGCTCATCTCTGCTGCATGGCTGAGGGGCTGGAGTGCCCTGGGAGAGGGAAAGGGTTGTGATAATGGTACAGCTGTTATGGTTTAAGGGTAGAAAACAGGAAGGGTTTGTGGGAAGAGATAATACCTTTTGTTTAACTAACTGATACTAGTAAAAAGCAAGCAGAGAAAAGTAACTCCTTTATTCAAGTGTAAATCAGGGATTTAGAAAACAGAAGGCTCAGAAGTAAATCACTGGCTATCTAGACTAGATAGAGCTTAAGGTGACCTCACAGTTCTCAGGTAATCTAACCCTCCATTCTCAGTGTCAAGGCTTGGCAGAAAAGGGTGGATTTGTTGGTAAAAGAGTCCAGGTTTTTCCCTCTCTGGATGAGGAATTTACATTTTAGTGGCAAGAAGGACAAGTTAACTTAATCAATCATAATTTTGACCGTTGTTTAAAGTTTTTTAATCGGATAAAATTATAGTAATAAATCAAAATTTTTTAATGAGATATTAAATATATTAATTTTAGTATTTTTAGTGGTTGTAGTTGTAAAGTAAAATTAGATTTGTGAATAGAATATCCTAAAATTCCCTGTGTGTATCTTTAAATGGTATTTTTAACTCCTAGATAGTTGAAGGCTATTTCTTTAACTTCATTGAGAATTAGATTTTAGAGTACTGCATCCAGCACTGGAGCCATCAACACAGGAAAGACATGACCTGATGTAGGTCCAGAGGAGGAACATGAAGACGATCAAAGGGCTGGAGCACCTCTCCTATAAAGACAGGCTGAGAAAGATGGGGTTGTTCAGCCTGGAGAAGAGAAGGCACCAGGGAGACCATTTAGCAGCCTTCCGGTGCCTAAAGGGGGCCTACAAGAAAAATGGGGACAAACTTTTTAGTAGGACCTGTTTTCATAGGACAACACGTTTCATACTAAAAGAGGATAGATTCAGACTAGAATATGAGAAAGGAATTTTTTACAGTGAGAAGGGTGGAACACTGGACCAGATTGCCCAGAGAAGCTGCAGATGCCCCATCACTGGGAATATTTAAGGTCAGGTTGGACAGGGCTTTAAGAAACTTGATCTAGCTGAATATGTCCATGCTCATTGCAGGGGGTTGGACTAGATAACCTTCAAAGGTCCCTGCCGACCCAAACAATTCTATGATTCTATTCTCTACAGATCTAGAGCAGGAATCATGACCAGCAGTTAGATTTCATGTACAAGGATCATTTTAATTATAGCAAAGCACTCAAACACGAAACATTAAGTTCCTTACTTTGCCTGTGGTATTGGTCTTGTCCAGGAGCACAGGGGTAGCCTGCACTGTTTAGTTTGGTATCGAGGTAATTCTCAAGCAAATGAAAGATGGCACAGATGGAATAGTGCAGTGCTGGGTTGCTGTAGCTGGGCAGCAGCTGTTCAAATTTTGGAGCATAAAAACTTATAGATCTGGAAAGCAACCAGTATGCTCCCAAAGCAAATGGGAAACCTCCTGAGTTACAAGATATATTTTAGGATGGAGGGGAAGATGGTAAATCTTTGATGTATTGTATTGTAGTTTATCTGTGATACTCAAGCACTTCATTTTGATAGCTTTAAAAATGGATCTTGGAACGAAATTCTAGGCACCTGTCTTTGATTGTTGCCTTTTAGCATTTATTCCTTCACTCTGTGGACAGATTAGTTAAAATTTTGTCATACATTTGTCCCCCTTTCACTTTTTTGTCACTCAGGATGACGTCAGGCAGCACTGGACCTACAGCTGTCCTGTCCCACTTCTGTGCTGACCACAGCCACTTGGGAGCTCCTTTCTCCTGTCAACCCTCCTGGGGCTTTGCTGCTGCTCCCCCTGGGGAGCAGGAGACAGCAAAAAGAGAAGGTTCAGCAGGAACTGAGTGAACAGAGTATGAGCTGCATGTCAAAAGCAGGTCATGTGCTGTTTGCTTAGCAGAAAGCCATTCTTCATTGGGTACTTACGGAAAAATTATCCTCTGATGTATAGGAGGACATCTATGTTACTGAATACGACTTTTAACTCATTTCATGCAGGGCTTTACAGTTGTCTAAACTGTCTGAGAAATGCTTAGTACATGAAGAAATATGCCAATAATAAATATATTAGTTGATTTTTGGAGACAACAGAGTTATAAATATTGAAGCTATGAATGAAGAAAAACATGATAACATGATTCCATAAAGTTAAATCCTCTTCCCATTAGTGGCTAATATTTTGATGTGATTCATTGTCTCTTTCTTCACAGGATATCTGTGCTGATATATTTTGAATAATATACCTTGGGAGTGAAAAATAATACCAGATGAGAAATCAATAGGAACATTTATTTTTATTGTTCATGTCAGCTATTGTTTAGGGGACATTAAAATGACTCTAGTGTTTATACAACAGCACTTGCTCTCAGACCATTACCAGTAGTGTTGTATTTTCCTGAGTGATGCTTGCTAATATTTTCTTATTTTGTTCCTCAAGAGGATGAATGAGAAAAAGTAAGCATTGATTCATAGTTTGGGTAACTGAGTGAATAGGCTGAAGTGGGATGAATGTTGTCAGAACTGATTATTCCAAGGACTAATTCCAAAAAGCTTTAGTTCTTAAAAGAAAAATATCCTAAAGTATCAATTCACCAAAGCCACAAGATATTCCTGGCTTTCCTCTAAGATGATCCCGTTAGCTGAAGTCTCTATATGTGGATCTCTTTGTGGACTTCCTGTAGGCTGTGTTAGCCAAGCAGCAATTTCCAGGCAATATTCTTGCTTCTGAAATGTCCGGTTGACTACTGACATTGCTACTGCAAATGTGGGAAACATCACACCAGTGACTCATGATGCCTGAATGATGAAAAGTGCCAATCTGACCACCTGTCCAAATAACTAAGACTGTATGTGTTTCTCGTGCTGATCAAASGTACATGCCAGAAAGTACTTTTAGCTCTGCCATTGGCTAAATCCCTGGAGATGCTGAGTGGTGGAGGCACTTACCAAGCCAGACCGTGGTTTGGATGGTCCCCAAGTCACTTTTATTCTAAGAAGGCCATCGGAGAGAGGATTTTACGCCAAGTAGTCTGTCACTGGCAGCACATTTGCATGAGGAACCAATGACTGAACCATAAAAAGTAATGTGAAGAATAGTTGCCACTTCGTGATTTAAAACTCCCTAAGCAGAACAGAAGGAGGTAAATTAAGCCAAGAAAAGTGTCTTTGGAAAGATAACAGCAAAACTCTTGCAGCTGAGATAGAAAAAGCAACTTCTGAGGTAAGTGCAGGTGTTACCAGACTCAAAGATTTAGATACCGTAAAAGGTGATGGCAACATAGACCTTGTGATTATTTTGAATGTAAAGAAACTGAAACTGCCTGGATTTCTTACATATAGGGCCTACAAGTTCCAGATATCGGACAGATATCTGGACAAAAGACTGATGAGATCTTGTTAATGTGGACTAAAACTTGTTACCACTGCACAATTAGATTCTACTTAAATGAAACGCCTGTGTCAGAGGGTGGACTGTCAGTTTCAGTGATGGCTTTACTGGCCTGATTTCTCGCTTTGCCAACCATGCTGGCAGAGCTGCAATTTCTTTTGAAAAATGTTTCTTGAAAGTTGGATATTAGTGTAAAATGACAGCAAGTCTTACAACTGGACTGCGAAGGCTTAATGTGTTTAGAATTACATTTATCATTGTGTTATTTGCTCCTATTATTAAAATCCATTGATAAATCTTGTGCACTGAGAATTGCATAAGACTCTTATTGTGGCTGATTTATAGACCGAATGTGTTTGATTAGAGAGCTGTGAAGCTTCTCAGTATTTCTGAGATATACAAATACATAACAAATATTGAGCCTGAAATCYGAATGGTGGTGAATTTTGACAGTGAGCAGATTTTCAAAAACCCCTCCATGACTTGCGTGGCTAAAGTTACCTCATTCCATCAGGTGTAAGTGTGTAGATAATCAGGACTTTCACTGYTTACTCATTTAGGTTTAAATCATGACATTAACAGCTGTGAGGTCTATGTTTGCAGCCTTGTTCTTAGGTAATGTTTTCCTTGAGTCCCCCGGATATTCAAGAATCACCCCCAGTGCTTAGTTGCTGATGTGTAGTTAGAAGTTAGAACACTTGAACCATTAATTGACTGCTTCCAGAATAATCATTACTTGTAGTTACACAGCTGCCCACAGCTTACATACTGTAGCTTCAGAGGAATGGTGCTGTCCTGGAGTTTCATAAAATGGCTAAATATAGTGAATCAACACCCCAAYATGCTCAGTAGGATGGAAAAAATCAGCTTACAAGCCCAAGGTTTATTCTCTAGAAATCTCAAATATTAGCAAATGAGTGTAATTGTAATTCTTGGAGATACTTTTCATATTGCTGCTGGATGAAAGACCAAGATTATGTCAGTAAAACTCCTGTGGTCCTTCCTAGGAAAAACATCCACCAAAATTTGTCTTCTCTCTGTCACATAAACTTTTTCTACTTTTAAGAATTTGTTAGATGGTTGAATTTTCAGGGGGTTTGGTGATGATTAGTTTGGCCGGCCTCCTTTTCTTGTACTTTTTAAAAAACCCCATTGATTCTTATAGCGTGCAACACTTTTTCTGAGATGATTTCAAAGTCTGAAAACCTTTGTTTAATGTTTTCCATTTCACAGCAGACACAGAACTGCATTGCTTTATTCTGTTCCCTCAATGACCATAATCACAAAGCAGCCRTACCATAGTTTCTGAAATACTGACAAACTTTATCTTGGGATAGAAAATTTCTGAATGGGAAAATATAAACTTGGTGATATACTCTGGTTAAGAACTCATTCTAAAATAAATACCTTCTTTCTTTTGCCTCCGAGCTGTCAGTGCTTGGAGGGGGGAAAGAGACAGATCTGAGGGTGTAAACCCAATAACTCATGCCTGAATTCATATTTATGGTGATAGTGGAAATAGGAGATTTTGCAAGATCATAAAACCCCGCTCAGCTCCTTGTGATGAAGAACTCTGAATAATATTGTATCAATGGTATTGTAGTCAGAGGTTTGAGAGTTGACTCTCTGGGGAGTTGGAAAACCAGTGGTGACAATGAGCAATACTTAGACACAAATCCATTTACTTACAGACCCTTTTGGTGAAAGTTCATCCTCTGTGCTTAGAAATGGCAGGAAATGGTTSCTTTTTTGCTTACAGTCCAGCTGTCTGCCTGCCCTTTGTCATACACACTCCAGTGAAGTGGTGTGTAAGCCTTAAGGTCATATAGCCAATACTACTAGACTGACAAATCATAAAACTTGCACAGGTGGCTTGAAGGCTGCTGCTCATGTCAGCCTCCCTCTCTTCAGGCCAGCTGGAGGCAAAATCCCATTCTCCTTTAACTGCGAGTGAGGAGCTGCACTTGCTTGAATCTCCAGCCCTTGCATTTGTTACAAACTCTGCATGGTAAAGGTTTGCTTGTGATCTAACCCACAGGCAGTTTTCCACTGTTTCAGCTGAAACAGAAGTTTGTTTCATGCAGCTGGAATGCTCCAAAATTCACAGTCAATCTGTTTACCCAACTTTCAACATATAAAATGACTATAAAGGTTTTGAAAGTGCTAATGTGTGAAAGCCCACGCTTTTTGGACGGGTAATTTTAACGGTGGTTAAAAGACTGCAGATCGGAGAGATGAGTACAGCAAAAGCCCAATCTTTATATCAGTGAAATGCAGGAAAATTTCAAAAATATGTTTTGCAGTTTATGATCGTATAATCAATTTGACATGATTGTTATGTTTCCGGGTGTTTTTTCCCCCCAATCCTAATACAATGCACTAAAAGACAACCTTTCTTAGATGTAGACATGATACACTCTACTCAAAAGTTGTGTTATACTTGGGCATTGAAAAAAATCAGGGTGGAAAGAGTCGCTGAAAACAGAAAGAATTGTTTTTGTCTCTCAGGCTCCACAGTAACTTCACTACTCAAACAAATAAAGGGAGATTTTTTTCAGAATTCCACTGGCTTTGTTTGTGCTCTAAGATAACCCTCCTTGAGCAGGGAGGTTGGACCAGATGACCCACTGTGGTCCCTTCCAGCCTGACCCATTCTGTGATTCTGTACGTCTGATCTGCCCAAGCAGGAGTATGCATTTCCCTCCAACATATTTCTCAGTTTGCTTATAACAGTGATTTGGGTGAAAGGTGACAGAGCTGTTAATTAGAGAGCAGCAGAATTAGCAGATGTGCTTGAAAGATGTCAACAGCACTGCTCCCCACAGCAGAGTGCAAAGGATTTACCCCACAAGGGGCTGTGGCTGGGACCTCTGTGAAACCATCTGTATTGCCCCCAGGGCCTGTGCTCTGACAGGGTCTCGAGAGGAAAAGTGGTGAAACCACACCTGTGATGGTCGCTTTTTCTAGGTACCTTTGAGTGGAGGTAAAGTAACCTGTCTAATCAGGGGTTCTCAGACTGAAGCTGCAGAGCCTGATATTCCTTCCCATGAACTATCCAACTGTCATGGAATAAAAATGGTGTGTGCAATCCCGTTAGCCTAATTACAATTTAAAGAGCACAGCCTAAGTCAAGAGGTATAGCCTAGGTCAAGAGATGCAACTCTAATCTGAGAGGTGTCAGCGGATTTACAAAATACTTTTCTCCTTTCAGTGGCCAAAGTCCAGCTCTTCAAAAGTGTTGTTACTCTCTGTATTAAGACAACACCCTTTTCTGCCAGGAAAAAGACACAGCACTGTGATGTGAGGGTGGAAAATCAGGTACTACAAATATGGCAAGGTGTTTGGAGGAGATCAGACAGACTCATTTTTATTAAATCTGATGTTTGTTTGGATAAAACAGTGAAGCAACTATGAATGAATGTTGTCCCAGATAGCAGTCTGCTAATAAACTATGAAAAGATACTGAAATTAATCTATTCATCTTTTATTGATAGCATCATAACCAGGCATAGTGACTCTCCCTCGCTCCCTTTGTGAAGAATAATAACTGATAGTATTTTTGACACTTTCCATCCTTATTCTTTATAGGCCATTTAAAAACAAAGACTTTAAAATTTGATCAGTTGTGGTGCCTTACATGGCCAGGTACTCAAAGGCACACGGAGAATAATATTTTATACCCTGATACATATACATCATGTAGTTTTCTAAAGACTCAGAACACCTACAAGGAAATAGAGATCATTAGATAGTAATGTCTTTAGGTCACTATCAGTAGTCTATCTTTTTAAAATTCATAATTAACTGGTATTTCCCTCTTTTGCTTGCCTGCCAAGACAAATTGGATCAGGTATCTATTTTCCTGTTATTTGAATTATTTCATTATTCACCAAAGAGGTGTTTGGCAAGGTGGGTAAGCAGAAGAGTAATGAAATGAGTTGAGAAAGTTTAATAAACGTAAATAAAACTTGAAAACAACTGCTTAAGGTTTTTGAGCCTTGGATGACCCTTTGATTACTTCAATTTTTCACTACTCTGTGTAAGCATGCACTGCAGCAAATAGAGTAGGGGAGGGAGTGAGCGGAATAAAAATTGCCATAAATAAAAAGGGAAAACCAGAAAGAGCTAGAATTGGACTTGACCACTTGAGTGAAGAAACACCTTTTGTCATAACTCATATTTGGCAAATGCATCTGTTGAAAGAACAGGCTGAACTGTATCCTCCTACATTTGAAAGCTTGCTGGTTTTTAAAGCTGAGTAAAAAGTGGGGTCCAAATCTGTTTCTCATGGGTGCTCCTTCCCGTGGGAAACTTGACTTGTTGCTCCTCCATGTGAAAACTGTGGCTGTGGAGGGGTCTCTGGCTCCTGGACCCCACAGATATGTACTGGTTATATTTTGATAAGGTTTGGTTTAGAATGGAGAAGTCACCCTTAAGCTGAAGATCCACTGCACTATCCTGTAAACACAGTATTTGTGAGAGGGGAGCACACTATGGGGCCACACAAAGCAAAATCGTGCCAGAAATTTGATGAGGAAGAAAGTCAGAGAATATTAGTACTGTTATCAGGAAATCCTAGCCAGAGGGACCAGCTCTTGGGTGCTACTGGATATAGGAGCCTTCTTTTTCTCAGCATCATGCTTCTGGAAAACCTTTACTTACAATGTCATCTATTCCTATTGAGAACAACTGCTTTATAAAGATGGAAGTATGGGTGTCTTTCAATAGTGACTGGGATTCCATTTCATAATTTCATAAATTCTGTTGAAGAAGCAAAAACCCTCTTAAAAGATTCCTATTACTTGTAGAAACAGTTAGAAACCCAAATCTCATGACAGGAGTGTTGTTATATAGCCTTTTTGCTTGCCACCTATGGTCTGCATTTCAGATATGTGCTAATGCTTCCAAGTCCTGCCAGAAGAAAAGTAATAAGAGTAAGTATTTGTTGGTCTGATGCCTCAGGTTTTCCAGGCTGATGCACCCCTGTCCCTTCCCTCCAACAAAGTCATTGCCCAAGGGCCAGTAAGTGTTTGGTTTTTTTACCATATACTTTTTTTTTGTTGATTATATTTTTATTACTGAAACTTTGCACACTGTTTTTCTACTGTTTTTTAAACTTTTWAAAATTTTCTTCTTTCAGAAGACTGGTCTATCTTTTCTTGTGCAGTTTTGCCCCATAAAAAACCATCTTTACTTTTGTGGGAATACAGGTGAATTGAGGGTTCTGACTGGAGCATTCAAATCACTGCAATTCAAAAATTGCCAGACGGAGAGTGACCTTCAAACAGAAGGTGCAAAAGTTTCAGTTTTCTAGTATGTTTTTTGATAGACTCGAAGCCAAGAGCATCCACAGGCAAACTCATTTCGCTCCCTACATCCTCAAGGAAAAGCTGATTTGATATTTTGGGAGAGCAACACATATTGACAAACAGGGACGACAATCTTCTTTATTAATGACTGCAAGGTTGTGGTGTGAAAATTTGTCTCAGTCTTCAATGCACTGCAAATGTATTCCTGCATGGCAAGCCTGAAATTGTAGTAATACTGTTTTCTATTATGTTGTAAATTGACCTTCTACAATAAAAAKGCAGCACAAGAGGACAGCCTGGATAATGCTACAGTTGCTTCTTGGATTTCTCAGGGACTTGGTGCTTCCCACCTTTGACCTTGTGAATTTTGCAGCTAATAAAGAAATAATAAATACTTTGTGCAGCTTAAGTTCAGGGTAGGTTAGATCAAAACTGAAAGGGGACTGTGACAAACTGTAGCTGAATTTTAAATGAGTATAAGACTATTATGACTACTGATGTCTTGAATCCTAAGTTCTATATTAAGGTCAAGATAATGGCTTAGTATTTTATGAGCCTTTGTAGTCTGAGCGGCACCATCTCTTTAATCTTAACTTCGCCTCAAGCCAAAATAAATCTCAGTGTTGTAAACTCTATTGTAACATAACTGCCCTGTTCAGGAATGATCATTTTTTCTAAATGTCACTAATGTCTTGCTGTGGCAAAATAAGAAAGGAAATCTTACTCCTTCTCTTGAAATGGCAAATCTGGAAGTATTGTAGCTTTTCTGTGTGAACTGAATCTTTATTTTTAAACATTTTATCTCCAGCATTTTGAGCTGGTTCAGTTATTTTCATCGCTGCATAACTCAGGTTAAAAACAAAACTGACTGCCGTCTTCAGTGGCATTCTTTGAATGTGCACAGCTTATTCGTCTATGCATTTGCCATACCCCTAGACATTTTTGAATAAATCAAGAAAGGACCCCTTGAGTGTCTGTCTGAATGTTTGAAGAAGAACTGCCTTGATTGGGTGGAGGGAGAGGAAATAGCAAGTAGAGTGGGCACTTTATTGTGTGAATGTCACAGCCCTATAGTTTTGTTGTCCAAACCAAGAATATGTAAGACTGTGCCTCTGCACAACACCTAGTATAATGGATTTGTCAGAGAACCCCTTCTATAGGCGGTACCTCTGTGATTTTCCTTGGTATTGTGCTGCTACAGTTCTTTTCCACATATATTTTTTTTGTATTTTTTGTTAGCTTTTTTTTTACATTGACATATATGTATTCAGTGTCTGTTCCTTCTTTTCAGGATCTTAAAAATTGGGAGATCGTTTAGAAATGCAGGTAAACTCCTTCACAGTTAACTGTGATGGAATTTGTAATTTTATGCAGTGCTCTTTGATGAGATATAGGGTGTATCCTGTATTACTGTGCACGTCAGATGATTTCCATGTTACCACCCATTCCTCGAAAAAGCTGATAACAAAGTGCATGGATGGATAGGTATCATAATTATTTACCAAAGGCAAATGAACAGTAGGCGGTGTTTAATAGTCAATTTAGTGCTTTGGACTGTCCTAGAGAAATATCATGGGGAGAACGAATTTTTGGTGTCTGTTTTTTTATAAATAATAATTTTATATTCAGCCACTCTCATATGCTGAATGCTGGTCTGGTGAAAGGTGTCCCTGCGCATGGAAGGGAGAGTGAACTAGATGATCTCTAGAGGTCCCATTGTAATCAAATTAAGATCCTTGTCAGTTGCCATTCAAAACATGAATGGCACAACAATTTGTATCCATCTCTCTTTTTTTTTTTTACTTGAAACTGCATTGCAAAGTCCTGGTTTTTACCATCACTTCTTTGAAGCTTAAATCTGCTCTCTAAATGCAATAAAATGTTATTTAATGCTCTCTCTGATGTATATTTATATCTTCAGAATCTCTGTAGGCTGGCATTGGTCATCCATGGAAGACATTAGRTCTGCCATTCCTCCTTCAACTCATTCACCTTGCATCAAGGAGCGTGTTAGGATAAATTGCTCCTTTTCTGCTGTCATGTTTGCCATCATTCAACAGCCTCGTGTCAAGGCAGAAGTGCCTGTAGGTTTTGAATCATATATGCTTGCGAAAATTATTCACTAGAAGTGAAAAAATTTTTCTCGTATGACGCATTGGAAAAAGTTGTTCCCTTCACAGAGGTATTGCTGAACAAATTTAAAAATGACTTGTATTTAAAAATCCAGTTCATTCTGTTAAAGCAATAATATTACTAAAGTAATATTAGTATTACTATTTGATAGTAATACTATTACTATTACTATTTGATCTGTGCATATTAAAAATAAAGAGTTAGGGGGTTTTTTATTGTAACAATGGGATCTTGAAGAAAAAGTTTAAGAAAACCCAATAAAAATGGGTAGTGTAAAACATTGCCCTATAGTCTGGAGTGCACAAATCATGCAATCTCCGGCACTGCACCAAGTGAATTTTGTTTTATTGTGATTTTTTTTTTCTTAGTGAAAACTGCAGTACGTTCAGACAAGGATCTGGAATGCTGCCACCTTCCTCTCCCTTGTATTTCTAACCAATTTATGGCATAAGAGCTTCTGCGTGTAAAGTGCCTTTTAAACAATTTTGTACAGCGTTAGGACAATAAGATTTCAGTCCTATTTGAGATCTGCTGGAGTCACTGTATTGCTAATAATAATGCTCTGAAAAAGCACTGTTAAAGCTTAAAGCCCCTGGGGACTTCACATCGGTGATATGATGTACGCTGGCTCACCAGCTTACCTCTGCAGAGATCCTGATTCATGCTCTTAAGGCAACCTGGAGTCTTACTGCCTTAGACGTTTAAACTGTGTAGCTTAAATCAAACTTATTTATGATGATAGATATAAATCTCTGCCCTGGGGAATAGTTATTGTCAGGACCCCAGCCCAGATGGGCCAYTGCCTTAACTGATTCCGACAGCTACTGTACTTCTATCTATCAGGTATTCTTCCCAATCCAATTGCAAAGGGAACTGGTTCTAAGAAAACCTTGTTTAAAGTCTGTCTGGTGGCAGAACTTAATCGCTGTCGACATAACCAAATAAGTTGGTAGTAGCTCACAGAGAATAATGCATGTGACAGAATTAGCCACCTCCACTGAGTGTGGGCAGCTGTCAGGCAGAGCAGCTCTGGACTGCTTTGTGAGCACCAGCTTCTCTTACACTAGGGAAAATATTTTGGAGTGGCCACTGAAAACCAGGTCCCCTAAATGCTCTCCTGTGTTTGTAACTGGTCATGGATTTCATGAATTTAGAGGAAATATTTCTGTTTGCTGCTTGGCTGGGTGCAGAGAAGAACCTGAAAAAATAAACACTGTGAAGCCTGCAGTATGACACTGTGAACACTTGCAAAAGCAAGTGTAAAATGTGCTTTCTGCCTACGCCTGTGCAAATAAAACACAATTTTTCCAGTCTTGAACTAAAGCAAATGTCAAAGGAATATAGAAGTTCCATCTTTTTTTCCCCCTGTGGGAAGTAAATGTCCATAGTGATTTTTATTTTATCTGTGTGTTATCAGTGTGCCCACTGGTAACCTATATAGTTTGTCAGRTTTCTCATTTCACTACAAATTTTGGGAGAAGATATAATTTGTATTCCTCTACCATGTGAGGCATCCAAATAATAAATTTTCTCCTACTTAATACTTTAAAATTAAAGAAATCATTAATTTCTTCTGTGTCTTATCATTAAGGGTAATAATTTGGACTAATTTTTGGGGTTTTTTTTACTTACATATAGCACAGTATAACTTTTGACTAGTCTTTTGATTTTAAGCTATTTCAATTTTAAAAAGATTTGGTCTCAGTGAGTAAGTTTATTTCTTTTCCTGTAGCCACTTTTATGTTCAACTGTCCTCCAAATTTAATAGCAAAAGCAGATCAATATTTTTGTAACTAATTATTATATGCAGTTTTTCCCACAAGGTTATAAGGCTAGACGCCAGCCATTTTATGGGAGAGTATTACTTATATGTATGTGTCATTAGTACATACAAACCAGTGTGTTTATGTGTCATTAGTATATGACAGCCTAGGCATACAGACACCGGTTTTAAATTGACTGAATGATAACCAGGCATTATTCCCTGAAAASCCTTGAATGTGCAAAATGAAATGAAGTAAAAGCTGCTAAGAGTATTCCTGGCTGCTTTTTTTAATGTCTGAGAAAGTCAAGGGGAGAACAACTCAACATGAACCAAAAAAACCRAAAATACCAACAGTGTTTGGAAAGACAGCAAATTACAATTTGCTGGAGACTATTTTGGGGAAGAATGGTGCTGTGCTTACCCTATTCTTATGCTGTTCCTTTTAGGGGGAAGCAGTCACAGCAACCACTGTTGTCCCACACAGGCTGGAGGCAACATTTTGTGTTTGGTGGACCTGGTGCATCAAATGCCGAATTGTGTTTTCCTGTGTGTTGGAGGTAGAGTTGTGTAACAGCCTCTACTAAGTGAATATGGATAAGTGCAGAATGTGAGAGTCACTGCACCAGTGTGGGCCAAAGCTACATCTGCCCCAGAATCTGGTCTCCAGGAATGGCCTCTGGACTCCGGAGAGGAGTACCATGACTCGTCTGCTTGTGTGTGCATGTGTACGCAAGGGCAGGAGAGAGGGACTGGAAGAGATTAATGCAGAATATAACCCCTTTGAACATACTCTGCATACACATATTCATTTGGGGGATGGCTGCATGTCACAGGCAGGTACAAGGACCCTCAGTGCCTATAACTGAGGCAGGGAAATGAAGACAAAGAACTCACTTTACCACAAATTAATCTCAAGGATGTTTTTATTGTTGGATGTCTCAGACTTGTCACACTTTTTTTTTTATCGTTGTGTCTTAAAGATGCAATTAATTAGATGTATTTTAACTGCTTGTGTTAGAGTGGGATGATCCAGGACCCTTCACTGAGCTTGAAGGGGAAGTAGAGTGGGCAGCCCCATGGGCAGACCCTAGCACTGTGCACCTCCCATCTTCCACTGGAGCCACTCCCGGTGCTCCTCTGTTCTTCCTGAGGCTTAGGAAACAGACAATTTATTTTCTTAGTTATCACTACTGATCAGGAATGTTGCTCTCCTCCTTTGAGGTTGCAGAGAGAAAAGAAATATCCTCTTTCTTTTGAGCTACCGAGTACTGCCTGCAAAGTGAAAAGAAAAGCTCTTTCACCTTAGAGACAAAAAAACCCTCTTTGCTTTGTCTTGTAGGATATTTAGTGGTTACAAATTTTGTGAAAGGGAGTATGGAAATAATTTTGGAATAATGTATAAAGACTTTGTAGAATTATTTTGGTACACACAAGTAAAATATGTGATTGTAAACAGCTACTATAGTAGTATAATGCTTCAAAGCGATTTTTTATACTGACACCTGAGACCGTGCATATTTCTACACAAGTATTCGACAGAGCAGCCCTGTTACATGTGTGGTGGCTAGAAAACTCTTTCCTTGGAGTATATTACATCTGAGGTTACATTCTAGGACATTTCAGCTCACAATCTCTCCTTCTTTCTCTCTAAACAAACCCACACAAGGTGTGGCATGCACGTCTGTGCGTTCTGCTGTGGGAAACAAGCGCTAAGCTGCCCGTACAGATTGCATATTAAAGAATTTAGCGACGCAAGCTGCAAGTGACACAGCTAGTAATAAACCTAGGTAAGATTAATGACAGGAGGCTGGGAAAATTTTCTCTGAAACTGAACCACTTTGGTAGTGCTAATCATTGTTATTCATTACAGGTTAGTTCTAGCAGCACAACAAACACAGTTGCCAAGCTTGCTAATTCCCTGAGCTTGTTTACCCACTTGTTTAAGAAGATTTCGTGCTTAGTGCTGTTTATTCATGTTCCTCTCTATCCTTTTCTAGGGTTGGTTTTGATTTTTTCATGTTCTCCAGAGCAAGTGGATATGTTCCCTCTTTGCAGCTCTTGACATGGCAAAACCTGCTAAGAAGGTGGAGTGAAAAGTTTCAGAAATATAAAAGGAACTCTGCTGCTGCTCGAACAAAGGAGCAATACTGTAAGGTTGGAGATATCTTTTTAGCAATTGAGCAGAGGCAGTTATGCTTTTCTTAGCTTGAAAAGGCACAGTCTTTTTAAAAAAGAAAAATAGTTTTGTGGGTTCCTTTTTTCTCCCAAATCTTTAGCAAATAAGTTTCTACTATGCTCATTTATGCTGAAAAGTTCACTTTGGCATTGAGASATAAATGATTGCCTTACAATAAGTACATAGTACATTAATATTTCTATTTTTTATATTCCACTTACTTCAATTTTTTATGATACCTGAAATTATAGGAGATTTATGAAATAAATTATATGCAAAATTAAATTGTGTATAATTCCTTAAACTTCTACACATATTAAGCTTTTAGGATAACCATGACACTTCTTTATTATCACTTCTCCTCCAGTTCTCTTTTGATGTCTCCATATCACATTGTTATCCATGTATTCTGGTAACAGGAAAAAAATACTAGTAGAAAAAGATCATAATGTGCTAGGAGGATGCCTATAGCATCCATAAAACCTAACCAGAGTTTGGTAAAGAATATTTTTTTAAATTTTGGATTGATTTCTCAGAATTGAAGAATATGATTTCAACTCAATCGAAAATAAATAAATAAAAAACCTGGAACAAAACAAAGTAAGCGAAAAATGGTGCAGTGGTAAAATACGCAAGGCTTTATTCATATAATCCAAGTGTGAGTAACAGACACAGCTAGCTCATATTTCTGGTCCTTTGATATTGAGTGAGGAGGTTGACTCAAAGACCCTAAATTAGCTTCTGCTCTGAATTGCCTCATGGAGGAATCTGTCCCCCTGCCACTGGCTTTAAAGAAATACTGTAAGACTAGCTGGATAAGGTAAAGGATATGAAAGTTAGCCTCAGAGGATGCTATTTTCTTTTATGTGTTGCCTGTAAACTCTCAGAGAGGGACTTTGTGCATACTTGAGTGGTATCTAGCATGATGGCAGAGCATTCAGAAAAGGACCTCTCATCTGCTATCATAGTAAATTAACATTAAAATTAGAATGTCACATTTGAAGCAAGTTGTTCAGACTAACAAGAATTATAAATAATATTTATTTAAGAAGATACTGGGGGCCAAGGTAGAGTTCTGCTTGCAATTCTGAAGGGAAGCACCAAAAAAATCCAAAGGGTCATGACCAAGTCACTGAAAAAGCAAAAGAAATGGAAATGAGGAGCAGCAGCTAGAATAACCAGAACTTCTCTCCTTTCTACAAATCCTGATCATGTCAATAAATTTAATGTCCAACATCAAATACTGAGATGCTGGAAGAATGGGAGAAAGCAAAGAATCTCTGACAAAATCTCATCAGCATATCTGAGCTACAATCTTGCCCTTAAATTGGATTCCAACACAGCATGCTGTTCAAATGACCCCTTCATAAAGAGACTGCCAAAAACTGCAGTAAGTGGAGACCTGTGCTGGCCTCTGCTTTCTCTGGGTAATATATACTCTGGAGAAAGGAAATAACTCACAGCATAATCAAGTAAGATCTATAATTTCTAGGGTATTTCGTGTTGTCCTTTCAGATAATGTAAGGTCAGTAGATAAATCTAAGAAAGTAAAATGTCAGAAGAAGCATCAGCCTTGTCTTCTGTAAAAAGGGATCTTGACATAATCCAAAACAAAGATTTATAGGATCATGTCCTTGTTAATAATGTTCCAGAATTTTAAGATCAAAATGTTCCATAAGGGTTTAGCATGGACAACAATCCACTCAATTATGAACACATTAGTAAGAGTTTCTTGTTCCCTCCCCATTCCATGCCAACAGGAAACACAGGCCAGGCACAATGTCAATGTCTACAATTTGGTCCAAAGTTAATTTTTTCCAACATTTTCCATTATTACTTTGTTTATTGAAAAAAAAGGTTTATATCTTGATTTCTAGTACTGTTTATATCTTGGGTGAGCTACTGGACAATGATGCTGAGGTAGGTCTCTCTTCCACTTGCAACTCTGTTACTGAGTTTCTCCTAAATCTGGCAACTTGTTGTATTTTTGTAATGCAGTCAATATTCACTATGTTTTTTGGAAAAACGTGCTGTGATCAGAAGTATCTGTAAAAGAAACAGGAAATTAGAAAGGTAAGAGTAATTCCTACCATAAAGCAAAATAACTGATGGAACTTTTCAGAAGGATGGCCACCAATCTTTACAGTGTAAGGCTACTGTTGGAGACTGGATTGCTTCACTGAAAAATGTCCTGTTCTCTAGAATTCTTTTCCACCTCATTCCATAATATTTTTAGCAGCAAACATTTTTYGTCCAATTTTTCTTTGAATGTATCCTTTTGTCAGACAGGCATTAGCCAAGAACCCTGGACCTATGTGTGTATTACAGGAATTGAGATGTGAATTCTGTTTTTCTCAAAGCCATAGCTTCCAAATGAATGAAGAAAGTTACATGCCTACCTATCAGCATGGGTGTAAATACATACACACATCTACATACGTATGGTCAAACTGAAAATAGACTCCCCAAAGTTTTGTCATCATTTTAAGCAGCTGCCATCAGTGTTCATTACTTTCAAGACATAATTTCTATGATTTTCTGTTTTGGTTCAAAATTAGAAAGAAGTCCCATTTTGTGCAAAGATGTTCGGATTTGGTTCCTGGGCCTCAAGTCAGATATGGAAAACCAGGGTGAGACTCTTCCAGTTGACTGGTGCCACAGGCTGCATGCATAAGCTTGTAAAATGTGGATTCTGCATGTCATCTAAATGATATCACTTATCATACTATGCCATGTGTGCTTGTAATGGGGTTTACTTTGACACAATAAGGTGTAATTTTCATTTCTTAACACCTGTGCAGAATCTGTTGCTCTGTAGTCCACTTACAGAATATATATGATCTTACACAAGCAACTGCGATGATTCCTTTCTGAATGTAACAGGCCTTGTATTAAGAATAAGCTGCTTTGCAGGCTTGCACAGAGAGCACAAGCTTTTAAAAGTGCATGTGAAAGTTTGGTGATTTTTATCAGGGCCTTTGAAGTTCATCAATTGCTATTTAGAATAATAGGAATAAGGACAATTCTTTCCTTTTAATTAGCATTGGCTGGTGGATGAAGCACTAAGAGATAAACTGTTTGTTAAAGCTTAAGAGTACACCACAGAAGTCTGAGTCAGTATTGTTACATGAATGCATCAATGAATAACAATGAAAGCTGTATAATGAAAAGTTTTTTCCTCTCATTTAATTCTAATATGCCGTAATGGAAGCTTGTGTGGCATGAGAAGCCTTTTCATATATAATTATATTGTTGAAAGCCCCCCAAAAATGAAAATTGTAAATTCTGAAGGCCGCAGAAGGACAGATAAATGAATGGCAAATTCCACTGAGCGTTTTATCAGCTTCCTGCCATTCTCTGAACAGTGCCAGATAAAACCCCCAGTGCTTAAAGGTCTTGTGAAAGGCTGTGCATAAGCTTGTAAAATGTGTATTAATTATAGAAAGTACATCATAGTCTCCTCAAACTTCAGTTAGTTTTCTCCAAATACACAAACATCTCTAGCACTTTCCTATCTGGCCAAGATGGCTGCTTTTAAGATTGAAATTGCTGAACTGTCTTTATGAAATTACTAGGCCAAAGACTCTTTTATTTGCAAATAAACTTTTAGCTTATCTTCTGCTGTTTTTCATTTATTTTTCTATTTATTATAGACAGAGCAGGTGGTGAGCTGAGGCCTTCACATTGTTCAATAGATACTACTAGAAGATACTCATCTGAACAGCTTAGACCTCATCACAGGCACTTGAGCTCAATCTGTTCATGATGGCTATTCATRTCACTAATTTTCCTCTTTCAGAATATGAAATTGGGGTAACATGCTAGTCTGTCCATTCTACAAAATCTGAAAATTCTGTATACTTCAGATTTAGGAATGTGATATTAGGTAATGGGGTGGAGAGAGCACCTGAAATATTTTTCTGGTAATCACTTTGAAAAAAAATTCTAAATCTGAACGATCACATACCCAGAAAGGAAAATAAAAGGAAGTTGAATTTTGTTAATTTTACAAGCTGAAATTTTTCAAAGATTGACCGTAGCCCATCCTCTTCTACTGTTAACTGTGGCATGGCCAAGAGTTGTTGGGCAGAAGCGAGAAAGACCTTCTCTGAAATTGTTTTTCTTGGAAACGCTGAAATGCTTCAGTGACTGGCATGCTGGCTGAGTGGCGAAGTCAGGGATGGGCTGTTGCTCTTGGGTGCTCCTACTGGTGCCCTTACGAGAAGGAGAGAGAAAGGAGAAAGAAGTGCAGCTGGAATGCAGACTTTAGGAGTGAGAATGAAAACAAACAGGCCATGAGTTTAGGGAAATATAAGCAAAGATATGGAACAAGTGATATCAGAAGATACCAGAAGATCACACAGAAATGGGAGACTTGAGCTGAATGGAGATGGAAATTGAAACAAATTGTGTATAATCAGTGGAGGAAATATTCTTGCAGAGCCCAGGGCTGAGAGGATCCAGTTGAAGTCTGTCTGTTCATGAAGCAAGCCTATTCCTTCTTTTTTCAAGACTTTCTGAATATTTTACAGTAGTTTCCTGAATTGAAGCAATTACTGGTTGGCTTGGTAGCTTTAGTTTGTTGGGGTTTTTAATGAAGTTTTTATTTCTATGGACAAAATTCGTTTGCATCTCTCTAGCTTTTAACAGGCTCATTGGATCAGCTGTTGGATCGTTTGCAGACTTTTGAATGGTTTTGGAGTCAATATAAAATTATGTTGAGCAATAAAATTAGTGCCAGTAGCTCGGTGTGCAGCTGCAGCAGGAGTTGCAGGTTGAGCTCTGGGTGATGGGAGCCCCAGGCAAGAGGCCAGGAACTGGTGCTGACCCTTTGCACAAGAAAGGGCACGGGGACCTGTGGCCCAGCCAGGTGACCAGACACTCAGAGACACAGCAGGAGCCAATGACCCCTGACAATTGCACACATAGACTGTGAGAGTATAAAAGCCCAGCGGTTCTTTGGTTTGGGGTTGCTCCTCAGAGGCACCAGCTTAAGTTGTCATTCTGTTGTTGCACCACTATTAAGGTCTTTTAAGTATCCAGATATCTGAGGCTCTGCTACGGGAAACCGAGGGTCGAGCGGGTGAGGAAATCCTGTCTGACTGTGTGAGTGTGGGGTGTGTAGGGAGTCAAGCAAGGCACCCGTCAGCTCCCTGGAGCCACAGGCTGCGAAGGGGCCTTGGTCCCAGTTCAGGTGGTCCAAGTGTGTGACTGCCAGAGCAGCTCCTGGATGGTCAGACAGAAAAGTTTCCTTAACATCTACATAGTTACTTTAATTGGAATGCATCCTACATTACTATTCCTACAAATATTTATGAAAATGTCAACAAAATACATTTTTCTTTTGGGGATTCTTATTTGTGAAGAAACTTTATCTTGGTACTCTTTTTAAAATGGTTTTACCTGGCTCACGAACTGCTGTGCACATATATTCTCTCTGTTTTCAAAGGAGAGCTGAGAAGAAAGCACTTCCCGATTTTTGCAGTAGTATCATGAATGTGAACAAAAGCAGCTTCTCTCCATTGCAGTCAATCACAAGTTTATGTTGCATATGCATTTCAGTTTTATCTCTGCTTACATTCTTGAGCAGTTCCTTTTTTATGTTGATACATGAAAGGCATGTTATATTTGTCTTAATATTAAGGTACAAGTTAGGCTTCTCCTTTGCATCAACCAGGCCCAGGCTGATGCATTTTAAGACAGGAACTGCAATTTCTGGTGATCATCATCACAGAGCAGTGCTGTCTTTACTTCTGCAGCACTCATGGCTGCTCCATGCATGGTTGTGTCCTCTCTCTGGTGCTATACTTCAGGGATTATGAAGCAGATGTTAAAAGCCCACTGCATGCAAGATCCACTGCTTCTCATGTCACTACTGGAGCAAGGGGTTGTAGGGTTGAGGTCCCCTGTAGGGACCTCACTAAATGGCTAGTCACACCCACAATAAAACTCCTCTAGGAAGTCTTCAAGGATCTGGGATGACAACATGTGCTGCTTTTTTTTCTGAGAGAAGGACATTAACAGTCCTCTGCAGTGGCACATTGTAAATGAATATAGGTTTTCTTAAGTCTTCACTATTTTTCCTTCAACTTTTTTGCCAACAGCTTCACCTAAGAAGTATAACAGTGAGTGATGTCTTAAGCTGGTTAATTGAATTTTCTTCTTTAGCCTGTGGTCAAGCACATCGTGGGTCACACAAAAAGGGCGGTGAACCACAGCCTGGGAAGTCAGCTGATGGCTCCAGCTGAGTGTGTTGGGCTTTTTGCCTGCATGTAGGCACTTTTCTGGATCAGAACCTGGGGTAGGAGCCTTGGATCTCAGCAGGAGGAACATCTCTTCCTCTGTGCATGGCTTTTAGCAGTTTTTTAGTAGAAGTTAATTTGACTGTAGGCTAATATTCACACTTTTAAAATCAGTTATTTGGGCTTGGATAGCTCTACTAATGTGTTTTGTAAACTCTATTTACACCTTTGCACATCTTAGTGGGAGTTTGGCATTCACTCTGAACAAYAAAATGTTTGGCTAGCTTGCTCACAAATTTTTGTGCTTTGCCAGCGGCACTTAAAAACAATGCTCCAGAAAAACGCCCAGAAACTTTGTGTGTGGTTTTTTTATTTTTTTGTTCCTCTTGCTTAATGCTGCTTTCCAGTGCCTCACCAGCTTCTCCCTAGAGAACGAGAATAAAAAGTAGAATAGTATTTTCTTATCCTAAACTGACATCCAAAATTCTCTCTTTTGATTGTCAACAACTGAAGCAGGTAGTGGAGCTCTTGGCTAAACTGTAATTTCAGACTGGTCCCCCTCACCTGGACACATATGGTAATGGAGAGACTACYGTGCTGTCAGGGCCAGCCTAATATGTTTGACGTATTTTCTTATGTGCTGGATGAAGTTGTTTGCTGCCAGGGTGAGGTTTCAGGTTGTTCACTCTGTCTTCTGCCATTGAAATATTTTAATCATTGAAAAGATGCCGCTTGGGATAGTTTAGTGTTGTCTGGTTTGTGCCATGGAAAGCTTATGCAGCTGATGCTGATACTGCCCAGTGCTGCTGGGAACAAGGATGTGTGCCTTCCAGCGAGTGAATGGGTGCTGCTCTTGGCAGAGGTTTTATCACGGGTTCCGCAGGCAGAAATGGTGTGCCAAAATTAGGGTCCCTTTTCTAAAGAGAAATCCTAGAGTTAGACCAAAGTTCACAGATTTTGAAATATGGTTTTGGGCTGGCCCAGGTAAAATTCAATTCCTTCATTTAATAATTTATACTAACTTAAAAGTGTGTGCATACATGCTCTTTTTAGTCCTTTGGCTGCCCTGAAAGAATGGCATGGATTGCTTTAAGACAGATTTTTTTCCACTGGCCTTTATAGTGCATATTTCTTTGAAATTAAAATGGAATATTGAAATAAAGCCCCAAATTCTCTTCACACAGATTTGTTAAGGAGAAAAAAATCCTGGAAAAATTATATTACAAAATCTTCTTGCAGTTGATGTTTCACAGTATTAACAATATTGAAAGATTATCATGAAACTTCAAATTTATGTAAAGGCTCAAATACAGCCTGACTCTGTTTGCTGATGACTAAACCATTATAAGCTCCTAAATCAAATTTTCATTGAGTATTCTAGCACTCCTGTTTGGGTCCTGCTACAACTTAGAGTATATACTGGTTTCTGCTATAGTTCCTATTTTCATGTAAACAGAAATTCATTTTAACTGTAAAAATATCCTGCTTTGGTCTCCAGTTGAAAGAAAAAGTGTTCTGCAAGGGAATAAAAATAAACACATTTCTTTAATTAAAAGTAATATTTTCACATCTCCCACACGAGCTGGAATGGAAGAAAGTTAAAAGGTAAAATTTGTCATGGAACACTCCAATCTATATTAATTGCTTGAGCAGATTGTCACAAAGACTTGAAGCTTGTCTGCAGCAGAAAAAAGGTCAATTGAATTAAACAAAAATTATTAGACACATAAATTCAGAAATTATTTTTTTTTTAAGCATGAATGTTAACAAAATCTTTCAACATTTTTTTTTTTTACTAAGCTGACTTTCAAACTTACCTGCCACACAGAGTGGCTGCACTAGTGCAAGTCCAAAGTCTAATCCAAGTATTGCACTTGTATTTGCAGAGAGACCATTTAATTACTGTCTGAGGATATTTACATCAACTGGGACTCATTAACAAAGAAAATTGTGCTTTAAAATGTTCTTAATTTGATTATATACAAAAGTCATCTGAAAGGTTTAAGCTTTCATCATGCAGATGAAGTGATTTCAAAATTCATAGTTTATTTGTAATTTAGTTAAACTGTACTTATGTGCATTCACATTAATAAGTTCCAGCTCAGGTCTTCGTAATTTATTAAAGATGGAGTTGCTAAATCTCACTCAGATTGTTCCAAGCGTCACACAGCTCTCTCCATCTGGGCACAAGTAGCTTGTGAGTTCCAGCAGCACAGGAGACAAACCCAGCTCTTGTCAGTGGCAATGCCTGTGCAAAGGAAAATGCATGGGCTGTGCGTGTGGGCAGAATTCTTTGTTATCCACTGTCTCTCCCTTTGAGTGCTTTCACTGATCAGCAGCTGTCACTCATTTTTCCTGTAACCTGTTGAGATTTTTCTTTAAGTCCTCACTTTCAAGTTGTGTTTTCATCTTATGGAATTGTTCCACACAAAGCCTCTGAGACAGGCTGTCCTATCCATCCATGTGTATACACTGCTAGTGCAGGTTCCCTTCACATCTTTATTCCTGGAATCTCTTCCTCTGACACCTGCTGTCTCGCCTTGCTCACATCCACTCACAGTGTTGCTGCAAAGATAATTTCTCTACTCTACTAATTTGAAATCAACTGTCTCTTTCAGTTCCTCAGCTGCCATCCCTTCTCTCTCAAACATGAGTCACTTGTCTTTATTTTCAAGACATTTTCTCATGTTTCTCATATTTCTTGTTTACTAGTAAAATGTTGGTTTAAATCCTTGATTGGTTGTGATACCCTGATGAATTGGAGATGGCCACAGACACAATTTTGATGTCTGGAATCATCTTTTGACTTCCGAATTTAAATTGCAAGATGCTATTGCAAAATGAGCAAGTTTGTAGGTATGCTGTCCCTCCCCCCACCGTATTCAGCAATTACCTTATTTTGAAACCAAAAGTAGCAGGCTTGCATTGAGAAAATGCTAGGAACTGGAATTTTGAAGACTCAAGCACTCTATTCTGAATATATTCAAAATGAAAATGCATTTTGAGATTTTAAAAGTTGAGGAAACAGAACAATGTCCATTGTAAATAAATTCATCATTTTTCTTAGTCCATTGAAATGAACACAAATTCAAAGACTGAGAAAGCTGACATGAGAGAGAGCCTTGGATTCAGACGGCTTAATTCCTGGCTGAGTTGTGAAATGTTCTCAGGCCCTCCCCTTAACCCCAGCCTGTTATTCCCAGGAGCTGGCACAAGTATCCTTAGAGCATTTTGTAGAGCCAGTGTACAACTGTGGTGGTTCACGAACAGTCTTGGTTCCCCCTCTCTTCTTCATCTCTCATGAGAGTAAAGAATCCAGTCCAAGCATCCACCACTGCACTAGATAGTGCATTTACTTTCCAAACCAGCAGGAATTCACTTGCTAATTCACTCTTCAAAACATGATTTATCCTGCAGAGCCATCCACTTTAGTTACTATTTGAGCTTTCTAGAACCACAGGTCTGGGTAGTTATTTTCATTGCCTCCCCTTGGTTGCTTATGCTGTATAGATCTGCTGTTTAATGAGTCACTCAGAGGCCAGAAGGAACACTGAGTTCCTGAAGTATAGGGTGTCTAGGCAAAAATGAACAAGCAAATATTTCCACTGTAAGCAAGGACATAGTGTTTGTTTGTGATAAGTTGGTTCTGAATAATTTATTCCTAAGCTTGATGTGAGGTAGACAGATTTTATCACAGGGATGAAAAAGGGGGAAAAAATAATGCAGTGATGAGGGCAGTGATTTCAGTCATTCATTTAATTATTGTTATTTAGAAGGTTGAGAGCAGAATCCCACTGTGTCAGATACTGCTAGTGTATAATAAGAAACAGACAGTTGCTGCAGTTTAGCTTCTACGCAGGTGATGCTAATGGCAAAGTTACAATGTATTCTTTGTCAAAATCGTACATGTGTGCGCTATCCTCACATAATTGTACTTGGCATAGGGTTTTTTATTGGCTGCAGTTTTTATTAAATGTTTACATTACAAGCAGCTGATTTCGACTTTTCATTACAAATACAGTCAACACAATTATCTGTAGAGGATTTATTTTATTGGTGGATTTACTGTATCACACATGGGGCAACATGCTGACTAGCTGTGTGCAGAGTCAGCCGTAGCTGAGGGGTTTCTGTGTTAAACTCGGGTGTGATGCAGCACGAGCACGGCCATGCTGGGCACAGGGCTGGCTGAGGTTGTGCCAGGGCCGCAGGTACAGGCGGCCGATGGGTTCCCGATGTGACAGCGGGCTCCCGGCTGCGCTGGGCTCTGGCAGCAGCCCCTCCCCAGCCCACCTGCCAAGCCAGTGACTGTCTGTGCCAAGTAAGCTCGTCCGGATAGCACTCAGGCTGCTGAATCATTCCCATGCCTCACAGTCCTGGAAACACTTTACATAGATAAACTACAGAGACTGTCAGCATAAGAAGAAGAAATCAGCCGAAACTGGGTTGCTGCTAGTACATTCTGCTGGACATGAGAGACCCTGAGCTGTTGCTGCACAGTATTCTTCAAAGGTTCCGTTGAACCTACAATTTCTACCTTTTTCTCCATTTCCCAGAATGTTCCAAACATCTGTGCTCTCTGATAATGTAGGATATGCTACAGGCCTGAATGGGAAACAATTTTCCTATTCTGCGGAAAATTTCCCTACTATTTCTCTACCATAAATTGAATTTTTTGGTAGTTGACCAAAAATTATTTCTCTGTTTCACAGAGTAAGGTTGGGGGGAAATTGCATCTTGCACTGATACTGAGCACTTTCTTGATTGCATTTCTTTGCATAATGTCCTTAGAATGTTGGCACTGATTGAAGAAGTTTGATGAAATGATGATGACACAATTCAAGATAAAATGATGGTGTATTTTACGATTTTGTGTAGAAACAGGAATTGAAATGCTGGGCCTGTGCATTGTATACCACGCTGTGTATTCTGTGTAAGTACTGTGGAAAAAGAGAAGCAGTTGAGAGTACTCAGCCCTATACTGTAAACAGTATGTACTAAAAAGAAGAAACATATAAGTAAGAAAAATAGTTTTGTAGTCTTCTATCTTCCATGGGTGTGTTCCCCATCTCTGGTATCAGGCCTTGTTTTCTGAAGTGTGTTTCTCCTCTGGTAGTCAAAACCATCTCTTTTATCATATGTCATGAAATGATAGTTCATTCTCTTGCCTCTAAGCTATCACACACACTTAGAAAGAAACTCATCAATATAAATGTTTGTGTCTATGTCTGATTGGTTTCTCATGTTTAAAAAGGAAGAAAAGGGAGATTGATTGCAGAGGCCATAAAAGTAATGATGCGTTTAATGAAAACATACATTTTACAGGAAAAACACGCTTAAAAATTACTTGAAGCTGCTGCATATGAGTTAATGAAATTAAATGACCTTCAAAATTTTGCTAATTTGACCTCGGGTTATCCCTTTGAGCCTTCAGCCAGTTTTACATTTATTTACACACATGGCATTTATTTTTGTATATTTAGTCTATCTCAAGAGCTTCTTTCAGCTTTCCCCATTGAACAATGCGGCTGCAGAGATACACTGCAGTGGTTACACAGTGTGAAAACTAGGCTGTGGCTGTCTGGCTGTCCCTGAAGAGGCAGCTACCCTTCCTTACCCCAGTCCTTAACTTTATGGTGTTGCCATAAATTTGCCTTGAGGAAATAGTGCCCTCCAAATTGTCTGTTGCTAGCTACTTCTTTTCATATCAAAACCAAACTGTAACCACATCCAACCTGAAATGTGGGTGCACGGCTGAGTTTCCTATGGGAAATGATGTCAGAAAGTCTCCATGTGAGTAAATAGTAATATGGCATAATTTCATCTCCTGCTCAGCTGAGCAACACTGGATTGAGAATGCATCCTCTCTCAGGCTAGTCCATCTCTCTGAGGTAGTTCTTGTTCATGGAAAGGAACACAAAAAGGAATACAAAGTGAAGATTATGCTCATAGGTATGTTGTGTGGTTGTACTGATGGCATCCATCCTAATGACCACTCTCATGCCAAGTGGTACTGAAAGGCTCATGTTCACATTGGTCGAGACTATTCTTCTCTACAATGAACAGGTCATCTCAGTACTCAGTACTGCCTAGTGTTGGATTCTGGTCATGCAGCCCTTTGGGCTTGGAGATGTTGTAGAAGAAATCATTAATTATAATTAATAAAACTAATAATTCATTAATAGTTGATAGTACTGATTAGTGGGGTTTTGTTGTTTTCAGTTGCAAGTAAGTACTGAGAAAGCTGTATTGCAGCATGCAAGAGTGTTTTTTTTGTAGTGTCATTTCTCAGACACATGTTGTGCAACTTCAGCTGTGGCATAAGGAGAGTGGGGAACAAGGATCAAACAGAGCTGGGAGGCAGCATGAGGTGCACTCGTGCCCATACTATATAGAAACTAGTGCCCAGAAAGAGCTATCTCCTGAACCTCATCTGGATTTCTTCGCCAAGGGAGTTAGAGCCCAAGGGTGAAGGTAGCACATGCATGACATGAACGTGCAGGACCCATCTTCCTGAGCTGGTACATGCGGCTGTGACTTGTACATTGGCTCTCGGGTGGGATGGATATGGTACCAGGTGCAGTACTAGGACGGATCACGTCCCTGCTGGAACACAGACCGTATCATGGCTCCCTGCTTCATGGGTGTCTTACCCTCAAAGAACTTCCTCATTCATTTATACTATAAAACACTCTTAGGCATACTTGAAACACAAATTAAACTCACAAGCAACTGAAAACTCTTGTCCTGAGGGTCCTTCTGGTGGTCCTTGCCTGTTGTCCCCCAAAGATATACATGACCACTTGACGAACTCGGTGTTTCTTCCCAAATTTGGACCTGAGTTGGCATTACTAGTCTAGTTCATTATTTTGTGTCCTCTTGTTAAATGTTTAATGTGATTTTGCAGAATGAGCATTGTGTGGTTCCATAGGCTGGTGGTTTTGCAGAATAAGCATTGTATTTTTCCACCAGCTGAGCAAATAGTTCTTCATCTGACAAGAACTTGGCATTTAGTATTGTCTGAGTAGCTGGGAGAACATTAGGGATAAAAAATCCCTGGTGCWCTACGAAGGCAAAATTTTGGCCAAAGATTCAGTTAGATTGTACCTCTCCTACCATCACCCTGGGAAGGTAAATTTGTCTCTTTACAGATGCATATTAGGAGAGGCTACAGTTGTCCTGAAATTTGGGCACAGCTGCAGGTGCCTGGGAGCTGAGACATCCTACTTTTCCTCTAACCATGGCAACATCTGCAAATACCGGACAGATACCACAGTGTATTTATTAAACAGGCAATCTGTCTGGGAACAGCAAAGAAACAGCTCACCCCTGATCTCCTGCAAAGGAGCTGGAATGGAAGACAGCAGAAGCGTCATTTACTTCTGTCTACCCACTACAGCCTGATGTGGCAAAACCTCTGTGCACAGCCCTGTGAGGCTCTGTACCTAGCTCTGTGGGAGGTACCACCTCATCTCTAAGCTCACAAACGGGGAAGACGTATGCCATAAAAAGCCATGAGAATCTGAATCCAGTCTGCTGGTCGCAGAGAAACCGCTAACAGGCAATTGAGGGACAGTATGAGACTGAAGCATGTCTGATAATCCTTATTGTATTCACCTAGCTTTGGACAACCAGGCTGTTGGACGACTAATTTGGTGCTGGGCTTTATCTATCTCTATGTTTGGGGTTTTTCTGAGATGGAGAAAATGGAGAAAATAGAGTGGAAAGCCTTGCTTCATTTCAACTGACTTTAATATCTTTGAGGAAAATGGAAAACTACATTTTGGCAGTTCATTTTTCTGTTTTTCTCATTCTAAGATTTTTGTAAGGAAAATACTAGACTGTTTCTTTAAAGTGGAAACAGTGGTATTCATTCCCCTTTTAAGATGCATTGTAATGTGCTGGGACAGTGCTTTGTCGCAGATCAATACTATTTTACATTGCTCTGAAATTTTAGCAAGATTATTTTTGACAAATCTGCTTTTTTTTTTTTTTTTTTACGACAAGCCTTTGCAAGAGTTTATGGAGAGACAGTAACATTTAAAGTGTGGTCATAAACCACATGAAGGACCTTAGATTTCTACCACAAATCCTAGCTCACTATTTATACTTAACTCTCCCCCTCTACTGGAAAAGTAAYGGCAGAGGTTGCTTGTGTGGCTGCAGCATGTTGCCTTATCTGCGGTTTGAGATGAATAGAGATGTCACCTGCCCTCAGGGAGATTCGGATATCACTTCTGAGCCCAACGTCCCACCTGTACTGGGGGAAGAAACCAGTGGAAGTGACACTGTTAAATTCAGTGCAGGATGAACACTGGCCCCCTGTTGTTTGCCATACCACAGSTGCTCCCTACTGAACGGTTTTGTCTCGTTTCACCACTTCTCCATCGTCCCCTCGSAATGCTTGTGTCTTCCCTGGCAATTTTGCTTGCTGCCTTTGTGGCATTTGGGCYCATGGAGTGCCTTAAGGTGAGCTGAGGGTTTCAGATATTCATGATCAGTAAATTTCACTGTGCAAACAAAATCATAAATCCACAGTGCGTGGGCAGGGTTGTCACGTTTCAGAACGGAGCTGCTTTTGTTCCTGAGGTGCCTATCGAAAATGCAGCACGGACTCTTCATTCTCTGGGCTCTTTCATCTTCTGAGAGTGAACTATGGAMCCTGAGTATTTTATTCTGGCATCCACAGAATTTACAATGCCTGTTTTGAAGMAGTCTTCCTGATAAGATGTATTGAGAAAACAAGGAAATAAAAGTAGACAAGATACTTAGTTCAGGCATTTTTCTTCCCAGGCAATGAGACTGATACATTTTCTGGCTCTCAGAATAGCACTATTATCCTTTTAAGAAACTTTAGAACAGAAAGAGGCTGAGGCCCATCTAGGTCAATCTCTCTAAATCTTCAGACATTATGTGATTATTTGTAAAATATGCAAAATGTAACAAATAGTTTCTAAAGTATTAGAAATTTACCAGAAAGCACTAGAGAAGAGCTTTCAAGAAGTTTGTGCTTCAATAGACCTGTATCAGTCCTTGCTATCGATTTCTTCTTTATGTTACTGGGTGCAGASAAGTTGCTATGTAAAGTGCTGTATAATTTTAGGCTAAAATTTGACCAAGACTCTACATGGTAAATTCGATGTTACTACAGAATAGCCACAAGCCACTCATTTCTGTCTTATACACTACAATCTTCTTGTAATGCTGCAAATTATATAGTAATTACAGATGGAATAAGATGGTCTCTTCAACCTTTAGTACTCTGCAATTTGCAGTAGCAAATGCAGGACTTTTGTATGTAGATTAAGTTGTGTATTAGCAGAAAAAAGGAATTGTAATAACATGAGCAAATACAGAAACTGGGAAGGAKGTTAGGAAGGCTTTTTGCTGTTTTGTGCGTGTTTCAGTGTTTTCCCAGATTTGTTTCCAGATGTGCCTGCTGGGGGTATAACACAGCTATTGCTTTACAGTCTCATCCCCAAGAGGTCCCATGAAAAGTGGACTTTTCTTATGGACRTCCATGGGGTTTTTTGTCCACATTATCTTTGGCTAACACATATATTAAGGTATTTTCTATTTTTTTCTCCTCTTTTTGATTATAATCACCATTTTTCCCCATGTTGGAACCTACGCCTTAGGAATTAGCCCAACAATTTATTCCTGATTTGTTCTGTCTCCTGAAATATGCCTGATTCTTCTTTCCAGAGATGGCTGAGCAGGGCATGTCTGCAGAGATCCTTTTCTGCTCCATTCTCTCTTTGATATATTTTACTTGCTTCTTAATTTCTGGGCAGGCTGGTTCCAGCTATATGCCCCTATGTCTTCAGTGTAAAGGGGAGCTTATAGACAAAGAAAGGAGGCTGGCAGATGTAAAAGAAGGACAAAGCTCTATTAACTTTGTATTGGTGCTGGATAGAGAGTAGCAAAAGGTATAAAGCCTTTTTTTTGACACCAGGAATACTCATGCAGAAACCACAATGAACCTCCTGCTTCTTCTCAAGTGTTCGTTCCCAGTGTGCCAGCAGCTTCCCTCTGACTTCAGTTCCTCCCTGGTACTCACAGGGAACCTGCATGCACAGCCTCAAATGAGCCCTTTGAAAGGTGCAGGGTACTGTCTTTCTAACAGGTGATGATGCTGTTAGACACACAGCAGGCTGGCTTTAGGCACCCAGGAGCAGTACTGGCACAGTCCCTGTAGTAAAGTTACAGGCCTGATAATTATCTCAAGCCACTCCACCTTGCATGCCTTCAGCATCTTGATAAGACAAAGGCAATCTTACCATCAACTCCCACAGATTCTCACTCCCTTTGTACCTGTCAGCAATATCCCTTTTCCCACCAGCTTCTTACCGAGAAATCTCCACCTGAGAACATGATTATTGCAGGCAGTGTGTGCGTGTTTGAGCGTGGAGGAGCCCATCTGGTTACAGTCATGGCTGGCAAGTGGTGAGGTGCAAGCCCAGTAAGCCAAGTGTGCCCAAGCAGGGTCACCCTTCCTGAGCAAATCACAGCGAGACACAGGTGCAGCACTGTCCACGCTGGCCATGTCAGCCACTGGCAGGCTCCATGTCCTTGCCTTCTGAGTTCTGTTGCTGTTCTGGACCTGCACTGACAAGGGCAGTTGTGACACCTGGTGTGCACGGCCAGGGACATGCAGCAATTGGAAGACATAGATAACCAGGATCCCCTGGTTATTTTTTCTGGCTAGCTTCCAGGCTTGGGCGGTGGCAACAGTGCTGCCTGTGCCACTGGGGGCTGAGTGACTTGTAGCATGTTCCTACCTGGTAGGTGCTGATGTCTCTCTCCAGGTAGCCAGGACAAAGTTGTGGGTGTGGATGTCCCCCACATATCACTGACTGCTGTTGCAGAGCTGGGCACCAGCGAGGTGGACCTTGGCCTGCTGCAGGACATCGCTTGGTCTTTGAGCTGTGAGCACAGAAAGGAGTAAGGACCCAGCAGCTGGATGTCAGTTCTCCCCTGTCTGAGGATGACCCCCTTTCTTAGGGCTTGGCTTTGCCTCTGGAGACATGCTGCTGTGTCCCTTCTGTCTGGCTTTGGGGAGAGGGCCAGGCCGATCTCTCCAGAGCCATACATCCCACAGCCTTACTTTGGCTTCTGCTGTTGGGAAAGACAAACTTGTCTCCTTTGTGTGCTGAGCTTGCCCTCAGGACAGAAGTCTTCTTTGGGAACTCACCTCTTGCGGTGATGGAACCCCAGGAGGCAGCACAGCAGGTGCTGTCAGTGTAGAGTCAGGCACACAGGCGAGCTGTAAGTAGGGGCTGCACTGGACAGGCTGGTCAAGTTCCAGCAAGGCAATGTCATTCCCCTGGTAGACAGCACTGCACTGGTGATGAACCAGCAGCTGTTTGCATTTTGGCCCCAGGACCCAGCTCAGTCAACTGGGTGGCCCCGACCACCACGTGCCATGTGCCAATGTTCCTGGAAGGCAGGTGGAGAGAGGGGKGTGAGGGACCAGAGCTGTGAGCTGCATCAGGCCAGCAGTTCCCTGCCTTCTGCTTCACAAGGCAGAGGCTCCAGGAATGTCAAGCTGGAGGCTGCTAGGAAGCAGTGGCTCGAGCCCAGCCTTCTCCTGAGCAGTGTCTCATTTGAACTCTGCAGTTCCCAGGCACTGAGTGCACTGTAAGGAGAGGGGTTGGGAGCAGCACGTGGTGCTGCCAACAGGGCACCTACTCATGTTGTGGGGAGGACCCCATTCCCTGGTTCTCTTTACCTGGCCTCGGTGAAGTACTGGGCTGCRGTTAGGACCTGCTGTGTGCTGATGAGGGACCTTCTGCACATATGCCCYGTGTCTGGTTTCCAGGGATGCTGATGAGCCACAGCCAGGCCCTTGGCTGGGCACCTGTGCCACTGATGACATGTGCCATGCCATAGCCATAAGCCACGGGGCTGTACTCATCAGCCGTGGACTGGAGCCCACAGGTCCCTCTGTAAGCAGAAAGTTATCACTGTCCTGCTCGATGGGTTGCTGCTGCTCAGGCTCAAAGTCAGCCTTCTGCCCTCCCTATCAGGTGTTGCATGAACAGCAGTGCAAGGGAAGCCCATGGGGTGTGTGTCTGTCTGCCCCAGCACCTGGGTGCTAGCAAGGAAACGGAGCTTCCCCATGCCGTGTGGCCAGCGGGGACAAGCAGGCAGCCTCCAGGGAACCCCTTAAATAGCATCCAAGCTCCCTTCCAGAGCCTGGGGTCACTTATCTGCTGGTGTCCCATGTGCCTGCACATGGCCGGCAGGACGAGGAAGCACAGCTAGTACATCACTGCCAGAGGCACGTGTCAGCTTCAAGAAGTGAGGGCTTCCTGCCGTCGGCATGGCCACTGCCACAGTTCCTGCTCGTGTTGCCCACAGTGTCCTTGTCTCTGGGGCTTATGTCACAGAGGGGCTSGTTCTGGGTCCCAGGCACTGTGGCCTCTGAGCTGGGGAAGAGATGGGAGTGGTGAGTGGGAGGAGCAACATAGAATCATAGAACCATAGAATGGTTTGGGTTGGAAGAGACCTTAAAGATCATCTAGTTCCAACCCCCCTGCCATGGGCACCTTGGGCAGGGATACTTTGCACTGGGCCAGCTCGCTTGAAGCCCTGTCCAAGCTGGCTGGGAACACTTCCAGGGGTGGAGCATACACAGCTGCTCTGGGCAATGTGTCTCTCTCTAGCTTTCTTCTGCTTGCAGGATGAGGGTGCTCAGGCCCTGCAGCAGGCAGCGGTGCCTGGCTCCCAGCACAGCCTGAAAACAGCTCACAGGAAAACACCCTGCATGCCATCACCGTGTGGCATCATAATTTTGGGAAGTTAGTTCACTGCCACCCTGCTCTCTGCAGCCGTTTGCTACCAGTTCCTTCCTAAAAATAATGTGCCTGAGAACACGGTTACTGCAGGCAGTGTGTGGGTGTTTGGGCGTGGAGGAGCCAGCCTGGTTACAGCCATGGCAGGCAAGCAGTGAGGTGCAAGCCAAGTAAGACAGGCAGGCTCAGGTTCCTGTGTAGAGCACGGTGAAACACAGGTGCAGTTGTTGACAARGTGGACAATTTTCCTTTTATGCTTTAAAGCACGAAAATTAGACTGATTTTTTTCTATCATGTTGTACCTCAGTACAAGTCAATTGTGTCACGAACGTGTAGCATTTGGGGCTGAATGTATAACATGAAAGGTATCTGTGTCACTGCACATAGGATTACTTCTCAGCTGCTGTCAGCCCTCTCTCTGAAGGACTACATAACTGCTAAGTACTTCTCACAAAGAACAAGGGGTAGAGGAAATCCTGATGAAAGCACAGTTTATTAAGAAGCATTTAGATATAGCTGATAAAATCTATCTTTGCTTTTTGTGCCAGCTACACACAATTAAACAGATTAAATTAGGCTGCACTGAGCTCTGGGCGGCCACACCAGCTGCTTCTGATACCCAATTTGCTTGTTTAAAGTTAGCCCAGAAATTTCTACAGCCTAATGTAGTTTTCAGTGTTCAGTCCTTTCCTGGAGACTGATAATACTTTCCCTGTGAATAAAACTACATGCAAACCGTGCTCTTCCCTAAAGTAAGATTAGAAGGTGCTTAAACTGTACATACAAGCAAAGCATGCACATGGTTAGCATCACCAGCTCCTCAGGTGAGTAACTTTCCCTGTTTTCAAAGCTTCCCTGGAGCCAGTGTGATCATGGYTAGAAGGCAGTCAATGTGAGATCTTACGTGTTTCTATACAAAGTATTTATACATATAAGGTAAATAATGCTCTGAAATTTCAATTTCAGCTGAACAGAACTAAGCTCTGGTAACAGCAATCACTCTGGCAGTTTTACCACCTGGGCTAAGTGCCCTGCCTGTGTCAGGCACCAAGCTGATGCATCAGTACAGCTCCAACCCACCCACCTAATGGCCTTAGACTGCTCTAGACAACACACCAATGCAGCTTTGTAGAGCATGAAAATGTGAAAGATCCCTTTCTACAACGTGAGACCCAGCTGTTTTAATGTGCCTGCCAACACAGGCCCACAGAAGCTCGATACATTAGTTACATTCTACTTTCTATCTAATTTATAGTTTGAATTTTTGGAGACTATGACAGTTATGGCAAATCATCACAGGCTTTTCAATGAACTGTCTGCAGGAATCCGTCTCTGCTGCTGGAAAGTAGAGAACAAGGCAAAAATTGCAAAAGATATGGTATAAAATCCTGTCTTTCCCTCATCCAAGATGTTTTTGGCCATTGTTACCTCCCATCCAGTGACCCAGATCTCTCAGACTTTCAACGTTCGTCTTTCAGCCTTACTGGAGACCAATGTTCAAAGATRTGCACCAGAAATAGTTATGGCTTTCTCTGTTATAAAGCATGTTTGCTCTWCATTTCACTCCTGCCTTTCCTCATCACACCAAAATGAAGCCTCCTGGTATGTGGTCAGAACTTATTTAAATAGGGCAGAATTAAAGCTGCATGTTCCACTTGCAGTGTCTSTGCTAGGTGTAAATGTATATACTGAAAACCTCCTGAAGATCCTTAACCAAAAAGTAAAAAAAGGAAAGATGTATTCAAAATAGCATCTAAAAATTAACCTGCTGACTGATGGATGTATGCAATTAATACATATGTATATATATCCATTATTCTAATCCCATATTGTTTCATACCCTTCTGTTTTCAGAGAAAGCACAGAAGAAAAGACACACACAAAGAAGAAAGACTTGAGAAAGAGATAAAAATCTCTATTTGCAAACAAAGTTAAACCTTTTGGGCACCTCAATATCTGAGTGYTTTCAATTTTTTTCAAAAAGTGCCCAGTTTTCCAAGAGCATCTGTCCTCCCAGAGTGATGGTTTCCTGACGTGTCAGTGGCAGCTGAGCATCTGCCACCACTTGTTATTTTGGGAAATGCAGGCCCAATGTGTTTACACTTCTGATTGTCAATCTCTTTCAAGGAGTTGGCCAAAGGTTTGCATGTGCATTGGTTTTACTATTTGGGTGGTTTTCCCATCCTTACAATGAACCTTTTTCTCAGTGAGAKGTTGACTTTCTGGTATGGTAATAACCATTCACATAAAAATGAGAGTTCAATACATTTTAAAAGAGAGAGACTKTTAATAATTGATGAAGATACAATATTCTGAGTAGGTCTTAAAACCATCAAAGGTCACACATGGATTTCTTCTCTCCCTTTCTTCCCTCCCAGTCTTTTTTTTGTTGTTGTTGTTTTCTGATGTTTGTACAGCTGGATTTTTGATACTATGAGGTGGCTAAACTTCAAGCAAGGAAGGTACTTAAAAATTACACTTAATGTTCAAACAGCCCTAGTGTTTCCAAACACCTTTGTTTTTCTTGTRAAAATTTATGGTCTGCCAGAATATGAAATGGTGCTGGTTTGCATAACTTGACAAATTTATAATGTGTTGTTTCAGTGTCAAACAGGAAAAATTAAAAGTATGTGGTACTTTTTTTTTTTAATGGAAACAGATGTCAAAACATTTGGAGAAATACCTCACACTGAATGTTTATTGAGTAATACCAGCTAGAAGCACAACCTCTGCCAGCATAAAGGTCATGTAGAAAGTCCTGTTATTTTAGAAGATGCTGAACAACTAGTCTGAATGGGATGTATTCCTCATGTTGATTTAAACCTTACTAGAGAAATACGGACTTTGGATAAACTACATTGTTTTTGTCTTCTCATTTCAGCCCGTAGTAGCATCCTCTGAGTGTGTGTAAATATTGGTATCTAGGATAGATATTAAGTATGTATTACAATTTGTTAATTCTTACAGTTTTGTAGTATYGTGTCTCACAATTAGGTTGAGACATATTTCAGCTCTAAATCAATTCCCAAACAGAAAATAATTGAGAGTGCTTAAAAACTAGTTGGAAGCGGTTGATCAGGCTCTTCAATTAATTAGGAAAAAATCAAAGAGATGATGGAGCATGTGTTGCAGAATCACAAGTGACTGCACCAAATAAGCTCAAATCAACAAAAAGCTAATAAGAAATCACATAATTACCTACARTATACTCTTCAAAGACAAGAGGAGTACAAAGTATTTACTACTTCCAAAACAGAGGGAACTGAAACAGTAGAAGATATTTGAATATTCCAGTGTGCTTCYGCATCCAAAGAAGAGCATCTTTTATGTGGATATGAAGACAAAGCCGAAAGTTTCATAAGAATATGCGTATTTGTCATTTAAAAAAAAAAAAACAAAAAAATTCTTCTCTTGACAAAAATCAAGCTGACAAAAATGGCATCTAAGTAAAGATGGTGCTTAAATGGTTTTTGCATACCCAAGTATATGATAGGGATTGTAGTTGTGTCCAGACTGAGGGCAAAACTCTTACCTTGTTGAGTGCCAGAACTCACAGCAGTTTTGAAGAAAATTAGACCTTTACCACTGGGATTAAAGTCCAGGGTCCATCTGTATATAAAACAAAGGAAGGACCTCATTCTGAGAAGGAATAAGCTGGCAAAAGCTTTTATGGAATAAACAATGATCACCTGCATTTTAACAAACTGTCAGCTTATAAAAAATCTCTTTCATTTTTATTTGGCCTGTTAACAGCAATATATCAAGAGGAAATAGCTCCAAGTCCCAAATACAAAATGCAGATCTAACTCCTGTCTGAACGTCCTATCCAATAGAACAGCAAGTGAGGAAATAAAATTCCTACTGAAGCATGGGGATAGCAAGGAGAAATGCACTTTTGCTTCACTGCAGTAGTACAGGAACTCCCTATTGCCTGTAAAGAATACTACTGTGGTTAAGTATCTCTGTTTCTGAAAACCCTAACAGAAACRATATTTGGAAATCATGACAGAGAGTAAAATTAATTATATACACATATTATTTTTTTCCCTCTCTGGTCCCTAATAGACAACATTTTTGGAACAGAAGAAAAATGTTTTTGTTTCCATGGCGACAATATCCACTCATCTCCTTTCTGCCACAAACCATGGTTTCTGAGCATATTTAGGAAAATTGAAATGTGGGTAACTCAGAATGATAAAGCCAAGTGCAGCAAATTTTCAACTAAATAAATATTTGTATTCSGTCTTGTATCCATCAGCTTTGAAAATTTTCAAGGTCAGGGTATTTGTTTGCTGTGCTGATAGCATTCCCATTAAATACTTCATCCTGTTCACAATGAGAATTCTTATTTAAACGTGTCTTGAATGTTGCTGATGCTACCATTAAATAATTGAAATAATTAAAGCAGAAAGCAACACTGCATAACATCTTTCAGAATAGCGAAGAATGCCACTGTAGCTCTTGAGGACGTAAGGCAACAGGTATATACAGCATACAAGAATACATGCAGGAAGGGTCAAGTCTTTAATTTATAAGTGGCTTCAGGGTGTCCTTCTCACAGYGGGTGATACTAACTGTGCTGTCAAAGTTCAGCAACAGTCTGTGCAGAAAAATGTTGAACTGATCTGCTCAGGCTCTGCTTTCTTCTTTTCAATTCCTTCTCAGTGCCAACCTCTCGGCTACAGATTCAGTTTCTTTCTTGTCTGTTGGACTTGTTTCTCTGTGAATAACTTCTTTACACTCACTGGGCCAGACTTTCAAGTTTTTGCTCCAGAAACCTTTATTTGTAGAAGATGAAAAGGTTTTAACAAGAGAAACGGAGACCTGCACCAATATATACACCATGGTAGAACCTGGCTGTATGAAGCTGTATATTGATGCCAAGCCTCAGCTTCGAAAGAGAAATGAAGTGGTTTTACTGAAGTAATTTCAACCCAAAGCAAAGTATGGTGGTTTATGTTTTTCTGGTGGAAATAAAAAAACCCTAAATCCAGTGTTGTCAAATTTAAAATATCACTTAAYAGGAAATGCTCAATGACCACATTTTCTCATCAAACAAATGCAGACAAAAAATTTCTCTGGTAGTTCTTTCTGTAACTTTGAAAAAGTGGTTTGAATAGACAAAGCATAAACTGTTGAAAGGACTAGAACTTCAGACTCAAAGTGATGCCTCTGATTGTGTTGCCCTCTTGCCTGCGTAACTATTTCTGTTTGTGTTGGTGTACTGTGTCCAAACCATGCTGTACAAGCAGCATCTGTTCAGAGGGCTCTCTTTAGGGGCGCAGCAGACTGATTGCCTCAGCTATAGGTGGAAGGTGGCAAAGAAAACCCACGTGGCTTTTTTACTTATATCTGCCCCTGCTGGTTTTGTGCTGAAGCGTGACGGCCGTGGAAGCACCGTGGGTGCTGCAGTGAAGATGGTTTGACAGATGGGAAGTGGCAGGCAATGGGAGAAACAGAGATTTTTCTCTCCTCTTATCAGTCCTTTTCACCTAAGGGTGTTTTTTCAGTTTACTTGTTCTTATATAAATGTTCTTATTTATCAAATTCGGTACTGACTTCTAAATAAACACCGTCTAAGGACAGTACGATGCCTGCTCAGACCAGATAAAGGACCAACTAAGTCAAAACAAGAAACCAAAATGGTGCTGTTCCAGGTGCCCTTCACACAGCCAGCTTTTTGCTGGTGACTGCCCTACATGCTGAGATGTCTGGCATCCCTAACATTGGCTATAAGGGAAAATGGCACAGTTAAAACACTAGGGAGTGTGATGTTTTCTGCATGCATGGCTCCTGATGTTGGGCTATTAATGCCTCTTTGAGAATAAACCTATCTTTAACTGTTGGCAGGATTGGGATCCCTGTGTTGGGGCTTGTCTTGATTATCACAATAGCTGTGTTTTACCTCAGGGTACTATGTATTTCAGGTAGCCTGAGGTAAAAATACAAGTGAAAGCAATGCACAAGGTAACTGCACAAGGGTGCAGATTTTACCTCCACTGTGGTTTTAGCTTAGAATACCTGATGCATGGTAGATGATACCCCGAGGTGAAAAGGGAAGTTTTGCTGGCAGGGAGTTGGAGGCCTCTTTCCTGTTTCTTTTTTCATAAAAATGGCAGCAGCTCTGCTCTTTCCCTTTCGCTATAATTCCTTATATGTGCCTGTTTTGTAGTATTTTGTGTTTAGTACTGAAAATGAATCAGTGAAAAAAATACCATGGGTGCAACATGATGGATGCAAAAAAACCCTCACAGCCGAGCTGAGGCACTGAATGAAGAATTACAATTGGATTTTACCTCAAGGCATAAAACCCCTGAAAAATGTGTTTGTAATGGAAAGGCTATTGCTGACACAACCTTAACTTGAACATTGCCAATAGTCACACTATCACTTTATATAGCAATTTAATGGCCAGCTTTTTGCCTTGCCAGTGGGAACACAGCCAGTTGAGGTGATGGGGTTTGTGTGCTATAAAGCAGCTCAACCTTGGAATCTGTTGATGTAAAAACACTCATTCTTCATTAGMCAAATTTGAAATAATGGCCTGAAAATAGAAGCATGTGACTTGCATGTTGAATTTACACTGGTGTTGTGTACATATGACTGTCACCTCACCTTCAGAGTTTAATGGACTTAATGAGCAGTTAAAGTGCTTTAGACAGCCTGCGATGGACATCTGCGGTGTGAGTCAACAGCTGCAGTTGGCAATGTGTTCTTCAGAGCACCCACGTGCAGAGCCTGGCCTGCAGGAGCTACTGCTTTTTATAGATCAGGCAGTGCTCCTCAGCTTGCTCTATTTTACTGAGGCATCAGATCTAAACAATCCACTTCTTTTTGAGGTGCAATAAATACAATAGTAATCAAATGGCATTTCTTTAGCTATTGATTCTCTCCCTGGCCTAAAGTCACCAGAAACTGAAATTTTAAGCCTGTGGGCAATTCAGCTGGTTTAAAGAACATTTTGCCCTTCATGTGAAAAAAAAAAGSTTTGGATTGGGACTATCAGCATGCTTCTTTGTATAAAATGAAATATGTTGATAAGGTATCACATTATGAAATGATTAAAATAAAAAARCCATTATTTACATAAATGTATAACATACATAAAAATAATTCATGGCATGACTGTTTTAATATATATTTATATATTTACACATAGTATATAACAAGTGTTGTAGAATGAGCAAATCAAAGTGCACCAGTTTCAACTTTATTGATATGATTTTCATTTGACTTTACTCCTTGTGAAAATCTCAGAGAAYTGGACATGTTTTCAAATTTCAGTTTAACTGTGTATTTCTACCTCAAAAAATATTTTTCAGCTCACTCCAATTCAGTTGTACAAAAATCTAATTGTAATTGTTTCAAGGATTCCAAGCCAGGATCCTTGAAATAAATACGTCACAGAGAAGTGACCGCTGTCTGGGAGCTGTGATTTTTCTTTCTAGCCTTAATTGCTTTTAAAGATTTTGTAAATCTTTGGCATGACATGTGAGTGTATTCGGCACAGATACATAGGACGRGGTCTCTGTCTACCCAGGAACTGAAAAGCTGAAACTGCCTGAAAAGTGGGTGGTCAGAAACAGTTTTAAACCTCCTATCATGTTTAGGTACTGACTTAATTGAGGTTTTCTTTTTTGGAAGGAAGTTGTTCTAGACTTATGATTTCTAGGTGTTCATGGGCAGAGAGCTGCAAGCAGACATCAGAAGCTTGATTCTTGTCAGTGTTGTAGGCTCTACCTCCCTCCCTCAGAGACCCCCTACCCTCACCCTGCCAGTGTTGCAACCTGAGAGGTGTGACCTTGCATCATTGAGTGCTAGCATGGATGCACAGCCACCAGGTGCATCTGCCCTGGGATGCCAACACCAATTCATTTTTTCTTTTCTTTCATTCAGCCAGAATCCCAGTGTGAACTAAGTTAGAACAACTRTAGTTAAAAGTTGAAATAAGAATGATACAAAACAAAATCTGTATTGACTTTTTTTCCTGCCAAGCATATCTAAATGGAGATTTAACTGTATTTATGCAAATGCAGCTTTAAAGAAGCTTTTCTTTTAGTCTTAATTATGAAAATCCTCTTGAGTCCATTCACAGTGAGCTGTTTCTGTTTTTCATAACTGMGACAATTTGAGTTATCTTGAAAATCTTCAGCTGCCTTCTGCTTGATGCCCAGAAGACTTTGTTGCAGCTCTGCTCAGGGTCAATCATTCCTTAAACTTCTTTTAGACCCTGTTCAACACGACAAGCAAATCAATCTTTTCAATTCAGGAGCTGATGAAACTCAACATTTTATAAAGCGTTGCCATGAGAGTAGGAACTGAGTAGATGGTTTTCAGACCTATTCAATATCACTTTCCACTGCTAGGATTTCTACAAATGCAGAATACTAGCCTGTCTGAGTCTGTTCAACACAAATAACCAGATCAAGCCAAATAATAAAACATCCTTTTTATAAAGAAATGGCTATGTGACATTTTCTAGCTTCTCTCTCTCTCTCTCACTTTATGTATACATATGCAAGTAAACACACTTTGCATTTAAGAGCTATCAGGTGACTATCTTTATGTTCTCTTCTGGGCATAACCAGTAAATTTTATATAGTGTGCAATTTTAAATGAGGTAATGTGATAAATATTTACAGTCAGTTGACCTATATTGTATTGGTAGATTTTTCCAAATAATAGCATCAGATGGTGACATAAATTTATAACTTTGTCTTAGTGCATGAGAATTTCATAACCTGTCTGTCATTAATAAACCTCCATGCTTAGCGAAGCAATTTACCACCATGTCTTGCAAAGATCATAACTGGGTGATTCTTTCAGGACTGATCCCTGGATAGTATCTCTCCTGATAAAGTGATGAGCAAAGTTTTGGTTCAGGAAGACTCCATAATTTGCAGTGTGCGCTTGCTTAAGCTTCGAGATGTAGGAGGTCATGAAGGCTCATGATTGTCTATTTGAGGGAGAACAAGATAGTAAAAATGCTTCCTAAGTTTAGGTGTGTAGTTGTGGGGCATCCAGTAATGAAGAAATATAATACCATCTGAAAATTAGACATTTTTAAGGCATCTCAAGTTGTGCACTAAAAGTGCCCTRTGTCTCAGTTATTTCCACAACTGAAGTCTGGGGGAAGGCACAGTTCTCTTTCTGTACAGAGTTGGCCAAACATTATGGATGTTCTGAGTGTATGACATGTAGCAGACGTAAGCCCCTCAGCTCTGGAAGTGCCTCCTTGAGATTGGTGCATTTGGAAAAGCTGTCCTAAATCTTTTGAACTTTATTTTAAATGATTCTAGATTGAAACATGGTGAGACAAACAGGAAATAAATAATTCTGGGAACCTTTGTCGTTTTGGATTAGAGGGTATTATATTTCAGCACCAACTATCTAACAACTATCTGAGATTTTTTATTTGGTTTTGGTATTTTTGCATTATTTCTTATCCACCCTTTCTTTATTTTTACTGGTTGGTGTCAGGTGATCCCCTTCTGTCTCTGTCCTGTTTCTATCCTTCCAATGGGCAAACATGATTTTGCATTTCTGGGAATTACAAGAGCAAAATGCCGTACCRGTATGACTGTATTCTGAAGTATTTTTGAGAAAGATCGAGGGACACAAACCAGGAGACTTTTACTTGGTATTCCTGCGGGGCATAAATAAAGCAACAATCCTTTTTGAGAGAGTGATTGCTTTAGTTACAGGACTACACTTGGAAATTTACAGATTTTCAGTTTCGTGCATCAGAATAGTTTCTTTCAAATTGGTGAATGTAGTGAATTAGAAATTCCATATGATTTTAAGGTCTGCTTAGTTTAATTCTGCAAATAGTTCAGGCATCAGAAAGTGTATCTCATGTACTATAAAATTTCAGATTTTATTTGTTTCTCCATTAGCCCTTCAGTGAATAAGAACTTCTGCTACCCTGTTTTCCATGTCTGATTGAAATCTGAAATTTAGATCAGCTGGTCTTACACGAACCTGTAATCATAGCCATGGGAGTTGTTTGGTCTTGTCGTGGTTTAATTTAGAATGTGTTTTGTTTTTTGGTGGATTTTTTATTTTTATGAAGAAATATGAAATATGAAGAGGTAACATATAGTTATAGTGTTTTACCACATTATGCAAAGATTACAAGAGAATCAATAAGTGCTTTTTCATAATGTAAAGTGTACCTGGAAGCCATTGGGAGTATCTCAATACCTTTCACTATTGAGTCTTCCCTGACTCAGTAAATCAGGGCTACTTTTCATTTACAAGAATGCTTTGCTACATGCTAATTGTCACTAAATACATAACAATATTCCTAGCTAATGGATGGTTTTGATGCAATATAGTTCTTCTGAGAACCATCAGAATCTTAAAATCAATAATATACAATTTTTATAATTTATTTATGTATGTATTTATACATATTTATTTGGGTAAAAGTCTAACAAAACATGCTTATGGTTGAGGCTTCGAATATGGAAAATAGTGTTGTCAGGTTACTCAACTTTGTGACACAGGATAAGATAGGGAAGTTAATTTTTCTTCCACAGATTCTGGGGGACTTCAGATGTTTTAATCTCTTTCCCGTGATTCTGACTGTGAGGACCAAAAAAACCCACAGACAAAACTAAGCTAGTAACAGTGATCTTGAGAAGAATGATGCTATACTAAATTTATAATGTTAAGATTGCAATTTAGAGAATTCTCTCAGATACACTGCAAATTATTAAATATTCTTCCTCTTTCAATAAGTTATTGAAAAGGTGAAGGGACTGTAACATAATACTTGGCAGAAAGACTTCTGAACGCACTTAGCTGTAGTAGTTACATATTCTCAAGTTGTCTTTATCCATATGGTTATAATCTACAAATTTGTCAGACCCAAATCCAAAGATGCTTACACTCAATATGTATTTAAATAGAGTTATATCTGGAAAGGGCTTCAACCTAATGCTTTACAGGGAAATCATMGGGAGGTTTCAGATCAATTTCTGTTATAAAAATTCAGTTATTGTACTTCCATTAATTCCTGTAACACTGACCTTTATGACATAGCTTTCCACGCTTGAGAGACCATTTGGATTCAGCAGAATCCTTTCAGCTGCCTTTGGGTTATAAAAGAATCCTATTTAAATATATGAGGTAAATCCTACCTTTTTGTCCAGATAGGAAGAAAACGAAATGTTTCAAACCAAACCAAGTTTTACACTTCAAATTGTACAAGCACAATAGCTCATAACAAGCAGCTGAATCTGTATGAAAAAAAATTTAAGCAAGTGTTCAAATCATCCAGTCTTAGGCAGCGGATACGATCCACTTATTCTCCAAACTCTTCCTATGGTCAAGCTCATCAGAGAGCTCTGATTTACCTAGTCTGAACCAGTTTCAGGAAAAAACTTTTTTATCTCTCCACTGGCTGCTGGCCAGACTTGAGAGAGAATAGTTGTTTAAATTATATGTCTAAAGATGTGTGGTATCAATAACCTCTTTCATCACAGGACAGAGTTATCGCCAATCTTTAACAACGTCTCCTAATATGTGCATGAAGTGGAACTGGACACCTTTGTCCAAGGTTTCACAGAAATCACATAGCACATCAGAATGATGTGGAGGACCCAGAGCTTGTCATTGAATCTGTGCTGGATTCAACAATATATCCTGGTTTAAAAATGTTGTTTATTTAGATATTCTGATACATTTATGAAGAAAGCATGCCTTGTTTATTCTTGAGGAGTGCCCATCAAAGCTGGGCTTGCCACTGRAGCAAATGGTTTCAGCTCTCCTTCCCTCAGCATATTGCCCATGGTTGTGTTGATCACTTGACATCCTATGGTGGAGGAGTAGATCTGCAGCTTTTTCTTTATTTTGAGGTTTTCTGTAGCCTTGGTACCTTTTTTCACCCTTTTCTTCCCCTTTAGACACTGTCCAGTGTTTCTCAGCCATTGAGTGGCTGTGGTATTTGTCATGGGTTGTTTAGTTTCCATTAAACACATAGATGTGCTGTTAAGAATTTGTCTGTTGGGCTCAATTTGAGGTGAAGAAACTTGAAAAGCAACAAAAAAGCAATACTGTTGCTTAAAAATAGTATATATAGCACACACAGGTAAGAATTTATACATCAAGTGTTTTCAGCCACAATTTCTGTCATGAAGAAAACAGTCTTGATTGAACTAATTACTGATTTCAGTTTTTCATTGTTGTTTGTTTCTTTCAAATTATTTTCTTCAGAAATACTTGATCTTTTTTGTTGTTAATTATAGAGATGTTGATTTGCAAATAAATGTAAGTGACACATTAAATCTACACACCGCTACTTCTTAATTTAATATTTTATTATTAAAGTGTTAAGTGACATTTTTTGTTTATTGTCAGATACTTTTATTTATTCTTTGTGTCAAACTACTGTAAATGTAAATAGAAATTTTATTAAATAAAAGTTATATATAATTGCAGAAAATGCATCTTTTTATTTATTAATGAAATAAAATGACTTTTAATAGACTGGTGGCATATTTTAAAATTAAAACACTTTGTAGTTTGAGCTAATTGATTTATTAATGAGAAAGTATTCATTGTAACTGGTGAATTAATCAAGTTGCTTATGGTTACATTTCCCCCAAGACTTTAAAATAATTAGCTTTTACTCTTTCGTTGCTAGCTTTTGTTTGTAGATTGGATGTGGAAGACAAAGTATTGCCTTTTAATCCCACTCAGTTTTATAATTTGAATGGACTAAATACTGTACAAAACTGCTAAACCAGAATAAAGGGGGAAAAAAATCATTCAGCACTTGAAAAATTGCTGCTAAAGCAGCTAAACATGCAGAGTTTTGCACATGATCCCACCTGATGCTCCCCATCAGTTTCCTGGTTTTACCTATTGTAAAATCTTAGCTACAAAAATGTTCTACTTGCATGCTGATTTCAACCCCTTAAATGTTTTTAAACAATTGTAAGAAGACTAACCTTAACCATTATTGCAAATTTAACTTTTGAAATTTTTTTTTTAGCTATGTCATCCTTTCGTTTAAATAAAATTCTCTTAGATTTTAGTTCCTGACTGGTACTTGAATGTGTCTAAAACCATGATAATTTTCTTCTTCCTCAGAGAGTATAGACTAAACCAGAACAACTTACAGGGTGGGTTTTGTACTGAGGATGTTTGAAAAGCAACTCAAAAATACCAAAGCAATTTTGCCACAATACTCTCAGGTACAACTACAACTCCCAAAGTACATAATTGAAATTGATTTAATGTGAAATCAGTTGAGTGGAATTGATTCCTATTGAAATCAAGGAGACTACAGAAAAGAGTAACAATTAACTGCTTGAGTCAGGGTGACAAATCTTTAGTTCCTAGCTGTACAAATACAGAAATGGAGTGCTGTAGCAGGAAAGAATGCTAATGGAAATTTTTCCTTTTGAATGCAGAATTTTGTACAGAAAATATACTTCTGGATGAACTAAGACAAAAGAAGTAGAATTTTAACAAGAGTGTATCTGTGAAAAACAAGGTAAGGTACTCAGCTGCTCCTCTTGTCACTTTGAGGGTCTAAGTTCAGACGTTTTCATGATTACACTTGGAATATAATAAAAATTCTGTTAAGGTGTGTAAGTGGTACCCCAGATTGTCGGGGGATAAAGCCTCCTAAGGACTGTGTGTGCGTGTGTGTGTGTGTGTGTGTGTGTGTGTGTGTGTGTGTGTGTGTGTGTGTGTAAACCTGTCATAGGTATTTATCATAGTAACACCTCTTGCATCACAAGTTATTTTGAGGGAGGGTACAGAGCTAATGTACCACTAGATGCTGCTCTAAGACAACAGCTAACAAAAGAAGAGCCCTAAAACCCATACAGTCTCTAATATTGCATCAATCACCACAGTTCTCTTTAAAAATAATTTACAGATTAAATCTTAAGCTTTAGAAACAGGTTCCAAAAATTAAAAAAAAAGAGGAGAAAAAATCACATCATGAACTGATATTAAAACTTACAGTATGAGAGCTACTGCATTTCTGGGAACAGAGTGTGAATAAGAATGTTATTTTATCAGAAACCTTTGGTTTTATAAGACTGTCTTATCTAATTCTAGAAGTGCTTTCTGTTAGGCAAATTCACATGCTTCAAAATAGCAGAGCATGAATTCCTTAAGTTTTTCTATTTCAAAATATGAGATTTGTGTCTGCTTGAGGTTAATGGTTAAACAAGTTTGCTGGTCTTGGCTGAAATAACATGGATCCTTCACGGAATTTAGCTAACTTCATCTTGCTGTATGGGCACTTAAACAGAAGAAATGTTAATTAGGTCAATATGGAAATAAATCTGCAGAGCTGTAAGAAGCGGCTTGCACAGTGTCTACAGAAACAGGTGTGGTTTTAGTCTAGGCTTGCAGTAATTCACTTGCAGAAACAAATAGATTAATAAAAGAGAAGGAAAACCTTTGAAAAGTAGAGAATTTGCTCTTATGGGAATCAGTGAAGGTTGAGACCAAGGTCCTTAGTAAGCTAATTCAGAATGGGAGGAGATATGTATGTTGAAGATTTCTGCAGTATAACAGGCTAAAATGGCAGCAGAGCAGATGACACAGCCAGATACTCCCCTGAGTGAATACTGAGTTTTTCTTTGACCCCATAGAACAGTTCCATGTTTGCTTAGCTTTCAGTAGTCACGTTTTTTAGACTTTAAAAATTTTCCCATTTATACTTGATTCACTCAACTGAACAACGTATGGATATGACATAAATCAAGGACAGGTTATTTTTTAGAGAAAATGTTAGTAGCTCACTGATTAAATATGAAGTGGGCATTGAGAGATCATTAACACTGTGAAATGGATTTCTGACATTTTAAAAAAGCAGCATGTACCCTTTCCTTTAGCTCTGTGGTGGGTCTTAAATGAATAAAGTCTTTCCTGATCGTTTTCTTTTTGCATTTGGAGGTGATAAATTCTACCAGTTATGCACTACAGGAAATGGTTGACATTAGTTTTCATTAGTTCATTTATACTGTACTTGCCTGCAAGATTGCAGCTTGACCTCATTATACCATCAGAGTGTGTAAAAGCTTTTTTAAAGCCAAACACTTACAAATATGTCATTTTAAAAAGAAATTCAGTAAAATAGCATTAAAATATATTTCTTTTCAAGGCCATTTACACACTGCTGTCCATGTATAGTAAAACGTTTTAAAACTGTCTAGGATCTATTTTACAATAGTTTTCCAATCAATAGGATACAGAAATACTGTGTGCTATATTAAAGGTGTTCAAGTTACCTTCTACATATCTGGTCTTTCCTTCTTTTCCTCAAGGCACGGGGAGACACATACACATGTGTGCACACAAAGGACCGAACACCAAGTTAGGAGCTAATAAAGATATCAACCACTGCTCTCCATGATCAGCTGTGACACATAACACAAAGCACCCTGCCTGCTCCTGATCTTGTCATTTTCTGTAAGTGCCAGCTTCTCTTCTGTTTTTATTAGCTAATGCATCAACACCCTGCACCCAGGAAGAGACTTGATAAAGCCAATTAATTAGGCTGCCCTTTTAGGCAGCAAGGAGGCAGCAGTACAGGAGCTGTCTAGGGCCACAATCCTGTGCAGTTTGCATTACTCCCAAAGCCTAATTAGCAGGTCTGCTTTTGGGGGGTAAACAGAGGCAAAGAGGAGAAATATTGAGGTTCTCAGCTGCTTGCAGGGCTTTAGTATCAGGGTTTGTTTAGGTAATGCAGCGAAGCGGCAGGACACATGCCTCCTGGGACCACTGCCAGCCGCTACAGTGTGCAAGCGGAGGGAGAGGAGGTAGGCAGGGGCTGCCTGTGAGCAAACCCAGCCGAGGGACAGTCATGCCCCATTTTCCAGAGAAGCGGTAAAAACCACTAAGGAGACTTCTCCATCTGCACAGCTATTACATATCAGAGACAACGTCTGTATTTTCAGTAGATATATAAAGCTACTGTGCTTGAGATTTATTTCTGGCTGGTAAAAATAGTTTTGTCTCCTTCTGGGCTGAGTGTATTAGACGGCTTTCTTGTTTCTGTGATTCAGCAACAGCGTCATTCTTTACAGACATAATGTGCATATTGCTGACATCGTTCCAAAAAATAGATGGCCCAGGGCCGCCTTTGGGGAATTCTCTAAACGAAAGAATCRGAAATGATTATCTCACACTGGGTGTTGAAGCACTCTCTTTGCATGCTGAGAGTGCTAAAAGAGGACCTGGAACAGCCCCCATGCATGTATTTAGACAACAGACTATCACTGCTCTGAGTTGTCAGCCCAGTGGTTCAATAACATTCACTCTTAAAAGCCTTCAGTGTGCATTTACCTACCAGAGTTTGCATTGTAAAGGGCCTTTAAATAACTGTGCACCTCTCCTGGAGAGGAGGTCAGTACCCTCTCAGGAGCAGGGATGAGGTTTTGCTTCCTTTGACAATTTCCCCCTCACAGAACTGGGAGCAAATGGGACCGGATTGCTGAAAATTCTTTCTCCCCAGAAATCTGAATGCAGCAAAAAGGGTATGTGCTGCCACAAGTTATCTCTGCACCTCAGAAATACTGGAGAACTTTTCCCCTTCTTTTGTCCTTCCAGAAGAGAAGTGCTTCAGACAGCACAGAAGCATAGGATGGATGGGGATGCCATGGATTAGTCATATGGAAGGTACTGTGAAAATGTTTAGGAACAATACTTTCATATTTACACCCTCCATCATTCCTTCCCCTCTTCTGACAGGAGGGAAAGGGAAGCAGCACAGCTGTGTCTGCACAGCAAAGGCATCTGTCCTGGAGGMTCTACCTCTTGTGGAACAGCCAGTGTGGGGCCAGTGGTCATGAACTTCCTTTGCCCACAAGAGCCTTGAGAGCAGGGCAGCCTGCAGGGGTTGCAGGAACCCTGCACAGCTCTCTGAAATGGTGCCTGCATGGAGCATAAAGCATGGACATTCTTCTCTGGCTCTGCCTGGGCTGCACTTTGGGGTCACTGCCTCTGTGGGGCTGCAAGGGTTCTTACTGAGTGTCTCGTCCTCTACGAAATGGGGAAATGGGCTGGGATAAAGGCCCTTTAGCTATGTAGCAAATCTGCACTTCTGTGTAAGATCCAAGGCGTGGTGTGGTCCTGGAGGTGGAGAGGTCCATGGTGAGCTGGAAAGGACATACGATAACTGAAGGGCAGAGAAAAAAACCTGCTCAGGAACCCTGAATCTGCTGCCTCTGTCAGGTTGTGCTTGGATGCACCCTTCTGAAACCTGCATTAGGAGACAGCTGCCACGTAGCAATGGGGTACAAGTAATACATTATTTAAACTAAAATGGTAAGAATTTACATTCATTGTTGTTTTTGAAGAATGGCTTGGTGGCTTAAGCATAAAGCTGGATGGCAGATTAGGCAGTTTATTTTCACTGCTCTGCCTTCTCCATTTGTGTATGGCCTTGGTGGGACAGGCTAATCTCATAGGCACAGTAATGCTTCCATGGCATTTGCTGGTGAAACACAACTGAAGTTCTCTGAGGCTATGCATGAATGGAGCTTAAGGAGAATAATCCTTTCTTCTGCAGTATTACAAAAATGAAAAATTAGAACTTAGAAATTCACCCATCACTACCAGTTTGTATAATCTGTGAGAAGTTATTCTGTGCTGCAGGCCCTTGTCAGTTATGAAGAAGGATAGGCCCACCACATAAATAAACTAAATCCGTCTCATTTTACATGGATGCTCAAACAGGCATCTTATGATAACTCTCAATCACTGCCAAAGTGAATCAGCCTCAAACTGTAGGAGTAAAAGAAAGTTTCTCTTCTGATTCTTTGGATCTGCATTGCAGAAATCTGAAATCAGCTTGCAAATAAACTGCAATGTCATATGCTGTAATCCAGAGCTCCATTTATACTGATGTGTGTCCTGTGTGCTCTGTGCTGCCGTAATTCCTAACTGCAGTGGGAATATCAAAGTTTGACTGCAGCCTTAGCCCTGAATTTTATGGCATTGTTGATTTTTATCACAGATGCAATGCAGATTAACAAAGGAAAAAACCAGCTATATGCATTATAGCACGTTTTCATCAATTTGTTCTTTACTGGTACTAGAAATCCCTTCAGTTTGAGGTAAAATAAAACTAAAATAGCGAAATAAATAACTTGGGGGTATTTGGAGGGGAATGAAAGCTGTTTCTTGGTCAAAACACCTTCATTGTTATAGAACTTTAAGTGTACAGCAACTTCCAACAGCAAATATTTTAACCAACCTAACCAGTACGGAACCTCTAGGGCAGGGAGAACCTGTAAAAAGCACAGCAGTGGATTAAAACAGAAGTGAAAGTAAAATGTATTTAGTTATTTGTTGCAAAATAAATTAAGTATTGACACAAGAAGTTACACTGTATTTTTCTGTTTGAAATGCTGCCGAAGTAAATCTCCTTTCTAAAGGGCAGCATTAAGTGTTGCTCTTGTGTTTCTGTCATGACATTTAACTTATTAGCATGCAGGTGCACTCTCTGGGTTTCATGCAATACCTGTCTTCTTTCACCGTGTTTACAGACAATCTAGCAAGTTTGCAGGCCAAATGGCTGTCTGAATGTGAGTCCAGAAAGCAGTGAATGAGGCAGCACACTGCTCAGGGAGTTCCCGGCACAGCTAGCAAGAAGGTGGGCATCAACAGAGACATTAAATCCAAAAAATGGCTTGTAATTGTTTGTAACTGACAAGCACAATAATTAATTGTAGACAATGTTGCAGTTACTCATTATTCTTCCTGTTTTTTTGAAATAAACTGTCTTGTTTTTTAGCCACTGATCCATGGCTAATAGCGGTTAGCATTATGCATCTGAGCTCCTGGTTTACTAAACATAATGAATTATTCTGCTTCATGGGGAACCAACCACACATTTGGTGTGTGAAATGGGAAATCCTTCACAGAGAGATGCAGACACAGCGGGGACTCTCGTGACTCCACTTTGGGACTGAGTGGCAGATGAAACTCCACAGTGAGAGGGAGCCTTTGCTCCTGCAGCTCTGCGGAGCTGCCTTTTCTCATGCTCCAAGGACTAGAAGAAGGATCCATAGCTTTGTTGCTGAAAGGATCTGGGCTCAGGTCTGGGACAAGCACATAACTCCCAGGCAAGTGAGAGTGTTTTCCCTGTGCCCCAGCTCTTTGTCAGCTGCATGGGTGTAATATCTCCATTTCATGTTTTTGTTGGTGGAGATATCTTACCTAACCCTCAGTCCTGCAAGGGTTGGGTGTCAAGCTAATCATCTGGGCTCTTCCAATATTTACAGAAGCTGAGGGAAGAAACATTCTTCTCAGGTAAAAGCAGTGTCTAAGACAGCTGAGAAAAATGCCCCCTCCATGTACAAGACAAGGGATCCTAAGTAACTAGCTCAGGCTCCAAGCTGTTTTTTAAATGGTTGAAGTTAGGTGAGGCAATCCCAACTGCTACATCTGCCTCTTTTGTTAAAATTGTCAACCCTTAAGCCAAAGACAGTCATCTGCCACCATGGGCTTTGCTGTATGTCTAACATGGCAAAGTCATAATTGCAGGTGGAGTCCCTACACACAGTGTAATATGAAGTCTAGATAAAAGGACTCTTAGAGCTGCTGACTGATGTTTAATACCTGACAACATCGCCTTATACGCATGTAAATAGATGGGTAGCAGTAAACCTCTGCATATTAACCTCGCACAGGTTATGCAATCAGGCTCAGACACAAACCCATGCTTTGGCAGCTTAACGAGCTGCTGCGCATGTACTGAGCAGCTCTTAATATCTATGTGCTGATCTCGTCCTCACCATCTCCTCTGTGCCCCTGTGGAAGGTGTGCACACACAGAGATGCCTCAGATTGATTCGCAATAACCTGTTAAGCCACTGTTATCTTGTGCGTCAGCCCACAGACAACCCCCGCTCTAGGTCTTTTTTTTCTGGGGTTTCGTGCTGACACTTGGGCATTTACCAAAATCTGCTCTGCAGCCATAAAGAGTTTTGCTAAATATGCAACAAATGTCAGTGTGTAGGGTATAGGAAAGGGAGTGGAATGACTATTTGGAAAATGTTTAGCATATGTCCGGTGAGTTTTCATGCATGATTTTGTAGGTAAAGGTTATCAGAAAATTCAATACATGTATGCTCAGAAAACATAGTATTAGTTAAACCTTTTGACAGATGTATTACAATGCAGAAGCAGATCATTCAAAGCTGACCAGCAAAATTCTGTTGCTCCTGAAGGTAGAAATGCCGTGTCATACTCCTGGCTGCTTTATGAACCTCCTGGCCTGCTAAGCTGAAAGCCATTACTCTGCTCCCAGATGGAAGGAATTTAATTTGGAAAGTCATGCAGTGTCTCTCTTCTTTGCAATGTGCCCATTTGGCAGCCTTTGAAAACAGGTGAATGAACATTGTTTTGAAACAGAATTTTTATGCTTGTAAAAAATGCCAGCTTGAGTCTAATGGAAACTTAGGTCCTTTGCTTACCTGTGGAATTTGCACAGTGTGGGTGCTGGCAATGGTCACAACATCCACAGAGATATTTCTCAACTCTCATTGGATGGAAGCCAGAACAACAGGTACCTCAGGGTCCATTTCCATTCTCCTCATCATGGATATTGCAAAGGTGTTAGTGGTCTTGTCTCTTGAGAAAATGCTGGGTGATTGCCAAAGAGGGCCCGGGAGCCCATGCTGTGCAGCGCTGGCTGGGTGCCCCAGGGTCCCTATACTTAGGTTCCAGCACAGCTACTCCAGATGCTCTGCTCCACATGATGAGACCACAGCCTCTCCCCTTCCTGTACTCTCCTACCTCCTCTTGCCAACTCCATTCCTTGTTCATGGATGTAGCACCCTACAGCCCACCATCCTTGGTCTCCAAGGCAGTCCAGATCAAATTCAGCCTCACATGGCTCCTGCCTCTGCATTTTTAGGGTTTCAGCTCACCTCTTGAGGCAAACATGGTAGTTAGGAACAGGAGAAACATGCAGGATACGTCAGGCTGAGAGATGGAAACGTGCCGTGCCCTGTGCAAGAAGAAAGCACATCTATCTGAAACAACAAACCAGCCCACTTGTGGGTTCAGTGCTGGATTCCTTTAATCTGACTTCCACTCCCAACTGAGAAGTCTCCTCCCTGCATACAGTACAGTATGTTTCTTGTTTCTGCTCCTGGCCTTCTCTCTTCTCACATTAGTACAGCCGGGGAGATACTCCTATCTTTATAAGCATCACAACCCTTTGTCAACTGAGTGTCTAACCAGGGCTGATGAACTGTTAGAACATCAGATCAAATGACTTGTTTCTCAGTGTTTTCAACAGCAGAGCTAGAAACCTGGTTTACCCAAGCTGTCTCCTTGCCCATGATGCTCAATTTAAAGAGCTTCTGTTCATTTTGCTCCTGTTCTTTCAATGTCACTTAAAATCTTTTCTTCTCCCCTTCCTTAGTATTCTTATGAGCATGGAAGCAAAAGATCAGGAAGAAAACAATTCCACACATTCACGACGGGATCCATAAATGATTTTCAAACAGATTCTTCCAAACACTGCAGCTGTACTTCAGGCCATTAAGCTCTCAGCAAAGAGATTTGCGTTCCTCCCATTTCAATCTCTTGACACATCCAATTGCTAGATGTAAAAGTTTTTAATTATATATTTAGAAATCTTTATAAACTGTTGGGATTACTGAGCAGAAACACAGCACAAYGAAGGCCATAAGGTCTACTCAAACAGGAAAACCTTTATAAATAAGCATGCACTGAAAGAAAAAGAAAAATAACCACTACCTCAAGCTATGAATCAATGTTTTCCTGAGAGGTTAAGGCCCTGAATCAGTAAACTCTTTAAGAATCTCCCTAACTTTAAGTGACCTCATTGACTTCATTCATATATGTATCATCAGTTTACTCATCTGGGACTTTCTCTTATGAGCTGAAATAAACTCTTTTTTAAATTCATTTTTAAAGTCTGGAATTGGTGCCTCAATGCAGTTTGCAAACACAGTGCCTAGAAAAGTGCAAGATGTAAGTCGGTAAAGCAAGGGTGGGTGTAAGTTAGTAGTACTGCCCCCATTTTTCAGTGCGAGGCGTAGGGACCCAAAGGTTTGTTTAGGGCTACACAAGCAGTAGATGGAAAATCAAGGAAACAGATACCAGTGTTTCAGGTCCTAGTCTCTCTATTTTAATCCTCTGGTGTGTATCCTATAGAAATTCCACCTATATCCTCCTTTAGACCTTCTGCTAACACTCGAGTAAATGGAAGGGACAGCACAGTTAGTTAGCTAATACTTCATCTGCTGGGGATCAGGTAATACATTTTCTTCCCACCTACCATTTATTTAGAAACTTGAGTATGATATGCTTGTGAAATACATTTTTTTGCATAATAATATTTGAATTTCAAAAGAAAAGTGAAATATTATTTTTTTGGCTAATTCATTCAGATAATTGTACCCGGCACAGTATTTCTAACCAAGCACATTAACCACTCTAATGCAGTTCATTTCATAGCACAAGAGTGCAAACAGTAAGAAGCAGACTGCCAAACCTTGAGAAATTAAATATAAGTACAGAAGACATAATAGAGAGAAAGAAAACACTGGGTAAGTTTTCTGAAAAGAAAAAAAATATAATTACTTCAGCCAAAGGGCAGCAATAACACAGACACTGACAAAATGTGGGGATTTCATGTGCTTGTTGACTTAACTGTTCACAAAAAAAGTCGTTATTTTAGCAAATGCCACATTACGTGATAATAATCAAACTACTGTACTGTACCTCTGAGATACARAGCACCTTTTACTGCAAATCAAATGCACTTCTCTGAATAGCTGAGAGAAGAACTTTATGGTTCTTTGATGATATGGACACACATTTTTCTTTTTGCTTTTCTAACATTGAGAGCTGATTTTTTACTCTTTATGGTCATGAAACATTCTGGGGTGTTTTTGTTGGCTTTTGGCAAAGTAGGTGCAGAGTCAGTATGGAAATTTTAGCATGCCCAACTAAGGCACATTTGAACACCTCAGCTCTGAATGATAAGCTTGCAAGGTGAAATGAATAAAAGAGATAGAAGGGAGCTTATCTTTAAATGCTAACTCTCCACTTTTTCTATCCATCCTTACTGTGAGCAAAGTGTCTGTTGGATCAATGATAGTGAACCTGCATTTCAAGACTGAAGATACCACCAGGCTCTGGGAAAAGAAGCTGATGAATGCTCAGAGGGTGGTGAAATTTGTACCACTTGTGGGTGATGAGAAGTGGGAAGAGATAGGATGCCTTTAGGATACGTGACCCTATGAATGTCTTTGGAAGTCATTGCCAGGTCTGTTTCCAAAATGTAACTGTCAGTCATAGCAAGATAACCTTGCTTGATATGGAGTGTATTAGTCTCATCAGCCTCTCTGCCTCACCCTGCTTTCCAAATTTGGTGCTTTTTTTTGTTGTTTTAGAGAGGGGACAGATAAGTATTGGAATAGTTTAATTGAGGATGAGCCATTTTCAGTCTGCGTATAAGGGCTGTCTTGCCATCCTGGTCGCTGTTAGGCTGGGGAATCTGAAACACCAACCAAATTCAGAATATTAACATCACTGGAAAGATTGAAATTCCTTCACTTCTTTCCTATTGGTGTCTTTTTCCTAGCAACTATGATCATATCCATCTTAATTAGATTAGGAAAAAAAACCCTCCGGAAACTGAGGAAGAAGAATCCCCTATCCGCAGATGCAAAAGGCTGATGTATTAATCTACAGCGGGAATGCAAATCGCGGGTACCTGAGATTGGCTGTTTCATCAGTAGTATGTCTGTGATGGATTTAAAATCTACTCCTGTATACAAAAAAAAGTGCCATATATATACCACTTTACCCGAGACTGTGAGGCATAAGAAAATAATGTTATCTTGGCTCTGTAACTTCCATTACAAATCAGCTGCAAATATTWACGGAACTTTATTTGCTGATGTACATTTCTTTCCCAGTTTGTGATAGGACAGAAAGAAAACACAATCTCTTAGCTCTTTGGCATGGCCGGTGTGATGAAACTTCCTGACTATGGCTGTTCTATATGTTATGTAAATGTATTATTTGTGGRTGTATTTCATTTCGGATGTGGGGGTACCAACTAGCCCCTGGTATCGTGTTTATTTTTTTTTATCAAAAATGTCACTCGGCTCACAAGACTTTTTAAGGTGAAGAGGAGACAGGAAACAGGTTCTTTTTATATATCAAATTTAACATCTACTGTATCTATGGATAACAGGTTCTGAGGTGAACTGCTGAGTGTGTCGCAGTAAGCCTGGCAGAGTTAAGTGTGGAAAGTCGGTCTGAGCACATGCTGTAATGGATTTGACCTTGAGGAGCACTGCAAAGAGAAATTGCAGATAACCATCTGAACTGACTTCAGAAGCCAGTAGCCCTGATTCCCTGGATACCAAGAGAAAAACGAAGGACTAAATAGATGCAGTGAACAATCAGAAATACAAGGTTGAAAAAATGCTTAATATTTGAAGTGTTGACAGTAGCAGAAAACAGAAGAGCAGTACATTTCCTTGCTTGATTACAAACACATTATGAAAGTAGAATTCCTTAAGACACTTTTATAAAACTAAGATATATAGAAGTGAGATGTGAAAGTAATACAGGAACAATAAAGACATGCAGCTGGGAAGATTTTAAACTTGCCTTAAACTTGCCTTTCCATGACAAGTAATTACTGATTAAGAATACTAAGGAGAAACTGTGGAGAACGAGAGTTGCATTCTCCCCAGCAGGCCTGAGTTCAAGGCTCCAGGAGGGGCAGAAAAGGGAATAGACCCCAACTCGTATTATATCCGCTTCCTGTTTTATTGGATGGGCTTTATATTTGGTTATTCTTCGTATTATATTTATTAGCAAAAGTAGGGATTAGAAAGCACTTTGAGGATCCTCTGGGACTGGGAACTGCTGTGAGCAAGTGCCACTTGTTTTCTCTCTATTATGTTCAAAAAGAGGCAGAGAAAGAAAAAAGAATGTGTGCATATGTTCACTGCCACATCTGCTCTATAAAATCCTGAGCCAGAGTCAAAATAAGCCTTTAAAGAGAATATAGACAGCAGTGTATTTAGTTTTGATTTATTAAAATAGTTTTCAGACTGCAGTCTTATTTGTCCTGTGAGAACTGCACTCACTGGTAATGGGAGCATTGAATTTTCATGTGAAACATTTTAAAGAGCATATTTTTTTTCACCTACAAGAGTGTGACAAGAATTTGCTCTTGTATGATGATGTGGAAGTTATAGCTGCTATGCTAAACATGTATTTATGATCACTGCTGGCACAGCTGCTCTGTATTTTGTTTATGTTGTTACAAACCTGCTTGTGACACATTATAAAAAATACATTCTTTTGTGGTAGTCTTGCACTGAGGCAGAATAAATCATGACTCCTACATCTGCTCCAGCTTTTCTGATATTGCCCTTTTGCTGTTCCTTACCCTGGAGAAGGGAGCGCCTGTGTGATTCTCAGTCCCATACCAGATAATGTCGAAGGCCTCATGAAAGGGTAAAAATAGATGCCTTAATACAGCTGTCAGAGAGGCAAACCCCAAACCACAGTACGAAGTAACTACCATCCTTCAATCAGAATAACCTGCTTTCATTAAATACTAGTTTGGGAATGGTCTAGACATGCTTTAAGCATGTGAGGAACAACACAATGAATAATTTCAAAATGGGGAAAAGAAGACAAAGCAAAAATAGAAACATAGCTTGCAAAATGAATAACAGTGAGCCAGATCCARCACTAGGCAAGAAAGACTCAAGTCTTTTATTTTCCCTGGTCTTTCATATTACCATATTACCATTACACAACTATTATCTTTATCAAAAGATAGTATGACTACTGTCTTTATCACACACACCTTTCTATGATACTTTAAAAGAAAAAACCCAGAAAACTGTCAAATATTTGCAACACTATTTTCAAAGCTCAAGATTGGATTTTTTTTAAAATTGCATTTGTTTCTTTTCACTTTCCAAACCGGCATTTTTCATTCTTGCTTAATTAGCAAGATTCCAAGAGTGTTTTTGATAATCATCTGCATTTTATATGAATGTTCTTCATAGTCTTCTGTCTATTTGCCTGTCAATATTCGTGCTGACATCAGTAGTGCAAAACCAAACCCTCTTGTTTGATGTTTAAAGGGTATGGGTTTATGCAATGCCTGTAGAGAAAAAATGCAACATTTCATTTTTTTTTTGTGACTGTGATTTATGCAGATGTGTGTTTGCAAGAGTGGTGTCTCAGTGTTTATTTGCTTTTATATAAAAAGAAAAAGCTATATGAAAGCAGTTCCAAACTTAATGAATTTTGGATATTTTATTGACTTCCCCCATAGCTGTTATTGCTAGGAAAGAATCTAAAGCAACTACAACTAAACCTTGAGAGCGAAATGACAGGAACTTTAGTGGATATCATAGTGAAGCCAACATTTGCTATCTGTCATCACAGGTGTTTTTAAGCTTTTCTCTTAACCCAGAAAATAAATTGCACCCATATGTTATGTACCACTGGGCTGTAATTTTTGGTTGACGCTGAACTTTCAATGGCGTTTAAGTACTGACTCTTCAGAAAACAGCTGGTTATGAGGCATTTTGTTTAATTATGCTTTGTTGTTTTGACTCTCCTGTAGTGTTTATCATCCTGAGGAACACAGCTGAAGATATAGGTCAATGACCCCTCTATCCATATAGTCTGACACACTGATCCTCAGGGGATTAGCTACCTAAATGGAAATTTTATTCACTACTTCTTTTGCGTTGCTATTCTGAATGACTTTTTATGTAAGGCTACAAGAGTAAAAAACTAAGGTCAGCAAAACTTTGTTTGCTCAAGTACTTTTAGATAATGCTTTGCGGTATAATACAAGGATACTTTTCATGCCATGCGGCACATCATAATTCAGTAAAGAGAAACTGAGGGGAAGAAAGGAGCACAAGCAAACCACAGAGCAGTTTGTTGAATGTTCTCAAATTTCTTTTGACACTTCATGGTGACAGAAAGCCCTGTGCTAAATATGTTTGTGCTGGTCTGCTGTGAAAATTCACTGTTCAATAGCTTCCAGAGTTTCTCATCTCTTACCTACAGTGTGCAAACCTACACCTCTGACCACTGGGCTCCCTTGCAGAGCGTGGGTGGTTACACTGTGCCTCAAAGACTTTTAAAGGATTTTTGTAAACTGTTTCCAAGGTGCACCTCTACTTTTAATCTCCTCATGACAGAAAATTGTCAGTGCATCATGCCATTCATGAAAGGCAAAGTGAACAAATTCCTTAGAATAAAAGTAACTGTGAGGTCTTTAAACCAAATAATTTTTGCTTAATTTTGAGAAATATGATTTAATTGTAATTTAAAGTAGCAACATTTGGCAATATATTGATTCTTTCTTTTTTCTTAGTTCTTATATTGGCTGTTTTGCAGCTGGCCCCCAGGACAGGATGTCAAGGACAGAGAGGTGGAAATAAGCACAAGGTCATTTAATTTATAATCCTTGATTTTTGCCCAGCTGCTTCTTCGTCTTATCTCGTTTTAACACTGTTGATGTTCTCCACTGATTATTCTCTTTGGAAAGTATTCACAGCTTAAGGCTAATTCCAAGACAATGTACACTTTTAAAGGAATAGAATAGGTTAAATGAAAATGCTATCACATCATTCTATTAGCTATCTGCTAAGAGGAGCACATAGTCAAGATTACTGTAAATTGATTATGCAATCCTTGGATCCTGTGTTTGTAGCCTAAGGGAGAAATCTGTATTTCTGTATATTCATATTCTACTTACAACATAGTGATATAGTAAAGTGTAGTGATGTAGTCACAAAGATTATTTTAGTTTAAGGAGGTTTGGAAACCTCTGGATAGCTCAGAGCATTAGCTGAACCCACCACTTTCCATATTCTTTAGGTTAAAGCCGAAATCCAGAAAAACCCCTTTAAGGCATGTATGACTGAAGTGTGGTACTACTTGGTTTTGCTAATTCTTSTCTTAAAAGACAAGCAAAGGGGGTTTTTTGCCTAATCTAGGAATATAAATTTGTCAAGACATACCAATAAAGACTGAGTCGTGGACAAAAGCACTTTGCACAAATGCTGAAGGTGTCTGAAAGCCCTGGGGTAACTACAAACCTCATCTTTCTGTAAACTCGATTTGCCTGTAARATGCCTTATCATGTCCCTCAGTTACGCACGGAACTGTGAAATTTGGTGTTCCAGCATGTTCTTGCTTAAACTTAGCTTTGGTCTYAGCCTCAGTTTACTGCTGATGAATCAGACATTCACTTTGCTAGAGCATTCAAAAAGAAAGTTGCTTGCTGAAGCTGCACTAAACTCATCCAGYTCCTAGTGAAGTAAAAATTCTGATTAGTTCCCCATGGCTCACTCAGCCATGCGAAAGATGGTTGGGAAGGCATTTTTGCTTTTGGAAATGGATCATGGAAAAGAAGCCAACTGGATTCCAGGTTGCTCTCCTGAGGCCTCAGCAGGCTAATACTCAGGGCTGTTGGCAGACCTACCTTTCTACCAGCTTCTGCAAAGCGAGCAAAACAGCACTTCTACCTCYATGTAGCTTTGCCTCGTCTGGTCTTCTGCTCATTCCAAATAGATGAAAACCACACATGTTTTATTGCAGATTTTTGGAGTGCCGACAAAGTGCAAGGAGAGGGTATAATTAGACTTAAGGGTGGTATCTCCCTCTGGCATCATAAATCAAAATTATTTAACTCTGAATGCAACAGCATGTCTGTGAACCCTCTTTCTAAAAGCTCATACTAATTTTTCCCTGGATTTTTTATCTTCTCTCTCTTGGCTGAACCTTTCTGCTAGAGTAGAAAATCGAAATTTGGCAGTRTAAAAGCTTCAGACAGTGAAGCTGACTTTTCATCCCCTAGGCCTTTGATAATTTGAGAATGGGAACAAAATTTTTGATTTTTTTGACTGTGTGTATAAATCAAATTTGCTGGACTGCAACTGAMCCCGTTTGACTGCAGCATTGTGGGGGGGGGTTTGCTACCAATCGAGTGTAGGGGCCTGGACTCAGTGCAGTGAAGTYTGCTGAGGGTGGGTATCAGCAAATCCCCACACAGACCTTATAATGACTGATATATTTTTCTTGTCCAAAACCGTCAGAGAAAGCTTCCAGCCATTTATGTACAAGTCAGCAGTGGCAGTAACATGTGAGTGGATGCCTTCCTTTTTTACCCATGTAACATTCCAGCAGAGCAATTCTTTGTGCCGTATTGTCCATATAACAGGAAGGCTCTAATTATGAGAAGCACCAGGTCGTGGAATTGGTGAGTATTGGCTCCCAGAGGAAGGTTGGATTACTAAAGACATTTCCTGCAGCTTTCTAGGTTTTCCCCCAAATTGCACTTTTTTTCTGGATGATTCCAGTGATGGCATATTTAATTGCTATTTTCTGTGTTGCATTTTGTAAGGCCATTTTTTTTCTTTTCTTTGGAGAACTGTTGAACTGAACAGCACTTAATACTGAAAATGAATATACAGCAACTTCTCTTTTCATCGGTYGTATAAAACTGTTCAAAAGGGGAAAAATGTTTCTTCTAAGCATTAGGTGTAGATTTCGCATTCTTATCCCAACCAAATTTTATTGAAGCCACAGAAATCCTAGTTGCATAAACAACATACAGCATGCATGTAAGAACTTTTCCCTTAAAATAAGTGAGTTGAATGTTCAGAGTCTCTAGGCTCAAATATGGTTATTTAGAAACTAAATCTATTACATATGTATATGCTGGCATATCAGGATAAGACTTTTRCCCTTTGTTGCTTTTCATCCAGGGAAAAAGAGGGCTGGGAAATTGCTTGAAAAAATATGACATAAGAAGCAGAGAAAATGGGCTTAGGGGAGATGATGGTGTAAAACCCAGGAGGCATATCACCGAGTCATGCTGTGCCAAAATTAGATTTTAAAATTGTTCCTGTCATCTTATGTAAACTCACAACACTTTGTTCTGAATATCTGAAAGCTCTTATAATTTTTGTTCAAAAAAATGTTGGCTGTCCTCATCCTTGTTCCTTCAGATATTCCTACACACAAAGAAGCTGATATAATTTTGACGCCTTTCATTTGAATAAATAATGTCCTTTTTCCTCACCTGATGGAAGAGAGGCTTCTAAGCCCGAGASCAGCTACCAGAGCTAACTGAAGAGTGTAACAAAATGCATTGGAACCATATGAAAAAGTTGCTATTTGTTCAAATGARCTGATTTTTCCACCTGGTGCTGCCAATTAATTTGCCCAATTTAACCTTTKAAAATGTCATTCCTTGCCCCCTCTTAAGGATACCTAACTAATGTATTTTTCCTTCTCTTRAATTCTTAAAAGCTACTGCCCTTTCCATGGCTGTAAGAACTTCTCAGGATGATTGTGAAAAGGAAGAAAATGTATTGTGAAAGCCGCTTCCCTCCTGGGAAGTGAATGATAATTTTGCCCCACTTAAAATCATTGTAATGTAATTAATTTAGTGCTTTTAATCACCTCAAAATATGAAAACGCAAAGCACTGAAAACAGAGTCRTTCAAATTTCCATTTAGAACTGGCTAATATCTGTCCATGGCATAGCAGTCCTGTTGGCATCTTGTTTTAATGAGTATTATGAATTCTTTTCCAGTTTAGAAAAAAAAATCTATTATGCTGATATATCTGTAGACCCTATATTTTTCTCAGTTGTGAATCTTGTATTATGTTAGGAGTGTATAGTCCTTTCTCCTTTTCAGAAACATTTCACTCTTAACTATGATGTCCATTAGTATTTCATTCAGGGAACTATGAAAAATGATGATACTAAATGCTTTACAAATAGGCTTTTATTCATCCGATTTGCCATAATGCAGAATGACGTGATTAGTAATGATTTTTAACTGGTTTCTAAGAAGGTGTCATGTATCAGTTTTGTCATGTGAATTAGTTGTTATGGTAATGAGAACATATCAATTATTCCTTGGAAGGTCGCATTAGATCAATTATATAATTAATCTGTCTTGTTTCTTTACTTATTTTTTTCTCCAGTAATTTCTTGCGTGCAAAAATATTGGTGTTACCATATGCAGTKAGTACGTAATTTTTCTGATATAATTGCATAGATTATTTTGCAAAAAAATATTCTATGAGGTATCTTTATGTTTTTTTCTTATGAAAAAAGGGGTCATTTTACGCAGTTTCTCAATTTTTAAGTTTTTTAATAAACTGTTTACATCTTGTTGCTTTCTTTAAAAACACAATTTTGTCAGTAACAGAGATTTTCTCTGCCTCCGTAAAGCACATGTGAACTGAAAGTATTTGCTGACAAAAATTTGAGAGCCATGGCAGAGTCCATGTGTCTTCAGTTCTAAATGCAGTCTCTAACCATCAGCTGTSAGACCGCTTTTCTGCCTCCATTGTCCATTATTTTTGCATGCACAGTGTCCTAATTTGAAGGAGGAATGGAGATAGAATTAGGAACAGTCTTCATAGCCATGGTTTTCTTCAGACTTTGGTATGAAGTCCACTTCTCTCTAACTCTTTGATGCTCAAAGTAGACTCCAGCTGAATTTGGATCCACCCAGGCTTGGCTATGTTGAGGAGCAAATGTTCTCCACAATTCCTCATATCTTGCCTACATCCATCTTAAACAAATATAAATCTGGATATTTCTGAAAGGGTGTGTAATTGGTTTATTTATATACATGTAGGGCAACTACATCTATAKAAATTATTCCAAGACAAATCCTGTCCTGAATTTCCTCTCTACAGTAGAAAAAAAACAGCTCAGTTTTCTGAAAATGGCATGATCTGATTAAAACATGTTTATTTAGACTTCTGTAAAGTGCTGAAAACCCTTGTACAGTTTGATTTAAGAAGTATGCAACCCCCAAAGGTGTATTTGTGCTCAGCACAACTGCCTTTCCCCTGACTTTTAGGCAGTGATGTTTTGGACAACTCTGCCTGTTAAGTGATGATTCTGTTAAGTTTTCTGTCACTTATCTATGAAAACAGATAATTGCAACTATGCAACAGATAATGGAGTAGTTGTTCGAAGGTAACATTGTACTGGTTCAGTGGAGATCAACACTAGGAAAAAAACAGATAGCTTCCAGCTAAGAAAATCCCAGTGCACTCCTGCAACACAGAAAAGGAAAAAAATTAGGCACCCTAGATCCAGTCTCCAATATACTGCAAGCCTTGTTTTTGTACCAGAGTGTGCACCAAGAGGTGACATTATCTTGTGAACCGGGTTGTCAATATATAAGGGTACACTCTTATATTTGTGAAGAGGCAAGTTCATGCTCAAAGCCAAACATGTCTGCCAGGTCCAGTAATCATATGGAAACATTCAGGCACAAATAGATTAAGGCCAAATCCCCATGAGGGTCTGGGGCAGCCACGTGTGCTCAGCCCACCGGAGCAGCTCAGCCCTTGCTCAGTCTGGGCACAGCAGACCTGGCTGAGGGGGCTGTCCTGTACCTCGAGCCACTAGTGGATGGTAAAGCACTTAATCAATGCTTTGAGCCATAGCTGCAAGTGGGCCCATGAGACAAATTAAAAGTGTGTGGGCCACAGGGTTCGTTGTCCTTTAACTTGCTGTTATCCTTAATCAGCCAAAAAGTCTGAGTGCTTTTTAAAGGGTGTGAGTATCTCCGGGAAGCAAAGTGGGAGGTTATCCTATCCAGTCCTTCAGGCATTAGGTCTAGAGGAAACTTAAATTCCCCAAATTACTAGCTAGTAAATGGGCAGATACCAGTCTAGGCTAAAACTTCACAACTCTTTATTCCTGAAGTGCTTTAACAATAGGTATAAAAACTTAAATATAATGAGCAGTTGAGACTGTTTCTTACACTAATCTTGATTTTGCAAGAAATAAGGTGGCAGTGGAGACCTACACTGTGTCAACATATGTGATTGTGGCTATTACCCAGGGAAGGTACCTTTGGGCTGCCTTTTACCACATGAGAGCCATGTTAYTTCACATAGGTGTAAGTGACAGCTGAAAAACAAAACCTTAGAGAAAAGATCAGAAATAAAGTTACTTGCACTGCAGTGGTTATATGGTTCTCCAAAATAATAAACAACAGAATACAATGACAGACTTAGTAAGTGGTGTCCTCTACCAGTCCAAATTTGATGATTACTGGTGTCATGGTTCACTCTCTGAACTAGATTTTAAGAAGGATTAAAGATTATCAGCTTTGGTCTGACAGTGGTTTGTGCCTATTCAATTGCAATTAAATCAATGTCCTTCCCAATGTGACATTATTTAAAAAATGTAAAGTTGCTTTACCTTACTAGTTACTTCAATATTGGTGCCATATACTTAATAAATATTTGTCACATTTACATGATTTATCATCAGGGCACTAATAGAAAGAGCGTGCCAATAACTCATTTTTGAATACATAAAATTGAGGGTACAGARGAATAATGAGTCTTATGAGGACTCCGTAGTAGAGCCCAAAATAGCAGCTGGGGTTCTCAGTATCTAAACTGGTTTMTGCTGCTGTGATTTATCATAGCTTGAAAGTGGTACTTATGTAACTATTACGTATCTTTCTGAAGGAAGGCACAACGTGTAGGCAAACGTGTTGTCAAAGGAGTAAAATAAACTCTTTATGATTGTATCATGATGTGGTAGGTTAACACTGACAAGGCATCAGGTGCCCCTCCAGTTGCTCTATCACTCTCCCTCAGCAGGGGTAGAAAATGCAATGAATAAAACTTGTGGGCTGAGATAAGGACAGGGAGATCACTCACCAGTTACTGTTGTGGGCAAGACAGATTTGACTTGGGAAATTAGTTTAATTTCTTGCTAATAAATAACAGAGTAGGACAGGGAGAAATTAAATTAAATTAAAACCACCTTACTGTGCTCCCCTTCTTCCTGGGCTCAGCTTCCTTCCCACCTCTTCTACCTTCTCCCCCTGAGCAGCACAGGGGGAGGGGGAACTGGGATTATAATCAATCCATAATGCTTTGTCTCTGCTACTCCTTCCTTCTCACACTCTTCCCCTGCTCTAGCATGAGTCCCTCACACAGAAGACAATCCCTCACAAAATTCTCCTTGCTCCAGCATGGACTGCTCCTCTCTTACTGATCGGCACAGCATTTTTTCACAATTTCTGAAATATTTTCCCACCTACATAGATGATGGACTCAGCTTTGGCCTGTGTCATTTCCATTTTGGAGCTGACAAAAACTGGCTCTGCCCAACATGGAGTCAGATCCTGGTGTCTTTCTGAAAGAATCCTTCACTTCAGTCTCTGCTACTAAACCTTGCCACGTAAACCCAATAGATACAGCAAAGAAATAGTGTGACCTCTCATGATTTGCCTTGCTTTTATTTTATTTCATCTGTATAGAAAAACTATCGACATCTCCAAAAACGATAGGTAGTCAAAATGATCTTCTTCACTTTAAAGATACTGTTGAAATGTCAATGGAACAAAAATGTAGATGCACCAGCGTTTTTTTGACAGTCCTGTGCAAAAAATGCTGCAAAACTTTTCTTTGCAGGTTGAAAAATGTATGAACTGCTTCTGTGTATTTAAAATTTTCAGAGAAAACTTGTCTTTATTCTTATTCTAAATAAGTTAATTATCTTTAAAAGATTTCTAGGGTAGGCTTTGACTTAGTATTACATTTCAATTAATTAACTCAAAACTTTTTTAGTGCTCTGGGACAAAGCAGAACATTGTAGCAAATACTGCAGAGGGTTATATGTTCATATCTTTCATGTGCATATTAGTTACATCAGAATATTTTCCATTTGTGGTTTTATTATTAATTCCATTTTTTCTGTGTACAGCTTATGCTTCAGATTTTTCCAGTTATCTTTCCAGTTCCTCCACAAGACAATTGCACTGATTCTCAGTGGTTCTTCTGGGACATGATGGCTATTCCCTTGCTAACATATTGCTTAATCCTTGACTATTCTAGCCGCACTAAATCTAGAAGACTTTAGAGCCATGAATCTGAATGCTGCTGTAATTCCCAGTTGGTTTCAGTTACACTGGGAGTATGACCTTTATGTTGGCTCTTTCTATCTTGGCTGGGGCAGTTTGCACGTGGTGCTTATTTGGCTTCACAAATAAGTTTTAACAGACTGGGAAATAATAAGTGACATTTTGGGACTGATTGTTAGGGATATCACAATGCTGAAACTGGACTCACTGTGGAAGGTATGGTCTAGTAATTGAAGTTTATAGAGTGACATGGTACATCCTTAGTGGAAAAAGATTTTGTGCAGTTTAATTAAAAATACTTTCATATGTCTCCTAAAAATGCTATAGTAGTAAAGTATTCAAAGGGGAAAACTATGTTAGTAAGACAGCTTGTAACATCCTTGCTGCAAATTCCTTATTGGCTCTTCACAATAGAAAGATTTCTAATCTGCAAAATTGTAATCAATAATTTGTATATGTTGCGGTGCCTTGGTTGTCCTCTCTGAAGTCCCAGAAGATTTTTATTCTTGCTTTTTCTCTGATGAGTTATTGACTTTTCAGTCCCAGTTGTATTTAGTAAATGTCTGATACTAAAGCAGTGCATAATACATTTTATTTCAAAAAATCTTACATGGCTCTAATTTTTTTAAAACTTAAATATATTTGTAATTATTATTTTGTCTCTAATTTGTGGCAGCATATTACCACATCAAACGTCATCAGAACCTATCCTGAACTTTGCTGCCTTATTTTGTTAACCAGCCTTGCTCAATAGCTATCTCTGTTCTACAGAAATTGACATCAGAGTTAGAATGATCCCTGCACTTAAACAACTAACTAGCAGCCAGGATCTTCCTTCTAAATTGAGTATATCAGGCCACCAAGATGGTCCCAAGTGCTGTTCAAAAAGTCACTGATTTATGCTGAAAAACAATAACTTAATTCAAGAGTCCTTTCTGCTAGCTGTCTTCTCTATAAAGACTTACTAGACAAAATGAATTTGATTTAACAGCTCTCTGAAGGCTGGATGTATTTTCCTGTCCCTTTAGGAAAAACAATGCAGTCACTATTGAATAGAGATTCTCCACTTGGGAGGGCATGCTCGTAATGGCACCCTTCCTTTGAGATTCAATGACTGGCTGGAAGTTCTGAGAGGGAACACATCTGGAAAGATGCACTCTAAGCCACTGTGCCCACTCTTTTGGCCAAGATTGCAAGAATTTCTCCTTTCAGGACACCAGAGTATTGTACCACTGTCACTGGAGCAATTGCACAACTGAGATAAGGAATAAGACCTAAAGTCTTAATATTGTGCAGACCTAGAGAAACTCTACAAATTTAAATATATACATCTATTTCTAGTAGACCTACTTGGACAGAAATTTCTCCACATGCTCTTTATAATTCTTTTAGGGGGCGTATAGTACTGATGGAAAGAAGGACTCACTAGTGTGCATTGTACTATATATTTGTAAGTCTGTAAGAAGCTTATATAGATACCTGACTTACGCTTGTCCTTAATAATCACTGATTTAAGAACCGTAATGTTCTATTATACGTTGAATTATAATAAGATTATTTCCTTTATCGTCACTTATCTGTGTGTTGTCTTGTTCATATCTTACTGACACGAATTTTAGATGCTTCAATTTTATAATTTGAAAGGCTGCTTCCAGACCTACAACCACGTCTTTGTAAATCAAAAATTTACATGTATTTGTCAGAGGCAAGAATTCTAAATTCACCTAAAAATCATAAAGAAGTTAGGTTGAAAAGAGCTCTAATCTAACCTCAGAGTAAGGAAATATCAGGGCAAATGTACAGTATTCTTTGTGTTGTGTAAGGAAAGTTAGTTTCTTCTGCAAAACTGTAGAACTAAATTTTTCTATCCTTCAGCAGCTGATCAGAACATCAAATTGTTTTGATATGCATTTGAACTTTTGAATAAATATATTTGTGACTCTTAGATGACTTCAGTTTCTATGAACAGTCATACAGCCAATTTGCCAGCAGTGAACATTCACAGAAAACATATGTCAGTCTTCAGTCCTAATTTTCTGCATATGAATATTTGAACAAGGGGCAGGATACAAAGCACATTGTAATCACCCAGAAAGACACCCACTGACTTCAGTTGACTTTTTTTTATTGGTTTCTTGACGTATTAACCTAAATCTCTGGTCAGGGAAAAGGAGTTCTGGTGGTTTTTCATTAATTTTAATTGAAATCTGACTAATCATAACTGATTCAGAGATGTATAACATGCTCTGAAAAGAATTTCATATTTTAGTGAACTCAGAGTTGGAAGATATATTCTCTTGCATAGAAGAAAACCAACAAAGTAAGAATTTTCTGAATACTTAATTCTGAATACTTCAAACCCACATTCACAGCTTACGACCTGTTTTCTAGAGCTTTTAGTCCCTAGTAAATATTGTAAATAGTCTTAGACTTTTTCTTTTGCATTASTGTTTTTTTAATTGCAGTTAATTTCCAAGAGTGGATCTGCTTTAATTTCCTTTTGTTTTAGAGATTCTTCTTCAAATAAGCTCAGACAAAGTTATTGTACTAATTCTCAGTGAAATGAAGAGTCTGTTCTCTTGAGTGATACAGATCTCTTCAATAAGACACTGAGAATAATACCCCACAGTTAACTATTAGCAGTAAAATGACTCAAAGCTGCTGTCCTCCCAAATGGTGGCTTCAGTCAGTTCTTCCAGTGCTCCTACTTCCAGCTGTACAGAGTGAGCTCTCTGCAGTAGTCTCTGCTGTGGACCAGGTGATGGAACCAAGCTGTTTCAGCCAGTAGCTTTGGACGTTTACTTCTGTGCAAAAGTGTGGAAAAGCTCTTAAACATTGAGGGAAAACTACATTGAGTTTCTTTGAAATGTTCTTCAATACTTGTTAAATTATCTACTACTAGGTTAGCTTTTACGCTGGGTTTGGAGCAGATTAGGATTGTGTAAAACTTTACATACAAACAACAATTACCTGTCATAAAATGAAGAATCTGTCACCAATGCTGACTCTTTTTCCCACAATGCTTCCTTTTTATTTAGTACTATATCTGCTTACCTGACTCTCTTGTCAGATGAAAAATTGCTATGCCCCTCATTTTCCATGTGGGATTGAATAACTTTTCTTCAAGGATTTATCGTAACATGTGTAGAAATTATAGCAATCTGGATAGATAACAAATTAATCTCCTTACAACTCGCTGGAATTTCCATTCAGCTCTACTAGTGTTGAAAGGATTTCTGGAGCAATTCCATTCAGGAATGGAAAACTCTCAAACACTTATGCCCAAATGGGTAAAAGTTCATAACTGGGAACAGCTAAGGCAAGATGGGCCCTCCGATGAGTTTGTTATCATGGTGTTTTGAGTATATCATTTGTGGGCATCTAATATCAAGACAGTTAATTTGAAAAGTTCAAACCTTTCTTAAGGCAAACAATTCATATTTGGAGTGAAAAATTGCACTTTTCACACCAAACAGCTCTTTCGTTCCTTCCTAAGAAGATGAGGAGAAAAACCTCTTCTCTCTTTTTAATGCACATATTTATAAAGAAAAATGCTTTTATTTGGACAGTGGATGGAGGAGAAATGGGTTTAAAATCTTCCTGTACTGGCTTGAACAGAAAAGCAGACCTCTTCATAGATTGCTTAATGTTTAAATAAACTCATCCATTTTTTATTGTATTCATCTAATAGTTTACATTTTGAGAACGGAATCCTGAAAACATATTTCATCTTCTAAATCCTTGAGAATGGGATTTTTATGATAGTTTTTTCCATTAGTTTTTTTATGCGATGCCACTGTAAATAAAACTTAACCCAATGAAATGGAGGCTCTCTACTCACCTACTCTATGCATTTGTTTATTTATTATTTTTGATTAATTAGAACTCAAGCTTCAAAATAATAAAGACAAAGTTTTCAGAGGTTTTGTATAACTGCATTAAACTACATAAATCACCACTACTGGTACATTCTCAGAAGGATGCTGGCTCTACAAACTGGAGTTGTTTACTCTCTTATCTGCCAAATTTGTAAGTCATTGTGCAGTTAATCATTAAGCAAATGTATTGCACACAAACTTCTAAAATGAAATAATATTCTGAAGTGAGTGTTGTTGACCCCATGCAGTATTTATATTTGAGTCAACTTGATGGATGTTTCCACATATTCTGAGAGAAGATGGGAGCAGAATTGTGGTTTCTGTAGCCTACATTTTTTTACTGTGATGTAATCAGCGGCCTCTAGCTTATTTTAGGAAAAAGAAATGATTTATGGATGTTCTGTGAATGTTCTCATTACAAAATATTTGTACGCAAAAACAGTCAAAACACACGAGGTTACTGTTTTGAAGAGTACAGCATTCAAAGTGTAATCTGGCAGAGATGTAGACTGTAGCTCTACAGAAGATTTTTTATAAGCATTCAATGGTACAGCATAAAGACAGAATTACAGGAAAGAGTTCATTTTTAGCCAGGCTTGAATGCTGGGCTGAAGGCTTAAAGTTTCTGATCTGTCACTTGAATTTTCTTTGGGACCTTTCTAGTTTGCATATCAAACCCAATCCCTCTGAAGGCCAAGCAACTTTCTCTCTTTTTAGTTACTTGACAACAACCCTTAGGAAGAAGTGTGACATATATGTAGAATCACAGGATGAGCCAGACACAGCGTTATGACTATTGTTATGAGTACTTTCTAATTTTTTGTGGGTTTTTGTTTGTTTGTTTGTTTTGTTTTGTTTGTTTTGTTTGTTTTGTTTCTTTGTTTGGTTTTTATTTTTATTTTGTTGTTTCCGCCCTCCTTGCACCAGCAATACTGGCTTATGCCAGGTAGAGACAAAGCCAAGATTTCAAGCATCATCTGGCAAACCCAGCTTCTGTACTTCCTACCCAGTGCAAGGACTTGCACTGAGCATGGGCCATGCTCAAAAAATGCGTAATTTTCTTTTGATTCATACTCCCCTTCTGGTTTAGTGTCATAAAGGCAATCTTCAATACAATTTTCCTCTAGCATTAGAAAATGAAATTTTGTTTCCATTCATGATGAGTGCCTGGGAAAACAGAAAGAATCAAGCTCATTTTTCATCATGGTAATTTTGGGAAAGTAGATTCCCTACAGTTTCTAGAAATGATATTTCAGACAGGTTAACCCTGAAACTTTCCTATAAAGTGCAACAAGCTAAGCTTATCAATCAGAAAGTGCACAAGAGAAAAAGACCCCAGAGGAGAGAACACATGACAAAAATGCTCTCTGGGACCTCTCTTTTACTCCAAGGGAGAACAAGGTGCTATTAAGGGGACTTATCTGAGGACTGGAAAGCTTCAGGTGTCTGTAACTATGGTGCAATGGGTTGCCCTTGGCTGGACAACAGGTCCCCACCCATGCCCACTATCACTCCCCTTCTCAGCAAGATGAGGGAAGAAAATAAGATGAAAATAAAACCCTTGTAGGCTGAGATAAAGCAGTTTAATAACAAGAATGTGAAAGGTTACATATTCACAAAGCAGGAAAAAAAGACACAGAGATTTTATTCTTTACTCCCCATCAGCAAACGATGTTAGGTCTTTGGCCAGTTCGGGTCAGCTGTCCTGACCGTCCTTCTCCCAAGATTTTGCCTACCCTCAGTCTGTTGGTGAGGGGGGAATGCTGCAGAGACAGCGCCAATGCTGTGGAGCACTGCTCAGCAGTAGCCAAATGCTGGCGTGTTATCACCACCTTCTAGCTACCAATGAAAAGCACACCATTGTGAGGCTGCTATGGGGAATCCTCAGCAGTGCCCTACTCCTGTTTTACAGTCACTCCATCTCAACCAGACCCAATATATATGGGTGAAAAGCAGCTGATGTAGCAAGCGGGACTCTCATGAGCCTGGAGCTGAAGTCAGCCCCTGCTCCTTGTGTCACAGGGGAGCTGTGTTGGTGTGCATGCTGCCCAAGCCTTTCCTAGATGCTGGGACTTCTCACCCTGTTSCTTAGTTTGACAACGACGTGGAAAGCCATTGCAGCACGGTCAAGGAGCAGTTCTTTGTATGTAAACAATGTCCTTTCTTAAGGCAATACTACTTCAGTTTTGTCAAGCAGAAAAGAGTAAAAATTATGAAAAACAGGCATGTGGGAGGCTAAAATGGTAGACATGGTAAATGGGAGATCAAAGTAAAGATTTATACACCYGCTGCCATGATTTGTGTCCAGCATGAGTTTGTATTTGTGTGAACAGTACTAACACATCTTTTTAACAACTGAGATAGCCAGTAGCTGTGTCCATAGGGATGAAATCAAATACTTGTTCTTCCAGCAGAGGTAGTGTGCCATTCAGTGATCCAAAAATCAGTTGTACTGTAGAATTTATGACAATTGGGCAGCTTTTTATCTCTAGACATCCTTAACTAGACATGGATGCAACCTGACACACAGTCTAGATTTCAGACTTTCTTTTATTTGGCTGTTTTCTGTRTTTTAGTCTGCATGACTGATAAAGCAGAAGCTTCTCAGATCTCAGGGTAGAATGGCATGCAGTTCCGATCATGACCAACATCATTACAACTTTCTCCAAAATTTCAGAAATGTAATATTCTTTGAAAGGGCTTTAAGATTAAACCCAACACAGGACCAGACATAAAATATAATGCCCTTCTTCATTACATTGGTCAGGCATGGAACACTTATTATTAGGTGACTTAGCATATCTTTGTTTGCTACTTCTTATATCCAAGTAGATTTTTCTCCTCTTCCCTTCTCTCTCATGCTACTTTGGGGGAAATTTCAACTGTTTCCAGCTGCAATTCATAACCATGCACATAGAGCACTATGTTTCATTTCAAGCAATCAGTTTTGCTTTGGCTTTAGAGTGTTTGGATTAAATCTGAATTTAAGGTTCAACTTCAAACCCAACCTTTTTATCCTTCCTTGATTAGCTTAGTTTATGTTCTTCCTTAGCAGCAGGAGATTAATTCAGATGTCTGCTCCTACTCAAGTGAAGGTTCAGTTTTTGCTCTTCTTTCTTCACTCCCTTGAGTCCACATTTATATTCCAAAGCTGTTTTAGGCACAGAATTCTGTGAAGCTCTTCTATCAGTCCAAGGGTAAATGGGCCTGAAAATAAATCTTTCAGAAGATATAGGAAATTCTGTTATTTAGTTGGACTCCATACAAATCACAGTGCTGTTTTTCTATGCATGCATTTAATGCTTTTGCAATGATAAGTTTTACTATTAAAATATGGAGCTTTACGAAGTTTTAAAAGGCTTTAATTTTACTGATAAAATGGAATTAAACAGTTTTGTCTTTGCAACATAAAAAATGAAGACTCTCAGAAAATCCTGGTCATCGTTTCTTGAGGAAAGAATGTCATACATTCTGCTCTATGACTTCCTATATATGTCACTGCACACTCATTTTTATGTGTAGTTTATGTACGATTTCTATTTAGGTTCAGCAGCACTCACAGAGAAGCAGGCAGGTACTCAGGAAGGGGAGGAGATTTAAGGAGTTTTCTCATCATATGAAAACTCCTGTTGTCTAAGGGGAGGTTGAGACAACTCAGTTTGTTTAAAACAGAGAAGAGAAGGCTGAGGGAGGATATAGTTATTGTCGTCAACTACATAAAGGGATCAGAGCACAGAACCAGGATTCTTTCCTACAGCTAAAGAGTGAGAGGCAACTGTCACAAGCTGCAGCAAGGGAAATTTGAAGATATATGGAAGAAATAAAAATATCACCCTTTTGTGCTCAAGCACTGGAATGCGTTCCCCAGAGCGATTTCAGTATCTACATTCTTGGAAGTGTTTGGAGCTTGTCCTGAGGCACCTGCTCTAATAACAGTTTTGGTCCTATAGCTGGGACTAGATGGTGTTAGGACTGCTCTTGGAACTAGTGGTTCTTTCCAAACCAAATTACTATACAAATTTGAAAACACAGAGGTAGAGCAAGTATGACAGAAACCTTATCCACCTTACAGGCATGCAGTCTTCCACCCCACAGTAATATTAGGAAAGGACCATATCTGCTCTGGGGTCTGGTTCCTTAAGAACTGGCGGGATCTCCAGCACCTGACATCTGTTCCCTGATGTTGGAAGGAAGCTTCTGTTTGAAAAAATGCTACATAGACATGAGGGTCAGTCCCAGCTACGGAGTAAGACACCTGAAATTAGGTATTTAGAATGTGAGTTTACGTACTTAAGATTAGTGTCTCAGCCAGTTGACTCAGTTACCTGAAACTARGTGTCCATTCCCTTCCAAGAACCTTTGTTGGTGCCCAGGCTCTGCTCCAGAAGTGGTCACCTGTGGAACCTGTGTTACAACTGCCAACCTTCTTTCAATGCAATGTTAATATAAAATTATTACATAATGACCAGTTGCTGTGACTGTATTTGCCATGCATTTGATATAAATATATAAATAAATAAATATATATATATATATATATATATACACACACGTATATATGTCTAGAAAATGTTGGTTTTGGTCTGTAGATGGTAAGTCTCTATGCTGGAACTCAGACATATTCCTGAGTAGAGAGCTGAAGAGCACTCTGACTTCCTCATGCTTTGGATTTAGCCCTTAGTCTGCATTAGTTCCATGTGCTGGTGGGGTTTACAGCAGGAGGAGAGAATTGATACATTCCCACCTCCCCAGGTGTCTTTCAGATTGTTCCTGTTTGGATGAGTTTGCAGCTTTGCTTCAGCTGCAACAGACACATCAGACAAAATCTAGGCTTACTGGTGTTTTTCATTTAGATAAAAAAATAAAAGCAAACACTTTCTTTCTTAAATCACAAGATAAATTGGTTGGTATCCCACTTATATAACCTGTGCAATAGCATGATATAGCTGAGTTGTGTTTCTTTGAAAGTATCTGTATCTGAAAGTATAATTATCCAAAAAATTGAAACTGTATCTGAAAGTATAATTATCCAAAAACATCCAAGGTTTTTTTCTACAAGGCTAAAAGTTTAGCCAAGAAAAGAGAATGATGTGTAGTGGAAGATGTTAATGTTATGACTCCGGGATCTTTGACTCCAGAGGAGCACACTGGTCTTATTTCGAATTGTTTAAAGAGCAGCATTAGCACTGATTGCAGAACTAGCCTGGAGACTTTAGTTCTTCCTTCCAGCAAAAAGAAAGCAGAAATACTACTAAATGGTGATACCCACTGAAGCAAGACAAAGAAAACAATGGGTAAAATATTTCAGACCGTTTAAGAAAATGTTTTATTTTCATAATGTATAGAGAGGTTGGAATGACAATATGTTCTGGATGACATTTCACAGCAGGTATGAGTTTCCATCTACGCYTTTTCATCGATTTGTCATCTTAGAAGGCATACAAAGCATTCAGTCCATGATGCATCGGCATAGAATAGTAGCAATCTGAGATTAAAGATATCACCCACATGAAAAAAATAGATTAAAAAATGTCTTTGAATCACCTGTAATTGTACAAAAAAGGCAAGATTTCCTGTGAATAACTTTTTCTGTGAATTTTCAACTTTTTCCTTCTGAGAGTCAGACGCTGTAAGAAAGGTGTTTTGCTCTACATGTCAGTTCTGCTCTTTGAGCCAGGCTGAATACCAAGCACGACCAGAGAAGCACTATGTGAAAAGATTCTTGTTTCACGACTGCATAAAGATTCAAGTAATTCCATTTAATTGAGCAACACAAAATGGTAGTGTTGGTCAGGTACTTTATAAAAGACTCATATTTCTGAGACTGAAAGAACATCAGTATTTTCAGATAACACTGTGTCAGCAGGATTACCCAGTAACTCAGTGGTCTGCAGTACTAGTTACAGGATGCTCCTTAACCAATCATAAGTATTTTATAAGAGTTTATATAGCAAAATATTAGTGAAAGGCCACATACATCAGTCAAGCCAGACAAGACATTCCTTCACCCTCAAAACACTGTAGACCAGAGCCGTGAAGAACAAAAGCAGCAATAAGGTAATTTAGCTTAGATGCGTGACAATCCAGGATTTGCTGTCATTCATGCCATATATTGTTGTAGAGTCCTCCAGGAGATAAGTAAGAAGTAGTTGTTTAGCTCCTGTTGCAGTGTGTGACGTGCAATGGAGCAAAATACGGGACAAAGCCCCTCAGTATATTCAGATGAAAAGCCTAACTAGGCTGTATTAAGATCCACTGTCCTGAAGAAAGAAATGATGCATATTTTCAGAAAATTCCTGTGGGAAAATCATCTGCCTAGATGCTTGCATTATGCTTGTCATATTTAAAATTGAAGTGATTATAGTCTGTCCCTTGAAGAACTTTCTGAAAAACCAGAGGCTCAAACAGCGGGACTCTTCTCAGTGATTTTTTCCTCCTGGAAACAGATTCTTTCTTGCCTTTCTTCTTGACCTCATGTAYTTCTAGACCGGGCTATACAATGATCCAATTGCAGTAGGAAGACAGTCATTGCTTTAGTCAAGGGTGTAGCCTGGTGATGTGCACCTCCTTCAAGGCATCAATATGAAGTTTTGAACAGTTTTCTCCTTTACCTGAGGTTTCATGAAAATGTGGACAACATATTGCTACAGATATTTTTTATAGAGGCGAGATTATGTCATTTTACATGTAGTTTTCTGTTACAGCTTAATTAATTCAAAAAAAACGCAACCAAACAACAAAACCAAACCCAAACTATAATGTAATGTGCTTTACTGTATTACCTGAATGCACATATAACCTCCAAAAGGCAAAGAGAAAACATCAGAATTCAGACATTTTTAGTGGAAGATTATTGCACATTACCAAAATCTGAGTATCTATTTTTACTAAGTAGTAACACACACTGCCTACTTCAAATATGAATAACAAGAGAAAAAGATGATAAAGTTCTGAGATGTGATAGCAGGTAAGATTCCAGCGGCATTTTACACCAATGTTTTCCAAATTATTTCAGAATAACTTACAGAAGAGGCATGTTTTTATCACTGCAAATTGCCTTCAAGCTCTCTCACTCAGTTTTGAAAGACAATAAACTACATTTATGTATTTTTTCTCACCACGAAGCAGTTTTGATCAACTTTGGATCTTCAGTAGTTCAGGAGCACTCAACTGCTTCTGACATGTTGCTGTTTCTGAGAAGCTGAAAGTAAATGTGGCATTCTAAATATTCTCGGTAGCTCCAGTTTAGGATATTTGGCAAGAGCTACAAGGAAAAGGTCTCAAAAGAGAATATAGAAGTTTGGGAAGGATTCTATATGCTAGATTGCAACATTGTAAAGTTGATAGGAGAGGCATATAGCTGTTTCTTGAACTGACAAATTTGGTTGGTTATAAAAAGCTTTGTGTGGAGATAAACATTTAAGAACATACGTGTTCTTCTTGTGGAGGAAAAACATGAAAACAACAAAATTTATCCTGAGAACTATCCAAATTATGTTCTGTGGACCTACATCTATTTAGGCAGTGTAAAGATAAGCTGAAAGCTGATAATAGGGAATTCTTGAGAGAAAAAGTTTGGAAAAGTTTGATATCAAAATTGATGTGAGAATTTTAGTATGTGGCTTACAGAATTAAGTGTTTCTTAACTATGTGGAGAGATTTTACCAACCTATTCACTGCAATTATTTATTCTGCTGCATGAACTGAGTCCAGATATCTGCAATATGCAAGTGTTTAGAACAGATTTGGTTTCTTATTTCTCTTATTTAACATTAGTGGTTAATAGCTTTTCCAGGTATAGTTACACATACTCACAAACAGGCCTTTTCTCCTTCCTTTCAAGAAACTATATGAAAGGGTAATAGACACAGATCTAGCTAACTCCTTTGAGGATGCTTCAGGGGTAGTTTGTGTTGCATTTTGTGCAGTAATCTGCCAAGGTGATTTCTATGGTAACCTCTATTTGCATTCCTTCAAATGATGGTAAATTCTGACACATTCCATTAAATATTGATAGCAGTGTTTCATCTGCTGGAAACCCRCCTGGGAATACTTAACTTTATCTATTGTCTGAGACTATTCTTTTGTATCAGCAAGCTTTATACAGTTAAAATGTTAATTAGAATTTTATAACCATTTTTATCGTTCTGCTCTTCATCTAGATTGCTCCAAACACATTTATTTAGAATTCTAAAATGCTTCTATTAATATTCCACAGCATCTTACTCAGATTAGCTTAATAGCAAACCTCAAAAATGTACTTAAAGGCTTTTGAAACACCTACAGAATCATAACACTGCAAATTTTTTTGGCTAATGGCCAAGTGATTTGTAAGGTCAGCTTTTAAGGAAAAGAGACAAACCTGAAAGAGAAAATGTCATAATTAGTTTCAAAATTTCACTGGTTTCTGAAACATAAAATAGTACTGAAACTGTTTACATAAAGAATTTTTTTATTGATGAGGTGGGGTGGCGTAAAGTAGTTAAGAAAAATGGAAATATAGAGTGCAGGTAGTTTTATCTTCATGAGTGGCACATGAAATATCTCCAAAGAATTAAAAAAACCCCAATCCTCTGGAAAAATAACCTTGGATCACACTAAGGATTATGTGTTCATTTTATATTAAACAGTGTTTGGGGATCTGGCTGGTGACTGTTTTCTTATGAAGAAATTAGCAAACATGAATTTGTGGCAGAGGCTCCGAACGGCTACAGTTTTGCGTTCCGCATCGCTGCTTACACATTTGCATAGTATATACACACTGGATTTAAAGCACCACTAGGTAAAGAGGACATCACTGATGCTCACCAGCATGCGGCTGAACAAAGTGGCAGCATCTGAACAAGTGGTAACAACACGAGTTTAAATTGCGATGACCKTTTGTTATTTGATCTGCTGGCCTACAGGTGGAAAGGGTCGCACGGTAATGGGGAACTTCTGACCTACTTGGCACTTTTGAGCAGGTTCTGTGCTGTGATGTAATTACAGGAGATACTTTTAGAAAATTGGTGCTAATATCAAGGTTTGCTGGGTTCCATTAAAGTTTCGAATCAGAAATCCTTGTGGTGAGACAGAAATGTTTGATACTAAGATTGGGTTTGTGAAGAGAAGCAGCACTATACGTGTTTCTAAGCTGTGAAACTACAATTCTTTTGAACTGTTTACTTCCATATCCCACCCCTAGAGCTTCTCAATTACAGATGCACAGCTAGTGGGAATTAATCTGTTTGTAGATCTCATACAACATAATGGAATGCATAAGTCATGTAATGTTATCTTTAAGATCTACTGCATTATTGCCAGGAATCCTCAACCTCAAACTAACCAGTTTAAGCCACGTTATGTCACTTACTTCTCCCTTTTTTCCTTTCTTTTTCCAAGACCAACTCCCTGGGGAGATAATTTTGGAATCTGYTGAAAAATCAATGGTGTGATATTACAACCTTATACTATGCATTTAGAAAAATCCTTGGAAGTTGGGAGATGCTGTGAACAGTTCTCTTAAGGGCCTAGAGGCTAYCTTCAGTGCTCTTTTATGAAAATCCAGCTGTAGCTGAATTTACGATTGTGCACGACAGAGCAAGGATAGAACATGTCCTTTGCTTTAAGATCGATTAGGGAAAATATAACGGAAAAGTAGGGAGGTAAAGGGGTGGCACAGAGGTGGGGGAAGTGAGGTAGGAAAGGAAAAGGGGAAAACCTAAAGGTGAAGGGAAACATAAGGAAGAGAGAAAATGTTGATACAGGTTTGTGCTGCCAAAGTTGATTAATGCAAATGAAGTGGCACGTTTCCAGAGTGAGTTCAGGTTAAGTACTGTTAAGCACTACAACAAGGTACAGAATCAGATCTCATAAGCGCTGTGGAATGGAGCCAATAAATGCTATGGCCACATGCTCCTGTAATCACTGGGAAGGTAATGCAAAAAAYGCCTTTGAATTATGCTCTGTATTCTGTGAGGGTTATTGCTTTAGGAAAAACACCAAACTCAAGATAATTTCATTCTATACATAGCTAAAGTAAATAACCTGTGCACCGTAGAGCATAGCAGGGACTGCCCAAGCTCTGAACAGGAGCAGAACCAGGGCTGTGCTGCTGCTGTAGCCTGGAGGATGGAGGAGCACAAGGAGTGTCTACCTGGTTCTGATGTGCTACACTGACCCAGAGTAATATTACCTTTCTCAGAAGCAATGAATCTGTGYTTTGTCACAGAGTTGATTCCGGGCTTGCAATCTTGGGCCCAGTGCTAAGGAATATAAAAGTGACTGAACACAAATAATTGCAAAATATATTCGGTTGGTGCTGCACCTGTGTTAATGAAATTTGATGGATCTGAGCTGGACCTGTACCACTTACCTCTACTGCAGCATCTTTCCCTTGCAGCTCACCAAGTGACACTGGACAAAATGTGCTGTTTGCTTAACTAACCAAAATGAGGGGCAGGTAAAGGTGCCTTGCACATTGCATCCAGTCTTCAGGTCTTGAGTTAGTCATTCCTCGTGTAGCTTATTGATAGCTATTGACATGTACAGAACAACCATTTTGTTCATGGAATAGATTTACTATCCCAAAACCAGACCCTAACCTTTTGAAGCTGTTAACAAAAATACTACTAATTTCAATAGGGACACAATTTACACATTGTCTTTTCAAAAGAAGAGGAAACTTGTTTTAATTCTGGACTCCCACAGAAGTGAAAGAGTTTTGGTAGTTCAGAACTGTAATGAATGTAAAAAAAATGTTATATGTATACGTTTTACAATTGAGACAAGAAATTTTTTGATATCTCTGTGAAATCATGTCCTGTTGGTAGGCATAAACAACATTTGTTTAGTGGGATTTTGAAAAAAACATTGCAATAAAAGCAGAGTAAAAAGTTACCAYATTTTTAATCTAAAAAGTTTAGAAGTCATGTTTTTCTAGCATATAATTCTAGAATTAATTAAACTATCAGTACTGCCCCCCTCTGCAGGGGAGTTCCCCTGTAAACCTGAACATATATTAACCCATTAAACTCAATGTTTTAGGGGTTTTTCCCCACCCCTGATGGACAAGACTGTGACAATCACTTTGATCAACAGACATAAAAATTGTAACAATCAAGTCTCATCACTGGATCCAGGGACAGTGAGATCCTTCCTTAACATTCCTTTCTTTCTTTCTTCTCCCTTTTACATTTTCTTAAGGGATATTACTATCGATAATAATAATCAAAATGGCTACATACATCCTTTCCATTGCAACAAAATAGTTCTAAAATAAATCCATATTAAAAAAAGTTTATAAACACTGATCATTCAGTGTCATTTCACTCTAATCCACCTCAAATGATCTATTAACAAGAACCTGAATTAGCCTCACATTCAGGGGAAGGTCATAGCACTGTGTGGACTATTTTTTCCGCATGTGAACTAAGGAAGATAATAATGACAGTGCTTTAGGCAGCTACAAAATACAGTATTCAGGCTGAATCACTGCAAAGTGGTGAAGTTCTGGCCCTCATGTTAAGTTTTCCACTGTGGTAACTGAATGAACATAAGCTGTGCTGGTTGTACCAAATGCAGGATGGGAATACATACCAGACTTCTAGCTGGTGTGACAACTCCATCTGCTCTGGGTTTATGTCCCAAAGCCACATAAGGACAAGACCAGTAACACATATTAGTTCTTTGTCACAGAAGGAAAACCTGAATATGTGAGCCAGAGAAAAGACACGGAAAATTCAATCAYATTTCTACAAGAGAATCAGGACTTCAGGGTTTCTGTCTTTAGACATAGCCCAAGGTATCATTTAGCACTGAAATCAAGCATATTTATACATGCACACACCTGCATACACATAATGACCAGGTTCCCTCAACACACACACACRCATTTCAGACACTTTAGGGTCTCTGAGACCTCACCATAAGATTGCTATCTAGAGCATGCAATCAAGGAAGACCCCCATTGCCCTGGGTGGAGGAAAAGCAGGATCCCCTACAGTGCTTAACATGATTCTTGACAGCTACGTTTGTGCAACTGAACCCTGTTCAAGATACCTATCTTGGAGAACTCCCTTCTGAAGTCTTTTCTAATATCAGCCAAAAGACAGGCTTTTCCTTGGGCAAAACAATTTACAAGATATATGAACAGTGGACTTTTCTATGATCTCTTGGAGGAGTTGTCAGGGTAATGAGATCCCAAGCACAGGCAGTTAGACACCACTTTATCCACCTGAACAAAATCATTTGCAGTGTAAAGAAAATAAGGGGAATTTACAAGACAGTGGGAGAAAGGAGGTTGAAGGCTGGTAAGCATCAGTGGGGGGATTGGTGGGGCTGGTAAAAGTTGACCAGTTTGCTTACCGTTTTCATGAGTGATTATTTCTTTAGCATCAACAGAGAACAGTCAGATGAACCAATTCAGTCTTCCAAATGCTTTGAAGGGTCAGACCCTCTGTTGGAATGAAGAAGAGGGAGGCGAAGTGAAGAAATGGAGAGAAAGAACAACAGGAGCAGGAGGTGAGGAAGGATTGAACAAAAGGAGAACTGCCACCAACAGAATAAACATTTTTGCCTTGAGCAGGAGATCTACACTTGAGGAAACTATTCACTTGCGCCCCTCTGTTGTCCCAAAAGTAAAATTAAATGTTTGTACAGCTCTTCCCCATCTGGGGGGCTGAAAATCTCAGGTAGTGAAGATAATCTTTGCTTTTCTTTCTCTCTCCCTCAACCCCCAATTGATTATGGATTGTACTTAGAAAGCAAAATTAACAGCTCTGCTTCCCAGCATCAGCTCTGGTAACTAATGAGAAGGGGCAAGAGCTGTATAACCAACTTGATGCTTCTCTACACAGATCTCACTGACTAGGGAGATGTTAAGTCCAAAGAGGATGGACACCCTTAGCTATAAAGGGAAATTTCATACATGCCTCTGAAAAGTTGTCAGACTGAATTATAGTCGATAACTGCTCCAGTATCACTGAGTGTCCCGATATAAACTCTGTGATATTTCATTGGCTCTTAAAGCCATCCCTTCTCTACAAGTACTTTTCAGTACCACTGGAACACAGTAATCTTCCTTCTTTCCTTCCTTCCTTCCTTCCTTCCTTCCTTCCTTCCTTCCTTCCTTCCTTCCTTCCTTCCTTCCTTCCTTCCCTCATTCTCCCTTTCTCTTCTCTCATTCTCTTTCATTCTGTCTCTCTCCCTCCCTTCCTTCCTTTCTTGCTCTCTTTCTTCCTCCATCCCTCCTTTCCTTTTACAGTCTTCCTCTCATTCTCGTTAGTGGTTTTTAACTGTTCAGATGCAGTCCCATAGCACTGCTGACAGGACACTGTAGTCTAGTATATGACTTCCACGTTATTATCATTAGAAACATAATATGCAGGTTTCATGCACTATACTTGCCACCCAAAATATCTCATCTTCTAAGATGTGGCATTTAGAAATTTCACCTCCCAGGTGGGAAGTCTGCCCTGAGAGCAATGTGAACCTAAAAAAGAGATAAATTGTGGTAAAAAAGAAGAAGCTAAGAAGATTTTAAAGCATATCAGGTTCTGCTGTTTATTAATTAAATTTGTCAAACTTCATATTTGCATTTTTCCCCTTGTGTAAACCAAAAAGCAGCTGAAATATAGTTATAAAATCTTAAAAATTATCCCACAGAAGTAGCAGTGTTTTAAGTTTAAGATGAATAGTTGAATCTGAGATTCAGTCTTGTGGAAGTGCAAACAGCATTGACTTTATATGTTAGATGAAAGGAAAGGGTGTTTATTGACATGGGCAGATAACAGAGCTTCTTGTTCAAATCCTTAACCTTTAAACACCTGAAAATGAGGCTAATGAACTCTAGTAACAAAAAGAAGATTGGCTAGGAAAAAAATAAAAAAGATCTTAGGCGGAAATAATTGGGGGTTTGAGAATACRGTCAAAATAATTTTAAACAAGATTCAACAAATCTGAAGATGAGATCCTTCCTAGTAAAAACCACGACATGAACTTTAAGTGCCCTTTTTTGTGTGTAGTTACTAGAGATGAAGTTTCAATGAACACCCAAGCTTGGTCAAAACTTCTTGAAGAAAGTGAAATTTTCAATGGAAAGATGTATAGCAAGACAGTGACTTTGAGCTCTCAAAATAAGAGGTTGTTTTAGCTTCTGTGTTATCTGGGCTCAGGTTCTGGGAAAAAGCCATGACACGAGTTACCTTTTTTTAAACACAGGTATTTTCTCAGGACAGTTTTTCCAGGTGAGCATGAGTTTCTGAACTGCCTGGCCTGACTGTCGACAGCCCAAAGAAGTACATCCCCTCCATTTCTCCCACTGTACTGGAGCCTTCATCTGACATTGCACATTTGTAATATCCTTTAATGAGCATAACAGCATGTTTGTCCATTGGCAACCAGTAGATTGGTTCATATACGAATGCCATGTTTCTGTATTCTAGACATGTATTATAGTCCCCACTATCCAAAAGTGTAACTGTAGAAATGAAAGACAGCACATGCAAAGTTRTACCTGGAGAAGTGGAGGCACATAAAGAGGATATTAATTTCTGAGAGAGGTCTCCTGGCACAAATAAGACCAGAATGAGATTCTGTTATATATTTTGAGATTGGTCTCATTTACATGCTTTTGTAATAGAACATTGTGCACTAGGCTATAACTGTGAATGATTTCTGCAATGCACCAGAGCAGTCTGTTAATTCTGTACAGTTAGTTAAATTCTGGGAAGGAAATCAAATTCTGCAAATGTTATTTTCTGCCATGAACACCAAAAATCARTTCTCCATCCGCAATACATAGTGTCACTTATGGATTCTATCCACTTTTTTTAAGTTCCCTGCTTAGGCTGTCTTTTCTTTTAGCTAACCTCAAAGATGACCTGCTTTCTGTCTCCTACTTTATGACACTTATACAAGCTGAATAGAAAATCAAAAGCAAGAAAGGTGTTATTATCAAGGCACTGCTGTTTTTCAACTTTTCTCTTGTTTTTCTTCTGCAAACAGCAAGGTGCCAAAAAGCATCATTTGATAGACACTAAAACATGAAGAGCAGACATCTCATCTACATTTTTACGAAGAGTAAACAAGTGGGACATTGATGTAAAGTGGGTATTAAACTTCCCACTCCTTTCCCTCCCTCCACATGCATTCTTTACTACTGCAGTTTCATAAAGGAGGAAAGGTTACATGATTTTTTTCTTTTCTCCTGCATGCCCGATATTTGTTTTATAAACRGTTAACTCTTTTGGAGTCTGAGTTTCTATAATTTTCTTCTACTTTGTTGGAAAACTTCTGGGCTGTCTTTGTTGAGAAAGTGTGTTGCAGGTGACAGTGAAGAAATGTGGCTGCTCTTAGAGCTGTCTGGCAGTTCCCTGTGTCTGGAGCTCAAGTGAGCCGTAACTGCAAACTCTATAGACTGTTTTACAGTGGCCTTACCTTGTGACACATGCTTTGCACTGCTAGCATGAGTGACCCAAGCCATCATCCACCCCTTCTACTCTTTAGCATTGCACTTGGTGTATTACTTTACACAGTTTCCACTAGTGCTGAATCTTTGTTACTGTTGTTTCTCTGATTCACTTCTGGAGGAAGTGTTTCCCTATTTCCAGCAGCATATTCATGGGTATCCAGAGGAGAGTGCAGAGACAAAAATCAGCCTTGAGTGTATAAAATGGAAAAAAAAATCCTTCTACAGAATATTATATGAATTAAACTTTTTTTTTTTTTTTTTTTTTTTTTTTTTTTTTGCAACAATTCCATTTGGTGCATGCTTGAGAGAGTCTGAGCCAGGAAATGGAATAAGTCGCTGCAGACATGGCAGGTATATTTGGTGCAATAGAGGTAGCATGACAGGGCTCTATTACAGTAAATAATACAATTCCAGAAATAACCTATGCGGAACATATTGCTTCTGCTGCACATGTCAGGAAATGGACTTTGATCGATGTTGTTGCAACACAAAACCATATACTAAAACTTTTTAATTATGATGACAGTGTAAAAGTGTAGATGGTGCTCACTGGCAGTGTTCATAGCCTCTATAATTAACAAATGGACAGTGCAGATTAATTCTGCATGTTCTTCATGTTTAGCAATTCTTTCTAGTTGCTGCCGTCAGCATCTATATAAGCAGTAAGGCATGAGAGAGGGCTGGGTTCTCATCACCTCTGGGGTGTTAACAGGCATCCTCGAGGGGAGTGATTATCTTACGATAACCACACCACCTGGAGCTACCATATTGCTGCTATAAAAATTCATTAATGTAAGAGAAAAAAATGTACTTTTGTGCTAGAGGATGGAGTTAGGAGTTCAGAATGCTAAAGAGCTTTTTTGGGAACTCTAGTTTGCCTTCATTCAACTTCATATGAGAATATTCACTAGGCTACTCTAAAGCTTTCTCARTTTTGTAAACTAGAACACCACTTTAGCAATACTTTTGCATCAGCCTAGTATGATAGTCAAAAACTAAAAAGAGATGGCACAACCATCAGAAAACAGAAAGTCACATACCTCAARTTGCCTTCTTAAGGAGAGTATCTCAGTTGGCAAAAGACAGTCCACACACAGTTTTTCGGAATAAAAAGCACAAGGAAATTACAAATCAAATTAGATAGGAGTGTCTATAATTTCAACTTTTCAATAGACTAATTTCTGCTCAGCAATGCATTTAGACTATATTTAATTTGAATTTATCAGGAAAGTATGGAATGAAGTACATGGGAGTACAATAACTCATTGTCTGCTGTTCTCTATGATAATGCACCAAACTGTTATCTCATACTCTAATGACTTTGATGTTAATGGAGTCATACGCTCTGCCTGACCTCTTCAGCGCTGGATGGATGTGTATGTGCTTTTTCTGTCCATCAGGTTTTATGCTTCACTCTCAGCTTTCCTACTAATCTTTTATCTTTGCTTCTGCTTCATTTCCTCTTTAGCAGGAGGGCAGATTTTATTTAACTTAAGAGTTTTAATTCTACACTTGTAGGGATAATTTCTTGGATTTTAAAATCGGTAAATTTTGAAGAAACTGTCAAATTACTGATGTTCTGACTACCCACTCCCCAGAGCATTTCTTGCTCTTTCATAGAGGTTTATCCATTTGTGCTGGTTTGACTGTAAACCAGCACGGGAAATTAACCCCACATAAAATATCTCAAGAGATTTTAGGTCAAAATTACAATTTTAATAAAAAAGGTTAAAATAAATGCAGTAATACAGAAACACTGGCTTAAACAAACCGACAGAGTCACGGTACAACCTGATACCCTGTTGACCAGGGTGGTAGCTGTGCAGTCCAGTTAGGCACTGGTCCTGCAGAAAGGCCTAGTAGTCCAGTCCCGGTAGTGGAGTGGGGTAGCTGAGTCCAATTCCGAGGAGTGGAGTGGAGTAGCTAGCTGAGTCCAATTCCAAGGAGTGGAGTCTAGTGGAGTCGAGTCGAGTCGAGAGTCCCGTCGAGAGTGGAATCCCAAGAGTGGAGTCCCGTCGAGTCGAGAGTATCTTCTTCCATCCAAAACCCTTGTTTTATGCTGTGTTTCTTGGCTGGCACCTCCCCCAGGGGCGGGGACTTTCACAATGGAAGAGGATTTTCCCAATGTTCTATTGGTTGCTTTGGTAATGAGCTTGGATGATCCCCGTGTTCCTCCGATGATCCCCATGGTCCTCCAACACTCCAAGACTGGGCTATTAATCAAGCTGGGTGGTGCTAATGGACCATTAGCTGAGATCAGATAATCAGGATGGGTGGTGCTTGCTGTTGGCCATAGTGCTTATCTCAGTTGAGATAAGGAATCCCTCAGGGACCAGGTGTGCAGCTGTGAAATTTATCCAGCTTTTGTGGGTGGTAATAGAATATATGACTAACCCAGGACACCATTTGATGAAATTTGGCTTGCCTGTCACCCAGAGACAATAGGAGACACACGAAAAGCATCTTTACAAACCTGCTTTTGCTTACTAATTTCTTTTTTGTCCATGCTTAGCATCTGTAGCATGTTGTGAATGTAAAGATGAACTTTCCTCAGACTCTGTAGATGGTGGTGGGAGCCATATAGACAGTCAAGAAAATGTGGCCCAGGGAGTGGTAAGTGGCTACAATGGGACAGAATGGTTTAATTTACAGCTGTCTCCTGCTCACCATATGTTTATTGTGGTTAGTCAGCACACAAGAAGCTAACGAGAGCTGATCCTTGGGGACATGGAGAACCTGAGGATCATTTGCTTTTACAGTACCTCTTACACACTTGGAGTCCAGCTTTGGCACATAAAGAACAGAAGGCAACTTAGGTTTATTTTTCATGAGTGTGCAAGGCACTGTGAAATGTTAACTTCCCTGTTTAGAACCAAAGAGCTCTGCAAAATGCGTAGGTGTTCAGGAGATGTCACCTGTGCTTGCTGGACATCAGCTTATGGCACAACTGAAAAGGTATCTACTGTGTTATGTCATAGCTATGGGCCAGGAAAACAATATATTGTTGCTGACATAGCAGCAGCAGTTCTTAAATGATTAAAACTGTGTATACAGTGGTGGCCCAGACAGCTTCCTTTCTGTGGTGCAAGGAATGGGTAAAACAGAAAACTCTTCTGTTAAGGCCACTGGGACTTAGGTTTTGTAAATGGACCTGTGTTTTTATCAATGATGATGAAATTGCATAGTATGAAGCACTTTATCACATTTTCTGAGCGTAGGAAACCATGGCAGAGAAGGGAGTAAAAAACATCTTGTGCAACACCTTCTTTGTTCCCCAGGTGGTTTCAGGGAAAGACTTGTGAAGATCAATTTTTGCAGATTTCAGGTACTACAAGAATTTGCTGGGATGTTGTGTGTGGCTGTTAACAGCTAATGCAAAAGAGAGTAACTCTGTTCAAGCTTGCACTTGAGAGCATGGCTGTCATTTATACCATTTGGCATGTGCAAGTCAAAAGTCTTGTTTTTATGGCTTCATCTAGTTCACCATTCTGGCTTAGAAAACACACCACCAGAGAAAGTCCTCTGGGTATTTGTTTTACCCTACACAGATTCTAGGAGCATCATCAACCCCTTTTCTCTTGCTGCCCGAATGGAAATCTAATCAAATGTAAATGCTGTTCAAGATGTTCATGCAACTTTCCTATAGTGGTCAGGACTTGAAAAAGGACTGAACTAGAGACATGAGAGTGCCTGTAAAATTGGTACTGACAGGGGTTAAATAAGCCTGCAGTGCTCTGTAGGGAGCCAAGCTTCAGCAGGGACCTGTCCATCTGTTTGGTTTCTCAAGATTACTGTAAAGCAGCTGTGCCTTATCATTGAAGTCCAAAAGAATAATTTCTTATAAATTCTGGAAGCTAATATGCAGGAGACTTGGCTTTCCTTCTCTCTTCCCACATACCTACAGACAAGCTGTTTTAGATTGACATGGGATCCTTAGTGCTGGTCCTTGTTTTCTATAATTTCCAGCTTCTGACTGCACAAGGAACTCTGCAACCTGGAAATATGACATTAACTGATGCCTAAGGCATAGTGTGAAGGTAGTACCCAGTGACCAAATGTGACAAATTACTAATGCCAGTCAATAATCATGAGTTTGTTGTTTCACTCTGTTACTGTTCTACCATTTTTTTGTATGTCTAAGATGGTCTAGACCTTGCCTTTAAAGGCTGCTACATAGACAAAGTCAAATAATTTACTGCATGACGTTTGCCCTTCCCAGACTTTTAGCCTGACTGATGCTATTAGTTTCTATGATGCTTTTTCTTTTTAAAGAAATGTTCAGACTAAGACTTGCCCTGTGAAATAGCATTTTGTTCAAAATCTGGCACTTGCAGCTTTCACATGCTAGATTATATGGTTCATGAGTTCTGCCGTGTGAGTTTTTCTTCATTGTGTACATGAATCTCATGGTGAGCTTCACAGATCTTGAACATGTCTGCCTTTGATGGATGTTAGTACATTTTCTCAGTGGCTGCCTTTTATTAGTTTCAAAAGATAACAGTCTATGTAGCCACATACTCAGGTGTTTATATGTGCGAAGGGCATCAGGAGGAAAAAACTGAAATCTTCTGCTCCTTGCCAGATTTTGTCCTTTAGAATATTTACATCTGCTGAGTACAACATTTAACATAATCGTGAAACTGTAGGAAGCCAGAAGTGCCTCCCTGACAGAGAGATAGGAACTACAGGTATTGAGTTCATGCATACTTTCTGAACCTTCAAGTCCCCCTCTGCACAAAGAATATAGTAGTATTCAGCCCCAAAGAGTTTTCAGATTAATAATTTTAAAGAACCACTTACTCGAATGGAAATTCTGAATTCCTTTGTTATGCCTGAGCAGAGGCTGTTTGGAGACTGGAGGAGCACTTTCAGACAGCTGAACTCCATATGCTGCATACGTCTGTTTCTAGATCAGCCTAAAGTGGGAGTAGCATAAGAGTATGGTTCTTGAGACTGAAGGCTGTACATAATGTATCAGGATAGAAGCCATTTAATGTGTACAAGAGCATTGCTGCATATTCTTGAGCACCATCTGCTGGCATTTTCTCATCTAACCAGTATTTGCATAATTGGAAGCACACCTCTTTATAGGATGTTCCTGAAAGAAGCAGGAGCTGAAGCCCTCAAGAAAGTAAAGTGTGCATACTTGGAAAGTGGCCATATAGAAAAGGTCTGGAAAGGGCTTTGGAAAAGACTAGCAAGATGGTGCATGAAAAAGCCCTAAAGGCAGCACAAAGATTTGTACTGACATGGGCAATGCCTGGAGTAAGGATTTTGGCATTGCCCACCTCTTTTTTTTTCTGCAGCAGGTGTGGTACCAGGCACCATCTCTTGCCAAAATTGCCACAAGCTAAGGAAAGGGACAGTAAGGGTTTTTCTGTGAGTTATGCAGCAGTCAAGGTGCCAGATTTGTTTAAGAACCTCCTGAGAAAACATTCAGAAAAACATGTGAGGAGGAGGGCAGTAGAGATGAAAGAGGGAGTGTTAAGATTATTTTGGTTCTTTAATGCCTAAATACTCAGTATCCACGTGAGTCCTCTTTCAAGACCTAGAAATTCAGTTCAGTCTCCAAAACACATCTGAAGGGATTGTCTATAGTATAGCCAATAACAAAACATTTAAACCCACATGAATCAGGTTTAAAATTGCTATCTCAGCTGCAGATACCTGTGCAGACCTGTGAAGTTTTCAAAACCCTTCCAATAATTTGGCTGTTTGGCCTTAACCGGTAGTAGTGTTAACTAGTGCCTATGAGGCCCACCAATGACTGTGGTTTAGTCTCATTTCATGAACGTGGTAGTTCTACAACAACAAAACTTATTTCTGTATTACAGAAAACTAAGCTGCTGATATATATTTGTGCATTTCTATTATTTTAGCACCTTTAATATCTCCAAATGTTATGAATGTTATTCTGAGTCTTGTGGTGGTATAAGAACTCTTTAGTGGCACATGCTGTATTTTGTACTTAGGATTTATGGCAATGAGAGGAAATCAAAGAAGGAAACACAACGCAGTGAATGCTGTGTCCCACAGAAGCCCTTATTCTTACTGAAGTTCCCTAGAGTTCAGTGGACTGTCAGACATTGCTTTGCCCTGCTCTGTCAGTTGACAGTTTTTTACACAGGTACAAAATGCAAAAATTAGAATTTTCAAAAGTACCAAAGACTACAAGATCTGAAGAAATCCTAACTCAAAAATATTTTTTCAGACTTCTCTGGAGAAGCTAATTTCTGGTAGAATAGATGTACATGAGGAAAAAATATAGTCACTATGCAAAATACCAAACCACTAACAATGATTTTTGATCCATGATTCTTTTTGATGCGGCTCCTTATTTCGACTTCAAGGGGTGTCTACCTCTTCTCAGGAGTTCATTGCTTTACCTGAAAGCAGGATGAGTACTGACATTCAATGCAATTGGGTATTCAAATGATAATGTAACTCTATTCAGATCCATTAAAAAAGGATATTTATTGAACTAAAAGAATAGTTAAAAATATGTACCGTATTCTTATTTATACAGCTATGGCATATGCAAGTTTAGGTGCCTCTTACAAGGTGTATGCTTGTGCTTTTTTATCAGCCTGATGCAGCTAGACCTAGCAATACATTTTCCATTGACAGGGAGGCTGGCATAACCCATTAAATCTAAGCTTTTTAACTTTACCTTCAGAATAAAATGCTTAAATCCCCCCAACATTAATAAGTACATTCAGAATAGTATATTGTCTAATAGAAACAAAATTACAACTGAAATTTAGCCTGATTTCCATCCCCATATTCTCCATATTTTTTTTTCAGTCAGTTGCTTTACTTTCCAGTGTAACATGTCACTGTAAGGAACTGTGGCAGTCCAACAAGTGATTAAGTTTGAGCTAAATCTTTAATTTGAATTCAAATCCATCACACAGTTCTCGGCTTTTGTACCTTTTTCAGTGAATAATATTTTCCTTTTCTGAGATCAAAGTACTTACTCATTACTATTTCTGTGTATATAGAAAAGTGTGGAAAGATACAAGCAGCATCAATATTGTTTATAATCATTATCACTGATAAGTAAGGAATATTGAACTCTGACATCTTTAGCCTTAAGATAAAACTGCTTTCACAAACCAATTTATAATGTCTTGTCCTGGGAGTTTTATGTAGAGATTGTAGAGATGTTGACGCAATAAAGTAAAAAAATAAAACAGATTAATGGTCTTGTTACTCCTGAACTCAGTTGTACTATGCGTTTACTGTCTTCTTAACTCATTTTTGCCTAACCAAGGTAGAACTGTGGAGTACTGTCTGTTTGTACCAATTTTCTTTTTGCTGAAGGAGCACCAACAGTGGTGCTCCTTCAGCAAATTTGGGTTTTCTGTGAGGAAAAGGAAGACTTTTCTGAGTGGTCTCGATGGATGATAACTGCTTAAGTGGATAATAACCCTACATATGCAACACAAGTTTGCATTCAAGACCTAAGAAACAGCATTAAATTAAGGAGCTTAAAACCAAACCAAATCAACAAAAAACAAAGGTAAAAAAAATCAGATTTCCATTAAAAGGCTTCAACTAATGAGGTTGTGAGACAAAACTAATATAAACCCGTCTGGAAAGGCGGCTTTTTGCAAATGCCAAAATAAGGACTGTGTGCCTCTTAAGCAGGTGAAATAGAGGTTAAGCTGGACTTAGGTGAACCAGGCCCCGTGCTGACCCAAGGCCACTGGCATATAGGTGCCCCATAAGACTGCTCAGACTGAAACTTTTTCGCAGGTAAACCAATGGCTCCCGAATCTGCTATTTCTTCTTATCTGAGGAGTATGGCTTATAACCTTGTGTCAACTTCAAAGGCATTTTGTCAGCACAGTTTCTCTGCTGCCATTTTAGGTAAGGCAGTAAAAGTTTTTCCTGACTTGACAATCCTCAAGCTTACCAACCTTCCAGTTTTCACTCATTGGAGACGAGTTCTAGAAAAGTTGGTCATTTTCTCATCAGTTTAAAAGCTGCCTCCCTAATTGCAAACAATAGACTGTTAAAGAAAATTAAACAACCTAATGTTACACACACATAAAAAAAAAAAGCAAAGAAGGAAAAGACATTAAAACCTAAGACATTAAAACCTAGGACATTGTGGCAACTAGTACTGCTAAGTATTGCCAGCATTAGAAAATGAGTCTCAAAGCAGTTAAAAGTTACATTACATAACTCAAGACTGCTGTGGCCCAATTGAAAACAATTGGAATTAATGAGAAGCCTCATGTTGTGTGCCTGTATTATGGGAAGCAAAGACCGGGCTGAATCTCGGGCTTGCATTGTTTAAACTTGTCATACATCTTTCTGCTCTCACAGCTGACTATTTCCCTCAGCTCAGTGTCCAGAACCAGATCCCTATTGCCAAAAAGAAGACAGTCTTTAAGCCAGGTGCCATAGACTGGTTGCGTCTACCTTACCCAGCAGTCAGTACTAGGGCTCATATGATTCCATGTGATGCCCTGTGTGGTCCTAAAGCATAACTTTTAACTTGGTGTACCTGTGGGGTTTTTTGGTTGATTATTTTTCAGATCAAACTGTGCCAAAAGCATGAGGGCAGCTGTGTCCTCACCTTGCGGAAATGACTGCATGTTGTGTTCACTGAGTAGTGGCAAAGTCACGGCAGGTGACCTCCTGCTGCACCTTAGAAAAAGTGCTGGTTTTAAAGCAGGATGTGTGCATGGCCAGCAGAGTGGGTCAGCACAAGACCTAGTCTACCTAAGTTCTTCATAACCTCTATCCCAAATGCTGAAGAGGAACTAACACGCCACGCAGACTTCATTTTGGCACTTGAACAATATCATGTTTCTAGGTTGGCTTATATTATTTTTTTACGAATAGCTGGTTTAGGAGGTAGCCTGGGAACTGGGAACGCCAAAGAGGGTAGCTGCAGTGGGGTGCAAGGTGAACCTTAGTTCCTAGAGAARGGAATGGAGATGCCAGTCCCTGTGCTGATGCAGCTCCCAAGAGACTTGTAAACTGGGAAAGAGCATCCCAGAGCCTAAAATAAGCTTGGTTAGTGAGATACAAGGCTAGCAATGGGGAGCAGACAGACACCTTTCCACATCCATGGTACCCAAAACCTGCCACCTCTCTGAGTCCTTCTTGGTCTTTCATGGTCCTCATCCTGAAGTCTGAGGGCTGTTTCTCTTGACACCTTTCTTTTTCTCCCACAATGCTACTGCCATATCCATTGCAAAATCAAATTTTGCTGCTCTTCTTCCACCACAAACCATGAAAAGAAGGAAATTACTTTCTTTGTCTATAGTCTTGGGATAAAATTCATCTATACTTATTCTGCTGAAGAGTGCTGAGTGGCTCTGGAAAAAAAATCCCTCTCTACCTTCCAGCTAAACACAAAGGCAATTGTAAACATGGTAGGTGTAGTAGAGTTTGGACAGAGGGACATTTGGACTGACAATAAGCTTTACTGCATTTTAATATAAGAAGGTTCTTGTCATGACAACAGCCTGTTTCTGTGTCCTGATCTGTCAGATCAAGGTCTTGTCGCTGAACCTCAGCTTGAACCTCAATGGCAAATTCTCATCCCAAACAAACACTGCTGAGAACAGAGCGGTGCTTATGATCTCTGACCCTTTCCCCAGATAATATATTCTGTATTCCAGTAAAAGCAAGTTGCAAGTGTCTRTGATATGCTCCAAGAAATCGATGTGGTTTTGGGGAGGAAAACTAACTTTTCTAGCTCCTCTGCCCTGGTCTGAAGTTGGAAAAGACCTCAAAGATCATTGAGTCCAACTGTCAGCCCCCCACTGTCAAGTCCATCACTAAAATATGTCTCTAATGTCAGATCTATGTCTCTTAAATACCTCCAGGTATAGTGACTCAACTACTACCCGTGGGCAGCTTTTTCCAATGCTTGACAACCCTTTCGGTGAAGAAATTTTTCCTAAAAATGCGTGATCACACTCCTCTTCTGCTCTCCCACAGCCCTGCTGGGTGCTGGAATACTTTATGGAATTCCTCTCATGTTTTTGGGGAGGCAGTTAGGAGGAACAGAGCCCCCTCAGATACAGGGAGGCACTTTTCCAGTGATGCTGTCTTTGTTCAATGCTTTATTTTAAAATTTATTTGGGATTGATCAGAGAACACATTTTTCATGACTTAATGGGTGGCATTATTTGCTTCTGATTTTAACAGTCCTTGAAAGCCACCAGTGCCCTTTAGGCTACAAAAGGGATGTTACTGGTAGATTTGTTTCATAGGATGCCTTCTGTAGAAATCCTCCCTCTAGCCCCAACAATAACTTACTAAGTGAGAGGGATGGGAACTGGTTTTATGCTGCTGCTGGTAAGTACAAACCCTTCCTATCAAAGACACATTACTGTGGAAATCTAGGATTTAGTGGGTCATCAGAAGGCAAGGTAACCATCAGAAAATGCTACAGTTTGGCATTACAAAAGTAGGCTCAATCTATGAAGCTTAATCTTGCATGCAGTGATTCATAGGTACACCATAAAAAAAATGTGGCTCTGCCACAGTGAAGTAAGTTCAAGGCTGCTGCGAAGGGGGAAAGAATARTCTTGGTGGATGAGAGAAGAGCAATGAGCATGTATCAAGGAGAATTCAGTCTGGATTTGAGAAAAACCTGTTAAACAGTAGAAGTGGTGAAGCACTGCAATAGATTTTCTGGAGTGGATATGGATCTGCAGAACTGGAAATCTTTAAGAACTGACGAGACAAAAATACATGAGATAGGACCTCACTGAAGCAGAGCTTTCAATGGCATAGGACAAGGTAGATGACCCCCTGAATTTCCTTTAGACTATTTTTATTTAAAAGTGTGTTTTTTATTACATAGCTCTTGACATTTTATGCTTTGCTTGCAGTACTGCATTCTGGAAACAAGGACTGTAGCTGTCACTTTACAAGTTTCTAACACTGTGATTCTGAAGATGAATTCCAAAGTGTGGCTAATCAAAAAGAAATAAAATAAGTTCAAATGGAGAAACAGAGAGATTTTGAGCCATGTCTGTGTTTGTGAATACTTTTTATTGACAAAACTAGGGAAGTCCAAAATATAGGGTAGAGGAACTTCTTTCTGGTGAGTGTTACATACTGTCATGAAACTTGCATTCCAGTAAGAATTAAATTTTGCTAGAGGCTGAGATTTTTTAAGGCTTCCCACTGCTTGAAAAACATGGAGGCTGTTGTCTATGCATATTTATTTATCCCTTTTTCACCAGGAAAATAGTTTTACAGTCATTACAACAGTGCTTTAGAGAGTTTAATATAATTGAGATGCTGTAGGCAGGGGGAAAAAATTGTGTTTTGGAGGTGGAGTTCCCAAAGGAAACTGAGTTCTGGCTCCAGCTAGATTTTCTTGCTAGAATCCTGSTTTTTAGATAAATGTCAGACTGGAGTTCGAAGCTGAAAATAGAAGCAGATGATGAAAATAATTCTAATCGCTAAAGCAAGATACAGAAACAGCAGAATAGGAAAGTGGTCCTAGGCGGAGCTAATAAATCCATGTCTGACAGCCAGATACTTTGGAGTGTACAAATTATATGCTTTTATCCAGGGAGATTTTTTGAGCAAGATTGAGGTTTTAATGTGATTGCCTTCTTGTGACAATTAGGAGGAACTGCATTATTCGTTGCAGCGAAAGGGCACTGAGCTAAGGTCACTGAGTGTTCAGTCTTCCACACTACACTTGAATCACCTTCAGTAGCAAATAGCATGCTCCATTTTAAACCAGAAAATAGAGGCRAATCACAATAGCTGAGAAAGAATGGAAGCATGCACAGGCTCTTCTGACTGTAGATGAACACTGACTGTCATGCTAAAAGAATGGCTAAAAGACAGAAAGGAATAAAAATGACATGTCCTATTTACGTTTCTTTGTGTATTTTAAAATACAGTTGCTCTATTCTTATGTTATTTCTGAAATACATGGATATTTAAGTCACAGAAATATAACACACAAAATGCAACCCCTCCTTTCCCTATACCTTCCATTTCAGCGATTAMAGTAGTGTGGATACTTTGATGTTTTAAATTCTAATTCCTTTGTTGTGATTTTTATGGTGGCTTTGAAGGTTACTTTGTAGCTTTTTTGTATTTTCTTTCCTAATAGTTTTATCAAGGCATGCTTCTATTACAGCTAAGGCACTTAAAGGAAATACATTATTTAAATGTGAAATGGAAAGAGAGAAAATGTAAGACTATGGTGCATTTTTCTTTGTCATTCAGAGACATAATAGAACAACTCAGAAGACATAAAAAAAAATAATGCAGGAAACAGCATACTCTCTTGGCTTATCTGCTAGCCACATCCAGATGTGGTCCTTCCACCTTTAGCTAACACCAGCTTTGTTTTCAGAATACGAACAAGTAAGTAGCTTATATGTATGTATTATGAAGGGGAAAAAAGCCAGGCACTGATTTAAAAAAATGGCTGAACAAACCTACTGCTTCTGACAGTCGAAAAGGGTCTTTCTAACTGCTTCCATGCATTTATACTATGCCAACCATTCTCAACCCAATGCATTTTATTATAATAATAATTGTTCTTTATTGCGGTAACATGTAAGGATTCCAAATAGGGTTCAAGACCCTATTATTCTAGGCACCATCCATGTGCATAATAAAACCATCTCGGCTGTAAAGAGCTTACGATCTTGACATATGACAAGGCATAACAGTAAAAGAGAACAAACAATTGCAGGGGAGGGGTGGAAGAGAAGCTATCAAGAAAGCCAATACACAGGATGTGCTAAGTAGCAGTGTCTGAACACTAACTGATTAGCTATTGTCAAGGGCTTTGTATAATCTGTACAAATAGTTTTTCACTGTGCCTTCTATATCACTTAGTTTCCAGTTTATAAAATGCAAATGTGGTTGTTACACCTCTTGAATAAACTGCTGGGGGGCAGTGAGGGAAGGAAAGCTGAAAGATGGAAATTATATAGGATCTCTAAGGATAAGACATACGGATAGGTCAGCTCGGTGCCAACTATACCTGATACCTGTACCCAAATACATTAAGGGAAATTTCACTACTTCAATCTTTAAAAAGTCTAAAGGAAAATGGGATCACTTTTGATCTTAATACCTTTACCATACATCTATTGCAGATTTGAGACAACAATGCATGTATGCAGTTTGTAGGTGAAGTATCTGATTTTTTTCGTTTTTTAAGAGTTTTAAATAATGAACATCATAATTTGTATGCATGGTAAAAGGAGGTTGAAATAGCTTCTTTGACTGAAATGCAGAGATCTCAATTTTCTCTTCCTATTCTTGAATTACACAATCATAACATCCTTCCCAGAACAGAGTTTATATGGATTTCCTATAATACACATGGGTGTTAGCATCCTGAAAATTTTCTGCTAGTCAATTATTATGTGAGCATATAAATGAGAATGGATTACCACAGAAGAAGTGAAAGTAGAAATAAAGATGGCTGCATTTTTTTTTTTGTCTCAGCAAAGATTTAAGAGAAACTGTAAGTATTGGCAGATCCTCAGTTTAAGCTACTAAATGTAATATTTCAGAAGAATTATTTTTTTGCTTCTTTGAAGTGAAAAAAAAGTTGTGGGAAAAAATACGTGGTAAAAAAAATACACTAATATTCCAAAAACAGATGTCATTTAATAATATTTTTCCAGGATGTATATACAGAATGAGGATAAGTTTATAAAGTCCCAGCTGGGCCAGGAACTCTGCTCAGCAGTGAAATTTTGTGATGCCTTTGCAAGTTGCTCACGTTCATGGTGGTTCAGAAAGCTTCCTAAACTTTTCTGTAGTTGTCTCTTTTGCCCAGACAGCACTGCCTGTTCCTCACTGGCACACAGGTATTTTGTTATCAACACCCCTGTGAGTGATGCTGCTAAGAGTCTTTGTGTCACACGAAGCTGTACAGTGATGGTAGAGGAACTGGGGGTGCCTCACATGGACTATCAGAGAGTTATCTCAGGTGTCTAATGCTGAACTGCACTGAGGATCTGTTGGCTGTGTGGTGGGAACACCAGGCCGGGGGCTGTGACTGTAGTTGYGTCTTAGGGAGCAGGATGATCCTGGGAGCTGCCGTGAATGGGAGAAGACTGAAGATGCTAAAGTGCCTGCAGAGCTGAGGAGATAGTGTGGCTCCCAGGGGGACATGGCTGTGGTGGTAGCAGTGAACAAGGCTCATGGGTCTCATTTTTAATGGCCAGACATGGGCTGAGCCACTTTCAGAAGAGCATTTGTTGAATTTAGGCAGTTAGTCTCCTAACTAGCCTGGAGGTGGACTTCTCCAGAGGGACATTCAGAGCAGACTCGTGGTTTCTCTCAATCTAAATTCTGTGTAGGCAGTAYAAAATTATTCAACCCTGTCTCTGGGTAATGATCTCACTGAAAGTGAATCCCATAACTTTGTCATCTTGTTTTGTTAGTATAGTTAGCATAAAATTTTACTATATGTTAGTATAAAAGTTACAATAAAACAATGTTCTCAAGTAGCTTTTTCCTTTGGGCGATGAATAGGGATATGGCTGTGTAACCAAAATGTGCTGTGCATCCATTCTCCATTGGAGGATATCAGAGAATGACCTTCTCAATTTCAGTAACTATTGCTACCAACAAGTTTTGCTCTGGTCCGAGACAGCTGTAACCTCCAGAAATCAGTGATCATTGTGAAGCACTGTTCTCCTTCCACTGAATTCCAATAGCTCTTTGGCAGCTTAATTCAGATGTCCTTTAGATGGGTAAAATAAACTGTGATGAATCTCACCCTGGTGCTACCTCTTTTGAAAGGATGTAATGAGTAATCAGCAGAAACTCTGTGGCAAAGCATCACTCCACTAGAAGAACTCTTCTGAAAAAGCTGTAGCTGGAAAACTAAAATGCCTAGTGTCTCCATCTCTCTGGCTTAATGCACTAAAAGCATTAAATATATGAGTCGTAGCTTTTGCTCTTTTCCTATATTTTCCTCCTGGCTTGATCAGGTGCTGCCTTCTTTGACGTGATGGCTTTGATGTATTGTTAGAGTTGTTATTTACAGATGACATGGGGAGCCTGGGGAACCAACTCCAGCTGAGCACTACACGAGACARTGGCTTCTCTGAGAGGTAGGTACTGCAATGGTGAGTCTAGCTACCATTTTCTCAGATTTAACCCTTCATAGACGACTGTTTTTCTTATGAAATTAAAGTTACTCTTTTCTGCTTTCAGCATCAAACACGTGTTCACACACGCACACGTGTACACAGATGTGTACATGTAATCTGTATGTGTGCACATGTATGCTTTTGCCCTGAATCTGTGAAAGAAACAAATATCCTTTTCCTGCTAAGCTGAATTATGTTCCACTGTTTGCCACTGTTTTACAAGCTGGATTTTAAGAATTTAGCAGAAAAAATAAAACCCKTAGGAAAAAAAGCTAGCTTTCAATCCAGTCAGTGTCAATTAAAAGGGAGCCTCTGATGCAAATGCCACATCAGCACCAATTTTGTCACTAAGAACTTTAAGATCAGAAGCAATTACCTTCAATAGCACCTTGTTTTTATGTGTCTACCCTTCATAGCCTTGGCTAGTAACTCGGCCTACACCATAATTTACACTGACATCTAATTTCAGTGGATCTGCAAGCAATCTAACTGAAGATGGAGATACTGAGAGTGAGGAGTCTTGCTTTATCACCGCAGACATAAAGATTCATTATTTTTTGCCAATTCAGAAAGTGAGACTTACGGGAATGAAGCTTTTTTTAAATGCGTATGTGCCTGTTTTGCATATCTCATTACTTGAATTATTTCCTGGTTTAGGCAAATGATTGCTGCCTTTAACTAGATGATTAAACACTCTAACAGCTCACAAAGGAAAAAAAACCAACCAGCCAAGTGCTACTAGCATTCAGTAGATTTACCATTTTCAAGTGTCTCTGCAAAATGAGAGCAAAAGAAAAAGAGCGCATTCATTGCTAATCATATTCTTTGAAGTATAGTAGAGACCTGGCAATTTTATATTGTATGTGAAAGTAACAGTATTAGACTAAGATTATTTTAAGAAACACTTTTATCATTTTCTAACTGAGAGAGAGGGCAAGTCTGCCAGCCTTGCAGGTTGATGTTTCCTTGTGAAACAATGAAATAACCCCACAATGATGTGATTAATGACTTGCATCCATTTTCTCTGATCCTCAAACTTGAATACAGAAAGCAGAGCTGATCTCTATGCTATTATCCAGGCTTCTATTCAGACCAGGCTAATACCAGCACAACTTCTTTTGTAATGCTTGTTCCCCAAGCCAAGAAATTTGCATATCATAGAGAATAAGGTTATGTAACCCAGTTGTTGATTTTGATGGCGCAAAGAACTGTCAGGGTTGTTTTTGTCACAAAGAGTGTGGTTTTAAAGTAGGTGTTAAAAAAACATGTATTCTTGCTTGTTATTTTACAGGCTGCAAAACTGCTTATAGTTGTAAACACATAATTAGTAAGAAAAAGGCTTGTGAGTTGTATGTCGGCATGTACCTTTTCAATTAGTGTTATGCAGATGGTGAAACAAGACAATTGTTACTAAAGGCAACTCTTGCTTCTCTATTTGAAAATGCAATTGCCCTTCCAGCTCTCTTTCGCAGACCGCTTTGAGATTGTTGTAGGTCRCTTTCTTACAAACTTTTGCAGAACAGTTGTAAATGCCATAAATCAAAAGTTTAGGTGACTTACACTTTTGGTTCATGTTCTTAAGGTCTGCCAGAGAAAGTGACCCGTTTCAAATTGGACCAAAAGACAAAGAGCCTGAGCACTGAAGGACACTCGAGTCTGACAAGCGTTGCATAAGGACCATGATGCTGAGGGCAGTGTACTTGCTCAGCACATAACTTACCACTTTTGTCCACTTGCACATGAAACAATCACCATAAGCAGAAGGAATAAGGAAGAAAGAACCTGCTGTGAAGAGGGAGAAGAAACACGGGAGAGGGAAGTTCYTACTGATGCCTGTTGTAAAAGTATTTGCTGCAGGGTTCTTAAAGTATAAACCAAATTGATGAAGGGATAAAAAAGGACAGTTTTACTGCTTTAGTGTCTTGCCGTTTTTCCATGATGGGAATGCAGGTTTTCTAAAGCATAACCTGTGGTACAGAAGTTATAGCAAACAAACAAATAAATACCAGTGCAGATGAACATACAAAATTGAYGCAGTCAGATTCCTGAGCTCCTAGTACTTAATCTTCTACTGTAACACAGCTGAATTGGCAGAAGTGGAAATGCATTTGGAAAGTTCAAGCATTTTTAATSCTGCTGCATATATTGAGCTATTAATTCTAAATTACAGGGAAAAAGCACTGTTTTGATCAGAAGCAACATTAGCACTTTCCCTACAGAAAGCATTCCATCTAGTGTCATTTAAGCAGCTCTAATTAATTTAGTCAATGGAGTAATAAAATAAACACCAACAGTTAGATGCCTACACTAAGGGCATTTTGAACCAAAAGTTTTTTGATCTTTCAAGATGCCTTTTGATACTCTGGGCATTATCCTGTCCACAGGGAAAATGCTATAAGTATGGAAACATAAATGGCATCAGACCTAACTGCATCTTTCCTATGTACAGACCAAAGACTTCTTTTTGCCTTCTTGGAGGTCTGGGAAGTCGGTCACAACCATATAATGTCCTCACGGGGATGGCTTGCACCTGGATTGCAGGCAAAACACATCCCTCCCCTGCCCTGCACCTCCACAGTCCCCACCCGGGGAGATGTTCCAAATGGTCTCACTCCCCTCATCAGACTTCATTGACCAGGTCCAAAAGCTCTAGTCTTTCTCTAATAGAAGCTTCTTCTAGATACAAGGCAGCCTTCTCAGAGTTGAGGCTATTGAGGCAGAACAGAGACCGATGACCATTTCACCTTCCTTGATTGATTTTCTTAGCAGTTACAGAAATGAAGGTCCTGAGAGCTCTGAAGGATAGCAAGGTCTTTACATCACTCCTCGGTGAACCGTCAGTCTTTCCCTTTGCTTTTTAGCTCTCCATTGACTTCTAATAACCTTTCTGAGACACCAATTTATTCCATTAGAACAGGAACTTTCCACATGAGAGTTTCACAGTACTTGGGGTACAAGTTAAAGATAAGTTTATGCTACTGGTTTCAGAGGATATAGACATAGAGGAAACCTCCTTGAGCCTTCCAGACAACCAGATTTAATCTGCTTACTTCCAGAAATTCTTCCTGTTCAAGGTTTTGAAATTGGAAATTTCATCACCAATGTAATTTTTGTGCATACTTTTAACATCATTTAAGGCAGCTGTGATAACTTCTTTCAGTAAAATTTTGAATCATTACTTCATCACTGCTGACCCAAAGATGACCCATTATTTTTGCCTTCAAAGCTTTTTGTTAGAGAAACTTGTCAAATGCAATATGCAGAAATATCTGGGCCTTTTTTCTTTTCTTGACGTAATTCCAGGTATACTTTCTTCTCTATAGTAATAAAATGAAATCTTCATCTGAATGCAAATCTGATGCAGGGGTTTTAGAAAAATCCGGCATGATACCAGTCTTTCCTTAAAATGAGTTTTGATATAAACTAGCTCCACTTTATCTGTGCTATTTTTTCATTTTTTTTTCTTTACTCTCTGTCATGCTGCTAATGTACAGTGCAACTACACTGCCTTTATGTTTATTTATGGTTTTCTGAAAAAAGCCTCTACCTGCTTCCCATCAGGATTTCTATTTCTCTATTTTTCTTTTATAGCAGTTGCAGCAGTTTAATGTCCTGTACTATTCTCTGCTTTGTTGTCTAGGCTTTTTGCATTAATCTAGGAACATTGTTTCTCTCAAAAGTAATCCTATTTCTTACATGAATTAAATTCAGTAACTTCCATAAGATGCATTGACTTATACTCTCATTTATTTTCATTTATTTTTATATTATTGCTTTTTTAAAAATKTGGTATGTTTAATTTTGTGCGCAGATTTTTTTTTAAATCCTCCTGCCTTCTGTGCCTTCTTATCCATTATTGCAGTCTTGTTTACCTGGCTTTTCTCTGTGTACTGAAAACAGATGTGAATTATGTCCCAATGATATTCTCATTTTCCATGTTTTCTCATAATACCTATCTACACTGGCTGTAGAATCTCAGTATTCCAAGGATTTAATAGAAGTCAGTCTGATGAGAAGGTGCAGAGACACCTTTTCTGCCTCAAAGCCCCTGATAGACCTTTAGGGCTGAGACCCTTCAGGGGCTTACTTATGCTTTGTTGCCTGCCCAAAACCCTCTGCCGAGGATGCYCATTGTTTTGCCACTTCCTAATGTTGGTCTGTGAATAAGATCTTCCCTACCACTTAAGTATCTTTAGCATTACCTTGATGGAATAAGCAGTAATCTGGTTTTAATAACCATCAGATGTGTGAAATGTCTTGCTTGCCAGTTCCCCATATTTACCACTATAGCCAAGAAATGGTAAGATACGATAAAGTTAATATGTATGAAACACAAATATTAATTAGTCACTTACTGTATTTGGAGAAAGAAGCACATACACGAAAGAAAATCTGTATGTTAGATCATCTCTAAAAGGTTTCTTTCTTTCTTTGATCAAACAAGCTGTCAAGATGGTTAGATGGTTAGATGGAGTTGCACACACAAGGATTTATTACTCAAAATCTTCCTCCAACAGTATTATGTTCTCCACAGAGAGCCCTTATTTTGAAGATGCATATTATCTGACGTGCCATCAATTCTCTCTGAGTTTCTTTTCAGATTCAGATCTTCAGAATGCAGATTCATATCTGAAGAATTCCTGTGGACTCTAGCTTGGCTTGGATCCTTGTTTGAACAAACAGCTGAAAATGATTTATTGAGCTAACTAGTTTTCATAAAGATTTATGTTCTTGGGCTCTGACTTCTAAAGCCACTGATTATCTAGGTTTTAGGGTGTCTATCCTAGTTCATAACTAATCAAAAATATACAAATCACTAGGAAAATGCTTCTTTCCCCCAAATGAGTGGGAACCAACAGGCAAGTCATCATCATCAAGTCTCCAAATTTTATTTCTGACAAACCCCATAATTCTCCTTACTCCTTTTTTGCTTATTCCTGTCCTTTTCTAGAAAGTAAAGATTCCCTTAAAATCTCTTCAGAGCTCACTTCTTTTAATATCCTCCCCAAACATAACATCTTTGAAATATTTTGTCCGGAAGGGATGTCTGGAGCTCATTTAATCCTGTTCAAAGTTTCAAAGTTTAATTAGGACCATTTTGAATCAATTGTGAAAATTTCCAAGCATGTAGATCGTGAAACTTCCCTGGGAACTTGTTCCAGAGCTCAGTCACTGTCACCATGAACATGCTACACCTGGTGACAGTTGTCTCTCATGCTTTTGGTTGTCAGCTTAAAGGGAAGTCTGGTTCTGTCTTCTCTGTAGCTCACTTTTAGGTAGTTGAATGCAGAAACCCGCCTCTCCCTTGCCCTACCCCCCCACCACCTTGCCTTCTTTTCTCCAGGCTGAACAAATAATTTCCCTTTGGTCTCTGCATGTCATATGCTGTAGTCTTTCTAGTAATCAGCTGGGAGTATCCAAAGCTGGAGACTGTTTTGGATGCAGTTTTACCAGGGCAAAACAAAAGGAGATAACCACTCTCATACCTTCYGGACACTTTTGCTGCCCACAATGCTGTTATCCTTCACCGCCATAAGAGTGCACTGCTGCCCCATGTTCAACTTTCTGTCCACCATGCCCTTATGGCAGAGCTGATTTCTAAACAGTCACCTCCAGCTTTGCTGTTACGTGGAGTTAATGTCATCCCAGGCTCAGGACTCTGCCTTTGCCTTTGCTTTCCTCCATCTTTATGGGTCAGCTGTTTGTCCATCTGTCAAAGTCCCCTGCTCCCACTCCAGTGTATCAACTGCTCTCCTCTGTGTGGTGTTGTTCATAACGAGATGATCTTATCCCAAACATGTTTGGTAGTATCAGTCCTTGTACTGAGCTATGAGGAGGGTCAGTTTTAATTGTATGCTTGTTAGATTCTGAACTGTTGACCACAATACTTCGAGTACAATGATCTAGCCAATTTTTCCCTCTCCTTGAAGTTTGCYCTTCCTGTCCATACCCATTCAGCATGCCTACAAGGATGCTGTGGGAGACTGTGTCCAAGGCCTTSCTAAAGTCAAGGTAAATGACACAGACTGCTTTCCCTTTGTCTGCAGAGCCAGTCATTTCATCATGGAAGGCAATCAAGATTAATTAGGATAATTAAGGATAATTATAGATAAAGTATAATTATAGAATTTCTCCTACCTTCCATCAACTTCAGAGCCACATTTTATATCCTTACTTTTGCAGTTACATTGCTGTTCCAGATTATCTGTCTGCACTGGTGACAGACTTATTAACTTCTCTTTCTAATTAGTCCCCAGTTGCAYAGATTTGACTCCCTTCATGAATCTCAGGTAGTTTCTTCCTGTTTCATCACCTCTTTTCCCTTGAAAACTCTGTATAYCACCCACATTTCTCTCTGGGCTTCTGTCTCTAACTATATCTGTCCCCTGTTCTTCTCTTGAGAGCTCAGTTATTTCATTAGTGATGCTGCAGCTTCTGCTTGGCTTTTCATTATACTTCAGAGTTTCAAAGCTCTTTATATAGAAATACATTCATAACTGGTTGTATTTACCTTTGAGTACATTACTGGCACAGATATTGCTATATGTGAACTTGGCATGGAGCTATGCAAYAGCTTAATTATAGCTATTAGACATTTCAAAAATATACTTTGATTTACACAGACTAGAACACACTTTACATAGCYTCCTGACAGGTAGGCTAACACATTTAAAATTGGTGCACAAATTTAATATGCAAAAGATGGAACTGTACACAAGCTGAAATGCTCTATAGGTTTGTCGTAGGGAAAAAAAATTGCATATCTATATTTGCAATTTCAGTTGGTGGATGCCCAGTTTATATGCATAAGCTGCAGATGTGGGCTTTAAAAGAAAATAGTAACCTGCTGTATATCTTGGAGTTTTGGCAGGCTTTGATTTGCACCTAGGTAATTGTCTTATACTGCAAACCTAAAGAATCATTTATAAAGCTTTTAGATGGTGACCACAGCAGTATTTAGGTGTAAAAGAGATTATTGTAGTAAATGAATCTTGTCTAGAAGATTGCAGAAGAAAATTTGTTTGGCATTCAGTTAAAAGTACAATGACTTTATCATTTTTCTTGACTCAGAATTTTTGGCTGTAACTCTTCTCACACAGCTGCAAAAGAAAAAAAAGGGATACATGCTCTTCCCTACCACTCTATTTCTTATCCAGAACCAAGAAATTATGTTTTAAAAGAAACCATTTAAAGGACGACCAATTTCACTGCAAGCATCTAGGCCTCCAGCAGTTTAGCATGACTCTCGCTGCAATGACATCTGCAAATACGTATTGTTGCTGCAGTGTGCCTCCTAGTGTTTCCTACAATTCCGTGTCAGAAACCACATTACTTACTGCCTACTGTGTCCAATACTCTATTCCAGTAGTTACTGCCATAATGGACATATTATACTCACCAAAACAGTATGCCTGGGAAGATAGGTAGACACTTCTCTCTGTGTGTCTGCAAATGCAAACTGCTCAGACTTACATGGTTTTATCTACACAGGAATGCACAATTGAGAGAAGTGAAAAGATTTTGGCAGAGATATATATATATAGGTATATTTCTTGAGAGACAAATACATCGTGGCATGTACAACATTTTAATTGTCCAATGTATTACTTTTGAAATAGATAACTTCTTTTATCCTGACTGATGACYTATTTCAGCAAAACGAAGTTTTCCRCCACAGAAGTGGATTATGGTAAATGGATAGAAAGTGCTGCACTTACCTCATGGGTTACTTTTCAAGTAACTTGATACTCCTGTTGAGCATTCTTGTCCTTAGAGCTGACAGCATCTGAAGAGTGGGTGGCAGAGATCCTACTGTGGGTAACTAGCATCTTATTCTCTGTACTTAAGAGAGTATAGAGGCCAAACTGTTTCTGTCTGTACTGGGAGAAAGGCATTCTAGCCCATACTGTCGATGTGTATCTGGCAGAGCTGTTGCATTGCAGCCTAATTCTAAACCATTCATATATGGGGCCAGAACTAACATCCACTCATCCCACTGAATGCCAAAACTAGACATGCAATAAATGAAACAGACCGAAAACAGCTAATATAGACCTAAAAGGCAAAAAGGTTCTTATGGAAGTGTTGTCAAGCTGAAACTCTACAAGGTATAATAGAATGCAAATAGTTTTCTGTATTTTGATATACACATTAAGCCTAGTTTGGAAAGGAATCTTAAAATTAAAGAATTTTAGCTGTCCGATTGCATAAAGAGCTTTAATTTAGCTGCTTTGTCCATACACACCAACATGCTTTCTTTAATCACCAGATTAAATACAATTTTTTTCCCCAGAAACACCCCTTTTGTCTTGAATTGAACTCTTACACCCCCAAATTATCTAACTCCATTCTCTCACCTCATTTTCCACTTTCTTGTGTACTTTTACACCAAAGAAAAATTGAAGTATAAGTTTGGATTTTTTTTTTAAAGAAAACAGGCTTAGTCTGAACAAGAATATGAGTCAGAACGAAATGGTTTCGTCAAAGTTCTGAGCATCTCAAACCAGGGTTGCATTCTGTGAAATACTGCGCAAGTTTAATGTTGGCGTGTGTGACACAGACCCTGCCGTGCATGTAAACAGGCTGTGCACAAGCAAAATCACTTTATTGAGAGAACATGCGGTTTATATATCTGTTCTTTCGGCCACCCGTCTTATTCCTTATATGGTATTCTTTTGCTCACTTAACAAATCACATTTTCAGTCCTTATATGGGTTATACATCAGTCTCATTCCTTATATGGGTTATACATCAGTCTCATTCCTTATATGGTCACTTAACCAAAAGCCCGTTGCCACTAGCAGTTTTAGCAGGGGCCCGTGGCCCCATATCTCCCCCTTCCTGTTTAACTATTATTATTCGTTTCATTGATTTATCAATTAGTTTTCACACATATTGAATTAAATAAGGCAAGCATATCATTATAATCAATAACACTCTTAGAATATACATTTCCACTTTAATATTATTCTTAACTCAGCTAATAATTTCCTAGTTTCTGAAAGGGTTGTGGAGAGACATGAACGTTAAAAAAGTCATAACTATTTTATGCCATGTTAAATTTTCGAAAAGGGAGTATAGGTTCCCTGTCCTCTCTCCAACACTTCTTTCACACACAATGGATTTTCAMCCAYACACTAAAGTTAACACGATACAGGTTCCTCTCCTCCGTCGTAGATATCTCTGTGTCAATGTCGATGCGGATAACGAGATGCAGTCTTGCACTGGGCAGATGTATTGTGTAGGTATTCASTTAGGACCTGTATCTGTGGAAATACAAGTATAACCTCTTCCCCACATTATAAGAGGGTAGGCTYCCAGGATTTTACCAGAAAAAATTAAAAACATACAGGGTGTTAGATAACCTCTTCTGTGGYGTGAGACCCTGTGTTCCCCCTTTCTGTTTCCCAAGTAAACGTTTCAGTGTACTATGTGCCCGTTCAGTAAAAGTTTGTCTCGTTGGAGAATGGGGGATGCTTGTGGAGCGTTGAATCCCCCACAGGGCAAAAAAGGAGGCAACAGAATGAGAGATACATGTAGGACTATTATTCGTTTTGTTTGGGGATACCTAGGGTTGTAAAAGTTAGTGGAAAATGACGGTGAGTATCCTTAGCTGTTTCTCCTGTGTTGCATGAGGCAAATAAAGATAATCCAATTAAAAAATTTAAGAATATATAAAGCTTTTTACAGTTTTTCATGGGGGGTATATCACTCCCCCCTTTTTTGTTTTAAAATGTGTAACATAGTATGTACTTTTTGTATTATGAATGGTAAAACAATACATTTAATAAAACAATAACTACACACCGAATAAAAATATGATAAATATTATACTATCCCCCAGTGACAGTAATTGTTGTGGAAATCCATCTCACAGTGAGTACTTGGAAGACCTTTCCCAGGTAAGGTCTCCAAGCTTTTTGAAAGACCAAATTAACAAGTCAAGCTGACTTGACTATATTTTTAGKGTAGAAACACCYGGGTTTGTTGGCTTACTTTCCTGTCCAGTCAGGGTTAAAGCTTGGCCAGGGCCTCAACCTTGAGTGGAAARGTTTTCTTAAAATACTTACAAGTAAACTTCCTTAAAACGATACACRTAGTAACAGAACAGTATAATTAATGTTAATATGGATAATTGTAAACAATTAAAGGAATGCATATGCATAATACCAAATAATATGTTATGGATAAATTCCTTTATAAAAATTTTATGCATTAATGTTCTAATATAAACAACATATTTAGAATTATTAACTACATTAATTGCTTTTCCAGGTAGAAATACATTATGTTTACACAGGTAACTTAATAAAAATGTAAAATTACATTTAGTAAGAATAAAAAATTATTCTTTGACTAGGTAAAACTTATTTTTTAATAATAATAGCTTGTATTTATAAAGACACCAATGTTTGGATAAAGCAAGTACCTTTCAAGAGTTTAAAGCAAGATGGAAGTCTTCTTAACTGCAAAATGGCATGTGAATATAGTGATTTCTCTTAACTTCATAGGTTTCTGGGTGAAAACTGTTTTTTCTTCTTCTTCAGGTGGGACAATTTCCCTATAACTCAGACTCGTTAGTTAAAATGGTATTTGAAAGAAACATGAATTTTACGGATTAATAGTAAAGTATTGTATAGCTTTTTCAGCTTTCTCGCAGGGGTACCTGTTCAAGTCTCCCCCCCACCAGGCCGACCTGTCTTTGTGCTTCAGTGCGGCGCCTGGCAAAGTGCACACGTAGTTGTTCCGGGGTCAGTTGCCCCCCGCGCTGCGCCCTCCCCGGCAGTGCACTCACAGCTGTGGCCCATCAGCACAGGTGCAGCCCCCGCCCAAGGTGCGGGCTTGGTYGTCCCCGCTGCCCACTGCTTTCYGTGGCCGTGTGTCACAGAGCTGAAGGGGTCCAAGACTGTGACACTGTCGTAGGAGGTGGGAGCGGTGCGGYGTGGCTCGCACGTGGTTCGCCGCTTCCCAATATGGCGGGGCTGCGTGGGGCGGCCCACACATGTTCGCTGCAAAATGGCAGCCGCACTTCCCCGCGGCCCGCCTAGCTTTCAACTCACGATACAAGGGCCCAAAATTACAAGAGAATGCCTCCGTCTGTGGGCAGGATTGGCAATAACATTGAGGGTTCAGGACGGCAGCAACATACGGGAGTCCCAGCTGCGGTGGAGTGGTGTGGCTGGGACGGCTCGCACGGGGTCCGCCGCTTCGCAAAATGGYGGCCACACCTTTTGTCCCTGCCGTCTCCCGGGGTAGCTGTAACTCGCGCGACCTGCACAAGGTCTTGCCGTGTTCCAAAAAGTTAATAATAAAAGGGGTACCCACGCCGCTCTCTGAAGTAAAACAACGCAGTTTCTCCTCGACACTATAAGGTAAGTTTTCCCATTCAGGCGGCCGGCCGGGCTGGCAAACAGCCAAAAAAGCATTTTCTTTGTGGCAGCCTGCCTTCCTGCCRCTGCCCATGGAATTGGGGGATAAAAGGCCACGTTTCCCTCCAGTGTCAAATGATTCAGCTGCCCGGGGTTTGTCTTTTCCCATAGTCCCAATAAATTTACGATTAGGATTGTTSTGTTGGGGCGCAGAGGGTTTTGGTGTGGTGGGAGTAGCGGTGTAGTCCTTCTCCCGATTTCCCAATTGCACATGAACTGTGAGTGCTTTGAATCTTTTCCCCCACGGAAACAAGAGCTCTGTCAGCTCTTTGTCGCGTGGCACAGCTTGGACCCAACAAAGAGTCTTTCTGATTTTTTAAAATCTGTTCCATAGTCTCGAAGACTTCTTTTTGTTTCTGGGATATACTTTTCTCCATCGTTCTCGGCTGCTACCTTCCGTCTTGYGGCAAAGGTTGTTTTGGCTTCGTTTCAGTTAAAGTTCAGTCAAGTTTTGTCGTTGGTGCAACTACTAGTTGTCTGATTTTTGCCCCGATATGGGGCACTATATTTTTTTTTTTTTCCTCCCAAAGATCTTGGATCTTGTCTCTATTTTGGGCAGGGTACACCGGACCCCCCTCSTTCCCCACGGCTGCTCACCTTCAGTCCTGCTGAAGGGGCTTGTGGACGTCCTTTCCTGCTTCCTTTCAGCAGCGTTTTCAGTTCCACGGGGCTCGCCAACTGACTGCACAGTTAGGCAGTTAATTTCCTCACAGAGGGCACCAATTGTCAGTGCATGTGACACGGACCCTGCCGTGCATGCAAACAGGCTGTGCACAAGCAAAATCACTTTATTGAGAGAACATGTGGTTTATATACATTCTTTCGGCCACCTGTCTTATTCCTTATATGGTATTCTTTTGCTCACTCAACCAATCACACATTTTCAGTCCTTATATGGGTTATACATCAGTCTCATTCCTTATGTGGTCACTTAACCAAAAGCCCGTTGCCACTAGCAGTTTTAGCAGGGGCCCATGGCCCCATAGTTTAACAGTAAGTTTTGTTGCCAGTACTGCTTGGTGTTTCTAGTTAAAACCAGGAGAGGAAAAGAAATAGGTTGAAAAACAAGCAAATCAAACCTAAACAGTGTCAGTTTTACACTTTCAATACACCATGGCCACTTTTCTTGTCACTATTAACTGTCATTGCTTTTTCTGCTAATGCTAGCAAATCACTTCAGATTCAGAGGAAATAATAGTGTAGCTGCCCATCAAAGAAAACAAGGAATTGGTGATTTATAAGAAGTGAGAAGGCCTATCTGAAGGAAGTTCAAGAGTCCTCTGATTTTTAATCTGTGGCAGTATGTCATCAGTCTGGAGTTGAAATCTTTGAATCCCCAAGAGGAATAGTCCGAGTATTTCTCTGATACTGGATAAGTAGGTCAAGATCCTTCCAAATACTCTGCTAAATGTATTTGAAAGACCAAGACGGAGGGACAAAAATGTGTGTGTGTGTGACTATTCTAGGACTAACCAAATCTGTATTTTAATACTCTGGCATAAATTGTGGATCTACCCAAAAGTGAAAAATAGAAGTCTGAGAAGAAAACAGTGCAAGAAATGGTGGAAATGTAGTTGAACACATGAATTGAAAACGTGTCATTGATGCAACCTGATACAAGGAAAGTAATTTTTTTTTTTGGTAACAGAATTTTGTATAGGATCCCCAAAACCTTGTTTCCTTGCTGGAGAGACACAAGCCAGGAGTAGTTGTAATTTAGAACAGTCTCAAATTTAAACTGAAAACTAAGGTCACGTAACAAAATAGAAGACAATGTTTATTTTTCTTTGGAGTTGTTGATTTAGTGAATTACTTGAACAAAAACCCCACTTTAATAATACAAGAATACCAGCTGAACTGAACTTTACAAATCAGTTGCAAACAGTGCCTCTGAAACCTTACCAAATAAACAGCCACGTGCAAGCCACTGGGAGGATTTGTGTTTTCAAAACACAAATGGATTTGCCAAGTAAGGGCASGGCTCATACTGAGAACTTTGACCTCATATTTTGATTTAAGTTTATTTCTGCATGAAAGACATTGTAGTGCTGCAATGGATGGCTGCAGTCTGCTTGATTGGACCTTTGATTACTTCTTGGTTTCCCAGTATTGAAGAGCTAAACCTAAAGCATACTGCCATCATTACTGGGAGTGCTTCTATTGATACTGGGAAATATTTATTTATGCTAGCTGTACTATAGTTGAAGTAGGACAGCAAGAGTTATGTTTTATTCGCCTTTAGAAATGCAAGATACTGGAAGTCTGGAAGAGGAGTGACATAGAAACAAGTCTCTTTCAGACAGTCTTCCTAAACAAAAGAGTGATGTTTGCAGAAACAGCTACTCTGGCTTTTGGACTTTCGCAAAGTGAAGAGAGAAAAAATGCTGGTTCCATTAAGTTGCAAGCAAATAGGTATTACTTGGATACTTTGCAATCTTTTGGGCTTTTCTAGTTAATAGGATTTATGCTTCTTTCTTTGCAAGATTTATATTTCTCTTATGCTAAGAGATACCATATTTCAGTGCTGTGAGACCTAGAATGATGTCTTCCTGTGGCAATGAATCTATGCAGATGACTGAGAGAGGAGAAACATAGAGACAGTTAATTCATATTGAAACTTATATATAATTTTACATATCAGCCTGAATCTGTACCTATTTAATAGTATCATTTGCATTTACCATTTCATATATGTGCTTCATTACGCTGGCATTTAGCTTGATTTACATGACTGCAGCCACACAAGAAGATTTTTTTGAATCTCAGACTCCCTGTGGCTTTTTCAATACCTCTTTGCTTTGATTCTTTTTATTGCAGTGGTTAAGAKGTGACACTGAAAAAAAACAAAACTGTCTTGAATGTACTTAGGAGCTGATATGAAATTGTAGTCAGGGACACATTCTTTCTACCTCCATAATCCACAACAGGAAAAGACAAATTATAGACGACAGTACTCCATCTGACAGAATACATGTAAGATTAATAAAACTGGGACTGCTGATTAACTGGATCACTCCCTGAATGATGATATGAAAAGTTTCAGCAAATGCCAGAGTTTTATTTATTAAAAATGCTTATGAGCCTGACGTTGGTGTTTGGCCTTTTCTGTTGAATACACTTTAAGGATTCAAATTCTGCTGCAAGTTGATTTAAAATAACACTGTAGTTAGAAAATTAATTTCTTCATAGCATTGCTCTTGAGAATTAGGCTTAATTTGCCAAGATAAAAAAGTCACAAATGTTGATGCATTGTTATCTGAAGTGTACTGCACATTTAGCTTTTATGTGGAAGAATAGCGTTAAAGAGCCAATTTGAGAAGTTGGATGAAACCACACCAGTAATAAATATGGATTGTTTGCAGTTGAAATTGGTTTTAAATTGCCTCCTTCCATTTTTTTTTATTTTTTTTACAGATGAAAATGTTGCCTCTTTTAAGGAACAAGCACCATGTAGTATTGCCAATGAAAATATAGAAGAGAAAGAGATCAAATAAAATTTCTCTTATGAGTTACTCGCTAGATATTACATGTCTAGTTTTTTCTTTTTCTATAAATTTTTTAATAACATTTTTTCAAAGCACAAATGTCATTAAGTTACTAGAATATTTTGACCTATCCATCTGATTTAATATTTCAATGCCAGTAATTCACCTGGAAACATCGTCTTCTTAACACCTCAAAGTTACTGAAGTCTGTTTACCTTAGAAAATGTGAAATATTTGATATGACAAAAATCCCCAAATGTCCTGGATTTAATAAATAGAAACAAGGCTAGGCAAGTTTTAATCTTTATTTTCTGTGGTCAAACGTGCATCTGATCTTGTCCAAAATCTAACAAGGGCTCAAAAAATCATGATCTCACAAAGTGATAGTCACTTGTACTTTATTGAATCCACTGGATTCTTGCAAGATGAAAAGACGTGCTCTTATTAAACATTTATCCTGCTATGTGCAGTCCTAATTTTAAATGCAACAGGTAACCTAAAGTGTAAAACCGAGACAGAGACCATTTGTACCAGAGAACTCTAAGCCACTTTTACTGTTTCAGTTTTTTTAGGCTCTGTGAATAAGTGGATGCTTTTAGGCCCTCTCACTTGTAGCTCTAGTTTCATTTCTGTGCTCAGTGGGGACTTTTGTTGAGAGAAGGACACTTTGCCCTTAAAACCAGTTCTCAGTGCAGTCTAGGGAACTGTGAAGTCTCAAACATTAAACTGATTTTCTGTGAGGTTTTGGAACCTATACCTAATCAAATCCTAACTGCAGCCAAAAACCTCCACAAGGAAAAGAACAATATGCAAATTTTTATTTCCTTCTGGAACAAATCCTGACTTCGAAACTAACACTCCTCCCAAGATCTAAATTTGTCATTCCATTGGATGAAACTCTTCCCTCCTTTTACATTATCATCTAGTGCCAATTTAATTTTCAGCTGCTGTCTTTCCAAACCATACTTGTAGTACCAAACCTAGGCCTGACAGAAGCCATAGATTTGCTTTTCTTCTCTTCAACACAATTTCTCAATCTCCACTGGCAGAGCTTTTGCTCCCAGCAGACTATGTAGTTCTGCAGCTTCTGCTTTCTCTGATGAAATTCTTATTCAATATTTAACTATTCATTAATATCAGCCCAGAGAACCAGTTCCCTGGAAAGCAGAAAATAAAGTGGGTATTTTTGGAACAAGTCTTCCTCCTTCTAATGGCTGACCTGACAGCAGTTGTTGTCAGAGAGTTGTTAAGTTCCTGTACTCAAAGATCCTTATTATGAATTTAACTAGAATCTCCTCTATGGAAAATATCAAAATACAAAGAGTTTCCTTTCCAGAAATTGCCTTCTTCCTCACCCTTTTTGAATATTTAAACCTGGTGTTTTTATTGCAGCTTTCCACAGCCCAAAATGTGATCTAATCAACATCCAGAAAAAGAAAATTCAAAAATTTAAAAAGAAAAAATTTTTTTTCTTTCTGAAGCCTTAATTCTAGACCAGTATCATTTGCAGGTTGAAATATTGAAACTGTCTCTTCAAGATCTCCTGTTTGTATTAAGAATTCCCAAGTCACTAAGGAATAAATCTGTGTCCATACACTCACGAGCTTCACAGGATCTGAAATAAATCTAACCCTTTGGTTTGTCCAGTCCATTACCCTAGCCATAGCTATGACCCAATCCCTAGGTTCTCAAATAGAAGAGAGAAATGGGCTGGGAGAAAAAAGAAAAAAAAAAAAGGTTAAGCTCTCTTTTTTTGGCCACAGTGGAACAAAAAGTCTCAATGAGTCCTGAAGGATAAAGAAACATGAATTTATATTCATGGCTTCAGGTCCTGCTCCCAGGAAAGTTAGCATGAACCACAGTTCTACTCATATGCTAATAAGTTTGACATGTTTACAAGAACAGAGCAAAACAACAAAAAAGTTCCAACGTGAAAAGAAGCTTTCTTCTGAGTTGGCTCCCTGAAACCTTCTGCCATGCAGTATTCTGTAAACATCAGTAGAGTCAGCTTCCCGGGTTTGTGCTTCACGGTGACAGACCCATATACAAGGAAAAGCGAAACACAAACTGTTKATTTACAATTCAGCTGTTGGAATATGCCTCAATAAAATCCCCTTTCTATGCTTTGTTCTTAGAAAGTTAAACAGAACCCAAGAAAAAGAGAACAGTAGGGTTCATCTCTACTCCATCAAAAGAAAATAGAAATAAGTTCTCAAAAAAGATGGCTGAACCCCCCAGGATCAACCAAAAAGGTTGAGTCTTAAGAGGAAACAATTGTAAGAACAGTTTCAGAATATATACATTTATAGGACTAGAGGGCAATTTTCTGGCACTGATTTTTATCATAGGCCAGAGAAGGTCCATTCACTTTCTTTTCTACCCTACCAGTGCTAGAGTTTAAAAATATCCCCAAGACATGAGCTACAAAAAAAATGGAACAATTCTTTACATCTGGCACGGACCCTCATCCTAGGTCACAGAAGCCTCCTAAACTGTGCACTTATAATAGTCTGCATCTGAGAATAATAGGATATTAGGGAAACTGTTGTGCTTGGTTACTGTTGTTGGACTAGAAGAAAATATTAGCCATTCTCTGGAATGACTTCCAGTTCTGCCACCAATCTGCAGTTCCCAGTTTTCCTGTGCTTAAAAACATACTGCATACCCTCCAAGATATTTAAAAATAATAAATAATAAATTAAATAATAAATTAAACTGCCTTGGGTTTTAGTCTAGRTATGAACCAAGATAAAGGAAATTTTTCAGGCACTATTGTAAGGTGATGCTAATTCATGATATGGCCACTGCTAGGCTTAGCCTATTCCACTGACTTCTGGTTTTTTCCATTATCTTTTAGAACAGGCCACAATTACAGAGGAAAGAACAGGGAAAGAATGTTGTCACACAGACTTTGGTAATCAAATTCATACCCCAACCTAAACAAAGCCAAAAACTAGAGACTTCAGTAAAAATATGAAGTGTTCTTTCCCTCTGACTTGGAGATGCTGGATTTCAGGCTGCTGCAGAGAAGTAGGGCTTCTCTGTAACTCCAGCATTAGCCGTTCTCCAATGTCCATATTCCTGTTCCCAATATTCCATCTGCAATTGTAAACTTTCCTGTTATGCTGTGCTTAAGAATGGAGATACTGAACTCTTGGGAGGTAAATGAATTAGGAATTACTTTTTTGTTGTAACACTAGGTCATATTTTATATTCCTGAACCTTGAAAGGTCCAGTAATAGAGTAGGTACTGCATTCACTCTCCTTTCTAATCCTAACCCCAACTATAAATTTAGTAAAGGGAGCCATCTTGGGAAAAATCACTCACAGTGACTTATCTTTCACCACAAGTTTAYACAGGTTCTATACAAGGAAGAAAATGAAATAGGAGCTACTTTCTTGCTCGGACATCATCTATCAATTTACATTACTGCCAAGATTAAGGGGGAGAAAAAAACCCAGAAGTCACTATCTTTTTCCTGAATGATTCTTTACCACCCCTAAGCAAGTCCTGCAGAATCAGCAGGTTCCTGCTGTCCATGACCCTGAGCCTACCTAAGACTTAAACCACAGTTTAACAGCAAATCAGAGAACCTCAAAGTAAACTACCACTCTCTGCCGTGATTGAGGGGCTTTAGCCAGTAGTAATTGTTGTTTCTAACAGACTGTTCCACTTCATGAAAACCAGAAGGCTCCCAAACTGGCTCTTCAACTGTAATTTTGGGGAATAATGGTCCTAATATCTGATATAAGGGAGTTTTTAAATGATTCAGTAAAAAATCAATGTCTTTCTCTAATTCTGACCCAGTCCTCACCCTGTTTTTAGGGGTAATGTTTAGTCAATGTTGCTATTAGATCAGATAAAAACCACAGAAAGCATTCTCCCATCCAAAATCATCATTTATCAAGGACTGATTGACTTTGTGGGATTCAGAACTTATCGAGACCTTCTCTGTAATCTTAATTTAGGCTTAATGAAAGATTCCTAGTTCAGGTGTCATAACATTAAAAATTATTTTTCATTTATAAAACCAGGATTGTATAACAGTATCCAGCATCTGGTAGCTACAGCACTTATTTCTAGTGCTGGAGCACAAATATACAAATAACATTAATGAAGGGATTGAGAAAAATTCTTTCTTCTGCCTCCAGAATCCATTCTATTTCAGAACAACCACTCAGGCAGCTTTGGCAGAGGACAGCCCTTAGGATATTGTCCTCCACGACTTCCACAGTCTTAAGACAAATCCAGGGAACAGTTTCTGGACAGGAACAAAACATGAATAATTTCATACTCAACTTTCTACAAAGTGTAAGTCATACAAGAGAGGAATATCATATTTTTCTAAAATTTACAACGTAGCTCTTGCTGAAGCATAGGCTTCAGACTTTTTAGTCTAGCATTCAGATTAAAGTGGAAAAATCATACAGATTACAGTTAGAAGAGTAATTCTTCTCGCTTTGAGTAATCTTTTACTACAGCGATATCTTTGGTGTGAAACAGCACAACACAATAAACAAAAATACAATCATGCTGTCATGGCCCTGAGTGCACTGCATGCCCTGAGCAGCCTCAACGGGGACCCTCACCCTCCATCCAAGGGCCAGGAGCCCCATTCCAGCCTGTATTCTGGCCCCCTCTCCTAAGCTGAGAGGTAGGTTCTGACTTCTGCTGTCCTGACTTGCTGGCTGTATTCCTGAGTGGACCAGACTTTGCCCTGCCTGGCGATTGCTGGGCTGCCAGCAGTGCCTGTTAGTGTCACGAACCCTGCCCTGCTTCAATATTATGGAGCTGTGCCCTGCTGGTGCAGTCACTACCATGGGCTCCCTCCTGGCTCTTTGGCACTTGGGGAACAGCCCCGCTCTTGCTGTCCCCTGATACTCTATGATCAGCAACCGTGATCTTAATTCCAATTCTTTCTCAGCTCATCCTTTTTTGAGGTCAGTGAAGTGTCCGAGTACATAAAAAAGTTAAGGTTTTCTGCCTATCCTGAAGCTTTGTCTGCAAACCAAACTCTTCAATCCCTTTAACYTAACACATGGACCACTCTTCTCTTCTTGAAGTAGCCTTTGCTGAAGTTCAGCAGGCCTTGAGAACAGACCTCCTTGGAATGATAATCCATATAATCTCCTCACTGTAAGTACAAATGGAGTTTTACCCTTAATAGTAACCGAATAAGTGAGTGCTGAGTGGAGCAAATGGTAATTTTCTCCTTCTGAAGCTTGTTTTCATGCAGATTCAGGGAACCTGAAGGAGTTCTGCAAGAAACTCTCGAAGTCTATACTGCTCCTTTGTGTGACCTCTGCACTCTGCTCTAAGTTAAAAGCAACCTAGTCTGAAAAGAAAAGCAGAAAAGTTATTAGCTTTCAGCATTTGCCTAGGTCACATTGAGATGTTGCTCATTTTAGTATTAACTGTGCAGAATCTACTTTCCATAACCCCATGTTTAACCACAGCACAAACTTCAAGCTAATAATATACCCTAACAATAATAGTTAATAATAATAGCTAATAATAATTTTGGAAAACTCAGCTGTGTGTGACCCAGGTCCCAGTTTTGAGAAATGCAGCTATGTGACCTTGTCCCAATTTTATTGAAAACAAAAAATGAACTTTGTGAGAGTGTCAATTCTACAAGGTAATGAAAGCAAAAACCAAGTCAGAAGTGAAATCACTTGAGTCAATAATAGTGGTTTCTCGGGAGAAAATACTGGCCTGAAGGAAAGATATAAAATTCTGAGAGAAATCATAGAGAGTAGAAGAATGGCAATTTAGCAAGATCAAGGATCATTTTGCTATAGGCAGTAACTTAACCTGGTACTTGCCATCTGGCTGATGGCTGCTGGTCAGCAAAGAGGCAGTGGGTGCCTGCTGCAGAACTGTGAGCATCATTGCTAGTTCCAATTATTTTTCACATATAGAAGATAACTGTCTTGTACTCATTCCTTTTGTATAATCATACTTGCAAGTCCCCTTTTCTAACACAGTTAAAGGTGCTCAGATAGAAGTGGTCCTCTAAAGAAAGAGTTGTAAGTTTTCTAAATAGTAAGCAGAACACAAACTTTAACAAAAACCCATACCAGAATATATTTTAAGTTATTTCTCTCTGTAGTCTTCTGTTAAAAGGGCTTGCAAGAACCCAAAATATAGCCTTTCTGTCTGTAAAATTTATGTTTATGTGAGCTTGCAGTCTAAATGAGGGACCTAGTAATACTGTCTGGCATTAGAGAAAAATAATAACTAGTCTTCTTTTCTGGMATGTAACACTTTCTGTCTCGGAGATGTTGTATGGGCAAGTAACAAATAAGGTTCTTCAGCCCCTGAATTCCTAATCCTAATCCTAGAAGTAGGTCTTTGTTGATCTTTAAGACATTGCAAAGATCTAGCATTAAGTATTTCAAATCTAAGTCTACTGATGTAGAGCAAGTCGCTTTCATGAGAGTCACAGACTCTTTGGTATGGCAGATGGAAGATGATACCACAGGACTTCTGATATGGCACTAAGTGCTTGTGCTTATTCATCTGATCTCCAATGCTGCGGACTTTAGTCCTCATCCAGACTGCAACCTAACCTATGTTTAACTTCAGCTTGGTCACTAAGAACTAAAGCCTTCCCTCCCCTTAGTGTGACAACATGTGAGTCTCCTGGACCTCTGAAAAGCTCTTCAGCTATTCAGAAATAACCAGTGCTATGAGAAGGGGTTTCTGCTTCTGGCAGAGCAGACATTGATGATTACTGACAAAAACTGTCGATTTTGAAGTTAGGTTGTAAATTCCAGCCCAGCTGTTGGCCTCCTATTATTGACAGTAAAAATGAAGAATACCTGACTAGGTTTGAATTTCGTGCCTTTCAAAACTTTTTTTACATTTCTTTTGTAGATATTTTGGATTTGCCACATCAAACAGTGATATGAAAGCCTTGCTGCATCAGTCAAACTTACAAAATTTGAAAGTCTTTCTCCTCTCCTTTTATCATGTCAGTGGCATTAAACTCTTCATGAGACAGCTGCACATGTTGGTCTAATATGGTATGATCCTGATATTTTATTGTGATTTCAACAAATCACAACTTTTTAAAAAAAAATCTATTATTTGTACAGAGTATAGCTGAGTCTGATATTTTAAGGCATTCTTGACTCTATGACAAAAGTCATTTCCCGTTTATAAGTTACACATGTTGAACTAAAGAAGCTAATTCAGTGACACTTTGTGCAGAGTGCCAATTGAGTGCTGTTGCAATTCCAACAGTTTCCSTGGGCTATGGATACTATTACACTCTTTGAGGTATTTTATTTGAGAAAGAGTTTCGAATAAGAAAACTTCAGGGTAAAAAATATGTATCTTCTACCATTAGGCTCTCAGAGGTTGACAAGGATACAGCCACACAGTATGTTGTAGTTACCATGATTTTCACATGTAATCATTTTGTCGATATGCCTATTTATTTCCAGTCTAGAAATGTTTGAGCAAACGCATTTTTATTTGTACAGCTGGTAGTGGCACAACAGTTTTTTAGCATGTCAATTACTATTCTAGTCTAAACAAATGTGGTTGTTTGCAAATAGGTTTATTTCCTATTTTTTTAATTTCTCTAAAGAGAAATTTAAATCTTCACAACTAAAGAGTGTAAGTATTCACATGTGACTCTAATGACTTGTTACCCATCATAAACAGTAAATAGATGAAGTGAGCATTTAATGAACATCTTGAATTCTTCAGTGGTTAGAGACTTCATTGAGAGACATGGGGCAATAATTCAAAGTGACTGAAACACAAATTCATCTTATTGTTCCTCCACAATAGAATGAAAGTCTTTATAGGGCAAGAACCATCTTTTTGTTCTCTGCTAATACAGCATCTAATGCAATGACATGTACTTGCTTAGGGCTCTGAGGTGCTTTTACATTATAAATGGTAATCATAATAATCTTCCAATAGATGTAGTAGATTTAATAAACCATTCTCAATGCAAACTCTAATTTAGAGATGAYATTATTGCATACACTTTGAAAAGTCTGTTGAGGGAATGTTGAGTGACTAAGTCTAGGAAAAAAATCTAAACATTTAATTATATTTTATTGGCTTCTCATTCTTGACAGTGATTTCTATGGCAATGCAGTATCTAAGAAGAGGGTGGCATATCCCCCAAAAGAGACACAACAATGAATTCTGTGTATCAGTAAAGGGTTCTTTGAAAGAGTTAATCAAAACAACTGTGAGGAATGGAGAGTTCCTTTTTACTGAAATAGGGCAGACTTCTGGGAGTGTGGTTGAGACAATCAGTTCTGTAGTAAGAGCATGTCTTGGGGTGACTTTATGATGCTGTATCCGCTATCGCCTGCTCTATGCCAGACATGAATCCTGTGCCTTTAATCTGGGTCCATGGAGAGGTGGAAGAGAAGGGAGGTGAATCCTTCAGCACGGTTTGTGTTCAAGGACTGACACACACTCCCCCCGTTCTCACCGCTGCTGCAGTGTGGAGGCAGCACCGTCCTTTTTTTTTTTTTAGTCAGCTCTAGGCTCTGTTTCTCAGTAGAGAGAGACAGAGAGTTAAAAGTCTTTGTTTTTTAGCTAGCCTGCTAGCTGAGGCAAGGAAGTTTTCCTGGGACTGTGGATTTTTTTTTTCCTTCTTCCTCTGGAACTGTTCAGCTGAGCTCTGGTCCGGAACACCATCACTGGGAGGCCCCACATTGCAGCCCAGGGGGGCCCACACTGCACCCCAGCTCCAGAGAGAGAACAGAGATACACAGAGATACAGAAAGGACTCTGAATCTACCCAGGTCTTCTCCACCGCGAGAGGTTTGTTATCTAACATTATAAATTTTTTTTTTCTCTTTCTTTCCCTCGTGCCTGTGTGCACCCTGCTTGTTAAATAAACAGCTTTTTTTTTTCACTTTCCTCCAAGAAATTCSTGAGGTGGGGGGAGGGAGTTTCTGAATCCTACCGTCTGCAGAGGAGATGCCCCTTGTCAGGACATTTTCCTCCTAATTTGTCTCAAGCTGAGACAGAGCACTAATTCTATAATGATTTTCCTACATCATGGACATTAGATATTGCAATATTAATGAATTTTGATGAATGATGGAAAAACCAGTACTGAAAAATTAAAACCTTAACCCTCTGGTAGAAAAATGCATTTCTTGAGAAACAAGAATCGATACACACTGTATATATACACAGTGTTTATAAAAGAGTGAATGCTTATATGTGTATAAAATGAATACTTCTATACATGAGGTACATATTCTATCATTCATTCTCTCTCATGATCTTCAGTTACAAAAGACCTAGAAAGGTGATCATATGAAACTGATTTGTGATTAATTTTTTTTAAATTATAAGGACTGCTTCAGAACACAAGCTCTCATAGAATCAAATAATGGTTTGAATTGGAAGAAACCTTTAAAGACCATCTAGTCCAACCTCTCTGCCATGGGCAGGGCCACTTTCCACTAGACCAAGTTGTTCAAAGCTCCATCAAACCTGGCCTTGAACACTCCCAGGGATGGAGCATCCACTACTGCTCTGGACAACAATTCCAGTGTCTCAATATTCTCACCATAAAAAATTACTTCCTAATGTCCAATCTAAATCCTTCAGTTTGAAACCATTGCTGCTTTCCACCAGTAAAGGTCTTGGTCAAACTTCCTCTCTGTCTTTTAAGCCTCGTTTAGGTACGGGAAGGCTGCTCTGTGGTCTCCTCAGAGCTTTCTTTTCTTCAGGCAGATCTGCTGAGCCTTCTCCACCCTGAACATTCCCAACTTCCTCAGCCTTTCCCACAGGAGAGATGCTTAATTGTCTTTGTTGACAGTCTCTTCATCATATTTGTCCACTGGGACTACCAGGTCCTTCTCTGCCAACCTGCTTTCCACCTAATTGAACAAACACTTCAGGAACACAGGGTCAGATTTCAAGCAGTCAAGACATACCTTACAATAATATTCCTAGAAGCTCACTGGTGCTGCTGCCAAAAACCGAGTATGTAAAAAGACATAGTTTTCTAAATTTTAATGATTATTCCATCTTATAAAGAGGATAATACAGCTGAAATGGTAATAATTTAACCTGTGGCCGTGAAATGAATTTAATCTCAAACTGTGTCTACCCACCAACCTACAGCTGGCAAAAAAAAAAAAAAGGTAATGTAGAATGGCAGTATTTAATCACAGACTTGGCTTATAAATATGATGCTCCTTTTCAGTTCTTAACTTTTCACAACTCCAGCTAGATGGCTGTGTAGGTTTTTCCTGGATGTGGCTTGGTTGTAGAAAGTAGTTATTTTAGCCCAAAAAATCTAAATCACTTTCTATGTGGAGTAAATATCCACAGAGTAAGAATCTGAAGACTTCTATTTAGTGTGTCAGCACTTACTCACTTTAGTAAACTCACTGGATGCAATGGCAGCATGTGTAAGATTTACTGCACGAAGAAGATCTTTCATCTGAAAAAGGAGAAACGTTCATGGATGGAAAACCTCACTTTGTTCTTTCCTTCAACATCGATAGGAATTCAAGAATCTGGTTTTACTTAGCCAGCGTAGGCAATGTACACAGGAAAAGAAAGAAAAAAACCAAACCATTGATTAAATATTGGAACATAATTAACAACCTAAGAAGTAGAGTTAGTTAAATAGCAACAGCTGAGCAAGGAAAAGTTAATGCTCCACTGCAGGGAAGGATTTACTGGTCCAGAAAACCACTTCAGTAACTTTTTTCTTCACATTAAAGGAATAATAAATAATTAAGTTTCCAATTGTCACTCGGTTGCCTTCCTGAAGTTTAACATTTTTCAAAAATAGAAGGAAAAAACCTAAATCAGGATAAAACAGGGAAAAAGGGAAAAATCTTTGGAGATCTGACACATCTTTCAAAACAGTGCTTGTAAATAGGACACAGCATACACGGCAAACTGTAGGAGTACAGGCAACCCTGTCTTTTCCTATTATTTGACTTCTGCTATTGAACTGGTGGTAAATATTGTTAAAAGTAAAGCACAAAAATTCCCTAAGAGTCACCTCTGAGTCATTTTCCAGGACTATTATGCAAATATTAGTTTCTGCTCATTGCAGTTTGTATTTGTGATATATGCAGGCTGAAGAACATCAGTGCTGAGTCATCTGCTTAAGAGTCCCACACTATAAATGTGATGGATTGTAACATTTTGCAGAGCACAAAAGGTAATTGAGTGGAGTCAATTAGGAAAGTAGGAGGGTTTAGTGGAGAAGAGGTGAGCAATTTGTAAACTACTGTTACATCTTTTTTTTGGCTATGCTTTCCAAAACAGCTTAGTAGGCCATCTAGCCTTAAAATTTAAGGGGTAATTGGAAGCAGCTTCTTTGAAAATTCTGCCCTTTATACTTATGAAAAAATTGAAGGTCTGTTATTGTAGAGGGATGAATGCAATTTCCAGAACAATGTAGGTTGTAAACAAATGCATTCCTTAGAAATGTGAGATGCTTTAAATGCTATTAAAAACAAAAGCTTATTGAATGCAGGGTCATTCATTACAATAGTTGCTATACTTGCAAGCTAAAAGCAGTACTTCTTGCCTTGTTAAAATGTATTTAGAGAGCAGCTCCTTATAATAAGTTACTTCTGTTTGGTTAGGTCACACAGTCACGGTGCTCTTGCTGGTTTCTTTACTTTACTGACCAAAATAATATGCCAGTTGCTTAAGCAGTCCTAGTTTTCCTCAGCATGTTTGTTTTTGCAGGGACAGGAGTTGGGCTTAATGATCCTTATGGGTCCCTTCTATCTCAGGATATTCTGTGATTCTATGAATTACTTAAGTAGACATGGCTGGGATCACCAAAAGAAAATGACTGACTGAGCTCTCCAGAACTTTCTTTAAGGATATCCTTGGCATGTTTCTAGTTAGAGAAAAAAAGATAATATGTGACATAATGCTACTTTCATCTTACACTTCAGAGGTGGTGCTTCACACCGGCCTATTTTCCAAGTTACAACTTTGAAAGACGCTGTTTTAGCACTGTCTTTTTCATAACACTTCAAATAAAGGCTTAATTTTAAGAGATAATTGCAGAAAACCTTAGGAGATCTAGCTGACAAGCTAACAAGAAACCATCAAAAAAGCCATAGTGGATAGTCACTACTGATTATTAATAATCGGTACTTTTAAAACCTTAATGAGGACATAAAATGGCACACGACTCTGCTGCCCGAATAACAAGTGATCTGTCAAGGAGCCCTATAAGAGGTGAACTGAGGAAAGAAAAACATTCTTTAGGCTTAAATGAAGAAGTAATTTTATTCTAAGTACATTCCTTTTGAATTTACTTAAAAAAATATTTAAGACATTAATGTGTCACCAGCAGAAAGGAGGTGCCTTGTCTTACTCTTTGTGTATGGAAAGCTTACTTGGTTCTTCGCTGCAAAACACACGAAATAATGTGGAAAATGGCTTCTTAATACCTCACTTCAGAAAACTGCTAAAGTTATAAATAGTTTTAAGCATAGGAATAATCTGCACTAATAACATTACACATATTATTGGTTTTTTTCCATGGGGATCACACTGTTTCTTGTTTTTGTTTTCTTATGGAAATACTGATCTTGATAACTGGAAAAAACAAGTCCCAATTCTGAGTAAAGTCAGTCCTGGGACAACAGAATTTTTAGTACTTGTCAGAAAATATTATGTGCAAACTGAAAGTCACAGTGCCTGTATGAGGAAAAAGCAATTCAGAACAAAAAGCCTTGCTGTACTTATTTATCAATAATAATATCTTCAATGAAAAATTCCCATGCCAACTCTGATTATGCTTCAAAGATTAGGTATATTGTTAAATAAGATTAGATCTGAGAATAATAATCAGCCTATGGATAAGAATTTTTAGGGTGTGAAATTGTATAGTTGTGAATAAAATTTGACTATATTCTTTGCTGCTCTAGGTTGACTTTTATTTCATAAATATCTGTCGCAACAGAATTAGGCCACTTTTTTTCTCCTTTGATATATTTCAGCATTTAGCTCTTGATAATTTTAATGCTTGAATGCTAAAACCTTCCTCTGCATTATTATTACTATAATTGTTGCCACTGTTACTACAACTGTTCCTATTKTTATTATTTCCTATTATTTATTCTTTTTGTTACTGTATATATTTATAGAGATAGATATATATACAACTTGTAACCCATTCTATTAAAGTATTTATAGATACAATTCTTTTACATAGTGACAGAGTACAAAAGTCAAGTATTTAAAGCTGGCTGCTYTGTAAGGCTTCCAAAATTTCAGCACAAACCCCTCAGAGTTCATTGCAGGTTATTTTACAATTCCCGTCACATTCAACCTGAAAAAAGGACTTTGTAAATGTAAACGACTTGCTGCCAAGTCTTTATCATTGTGTCCTTGACTGTCTTTACAAATCTGTGCTAAAATACAGTAGGTGCATATTCTCTGACTTTTCTGGGTAAAGGTAGAAATCTAAACAGTTCAAATGGGCAAAAATGATCAATCTCTTTAGAGACTGAACTCGCACTGCTATTAATTGAAGTTTGTTCTATACACAGACTGAGGGATTTAATCTCCTATATTAAATATTCATTAATAGAAGTATATATTTTTCCTTAGCATTTCTCATTAATGTGAGAGAAGAGGTGGAGACGTAATATAAAACACCAGCTTTTGATTGAAGTCAAAGCGGTAGATAAGAAGCTAGACACTGGATTTCTGTGTAAGTCAGTATTTGAACAAAATAAATAGAAAATTATATCTCAGACAAAATCTTGAGTGGGAAATAAGTAGTGGACTTTTATGGTAGTTGTGTAGTGACATATGACTTTACACGTGTAAGAAGACACAGTTATTCAAACTCAACTCAAAACACTAGAAAACACAATCCTCTACCGTCTTCTTTTCTCGTACTTTCTTACTGTGATAATGTGATCTGCTGTAGTCTTATTTTAGACTAAATCACTGTTTGTGCAACAGTTCCCACAGTCATTTTGCTTTGTGAGACATATCAATATTGATCTGTCAAAGAACCCATTTCCTTTACTCCTTCTAGCCCCCACTACTGCAAGCCCAAAGGAAATGCATCTGAGGAGAAATTATTGTCAGGTGGGTGCTCAGCTGGATTTGTTCTTGGACTATTTTGCTCCACTTTTTTCGCTAATGACTTGGATAGTGGAAAGGATGGCACTTTAAGTGTTATGTCTGACACCAAACTGGGAGGATTACCATCTCATTCAAGGGCTGGCTCAGGTTTCAATCACCCCTTGACAAAAGATGAGTAGAAAGCCATACTTGATCAAGGCTAAATCAAATGCACAAATGGGGAATGACTGGCTAAGCCAATATTTGGGCAAAGGGTCTCTCACAAACCATGTACAAGTCAGTGCCATGGACTCAGAGTGATACCTTTGTCTCAAACATTTTTCATCACTTGCTGAATAAAGCGATGAATAAAGCCCATGTCTCTCAAGCTGTGATCATTATTCAGTCTGCACAATTACTACATCTAGCTGAAAGAAACTTGGACATAATCCCAGAGTTAAGACAAGTTAAGACAATGTATCAGAGTGATAAAAAGGTGAGCTGATGTGCTTATGTTTTTGTGTCTTTCATCACATCCTAACTGTACTTTTCACTTGTATGAGCTTACTAATATTTTGTCTGAAAATTGTTTTTTGGTACAAGAAATGTCTTCAGGATAAATACTGATGCATATTGACTGTATCGACTGCAGTGCATCCAGTGTACACTATACCTTTCCTAGACACTGAGGTCTACTCTTGTGCATCTAAACTTCCTTATGCCAGAGCAGTGTAGCTCCAATTAAAGTAAGAATGGGTGCCTGACCTGTTCCAAACCACTTCCTGGAACTGCATGGGAGAATGATGAGTTAGTATGGGAAAAAAAATTGTCCCTGGAATCAAGCCAGGGAGCTGGCATGGTTGTATATTGGTATTGGTAATTTTGTCCAGGTGTCCAGCAGTACTCCTGCATCTTGCTTCATTTACAGGAGGACACTGCTCCTAACAAGTTCAGGTTCTCATCCCACAAGGGGTGGAAAACATAAGTAGAGTTTACTAAGTACTCTCAGAAGATTACCGGGCCCTTGTAGTTTTGGGAGTCCTTAGAGTCCTTAGGAATCTGCAGGTTACTCTAAGATGAGAGGCTGGTAATCCAAGTTGCCGAGTGAGTGGGAAAAATGTTCTGCATAAGACATTAGTCAGATCCTACAGAAAATAATGCTAAAAATAAAATGAGGTTATGAGAATGGACATCACCTTGGACTTGTTACAGAAAATTTCAGGTTGCTATCGAAAAATAGGCAAACTCTGGTAATTTTTATCTATATTACTAGGAATATTTTATAAGAGACCATGAATAACTTGGTGAGGTATGGTAAGGCCTCAGAAAGAATATTTTCTTCACTACTTGGTTAATGGTCTTAAAGTAAGATGTGATCAAAATGCATCAGAGTCGAGGAGACAGCCCAAAGACAGTGCAGGGATTTAAAAGATACAATCTATGAGGAAAGCTTGAAATAAGAGTATTTGCTCAGTGTAGGGAAGAGGAGGCTGAGTCATGAAATGATATTCTTGTGTTTAAAGGCTGTTATAAAAAGAKAGTGAGCAATTGTCTTCTGTCTGCTGAGCAAGGAGAAGGTGGAACTAACTCCATTTGGATTAAAGATTATTTAAACTGAGTTCTAGGAAACAATAGCTCTTAGGATATTGAACACTCAGACGGTCCATTTAGAGAATATCTTCTCACTCACTGGCTTTAAGAATTGTAAGCAAACAGCTCTCTCGGTCTTCCACTGATTTGGTCTCACTTAACATAGCAGATTTATGTCTTGGCCTCCCATCTAGGCAGTTGTGTCTATGACTTGATGGTAAAAACCTCACAACCATTCCCATTCAGATGTATCGAAACAGGAATAGGATGCTTTTGCTTTCTCTCTCTATCCCCCTGCCCCCTCTCCCCCAGCTGTATGCTGCTGTATGAGAAATCCTTGCAGAATTAGTGGCTTGCATGTCATGAAGGACATTTATTCTCTGCAAATTGTAACCAGTTCAGAGGAACCCTACTGCAATCATGGCACAGTCTGTAGTAGCAAGAGCAATGCCTGAATTCCCAGATAAATTCAGCTGAATTGCAGTTTAGACATGGAGGTAATGTTGGCAGTTTGTGGCTGCTGATTCAGAAAGTATAAAACTTTTTGCAGCCTGATATCACACAAGGTAAATTTCAGTCTGAAATACTTTCCAGAAAGGCTCTGGTGCTTGAGGTTTAATTGGACACCAGGGTCTGTAAGTATAGTGGATGGTGTGTGCTACTTTGATTCAGCTGAAGAGAGTCAGGCTTTCAATTGTCTCACTGTGACCAAGAGRATGCACCATTTATTTTCAATTATGTCATGCTGCTCAGTTTTATGCCTTCAGGTTGCCGTATTAACAGCCAAATATTATTTTTTAATAGGAATTTTTGCTCAATTTTTGCTTTTGTGGATGTATGGAAGAGTATGACACTCAGTACCAGGTTTTCAGACCTAATAGGGATTTATTCATCGGGACATTACTTTCATATGAAGAATTGTTATACCAAACTTTTGCAAAACTTCAGCAAAAGTTGTTGGTATTTTTAGGACTGTAACAAAATAGAAAACTAGGATTTTCAACAGTTTCTGGCCAAAGATGCTACATTCTTTATAATTAGACTGTGTCATTCTGGCTAACAAGTTTCTCTTTTCAGACCTTTATGTTTTGAAAGGATGGAAAATGGCTTTGCTTTGACCTTATCAAGCCACGGGTGATCTCTGCAACAGGTTGCTGCACTGATCATCTGCACTGGTTTATGCTTGGAAAGGCTGCAGCAAAAGAAAATCTCTGGAGTAAAAGCTTCCCTCTTTGCTGTCTCTTTTTGTGGTTGTTGTTGTTGTTGTTTTTGTTCAGATGGACTTCCACTCTGATATCAGGTTAATTGGGTGAGGCACTGTTCATTCTGAGATAACTCACTGGCTCAGCTGCATTATCAAGCCACTGTTTTGACTGATAGTTTTCTGCTGTTCAAAGTTCTCTCTAACAAGATCTATCCTTTCATACTTATCCATAGTTTAAAGGTTTTGGGGAAACTCAAAAGACTGACATTCTTCACAAAGCTCAGCAAACCTGAGCTATCCACAGGAGAGCACTGCATATCAATTACGGGAAATGTGAAAAGAGAAAAATTGAAACTGCAGATCTGTCTGTAAATACTTAGAGAAGATTACCGATCTCATTTACAGTTATGGTGCTTTAATGAGTTGGTACATAATGCAGGCAGAAATATCCAATTTAACTTTGTCTCATCAGGTTGTGGGAAGCCGTCCAGATGACATCATTGAAACACAGTGGTCCTTATCTGGCCTGAAGGTTAAATTCTTTGGTCACCTAAAATAGTTTTGTGCCCTTGGACATGTTGTGAACCTATAAGACAAAAGCTATTGGAGGTAGCTTTGCCATCTCCAGTGTTCAGCTCCTACTGTGGTGTACAGGGAAGCAAGTGTAGACCATCAGCAAGAGATGGAGTGGGTGGTTGGAGGAGAAGGACTCTTCTAGGGATCATTCTTCTCCAATGCCTTTTTGAACAGGTGTAATCTCTGTTCAACCTCAGCTAAAAGCAACATTTCCTCATGGGAAGACCTTCTTTGGTCTTATTATGATCAAATAACTTGCAGTATAAAGTGGTCCCTCAGGGTATTGAACTAACACAGCAGATAATAAACAATTTGGCCAACTTTTTCCACCTTGGTCCCAGTTATGATACATTTGTGCAAAATTTGCCTTTTAAGGTATTGAAACCAAGCCAATTTGTGTCTCGTAAGGTATTATTGTTGTAGTTACCTAGGTGTTGCTGGCCTTGCAAGAATCTGTTTTCCAAAAGGTCCTAATACTCCCCTCCACTATCTGTGAAGTCCAAGCATTTTTCACAAAACTCATTTTTATCCATCTGCCAAACTCTGATGTTGCTTTTGGCACTATCTGTAACCTTCATCAATTTCTTAGATTCATCTCTGACACGTCCAGCAATTTCTCATGTTGTGTGCATAGTTTTCCATGTCCTGTTCAGCTAGCTTCACCTCTGGGTGGAATAAGGCCAACTGCCTAGTCTTCTGTCTTCCAGTCTAATGTGGACATACTGAGTACTTTACATCTCTTGTGCAATCAATATGCCACTTTTCTTTTAATGGAAATCAGGAAGAAAATGAATGGGAAAAGAAGGAAAAGAAGGGATATATACATATATATGTATATTTGTATACAGGGAATCTGGTTTTCCACCCAGAAAATGGAGTAAGGAAATTGAAAAAAAAAATGAGGTCTTGCAATGTAATAGAACAGAACTAACATTTGACAATGTTCTTTTTAGTAAAACATTGTTCTAACTTTTTATATTTGGCACAGTATTTTAAATTCTACCTATTTCTGTTTGCTAAAATCAGTATCGGAACAGTGGCTGACTGGGTTTTTCAGTAAGAAAACCGAATTTGTGGGGGAATTGTTCTGTGTTAAATCTTTATGAAACATACACTAAGAACTCCCCGACCATACTGATTTAGCTTGTCCTGCCACAGAAACCTTCTTTCAGCACAAGGTAGAACAAGGATACAGTACAGGTGGGTTGATCCATGCAGGAATACCCTGTACAGAAGCTAATATACATCTGAGAATTCAGAATGGTTTATATAACAGTTTTTCTCAAATCAGAACTCTTTCAAGCTACAAGTGATACAGGTAAGTATAAGCATATTTTTCTCAGGGAGAGTACTCATGTGTGGGGCTCAATCTTGGTCATCCCGTGGTGTCGTGAATGAGTGTTATAAGGTCTCTTAAAGAATCCTTGGTAAAAGTGTCTGCAAAACCGGGTTTAATATAAAAGCAACAGCACAACAAAGTTTCTCAGATCATAGTGAAGCCTGGGATGCAGAAGTGGAATGCACCACCACATGTGGGAGATGTTTACTACTCAGTTCAGTTGAAAATGGAATAAAATATGTTGTCTTTGACAACTAAACTGTATCTATTTCTCTATTAGCTTTTGTTATTATTTTTTCCTGAATATAGGATACCTGAAAAAAGAGGCAAGGCTTGGAATACACGATAATAATATTTTCTATTAACAGAACATCGATATTGATAGAACATATTCATCCTCAGTTTGAAAACACATTATGATATTATGATACAAAAGTGTTCTAACTACTTAATGATGTTCTACTCAGTCACAGAAATCATATCATAACTCTCCATTGTCCCTGGATGCAGCTTATTAAGTTCTAGAAATACTGCCTGAAAAACGCAAGTTATTAAAGTCTCTATCCACTTGCTATAAAACTGTGAAAGGCAAAGAATGGTTTAGGTAGGAAGGGACCTTGAAGATCCTCCGTTTGCAATCACCCTGCCATAGGCACCATGGGCAGGGACACCTTCCACTAGACCAGGTTGCTCAAAGCCCCATCCAAACTGGCCAGGAACACTTCCAGGGATGGGTACTCACAGCTGCTCTGGGCAACCTGTGCCAGTGCCTCACCACCCTCAAAGTTAATAATTTCTTCCTAATACCTATTCTGAACCCATCCTCTTTCACTTTAAAGCATTCCCCCTTTTTTACCTGATATTGTAGTAATTTGTGAAATTTGTAATGCCCATCGTGTTCTTTCTTTTTACTATGCACTTTTTACTATGACTTTCAGGATTTTTGTACTAGTAGCTTTGTTCTAAGGTATTTGTGATTGGTTTGTGGCATAAGTATGCATTTTGTGAATAATTCTAAACTTGTCACTAATCACATTAAGGGAGGACTTGATTAAGTGATCTAAGTGACCCTTTCCGATTTCTCTGTCTTAAATGGGGGATTTTGTTGCCAGTAAAGACAGATTTTTTTAGTAGAAAGTACTCCCTTTTCTTTGATAACTCTATTTGGATATTGAAAAAAAGTAAATGCAAGATGTGACAACTAAATCCATATCATCATACAAGAGAATGCATCTATGAAGTTTAAGAGCTCAGAAGAGTGCAGGTTATCTGCTTAGGCATATAATGGCTGCACACCTGGTCTAACGCGTGAACATTGTGATTTCTACTGTTTATTCATTGAAACCTTCTTAAGGTAAGGATTTATCTGTTTTGAGGAGCAGCAGGAACACTTGAAAAGAGTTAATTTTATAATCATAATTCCTAAATAATATAATTATATTTTACCCCCTAAAGAATAAGTCAATACATTTATGAAGACAGACACTGATTCAAATAAAGGGATTTTTATAATTTTGACAGAGTAAAACTAACAGATGTAAATGAAACATTTTGTAAAATAAATGTCATTATGAACTTAACTATGCACATCACAGAGGGAAATGACAACCTCATAAATAATGTTGTTTTCCATTTTGATATAACTTTGTAACAGTTTTTCCTAACAGAAGATTTTACGCATTAATAAGCAGACAAGGGGAAATCACATTTGTAAAACTTCCTATTAGAAACTGAAAACTAAACAAAAGTTTCTGCATAAAGCTTTCTCTCCCTCTTCTTTTAACTTCAATTCACTCTAATTTATTGGGCAGAGATAGAGGATAACCTTACCTGTCTGGTCATGCAGGCACTCACTTAAATATCTGTCTAAAGTCAATGGAAACAATCTAAAAGTTCAGCAGCATTTCTCTTGAAACAGCAGCTGCCTTACTCCACTTCTTTTTTTTGTCAAACTGATTAAGCAAATACTTGCTTTCTGATGATAGGTAATATGGAAATTAAGTAGTGGTATGCTTCTGCATCGGTTTTTTAATGGGTGATTTGAACAGCTTGGTATTAATAAAGAAACAGATTCCCCCAGAGCAGTAAGTAAACTTCAGTGTTACGAGTCACATAAGGATATGTGAAGGAACATGGACATATTGTTTTCCCCTTCTTTCATCATCCTGTGAGTACAGAAAGCCTTCTAGTAGAAAGAAGGAATCTGTTCTGTAGGTTGGGGTGAGTGACATAGGAGGAGGATACCTRTTCATACTCCAGTAACTAAGATGTTGCAGCAGCTGAATGTATTTCCCTTATTTATGTTCTCCAATGACTTTCCAACATGCATTTAATTCATCAAAACTAGCTTCAGAGAAGATGTTAGTCTTCAAGTTTACTTTAGGGACACCTTGCAATGGAACGTAATTTTCATATCCAGACATACATAAGGACAAGAATTTGGTTAAGATAACACGTGGAAAGTTACGGTGTTTTAATGTTTTAAAGCTTGAAAAAAAAACAAATTAGCAGAGGAAAAACCAGAATCTTGTATGGTGCTTGCTTGTTATTAGTTACGCAAAGAATCCTTGTTTTGGCTCAGTATTTACTCACACTAATTTGCTCATGGTATAAAGAAAAAACCATGCCATTTTCCCACCAATTGGTATTTTCAGATCAAAAACTTTTGCCTCTTAACCACTTTCCTATCTCTTTCCAAGTCACCGTACCTCATAGCATATGTGTACCATTCACACCCATGAGAATTTCAGTGATAAAAAGCTAATGTAAAGAAAAGGAGAGATGCTCTTCCATCGAGAAGGCAGCTTTGTGTGCATTTGGAAACTAGGAACAACTGAAATTGTGCCTTTGCGAAAAGATAGATAATTTTGTAAGATAGTGCTTTTAGACAAATTCATACACCTCTATAGGAACTTCATGCTTATTTGAAATATCAAGTCTGAGAGCAGCTCATGGGAAAAGAGGTTTTCCCAGTCTGTGAGGACTCACCTCAAAGTGCTCTTCTTTACCTGTTGTGAGGGAGACATTGAAGTGCAAGTGTCTGTGTATTACACTCTTAAGATAACACAGATCGAATGGAGAACAGCAGAGGTCTGCTAGACTTTCATGCCTGCCTGCATACCCTGCCAGTATGAATGAGGTTTTAGTCGGTAGAGGGGCTCCAAAGGAGAGTTCAAAAAAATTTTCCCCTCAAGAGAAAACTGTTGATTAAATTCTTGATCATGACCCTTTTAGCTGATGTCAAACATGTGGCAGAAAAGTTAGGCTAGGATGTAACATTAAATTTCTAATTACTTGGACAACATAATGCTTGGGGTGAAGATCAGTATGAATTCTAACTAATGCACTGCTGTGCCTCACTATGCAGCAGACATAACTTTCATAAAATTCAATTTGTAACATTTTATGCTCTGCTTCTTCTAGTTTTTTTTCTTTCCTTTTCCCACAATTAGTAAATTTTTTTGAAAGGAATACATGATGTTCTTATGCATTAAAAAGGCCTGCTGTCTTATCTAGGTAAGCTGATGTGCTGTGGCATTTTAGAGCAGTCTGTAAAAAACAAGGGACAAATAAGGTCAACAGAAAACATTACACATTATGAAAAATTAATAATTATTGCTTTAGTCTCTTGTCTATTATGCCAAAGTTTGTGTGATCCAATGAATTCACAATATTTCTGTGTTAGAACTTCTGTAAAAAGTACCCGTGTATGCTGTTTAATCCTTTTTCAGGTTTTGATGATAGTTCATATAAAATAGCTACAGAAGGATAAACGGGTGAATGATCATTAGATTCATGGATCCAGCTGGCTTATTTGGGGTGACTAAGGAAAATTAGTAAAATAAAAAAAATTACTGAAGTGCAGTAGCTGTACTAACCTTTTCTAGCCTGCTGAAAGATTCTATTTTCATTGGAAAATTGCCCATGTAATGGAAACTCATGCTGTTTGGCTATGCTTAAATATTTCTAAGAACACACAGTTGCTCCAGCAACAGATGTCTTGGCCTTGTCCATGAACTGTCAATGCAAATGACTTTTATGTGGCTCCAGTGACCTGAGGGAGAAGCTGAGGCATTAGAGGCACTGGGCATACATGGGACTGACTGTCACAACATGTTTTGCTGCTTTTGCCACCACTGGGAGCTCCTGCCATCACTCGCACAGGTGCTGCAAGTTTCCAGAGCAACAAAAAGAAAGAAGATGCTGGGATGAATGCAGCAGAAGTGGGCTTAGGTGCTGGTAAGAAAGGACTAAAACATGCCCAGAAGACGTGGTGATTGATGATGATGATGATGATGATGATGATGATGATGATGATGATGATGATGATGATGAGGATGATGATGGCAAAGTACACACGCTTGAATTAATAAAGACAGGATAGTCAGAATGAGGTGAAGGTGCAGGCCAAAACACACCTAACACAGTTTCTGCTGCAGGCAGGCAGCTGTAGCAGCACACTGTTTTTGTGACTATAGGCTGCTTAGATGAAACACTGCTACTCTGAGGTCTTGAAAAATTAGTTACTTGTATTAAACTTATATAAATTTCCCCACAACTGTTCTCTTCCCATAGGCGGCAAGGAGTCTCTAAATTACTTCCCAGAATTGTGCCAGAAAATGCTTTTAAATGTTGGATAATACGACAGATGTTTCTTTAAAACCTTTTCTGCTTATTTAACTCCTGGTTTGCCCACCTTAGTTACAGAAGAAATATTGTAATTTTAAAAATTTTCCTCTAACACATACAGAAAAGATGTTTTAATAATATTGATTAGTATGAATTGATTTAGGGCTTCAGTCAATGGCTTTTTTTAACTTTCTAGTTTTTATTACGATAAACGGCTCTGTAAACCCCCTCCCTAAATTATCCAACTACCGTATGATGAGAGAAATAACATTTATGCAAACTGTCTTCTGAGGAAGAAAAAACCGAAGTAAAATAAGCAATAAAAACACCTTGTTCAGGGTCACAGATTAGTTTTATGTTTCACAATTCCCCATGTTCAGTATATTATACTTGGATTTTTCTGGATATAATGTGTTGCTAGTATATGCACAAAAAAGTTTTAAAATAAGTTTAGAAATTGCAGGATTGTCGTGTGAAACAGAAGCTTGCTAATCATTAATTAGCACTGCTAAAGTTAGAAAGTGCTAAAGCTCCTGTCAGAATCAGACTCATTGTTGCCAGCTCTTGTGGTTTTAATGCAGTGTCTTTTCTTGAAGGCCTGCCATAAGTTCCGTGATTACACCAGAATTTCAACTTCCATTAAAAAAAATTGCAAATTTAGGTTAAGCAAAGAAGCTTGAAAATATGAATTATATATAACCTGGTGTGAAATGAAAGCAGCTCATGATCTTTAATACAATCTCCTTATTTCAGAATATTGGAGAGGCAAACATTCTCAGCTGTGGAAGGAAAGCTTTTGTTTGGCATGACAGGACTTCAGAGTGTTCTTTTGGTGCCAAATTTGATTTCTTGTTCATTGCTGTTTTTGCTGCCACAGTCATTGTCATCTCTTAGTCAAGATAGTCAAATAGCAGTCTTTATTCTTCAGGTACAGAGTTTGTTTTCACTGGGAACTTGCCAGACAGTGTATCAGACTAATACTTTTACTGACTGTCAGGCATAGTTCATAATGTGAATACATGGGAGGCACGTGTCTTCCTTTTCTTATTTTCCACTGCAATCAGTGGAAAAAATATCTCTCTGTATCCATCACATCACATGATTTCTTCAATCTATTAAAAGCATGCAAAAAAAAAAAGAAAAGGCATTAGAAGGGAGAATGTCAGACAACTGGGGAACACCAACAGGGAAAAGGCATCTCTTTTCCCTCTCACTGGCCTCCTCTGCCTCAGAGCAGTTGTGAAAGTGGAGTCCCCCAGAGCATTCTGCATAACACAGGGCTCTGTCCAGACTAACTCTATCCTAACCATTCCTTACGTTGAAAATGACACTGTGGAAATCGAACGTACACTGTCTGGAGAGGTGCTGTCCATCCGTTCAAAGCCTCATTCATCCACATAACATGGGTGTGAGAGTCATAATACAGTGCTCAGGAAAGCCAAAGTGCTTCCTCTATTTCTGGTCAACTACACATGATTTGGACGACCAGACCCATCACTGTCCCTCAAGGGCCTGTCGTATGTCTTATGTTTTCCTGTTTGGCAGGAGTCACCTATGTACTGTATTCTGGCAGGAACCACCATATGCTGCAGGGCATGTGAGTTTCAAATGAGTGGAGGCTGAAATACTGAGTTGCTATTTCACTCAGAAACATTTCTTTATGGAAAGACTAAAGAAATTGTTTTTCATTGAAATCAATTTAGCGCTGAAAAGCCCAAAAAGAGATTTCCCCGGATGCTTAAGTGGAATAGGTATGCCAAAATAAGTATGATTTAAATATATTTGTCTGTACGTAGTGGAATACAGTACACCAATATATCAATACAAAAGCAATAAAATAAATATCCTGAGTAGAGTTATGGTTTCATATTTTAGTGCAGTGCTATTGTTTTGTTAGTGAATATTTTTTATTATCAATATACCTACATGCTCTGCTCATGGACAGGAAAATTACTATGCAGGCATAAACAGAAAGATTCTTGTTCTCCAAAGACTTTACAGCGTAATTGTAAGTCAGCTCTGTGCACTCAGCATACTCAGTCAGGGAAGCTGAGACACAGCTTTGCCATATTACTCCAGTGAAAAGGTGATGTCCTCTCAGAATAGTGCTGGGAAAATCCTGTTTTGGTAAAATATGTTCACAGTTTTATATTTTATTTTATACACAGTGCTGCTCCTTAGTAGCTGGATCTCATTTCTGTTTGCTTCTGAAGACTGCTGGGGTATGCAGGCAACCACTCAGGTGGGCTGCTCGCAGGGAGTGCTGGGCAGCCATCAGCTCATGAGTTGACAGGCTTGATTTAGGAAGTGGGAAGCTGCGATGCCTCAGTGAGGGCTTACCAACAATAATCAGTCCTTCTTTGATAGTGGTAAACTTAGGTTAGTGGTCACCAGAGTAATTTTGAAGACTCTTGTTCAAATAGTTATGCCATCATAAGAGGAAAATTTAATGCAATCCAAAGGTAAGTTATTCAGTTGTTTCAGTGGAGATTTAAATATATGTTTATGCAAGTAGCTTGAATATTTCACCTTTAGATTTTCTGTAACTGGAAAGAACCCATGACACTGGGCAAATGTGAGCTACTGACTTTTGTGCCTGATGAGCAGAATGTGCRGGAAGGTAGACTTCAAACATTTTTATTTGGTTTTTTGGCTTCAAAATACTGGAAAAAAGTGTGTTCTATCTTTCAAAAATATTAATTGCCATCTATATTAGATAAAACATTATTTCATGCAGCATTGGATGATAAAGTTTTTTTTTCCTTCAGGCTCTGTGATCCTAACAGCTCTTAATTTTTTTTGTGGCTCAGTTAGCCCATCTTCTTAAGTTGATAACATGTAGAGAGAAAAATGGATAAAACAATACAATTTACAGTAGCTGGGAAACTTCTCAGCAGTTATTAGAGACTCAGTACCTGTAGCTGATCTCCAAAATGTATGTGTTTGTTCCACTCAGCTTGATCAAGGTATAAATCAGAGAGGAGAATTCTTCCCACTGAACATTTTAAAGACAGATAGAGATGCAGATGGGTTCAGTAAAACACGAGACTGAATCTAAATGTGAAATGAAATATAGATGAAAGTGCCTTGCCTCAGACCGTTTTAATATTAATACCAACATCTCTTGGATGAAAAAGACCAATATTTTGTGGCTGTGACATTTTCCACAGGTACAAAACAAGCAGATTTTCTAGGGATATTTCTGAGCTTGATGGAAAAAAATTCTATTTTGTAAATGCTGGTATGATTTTAGACTCAGTCCAGAATGATATATTAAGTTCCATTACCTCCCTACATTTTGGGTATTAAAAATAAAGAAGAAACAACTTTTAATGGGTTTAAAAGTAGACATACAGCACTCTGATTCTGCAATAACTATTGAGTAAACTTACTTGTTTTTGTTTCTTGTGTAAAAATTCCTTAGACTCAAACATTCTATGCAGACGGAGACTATGAATTATCTCTTTGTCCTAGATAGCAAATGCACAATTTCTAATGGAATTGGATAGCATTAATAATATATAACTTTTCTACCATCTGCTGAAGAAGCCTTGTGAGAAACTTTTTAACAGAAAACAAGGTCTGATTTGTAAAACCTGACTGAAGATCAGATGTTCTGGGTGTTTGATCTTAAAATGAACAGTAGATGGCTTCAGAGAACGTTCCCACCAGTGATGGCCAGCTGCAGGTGAAGACCGAGGGACAGCCACAGATCATACAGAATGGCCCCAAAGAATCGATGTGGAAATCAGATTTTTTTTTTTTTTTTTCCTGCATACCCTGCTAGTAGAAAAAAAAGAAAATTAATAAATAGGACTGTTTGACTAAAATGTACTGACAAAATTCCACATCTAGTAATATTTAAAGCCATAGCTATACTGGTATACAGTAAAGTTCTACTGAGCCTAGTGTCTCCCATGAGAGAGAATCTTGTATGACAAGGGTAGAAAGAGTTTTCTGAAGAGGGTGAGTGCTTATTGAAGCTTACCTTCATAAGCCTTTCCAACTCCCGTTGATTTGTTGTATCCATAGTGTTGTGGTGATAATATCTGATGAACCTTTCTGCAAATCTGTCTTTAAACACACAGTGCTGGTTTCCATCACATTACAGCAATGAACTCATAGTTCAGGTATGCACTTCACAGCAGAGTAGTTTTTAATCACTCATTTTCATGACAATTATGACATCATAAGCTGTGTCATGTCTATGTCATGACAATATAGGACCTGTAACTGTTTCTGATCCAGATGAAGTTTTGAGCAGTTTTCTCAGCCTTCCTCAGTTGTTCAGTAGCTTTGCTCTTGCTTGTTGCCTCCTATGTGCTTTTCCAGTTCTGCTATCTCTTTTTTGAGATGGTGTGATGGGTGGGTCTGTACAATGTCACAGTGGCACTTCATTGTTTTCTCCTTTGTTCTCGTCTAGGGTAGAAAACCACAAGTCTTGTATTGTCTGCTTTCTTAAAGCAGTGAAAGTGGACAAAACCCACAGCACAGCACTAGTAAACTGAATTATGTTAGACATGATTAGACCTAATTAGAATATTTTTAGATGTGGAGACATATCTTGTCCCACATCTCCTAGACCATCTCCAATTTAGTATTTCGATAGGYAAACATCTTTTGTGTCTAAAGGAAATGTCTAAATTGTCTCACACCATTGGAATTATTTCAATATTGGGCCACAGTATTTTGTTCCATGTAAAGAATCAAGAAAAGCTGCTTCTTTTTTCCCTCACCTACATATATACATTTGTGTATGTTTACATAACTATATGAGAAAGGTTTTGTCTTCTTCACAAATAAAAAATAGATGTAAATGCCTCTTCAGAAAAAATARTGCTCCAAGTAAACTGTATTTTAATATGTTAATATATTTAATACATTTTCTTCTTAAAATTCTAGAGTTACATAGTCCTGTGGCCTGTCCTTAGCAATGTTATTTCTCTCAAACCTTGAGACAAAATGAGAACATACTCATCTCTAGCATTTCAAAGAAGTACCTTCCTTTGTAATATCACATTTATAAAATGCTTCAGTAGTCATTCTTGCTATCGGAATTTATAGACTGAAAATGATGAATTTATCTGTAGAATTGGAGACCAACTTTTCTTACAGTCCAGAACATTATAAAATAAAATAAATGCTTGTATACCAACTGGCTGATACCTTGCTGTTTATGCGTGTGTTTTCCTACTTAGCTATTGTTCATCAGTGAATTATATCTCTAATAAGGGGTGATTATTTTCTTTTCTTGTCTGTAACTTCCTATAAAAAATGTCAGAATTCACTGCTATATAAACAAGTTAGAATTATGCAAATTATTTTAAATTATAAATTAAATTCCTTCTTTAAAGGAAGAAAAACATAGGATATGAAACCTGCTGGCCTTTTATCCTACTCTGTCTCTTTTCCTCTCCTCATATACATTCATGTATGTACATGGATACACTCACATGAGTTTCTTTATCTAGCTTCAGAGGCCAATACATTTTATCACCTGGAAATTTATGTAATAAAATTCTGGGGAATTAGTTATGTCAGACAGATGGAATTAAATACCCCAAGTTAATTAAATACCCATTTTAAATACCCCAAGTCTCCTTTCTGCAAAGAGAAAAAAAATCTATATGCATGGCTTTAACTCTGTGCACAGGAGCAATCTCCTCAGAATTCATTTGCGTTTTTGAGGAGAACCATCGTACCTACACGTGCTGACCATCAAATGAGTGCTGTCAAGGATATGCAGGTTTGCTGAATCAGAGCAACACATTGCCTGTCTAATGCCTCCCTAACTCCTCTGATGATGGATATTGACTACAAGGAAGCTGCCTGGTTGTGTTGCTAATTTGTTATTTTATTTATAGGTCTTTTGTGTGTGTGTTACTTTTATGTATGATGTATTTCCATTGTAGATGTTGTCTTCCTTCTGCTCTCAATGGTGTTCCTGTGTCCCAGCAGATTCACGTGTTTGTGGCAATGAAAGAGACAGAAGTGACGACTCTCCTCCTAGGACACAGCTCATAAATTATCCCTTACAACCAAAGCACCAGACAAAACAGTTTTTGCAAGTGGTCACAGATGAGCTATGTCCAAAGGAATTTTCCTTTTCAGATGTTTATTGATGCATCTGTTTACTGATCTAGGGCATGCAAACTGTAAAAAGGTCATCATTTGCAGGTGCAAATACATTTGCCAAAGCCTCCTGGAGACCAGCTTGATTCTGATCACAGTGGATGCTAGGTAAAACCCAAGGTCTTAACCAGATGGTTTCAACTGTTCTTTCTGGTTGAAGTGTTACACTGAGTGCAAAATTTTATCTCCGGCATGGAGAAAGCACAAAATAAAAGATGAGAGAGAAATGGAGGCAGAAATTAGAGCAATTAATACTACCAGCTGTGACTAAAGCTGCCACGAATATAGTGAGATCAGAATATTTAACATATTTATTCCAAAATATGTTTTAAATAACTGCAATTATATAATTAAATGACTTCCCGTATAAAATTTTATCACATAGAATTAAAGATATCTACATTCCCTGCCACAAAATAAAGGTAATAATAAGAGAGGAACAAAAATTGGAATATTCTTTCTGCAAAAAATTTWGAAGAATGAAAAAAAAAAAGAAAAAAAAAAAGACAAATAAAAAGTGTACTAAAAAATCTCTCTCCTGAGTTTATTTTCTTTATTTTTTGGGGGGGTGGAGGGGAGGAAAGCAAAAAAAAAAAGCAGACTATCTTACTAAGAGATGCAAGAGATGCAAAGATTATATTCTGATGGAACTAACTTTGAGGAAGCTGCATATTCCTTTTGGACATGTAGGGAGGAAAGCTGAAAGGGCTGGAACTTGGAACTGGGACAAGTTAGTTTCTTGTGCTCCTTACTTCCAAGGTACTTCTTTTCTGGGGATCTGAAAACAGGGAAGAGTCATCATATTAAGTAAGCAGCAGGAGATCAGGGCGTCTGAGAAGACACTGGTTAGATTCTAATACATATCCTTTGCATTAGATAGTTCTTATGAAAGYCTTTGTTTTTGAGGACTTGGTACTTGCAAAGCATGAAAGACATTTGGATTTCTTCTCTGGTTCCCCCAAAGGAAAATTCTAATAAATAATTCCCCCTCAGCCCCTTATTTTACCAACAAAAACCAGCCAAACAAAAAAATCAAAACGAAACCAAAACAAAGGCTGAGAGCTAAGCATAAAACATCTGCATTTATCCAATGTCACTAAGTATACTTCACCAATAGGCTCTTCTTTCTCCATTCTCTTGCTGTCACCTTTGGCTTAGGCACCGAAATCTTTCTTCAGTTTACAAATATTCTGCTGCGGAATAATATTCGTCAGAGTCTGTGAACAACTATACTACCTATTTTTCATCAGAAAACCCTAATTTTTTAATTAGTAGCATTCTAGCTACCAATAGCTAGAATAGCAGCAGTCTACAGAACTGCTCACACTGCTTGTTCTCATTGGATTTCTCGAAGTAAAAGCCATGGGTATGTCTACATTGCTCTATGTCTGCACAGAAAAATTCACCAGTGAATAAATCTAACACTCTACCCTGGGATGGCCACATGGCTTTATTTTCTGCCTTGCTGACTCTGTTTTTTGCATCATGTCAAGTTCCTGAGCAACTGCACCAGCCCTTCCGGCACAGATGGACCAGCTCCTGCTGCCGTCTTGGGCCAAGCTGAGGAAGAACCAAGTCTGCAGATATACTGGTCTTAGCACCCCTGTAAAAGACATTTTATTTTACTTATTCAAGATATTGTACAGGATCCCATATAGCCTTTAGTTTTGAAAATGCAGGTTATGTGTAAAATTTGTGCATATTATGACAGCTTTTTCTAGAAAACCAGTGGAATGGCCTTACATTGCATGAAAGGATATGAAATAAATCTGAGTGAATAATATTTTATATACTTTATAGGACTAAAGAAAACAAAAGCYGTTTTTTCTAAAAACAATAGCTTTTCTCATTTAAAATCGAATTTCAGCACTTTTAAGACTGGTGATGTGGCTGAATTTGGTTTAATTTCTACTATGGATATTTGGTGAGAGGGAGGAAAATGAGACACTCCCCAGGTCCATTTACGAGGAATTCATTTCACAAAGAAAGGGAGACTAACTGCAAACTCTTATGGTGCCCTGATTCGGGTCTCCTGGTGACTGCACCTGGAGACAGCTTTGGCCGCTGCTGAGGACTGTGTCATTGTGAACCCATTGTGAAAGTAACCGATGCAGGCAAAAAGTAGCATTCAGTCCTCAAGAGTTTTGCTGTTTTCTTCAGGTCGTGCAACATCAATTTTAAATCCATGCTTTTTTTCAGCAAAAGGTAAGGAGGAAAGCTGAATTCCTCTCTGTTACACGCAGATTAGCTCTCTGCTTGTTTCCAATACACATAGCTACACAAAGCTTGGGCAGCCCTCTTTTAAAGGTCTGTGCAGGCTTTCAACTTGTCCTTTTTCTTGTAATTTTCAGTGGCTTTTGGTACCTTTCTGATTTCTTTATTAACCTTTATTCACTGGGTTTTATTTCTCCCAATCAATGGTAAGTGCACACCCTTCTGTTCTGGACTCTCTGTGGACTATAATACAGTTTTGTTCCCCTGACTGAGTTTTTCTATTATCGCTATTTCTGTTTTCAATCTTAAAGCTTGGCTTTCTTTAATTCACTTTAAACAAACATCTGAATAGCTGTAAAGGGTAGATGGTACCAATACTGTCAAGAGACCATCGATCTTTCAACTGAAGCTGCTGAAAGGTAGGCTAGCTGATTTCTCCCTGTGTTTCGGTTCTTAATTTTCTGATTATTTTGATAGCTTAGAAGTTTTAGTAACAATGAAAGTGAACTCATCCTTGCCTTTTCATGTACACCTCCTTTTTGTGCTAGCCCCAGACAATATGGCACTGTCAGAATGTGTTAGATACAGCTTTTTATGTTGTCTGAAATGGTTTCTCAAGTGCAAGCTGGAAATAGCGGTTTGAAAGCCTGTGTCCCGGACCGAGTTTAGCACGTCATGTTAACACTTATCTTCATTATGGTTATTTCTGCCAAATGTGTTCTGCTTTTCAGACAGTTCCAGACAGTTCAGTTTTCCTGAAGGGAAAGATCTGTTGGGCATTAGCTGTGGAGGTAAATAGCTGGTCACTAAGAATGTGAGAGGACAGAATCAGCATGTAATGAGTGATTTTTGTATACACAGAAATTCTGTTGTATTGGATTAGGTACAGTTAGCCCGGTTCTGTATTTTGTATTTTTATATTCTAATTTTTAGTATGCATTTCCAATTGGGAACTTTAGAAAAATGACAGTCTTTTCTAGGATAAAGAGCAATGCTGACCTGAGGGTGGGTCTGCGCTGTAGAGAGCAGGAGCTGCAAAGGTCTCTGAGCAGTTGTAGCTGTGTGCCATTAAGTCTTTAAAGCCCAGCAGTGTCTTCAGGGTTGGGTATATGCTGTGCTCACCAAAAACCCTGCTTTTGGGGTCAGCATGAGCAGAGCCATTTCAAATATCTGTGTCCCTGATGTGTGAGGCATAACCCTAGCTTTTGCAGTCATGTTTACTCATCAGGTTCTTCCAGCTGGGCCAAAAATCAGAACTTCGCACATCCATTCATTACAAAAACATGCTTATCTGATTAAGATGGTCTGTTGGCTTCCTTGCAAGAAATTAAATAAATCTTACCTTCTTTGTCTGAAGCAGGATAGGAGAGTAATCAAATGGCTCTATCGGGTTTGTCAGCTTTGGAATCCATAAGGAATTTGCCTCTGTCAAATTAGTAGAGATATTTTCTTTTGTTGCCTTGTAGTGTGATACAAGATATGTTGCAGGATCATTTGGCAATTTATCTAACCACGCACATGGGAAACAGCAGTTTCAAGGACTGAGTCCAGGCTGTACTTTATCTTATGCCTCATTATGTGGTGATTCTCTTGGTCTCTTCTGTTTCTTTTTTCTGGTTCTTCTTCAAGAACCTGAACAGTATGAATGGATCAAATAAGTCTGAGTTCAACTCAAAATCTCTGTGGACCATGAACATTATACTGAGTCCAGTATATAATACAGCAGAAAAGGTCTTAAAGTCACAGTTTAAACTCATGTCTCTCTGCGTGTTATCCTAGATCATCTGACAGAGGTAGGTTGTCTTACTCTGGCATGAAGCCAACCCAGTGAATGTAAAGAAACTCTTAGGCCTAATAAATAATACATAAATGTAACAAAAAGCCCCCAACAAAACAAACATCCCACCAAAAAATAACCCAAATAAGGAAACCAAAAAAATCCAACCCAAAATACTCTGGGACCTCAATATTGCCAATTATTTTACTTCAGTATTTTTTTATCTCTAATATGTTGTAATTTCCCACAGTACATCCCAAACTGAAGGTACAAGACGGCTCTTCTGGCCACTGACATCTTCACAGTACGTCACCTTTGAGGGAGTTCAACTATTAAAAGCTCTATGATCGACTGTAGAAATGCACAGACCTGCCTGAATGAGAGCTGCTGATTGCAGATCCAGAACTTCCAGCAACAATACAGATAATATCATTTCAATGTATGTAATTTTTTGCGTAGAAAATGCAATTACAGTGAAGCATGCAGGCTCTTGTATAGTGCAGATGGTGTGATAAAATTTGAGATGCATGAAAAAAGGAAGAAGAATTTTTCATTTCAAAACTTATCAAAACAGTAAAATTATAATGGCCTCACACTGTAAATATTATTGAATACTGCAATATATTAATCTGAGTGTTTGCATATGTATAAATACATGCCTACCTACTTTATCTCACTGATTTGTCTTTGTGTCTAAGTACCAGCTGTACCTCTTTATGCTGAAATGATAATATGACCGCAGACACACAGTTCATGCCCAGAGTTTCAGTCTGTAAAGGCAACTGTCATTAGTTCAATTTACTACTTCCAAATTGAGATTGTAATGACCTTACTGACACTGTAGTTTTAATGTTCCTCTGATCTGGGAGATACATTCTCAAACAAAGTATCTTTGAACTGGGGAGGGAATAAGAAAATCAGGAAAACAATCAGAGTGCAGTATGACATTTGGGAAAGCAGTGTTGGAAGTCAATTTGCGGTTATAGAGGAAAAATAACTAAACTTGTCTCTGTGTTATGCAGCAAGGAGCTGACAGATTCTTTGGTATATAGGTGGGGGGCCACAAATTGGAGCAGCAAAGTGATTTTAATTCTATCTCACAGCAGTGGTGAGCCTGGTACAGAAATATCATGTGCTACTCTGGTGTAGACATTTTCTAAAAGGATGTTGGAATGGTGGTACAGAAAAGAACTGTAAAATGCCCTTCGGAGACTGCACAATCTCTGAGAGATAATTTGATTATAGTGTATAAGTATCTTCAGGGGAAAAATACAGAACACTGAACCAATGACTGGGAGCTGCAGACAGACAAGTTAAAATTAAAATGAGGTACAATATTCTTAAAAGTGAGATTGATTAACCATTGGAACAGAGGAAGTACTTAAGTTCTCATTGTATGGCATTCTTCAAACCAGGGCTGAATGTCCTTTCTGAAAGTCAAACACAACTTATGTGACTCAGAGAGAAGTAACCAGCAGAATCTGAATGACCTGTTTAACAGAGTCTGCCAGAACAACCACAGAACTTCTCCCTTCCACTCTTCAATTCTCTAATGTGAAGCCATGTATTTCACAGCTTCCCTCAGATGAGTTGATTTCGGGGTCACATCTCTCAAAATCTCCCTCACATCAGACAGGGAATTCAGAAGCATTCAACGTGTTCTCCTCTGAAAATGATTTCACACTTCTCTCTGATTAACATTATTGATATCAAAATACCCTTTGTACAGTTGAATGTTTCTTACATTGCCTCAAGGATGAATATTAGTGACGCTTAATGTGTATAATATGATATAAATTCTTTCTGTCCAAAGTATATCCCTTAAAGACAGACTGAAAGACGCAAGAGTCTGTATGTGAAAAGTCAGTGTATGTCCAGCATAGCTTAACTCTAATGAAAACCTGCTGGACTGTGGTGGAATCAGGAAAGCCCTGCCTCCATAAGTGAAATATTGTAATTCTACACTTAAAGTTGCTTCTGATATTTGCAATTTGTGTTGCATCTTATGACACTTAATTTAGGAACCCCATCATAGCGTAGGCAGCACTATGCTATGCACTAGAGAAACAGAGAAAAATTTATATATTACAGTAGTGATCTATACAAAACCTTGGTGCACCATCACATATAGGACTGACATAGGCAACCAATTAATAGCAGAGAACAAGTTACCACCCATTAGCTGATCTGTGTGAACTGTCTGCACACACCATCCTACTGAGTGCTAATAACTTGTAGTCTCAATTACCTGGCCTTTGCTGTGGACTAGGACCATATATAGGGATAGTTGCCATGGACAGTTGATGCATGGTTACTTGCTTCCTTGTGATATGTCTGTTTGAAATCCATATTTCTCCTATTAGCTCAACACACCTGCAGGAGTTACTCAACTCGGGGAATACACATTTATGCATGCTCAAAAGAAACAGTAAAAATGAAACAGTTGATCATAGCAAAAAATGCTATGCTTTTTCTTCTTACTTCCTGCACGAGTAAGAACTGCAGTTGAAAAGAAAATCTATCTGCTACAAGCTAAYGGCAGACATTGAACAGAGATCACTATTCATGACAATACGTCCTTGCGTGAAGTTACCTTTTCTATTTTTATTTGCAAAGGAAAATATTAAATACTCAGTTTTGGACTGTTTTTCCTTTAAAATACAAAAATATTTGGCAATTTTGCTGAACTCTTGATATAGCATGTCTTGGGAGAAAAGGAAGCAGCTGGGAAGGGTTGACAAAACTGGAATCCTTGAAAAATAATGATAAATAGCCTATACAGTTATGGTTGAAAGTGCACATCACCTTGTAGTTATCAGCAATGGTAAACCAAATAATGTTACCAGCCCCTGTAGCCCTTGTGAGAAGACAACAGACAATGAGTGTTTCTTTCTAGACAAATCTTCAACAGGAGCTTTCCAAGCACATGAAGCATTTCCAGAATTTTTGCCATCTAATTTCTGATTAAACTCTGAAAAGTGAGTCAGATGCTCTATGTGCATCCAGAGAGTAGTGGTCAAAGGCTCAATGTCCAGATGGGGATCAGTGACAAGTGGTGTCCCTAAGGGGCCAATACTGGGACCAGTATATTTAATATCTTCATCTCTGACACAGAGGGTGGGATCAAGTGCACCCTCAGCAAGTGTGCAGATGACACCAAGATGAGTGGTGCAGTTGACACACTTGAGTGATGAGCTGCAATTCAGAGGGACCTGGACAAACTGGAGAATAGGGCTCATGTGAACCTCATGAAGTTCAACAAGGACAAGCATAAGGTACTGCATCAGGTTTGGGGCAACCCCTGGTATTAATACAGGCTGGGGATGAACAGATTGAGAGCAGCCCTGCTGATAAGGACTTGGGGTGCTGAATGATGAGAGACTGGACACAAGCCAGCAAAGTGCACTCACAGCCCCAGAAAGCCAACCTGGGCTGCAGCAAGAGCAGTGTGGCCAGCAGCTCGAGGGAGGGGATTCTGCCCCTCTACTCTGTTCTTGTGTGACTTCACCTGAAGTGTTTCATCCAGCTCCGGGGTGCCCAGCACAGGAGGGACAAGGATCTGTTGGAGCAAGTCCAGAGGAGGGGCACCACGACAATCAGAGAGATGGAGCACCTCTCCTATAAGGAAATGCTGAGAAAATTTGGTTTGTTCAGCCTGAAAAGAGAAGGCTTTGGGGTGAGCTTAATGGAGCCTTTCAAGACTTAAAAGGGTTTATAAGAACCAGGATGACAGAGTTTTCAGTAGGGCTTGTTGTGATAGGACAAGGGGTAATGGTTTTAAACTAAAAGAGGATAAATTAAGATTAGACATAAGGAATAATTTTTTTTATGATGGGCATTGTGAAACACAGAAACAAGCTGCCCAGAGAGATGATAGGTGCCCCATCCCTGGAAACCATCTGGGTCAGGTTGGACAGGGCTCTGATCAACCTGATGTACTTGAATATGTCCCTTCTCGTATAGTTGGACTAGATGGCTTTTAAAGCTCCCTTCCAACTGAAACTATTCTCTGATCCTATGATTGCATGATTCTATGATGATCCTTCTGCTCCAAGCCTCCTGTAAAGTACAAGGGGAAAACAGAAACAACAAATCACTTCAAGTTAGAGTGGAATGTATTTTTTTAAAACTGATAGTATTCCAGGTTCATCTTTTTTATATGCAATGTCTAAAATACTGTTTTATGGATGAATTTTGTTTCTTGGTTCTCTTTATTCTCACAAACTTATTTTCAAATTCAGGCTTATCACTAATGTCTTATTTAAGGTATTGTACTACCATTTTATTATTTGGCACATACTTCCTAAAAATTCTTTTGAAATAACATTGAACTATTTATATCTAGTGCTTTTGTAGCTGGCTTTTCAAAATACTGAGATCTGGAAATTAACTTTCAAACCTCATTTGACATCAATGAGAGGTATAAATAGCTGGTTTCACTGTTTGCTGTTTGTAAATGGATGGATGGATACCTCCCTAAACCCTTTTAAGGAAGAGCCTGAGAAAATGGTACTGTAGGATTGGATCTTACACTAGAGTATACAAATAAAAGATAGGAGGAAATTCAGTTATGGTAATGGGGAAATGGACCTAGGGTTATTTATGGGATCATGCACCTCTTCCTTTCACAAATCCACATTTCTTTACCTGTTACTACAGAAGTRAAATGATTCAGTGAGGTCTATGCACTCTGGCCCAATGGGCAAAAATTATTTGCTGAACTGGGTGAGGCTCGGGTCTTTTGGTTTCCATTTCACTCCTTGTAGGGGATTTCCTTATAGTAATCTCTATTTTCTTGATTCCCAATGGAAGCCCACGCTGAATAAAATGTTATTAATAAATTTAAATAGACTTAGCTGCATAATACAGAGTCAACCTACCACTCTCAAACTCACAAATCATGAAAGTTGGTCCATTTAATTTGTGTCATTCCATAAGATTTTAAGACATTTTCCAAGTGAGAAGCAACTGCAATTTTCAGTCCTTAAAAATGCTATACTGAAATTAGTGTTAAAGAATAGGTGTGTTCGGTTCTTAAATATTCTTGAGGCACTATTGTCRTTTCATGGTCAATGCCAGGTCTGTTCTGCTAATAATTTTTATGCCAATTATCATCCTGAGACTTATCTGGTCTATTACTCTCTCTCTAAAATAAAGATGAGTTTCACTGGCTTGTGTCAGATATGGTCCCAAGAAAGGGAATAGCTGAAGGCAATTTATCCCAGAACAACTTCCATCTGCTTGCTTCGAACACTTAGGGACTTTCAGTTTCATGTTTCCCTTGATCAGGGACTGTTAACTCCATTGAAGTACTGTGATTTCCACAAATGGATGCCAAAATGAGAAGATCAAGCTAATTTTCTTTTATGATCCAAGCCTGGATTTGAGTTTTGGTCTTGAGGAATATGAGGACATAAGGCTAATACTCTTCATTCTACTGTTCAATTGCTTTTTGTTTCCGCTTAGCTACCCTGTGCCTTAGTCATAGATTTATGTTATAGATTTAGGTCACTTCCAGGGTTTTACATCTGGAAATAAAATTTTGCTATAAAATAGTAGCAGTCATGGGAAAGCCTATTTTAATGTTACAACATAAAAGCTGCATATATTATTTTAGGTTCAGAGATAAAATGAAGGCTGGTGCTGTGAATCTACGATACAGTAAAAGAGCAAATGAAGAAGTTACATCTTGTTCTGGTGTCATACAAAACAAGAAAATAGACAACTGAGCTGAGGATTTTCATTTCAATTTCCAGGAAGCCTTTCCATTACAATATATGTGGAAATGTGGAGCATTCCTTACTTCTGTCAGACTGCAGTCTAACCTAAATAATCAAGGGCACTGTAGGAATTGAGGGAATGCAGTATTAATTTATTTATTCATTCATTCCTGTAAAACTTTCATTAAACTAATGTGCAGATACCACTGAGGGATATGCTCCATACCTTTTCGTTTTCTTATTTTTTTTTTTTTTGTGTTATGTATACCTGCTCGTGATATTCAAGTTACTGTCAAGAGGGATTCGCCTTAATAGATGAACAGCTGAATCTCCAAGATACTTCACTAGAAAGAGAAAGATTATTTGTGAGGCTTGTTAATTTGTCTATAAAGTGTAGTATTCATTGTGATTTACTGATAATGGCTGCATTGCATATCCCGAGCAATACTTATTTTGTACATTCTAGTCATTAGACTGACCAGAAGTGGCTTCTTCAGAAATATGTTTACAAAAGCTTTTGTAGATAAACATGAAACAGTATCATATTAAAGAAAAAACACTGAGACTAGTGGTGTGCAATATACATTCTGCATTCCTCAGCTGATGTGCTTACAGAAGGGATTTTCTTCAAAGGCTTTATCACAGCCATAGCCATAAGCATGTACATTCAATGCACAGCTGTTTGTTGTGATCTAAGAATTGAATTTATATTGTGGAATGAAATGTATGAAATTATTTCCCCAGGTTTACGGTTTGCTTTGATCCTACATTTAAAGAAAACAAAACAAAACTGTTCTCTCTGCAACTAACTCCCCATTTTTTAGTAACAGTGATTAAAAAAAGCCTGAAGACATTTAATTTCATCCAGCAACACTTTTAGATGTGTTACCTTAAACCCCAAAATTGCTCTGAAGTAATCTGACTATTTTCTGCTTCACATCTCACAGAGTAAATAMAGAAAAAGAGAAGACCTGCTCTCGTTCCTGAATAAGAACCTCTGGATTTGTATTATGATAACTAAGATTCTAATGCAAGGAAAGATGATCATACAGAATCATAAATAGATCCGTCATTTTAAAATAAGGTGGAGGTGTTACGTGCTGGTACAATGATGCAATTTAATAATTAAAATGATTATACAACAGGTGGCATTCAACAGCACATAAAATCCTGTGCATCAATCATTCAGGAAAGGCAATCAATTAAAGTAGTTAGTGAAAGTGGAAGATGGAATATTAAAGTCTTAAAGCTACTTTGTAAAGGCTCTGTCTATCTCAGGTTTCTTTTTTGTAACAAAATTTAAAAAGAAGGAGTTGGAAGAGGAATTAAAAACTATCCACTGTAACTCTGGAGATCTATAGAGAAATTAGAAGTCCTAAGTACTTGGGAAAATGTGCTTGCTACAGTGATATTTAACAGATAATTTTTCAAATACCAACGTAGAAGTTTGATGTCTAAATATGATATCCTTAATTTATATTAAAGACGGATTTAGTCTGACTGTTTAGCTGAGCCTAATCATAACAATTAGAATCTCTTAGGTATATAAGCTAAGACTGCAGTTCTATCCGTGATGGTAGCCCACAGAAAGAACAAGGCTCACTGACACCAATAAACATTCCTGAAATGCAAGAATAATAAACACTGTTAAAATGTTCCTAGTGTTCATGTAATTATTTTTTGAACCTAAACTTCACTCACTCTCCCCAACTTTTCCCCATGCTTTTAACAGTCATTCAAGGAGTGTTTCATAACATAATTATTTCTAGGCATAATAAGCACAAAATGCCTGGCACGTTAACAATCACRTCATTGCAAAGAGCGTTAATAACTGCAGTATCAATGACCTTCCATCACATTGAATGGAAATAATGTTCAGAACTACAGTACAGGTAGTGCCTAAAAATGTCATGGTTTACCACTGTGGAAGGTGGTTGAAGCCAGCTTTTGTGTGACAAGGAGTTCTGGTCTGTAATGTCTGTCCTAGTGATCAGATCTTCCCTTGTACAGGTCTGCAGGAGCCAAGCTTAATGTATGTGTCTTAGTACAAGAGGAAAGAGGGTTAGGGCCAGCATAGCTCAGTTTCAGAAAAGTTATTCCCCTTGATTTGTTTTATCCTACAAAATCCATCTAGTTGACTGCAATGTGTAGAACAGAAAGATTTCCTTTCTCAGTCGCAGAGAGAACTCTAAAGGACCTTTGTTTTGTGTTTCTCCTTCTGTCGTTATTCTGCCCTTATACATTKTTTTTTTCTTACTATATGTATTAAAGGACTACCATTCAGTACTGGTTTCAGCTAAGATAGAGTTACTTTTCTTTGCTGTAGCTGGTATGGGGTTAKGGTTTTCATTTGTGCTGGAAACAGTGTTGATAATTCAGGAACTTTTTTGTTACGGCTAAGCAGTTCTTGCACAGAGTCAAGGCCTTCTCTACTTCTCACACCCCATCCCACCAGTGTAGAAGGATTTGGGAGGGGACACAGCCAGGACAGCTGACCTCAAYTGACCAAAGGGATATCCCACATCATATGACTTCATGCTCAGCACATAAAATGAGTGAGCAGCTTCTTGGGGCTGAGCTGCCTACCCAGGCTAAACCCACAACACCTTTCCTGGGGAAAACAGGCATGCAGCTGTTTCTTTCGTGTATACTGGTGTTTTTTATTCTGTGTCTTCGCAGCACACTTCCTTTGCGTGCGGTGCAGATGTGCCCAGTGGTGCTGAGGGAGGGGTTCTTCACACTGCACTGCCTTCCATATGTCGGCAAGCCAGCGCTGCGCCCAGCTGGCTGAGGCTGTCAGCTTCACGCCACGGCAGCCAGCAGCAGCCCATGACCTTTGATTCTCTGCTAATGCCTCTTGACAGCTTCCACACTTGCAGGCTAGCCTTAAAGAAAAATAAATAAATAAGGAGTAAATAAATAAATAAGGAATAAATAAATAAGGATAATTTGCTGTGTTAGAGCACATTTTTAAGAGCAAAGAAACAAATAAATGGTTGACCCCGTAAATTATGGATTATTTCTTTTATTCATCCATTTAAACAGAAGATATTAGCATAGTATATGCTTTTCAGCATGTAAATTCTTCTTCTTCTTCTTCTTCTTCTTAATAAATATTCTGGGAATAGTTTTGTACATTCTGGAAGCTTGAAGTCCCCTGGTTATAAATCATCTATGTTCCATATGGCACAGGCATGTTTTAAACAGTGTACCCACTGGAAAAAGCTGTGTATTGTTTTTCTGAATGCTTTTCCCTTGCCCTCTAAATTTATAAATCATACTGTCACCTTCCTAAGTGGTTTGTGGTTTATTTTCTATATTTTTGTCTGTCTGCAGAGAGCGGGCAAAAACAAGAGGTACCTGGTCTTTTCTTATAACTGTACTATTTCAGCTGGTAGAACGGATGAAAGGCTTAGACCGTATTAAGGATTCAGCTCAGTTTTCAGATAGCCTGCATTGCTATTGAATACCTTTCCTTAAAACAAGTGCAAAGAGCATTTGATTGCCTACCTAAAAATAGTTCCTTTTAATGGAGAGTAGGAGATGCTGAACCTGCAACAGAGAGTGTGGGAAGCAGCTGGGGCTGTGCTGGCCTGCATGCAGCCATAGAAGATGCTATCAATAGTAACCTGGGTGATTTGGTCTGATCCCAAATGATTAGGCACTTATGACAGTCACAACCCCTGCCAGGTTTTAGCTCTCCTTCAGCAAATGACCTTCAGGGTTCCCTATAGTAGGAAGCCTTCAATACTACTTCTGGAAAAAGGAAAAGATTTCATTGATTATTATTTTATTTCAGCAGCTTACTTTTAATAAAATGCTCAGACTGCAGATTAATACTTGACATAATTATATTTCTGTCCTTTGGGAAGGATACACAGATTGAAAAGGTTGATATATGCTTTGTTGAAATACCATGCAGCTTTTATGGCATTACTTGTACAGAGTGCATTGCTCTATCAGACATGTTTTCTCCAGCTTCTCTTGCTGCACTAGAACCCTTTGCTTTCTTGGTGCATGAGTTGCAGCAGGTCTCAATTTAGAATTTTATTCCTGTTCTCACATATAGCGTACCTCACTTCTGGAAGTGGCCAAGAGGCACATCTTAATGATTTTATCACCCCTTGTTTTATGAATTTGAATCACATGGTAGAATATATGCTGTTTTGATGGTAAATAGCAAGAACATAAACAAAATATATCCTATTACACTAGTCAGAGATTACTCAGGCAGGGAGGATTGTCAGCTTTTTACAAGTCCTAGACATTGGAGTACTCTGTAGTAAATGCAGCCATCAAAATCATACAGACATCCAGCTTCTGATTACTCTGCTGAGCACCCCTCAGAATGATGCCAGATGCCTTTCATCTTTCCCCCATTGATTTCCCTGTCTAAGTCTGTGAATTTGAATCCATTTGCTTCCTAGAAATTTCATAACATCTGTAGCAAAATACTGTTTGTATGAACAGTTTCACTAAAGACAACGGTGCCCTCACTGCTGCTGCAAAAAGGAATAAGAGCTTTGTAATGCAGCCTAAAGCTGAAAAAGGGAGCAGTATGGGAGATTCGTAAAAGCCTATGGCCAGAAGCAATGTGGCAAGTAAATTGCCAATTAATTCCATTAATTAAAAATAAATAAATAAATACTATTTTCCCAGACTCCACCTCTTAATTGTGTGCCATGGTGTAGAATCTCTCACAGTTCATGACTATTGTGAACAAGTGTTTCTCCAGGAAAACAAATCCTCCCCATCCCCAGGTCCCAAATATTAGTAATTAGTAATTGAAAATGAGTAATTGAAAAATTCCTCAGAATTCCATAAGAAAGTCAGAACAAAGACCATGACATGGTTCCTACTTCCCAGGAAGTGGTTTGACATCACCTGTTGATGGGAAGTATAGAATAAAAATTTTGTTTTCCTTTGTTTGTGGCCTTTGCTTTTGCTTTATTAAACCGCCTTTCTCTTGGCACACGAGTTTTTTCCATTTTATTTTCTCCCCTACCTTGTCCTGCTGAGGAGGGGAGTGATAGAGGTGCTTGATGGGCATCTGGCATCCAGTCGAGGTTGAACCACCACAGTGTTGTAAGAAAAGGACCCCACAGACTAATCGRGTGGAAATAAAAGAATTCATGGTCTGCCAAAAGATGAATAAGGCTAGAAAGGGAGAACACTTCAGTCTTAGAAACAGAAAGAAATCTATAATGAAATTAAAATGTGTGGAAAGGTGTACAGTTCATAGGAAAAAGAGCAACAAATCTAAAGCTTCATATGCTCTAAATACAAAAATTCTTTTGTTAGCAGTTATAAGATGAAGTGAAAACAAAAATATCTTTTTTCTGGTCTACCAACAGTCATTTTGAGACTGTCACTGCACTTTTTAGTATATACACTCTCCTGTTAATAGTGCCTGTGTGAATGAATATGTAGTAGGAAAAAAAATGAAAGTAAAAGAAAAGAAAATAAAAACCAGTAGATCCAGAACCTATTGTGTCTTCCCAAATCTTCATTTTTGTGGATTTCAGAACTTTGGTCAGATTTGTATGTAGAAAGGATCTTCTCCCTGAAAGGGATCAGAGGAAAGACACCAATCCAAGAATTGCATAGACTGGAACTAACCACCTGAACAGAGAAGCAATATTGGACATTTACACCTCCTCTTGTTTTTTTGCTACAGTGTGGTGTCCCTAAGCCAACAGGCGTGGATAAGCCATTTCTGCTTCCCCAGAACATTCTCTCTGCAGGCAAATGCATAGGTTACAAAGGCTCTGACAGTGGTTGTGGTGCGTAATTGTATTGCTTTTTTATTAAGCAAGTGAAAAAGTCAAAGCTAAAACATTGATCTCCTGAGATCCGGTGACCTGTCACTGGTAATCTTTGAATCCTTTCTAATCAAACCAACATCAGCAGTGTGAAGCCGGTCTATAGTGTTGCTGGAGGTGTTTTGCAGTCCCTCTTAGTTCTTTGCATTCACAGCTTCCACTGTAACTAGTGAAGGCACACCTGTGGCTAGGCAGCCCAGTGCTCAAACTATTCTGTCTGCATTATTGATCTCAGCAAGCTCCAGACAAAGCCTGTGGCTTTACTTCCTAAAAATGGATCTATTTACTTCAGCTCTGGATGTCACTTGGATTCTGGATATTATAGCACCTCTCTTCTAGCTCCTCATAGAGCCCAACAGCAACTGGCTGTTCAATTAGAAATCACTCTGTTGGCTACATGCTTTGAAGAAGCCGAGCAATGATTGTTCAGGGATGTACTGATCCCATTGTACTGATTCCATTGTGCTATTCAGATTCCCATGCATTTGAGCTAAAATAGCATTTATTGGAAAACGCTTGATTATTTGCTCTATGATAGACAAGGAAGTTAAGGTGACTTTAAATAAAAGTTGTCCAGCCTTCTTGAATACAGTGAAGAAGAATAGGCAAATAATCATGCTGTGTRGTTATTGTACATGCAAATTTGAAAGTGTTTCTCTTCTTTCATCTAGGATTTCAAATACACTTTCAAAGAAGAATTTGCATAATGTTATATGCAATGACTAAACTTTCCTCAATGGGAACGTCTGTACTCGTGTTGATTTTAGCAACATTCCTTCCCTTTCTTTTTGGTGAATGATTGAATTACAGTTAGGGTAAATGAAAGAAAGAAGAGGATTATCTTGCTATACTAGAAAGAGCTATACATAGTACAAGTGTATATAGAGCTTTGTGTATCTTGATTCAAAGACCTCATGATCTATTTGGGGTTCAGTATTTTTTATTACAAAACAAGTCTTTATTTTGCCTAAAATGGCACAGTAATACTATGGCCTGCTCAGTTATAGCTAATGTCTGTATTGGTAATTTAGAGCAGGAAGACTCCATGACTGTTAACCTCCTTCCTTCCCTGAAATATGATGTATATGTTACATACAATTATTTAAACCAATCTGGTACAAACTGAGATTAGCTGGCATTGAATTACAAATAACAAGAGAAATCATACTTATGGTACACCTTTGTGTTTGTGTGATATAGCCTTCCTTCTGAATCAGAGAACAGGTTCTTCTTATTATTAAACAGTTTCTCTTGTGGATAGRAAATTACTCGCTGCAGAACACCATCACAGCTGTGAGTCTATCTGCAGTTGGATAGAAGTCTGCTCTGCCAGATAAATGTCAAGGCCTGAATAGCCCTTTTGTGTCAAAAACCCTTCTGGGTGGAATATGGAACAGATTTTGAACAGGAAAGGAAAGTATTTCAGGCCAGATGGTTAATCTGATGGAGTCATATTCTGACAGAAGGAAAGAGTAATATTGTGTAGTTTAGCAGTTATGTCAGGGAGAGAAGAAAGCCCTTCTGCTGAGTTAATGGAGACCCATGATTGTGCTGGACTCTAGGGTAATATGACAGTTCCTAATAATACATAATGGGAAATAGCTAATATAGTATGGTAAAGTTTTCGTGCTGTTTTACTGTTTCAGCATTTCCTGAATGGCAATGACTGAGAACGATGTTCTAGCAAACAATTCCTTATTATTTGAAGTTCGTATTTCTATCTCCATATATGTGATCTGGATTTGGTCATCTTAATCTCTTCCTGAAATTTTTATAAAATGTGTCTCATCCATAGGAAATTCTGGAGAGGCGTTTTCATTAGATTGTAGAGCTAGAAAGGGTTCATTCATTCCATAGAAAAGATTGCAATTGAGATTACCATCTCATATTGTAGTGTGTCTAACTTGTCACCAAATGCAATAATTTATGATACTGGATTGGGGATCTGCAACTTATTAAAGAGGAGCAAAAACCTGGTATAAAGGCTAGTTTAGGATTTTAGTTGAAAGGGCTGAGAAAGCCACAGCATCTTGGGCAATGAGGCAGTGAAAAGCAGGAACATCTCACTCCTGCTGAGATCCTCATTTGCTGCTATCTGGGCCTCTCAGAAAGGCTGATGCACTTGCTGATAAGACACCTGTGGTTTCTGAGAGGCAGTGTCTTCTGGTCCTCACTGATATTACACTTTGACCTCTTTGATGTTTAAGTTAAGAAAGAAAAATGCAGGCTGGCATGCTGCCCTCAAAAGATTGCTAACTTTCTCATCAAAGAGTGCTCCTTGAGAAATCAGTACCTAGTTTCTATATTGGTGTTTTATCAGTACAGAAAATGAGTGTAAATCTGAAAATAAAATGCATGAATAACAGGTTTCATTACAGCATCATAAAAGAACCTTGATGAGAGAGCTCAGTGGATTGTGTTTGGAATAYATCTGTGGTGAGTACCCAGGAAAGGAATTTATTTACAGAATATTTAGGCAGTTTATGGAAGTTCTAATTAACCTTTTAATCTTTAAGTGTGATCTATGATTTTGAAGACTGAAGTCATTTGAGAATACTGTATAATATATACTATGGTACCACTCATTAAAAAAAATAATCTCAGTGTCTCCTTCCAGTGTCTTATATCTAACATGCAGGTCATGTTCTTTTAACATGTGGTGTGAATCATTGGAATGAGAATTGGGTAAGAAACAGAGATGAAGGGACAGAAGTTTTTTAGTATGCAGATACAATTAAAYGAAATAGATAAGATGTAAAGAAATCTGGAAATGTAGACATCAGATTTTTCAAAAGCACCTCAAAACTAATTCTGTGGTTTTTTATTTTATTATTTGAGATAAGATCGTAAATTTTAACTCTTCTTTCAGATAATATTTCAAAATTATCAAGGCAATTAAAATAAACAGGTTTTTTATTTTTCACATGTGATAGACACAGATATTACCTAGTAGATTGTCCCGTAGATTACCAATTCATAAGGCTAGTTGCAGAATCATGGGAGAACTCCAGTGGGAAAGGACCTCAGGCAATTTCTAGTCCAGTTCCTGGCACAAAGCAGGGTCAGCTATGGRATCTGAGTAAGTTGCTTGCAGCTTTATCCACCTAGATGCTGGAAACCACCAGTGATGGAGAGTGCACAAGCTGTCTGAGGACAATGTGCTACACTGCCTACTAYGTTGGCAAAAGATTTTTCCTTATATCCAGTGGGAACCTCTCTAATTGTCAGCTTCTGCCTGTTGTTAAGTGGCTTTTCACCATGCACAACTTAGAAGATCCTGGCGTATCTTCATTGATATCTTCCTAACGACCTGCTCATATGTGCTGGTGGACTGCCATTAGGTCCCCCTGAAGCCACTTCTCCAGGCTCAGCAAGGCCCATTTCTACAGGCTTTGTTAATGAGGGAAGTGCTCCAGCCCCCTTCGCTCTCTGGCAGCCCTCTGCTGAACTCACTGCATTTTACTAAAGTCTGTCTGGAGCTGGGTGGATCCAAACTGGATGCACTACTTGGATGTGCTCTCATGACTGCTGAGTTCAGGTGGGTGACCCATTCCCTCAATCTACGGGTTGACAGACAGCCCTGAGGTGCTGTACCTCAACCAGTGCACTGTTTGCCACTGTGCCTGGGGCATTTCTGCAGATCTGCTTCCCAGACAGGCAGTCAGACCCTGCCTGTATTGCTCCAGAGGGTCCTTCCTTCCCAGCTGCAGGACTTGGCATTTGCCTTGTTGAATTTTGTTGGGTTCTGTTGGCCTCTTCCTCCAGCCTGTCTGGATCACTCTGAATGGCAGCCTGCCTTCTACCATGTCAAATGTGTTTCCTCAAAGTTAGTGTCACCCACAAACTTGGTGACATCAGAGTCCACTGCCTGCTCCAGATCACTGATAACAGCATTAAACAGGACTCATCTCATTGTCCATCTATCCAGACTGTGATGTCCTAATATGGTTATGTGAATACCCTGTGAGACAGTGTCTTGCTACAGACAAAGTAAATGACATCCACTCCTCTCTCCTCATTTACAAGTGCTCTGTGATTTCAAAAACGGTATATGGATTTTTGTTCAGTCAAACTCTCTAGAGTGATCATTTACAGAAATCTCTACACTGATCAGGAGAAGTTACTCAGAGACCAAATCAGAGTTATTAAAAAGCTAAAATTATGTGTAACCTGCTCACATTGCACTGTTGATCATAATCGTGATCATGATCCCTTCCAGTAGAAAGACACTCTRAGATGTGATAAACACTGGTTTTGAGACCTGTCTTACAGATGGACGTTTTGTGTCTTACAATAGACTTATCACAATAAAATTTGTACCAAATATGAAAGAGAGAAAAATCCAGATATCCTAATTTCTGGCATTGGATATAGGGCTCATCTATACTGCAACAGGATGAACTGTAGGTGTGTGCAAAGTGGTTACTCGAAGGAGGTGTATGTCAAGCTGTTACTCAAAGGGCTGCTTCAGAGAAAAGGATATCCTCAGACATTTATAAGATTGTACAAGATGCTTTCATCATCTCAAATGCACACCGACAGTTTATTATTTTCTTCTACTTGTGTAGGTTTCAGAGTAGCTCTGTTGAAACATGTTATTATATGTATGGAACTTTCTCAATAAGATAGATTTGCTGTAGATTTAACACATAATTGTGGTTTAAAAACAGAATAATGGAAGACTGGCATTCTTTATAGAGCATAATAATTATATTATTATGGCTTATAGTTGAGTCAATATTGCTCCTAGAAACCATTATATGAAGTCCACGACTTTTCAGCATCATCTTCAAAGAAAAAAAAATGCAATATAGCTAATGTAATTATCATTTAAAAAATCTTTCAGTACTGCTTGGTTTACCAGGCATAAGGTTATGGTACGATGAAAGCCTTGGGGAACTGGAGATAATTGTGTGGTCAAAACAATTTTGATCTTGAGTAAGCTGTTAATTTGTTATCATAAGTTAATTTATTAAATACTTTGCCATTTGTTTAACAAACTGTCTGAATTAGAATTCTACCAGCAGGAAAATATTAATAAATCCTGTGTACAGAAAGGATTTTACACCTTTACTGAGGCTTTCCTCTTCTAGGTAAGGGGTTTTATTTTCTCATGTGAATTTCTCTTGCTACACAATTCCTTTCAAAAACAAGACATGAATGGTACTTAAATCACAAATAGCAACAGAACATGGAGTTTTATGCATTTATATGACAGGGCCCTCACCATGCTTCGTATTGAGRTTTTTGACATTAACTGAATCAAATATGTCAGCACAGTGGCTATGTTTCTGCTGCCAAAGTGCAGCTTTAGAACGGTTTAAAAATGTAGGAAAACAGCAGCATCCTTACAGAAACCTGTTCTATATTTATTTCTATCCAGACAGAGAAACTACGAGGTTTGCCAGACTCTGACAGATGCAGACACAGAATTTGCCACACAGATTCGGAATGGAGGTCTATTATCCTGTTCCTGGCAGTGGACAGTACCACYTGTTTAAAAAAAATATCGTACAAAACAAAAGATGACAGTGGATTTTGGAAGAAATATTCTTCCCCTAATAGTATAGTACTTCCTCCTATCCCAGCAAACAGAGGTTCATAGAGGGTGAACTGTGGCTATTATATCCAGATGACAGGCGAAAGGCTTATGTATGGGGTTTAAAAGATTAGAGGGAGCCTATGATCTTTGAGAAGATCCTACAGCTGAAATTTAGCCTGTAACTACAGCTATAAAAGGCCGGATCATTTTGATGAAGGATACTTTGAGCTCTGGTGTATGAGAACATGTCTAGCAAAATTCCTGATTAGGATTTTATTCTACTGTAACTGATATTATTATAATGTTTTTACAGGTTTGATCCTTCTCTGGAACCTGGCCGTTTTATTAGCACCAGCAATAACTTCCAGTAGGAGACTCCACAGTTAATTGGTGTTGGGTGAAAAGGTTTTTCTGTTACCAGATTGATGTTTCAGCCTTTCAATTTTATGCAATTCCCTTGTGTTCTTCTTTCATGAGAAAAGGTACTTAGCAAAACCCCATCTAATTTCTCTGAACTATTAATTTCATTTGCTTTAATTCAGTCATTTTTCTGCTTGTCGTTTCTAGAGGAAAAATGTTTCAATTTTTTTTCCACTTTGTCTTCAGCTGTGTTTCACTTTACACAACTACTCTATTTATTGATCTTTTTTTACCTTGAGACATGATGACCAGAGAAATTATTAAGGTAATTGTCTTTGCCTTTTATTAGTTAAAAAATCCCAAGTACTATGTACTCTTGTGAATAAACAAGGTCATTCAAGAGTCTTACCTGCATAATTTCAGATTACGTTGGATAGTAAATCTGAGATTACAAGAAAAACTAGAAGTTTTGTCCTGTATTTACTAAGCCCATCCATCAGTGATCGGGATTTCCCAGTGTCTACATGCACCCATTTAAGATCACATAAAGACACTAAGATTTTCAGGTGTTGGTGACTTTTTAGCCTTTGGTAGAACCTGTGAGATGTCAGTATCAAAATGTTGATATCAAAACATGGTATAATCAGAAGAAAGACACTTCTTTTTTTCAACTTTTGGATGCACCAGCTTATGCAGTAAATGCTTTCTGAGCACCTGAGAGCAGTCTGCACTACAAACAGATACATGATGTATACCGCTAGAATTCCTTGTGTGTTTCACATGGGAGCAACTTGAGACGATTAGATCAGTGTGGAAAATTAAATGTGTGCTTCTATTTATAACAAGGAGGTCCATTTTTTACCTAGTTAAGTTGTTTTATTTCAGAAGATATTTACGTAAGAATTAGTGCTTTCCATTGGTAGTCTTGTCCATGCCAGTTTCAGATTTATTCCTTTGTCTTTTCCACGATTTTCCTTATCTTTTCTTAGTTTTCCTAGGGTTATGCAGTTAATAAAATATTAACAAACAAAAAGGGATACAGGACACAGAAAAGTCATATTAATCCAATGTACATTAGAATTATTGGTGCAGAGTTGAAATACTTCAATTTTTACAACACTGACACCTGGTTAAGCACTGAAACATGAGGTTTATTAAAACTGATTTATGCATATGTATATATCAATAAAATAGCSTTTTCATAACATAAATGGTGGAAAAATTATATAAATCCCTCATTAGTCATAGTTTTATCTCACATAGTAACACAGGATGCATCTGCTACAGTTTTCCTGCATGTCTTTTTCTTGCTGGGATAGAACACGTCTCTGAATCTCTTTCAAGATTCATTATATTGATATGAATAAGTGAGATTTTTCGTGGTTAGCATAGCAAAACCTTTTTTTTTTTGAGTTCATCATTCTTTACATAAGCATATAAACATAAAATATTTAATATTTATCATTGTAAATATTAGCTATGTAAATAGTAGCAACTTGCTACTTGCTCTAGACCTATATCTGTGAATCCCCTGTCCTTTCCAGGTAAGCAAAGCGTGGTCTCATGGCCAAACAGCAAAATTTTGCAAGTACTTAGCAAGCATTATATGACTCAGTAGCCACTGGTCTGGCAGAGAGGGGCATACTAAGGGTTTGATCATGAGAATGTACCCATTTCAAATTCAGCCAAAAGTAGTAATATTTTGTTGAAATTTTTGATGGTTTAAAAATTTTGATGGGGAGTAAAAGGACATGATCAGACCATGCTACCTCTAATACCAAAAAATTTACGTTTGATACAAATTTCAACTTTTGAGGCAACATTATGTCCATGGGTTAACAGACAGTTCTCTTTCTATTTGTATTGGAATATTGATCGGTAATCCAAGCAAAGTTTGATTTATGAGAGAGAAATGAATGTTTACATGAGTTGATATTTTTCTGAAAAACTGAAATTGTCAGGGAACGGAAATTGTAGGGAAAGTATGCAACACTAAGTGACTCAGGAAATGAGTAACAGCGCACAGTACAACTGTGTTAGTAAAGAACTTTAAAAAATGATTAAGATGAAGATAAACTATCTGAGTGAATTTGTACTAAATGAAGACAGAGGTTGAGAGATTTGATGATGTATTATCTAAAATCAAAAAATAAATGCTCTTAGGTACTTTGTAGGCAGTTTGTAATATTTCTCATTCCATTGCTCCTAATGATAAAGTATGAGACTCTTTAGATTGCAGACACATGGGAATGACCATTGATTTAATACTTGTGATGACAGTGATCTTTTCACTGTGTGTACCAGATGGAGACATGCTCAGCATTTGGAGCAAGGTCAGGAGTCTTGGAAGTAAAAATGTTGGGTCAGCAATAATAGTTGTATTCATTATCCTTTTTACATCTTCATTAAGTTCTACATCTGCAGTAATTGCAATATTTCTTCATTCATATGTAATTTCTAATTTTGGCTCAAATATTTTCRCTGCTTTTTTTGTTACAAAAATATTATTTTTGCAAAAGCAAAAAAAATAGAGGCATTTATATATTGGATTTAATATTTAAGGTTTTTTTAAATATTGTTTTGGCAAGTGTTTTCCAAAAAAGATGAGTCTTCCAAGTAATGTTGTTTCTGACTGATACGGAAATGTTTATTTTAACACTAAATGAAATATTTTACTACATAATTATTGCATTATTAATTATTTAACACCTTCATATCAGAGTTTTGCTTCTGGAAGAAATAATGCCTGTAGTTCGGGCTAAGAATACTTTTGAACATTTTGAAAACATTCAATTTTGAATTTTGAACAGTCAAAATATATTTTGAATATATAAAAATGCCATGTTTTTTGAGATTTATTGGCATTCTAAACACTGAGGACCGTTCTAGGCATTGCATAACTATTAAACCACTTTCTAAATGGTGGTTTACTGTACTTTCATCAGTCTTTAATTGCTTTGATCACATGGTATTCACATTAAAAAATGAAAACAACAAACTTTTGTAATGATTTATGCTGTTTAGCTCAGGAAATGATTATTATCTGCCTCTGAGAAATATTTAATGGTACACAAATACACAGTGAATTGAATAACTTTAATCTTGGCAAGTAAAGAAGATTACCAAACTTCAGTTTGATTTGTAAAGGTCTGTGTAATGCTCCTAGCTGAGTCTAGGAATATGCCAAGACTAGGCCACAAGGAAGGAAACTTGCGTAGTAATTAACTGAAAATTTATTCTCCTTCTCTAAAAACTACAGTTACCTTTTTCTATTATATTACTTTCTGAATTTATTTTCTAGGCTTTTAATATTTTCAAGGGCTTGGTTCTTATTTGTTTATGAGACAAGATTTTTGATAAATTAGCTGCTACATAATCTCTGTATTTGGAACCGTTCCTTTCAGAAAAAAAAAAAAAATTCTCTTTATTCAGTGCAGTAAGCATCCTCAGTAAAGCAATGGTGTGTACAGAAGAATTATAATGGGATGACACCTACATCCAATTTTGTCTGGCATCTTAATAACAATGTGCCACTTGTCACATCTGTTTGATCATGCAGACCTACATGTGTATCAACACCACTGATGAACACAGAAGCCTTCAAGTTTAAAAATAATTTGTCTTCACAGCCCATCTCACTTCACTATAGGGATGTTGCAGTAAAGGTTTGAATTGTAGTAGAAATGAAATGAGAAAAAGACTAGTACACGTGATTTCATGCTGGAAACAATATTTCAGAAGCTTTGAATTTCTTTGCATTGGTGCCCTCTGACCTCCTCACTCTGAATGTAACTCAGATTTTCAAAACTGATGTTGGCTCTGGACATCCAGGGTTTTAAAGGTACAGAATGTACCATTTTCCAACCTGCAGAATTAGACTCCATGAGAATGCTATTTATAGACACTTTCAGTTCCAGAGTGCTTGAAAATCTTTCTTGAATTAGGGATATAACCGAGGAAAGGAGAATGCAAATAACTCTTACAAGCRCAGTGAGCAGCTTCTATTTTCCTGTGTTCCTGTATGACAGTATCACTGGGATGATCCAGTGTTGCAACTGAAACATAAGCACCAATTCTCCATCCTGTCATATATAAGATTATTTTTATTCTTCTGTAGTATGCATTTTTTTATTAATATGAGCTGACATATTTATAAAGGGAAACAGCCCTCTGGATAAGCTACCAGATACCAGAGAAGGTGAATGTGAGTGTCTGTAGCCGAGTCCCTTCCCTCAAGCCTCTTATCTTGCCAAAACCAACACAGCCCAAATATGAAAGCACTCTGATTTGCCCTTCAGAATGCTTTTAAAACCTTCAGTCTTTTATTCCAACTTCAGAATATTTCTTACATTATTGCTGAGTTAGAAACCACTGCTCAGGATTTGTACGACACAACATTTCAACCCCTTTTTGTCATCCTGCCATGCAGCTGAGTGCATGAGCCCAAGTTAAATGCCAGGGCTCTCCACAGAAGGGGACCTTAGTGCCTAAGAGCGAAACTGGCACTTGCTAGCAAGTGTCAACTGCTCACTGGAAAATGCTGAAGTGCTAAAGCATGACCTTATCCCAGTCATGCAAACGTTTAGGAGCATACCTCCTAATGATCAGAGACACTCACAGCTGCCCAACCTATCCTACAGCTCAGTGTCAAAACCAGGTCAGACTCTTATTTTAAAAGGAAGACAAAAAGGGGAAGAAGAAATACATTTACATTCTTCAGCTGATACATTACCCAGGAACGAGACCAAGGAGAGATGTGTAGGTTCAAATCCTTATGAATCCCCTGTATAGGAATCAGTGATTGTCACAAGTAGTTTCTCTCTGCTTTCTTTTCCTAAGAAGTAAAATCACGTCTGGATTGCCACCCTTGTCCTCACCTCGCTGAATCATTACATAGATGAGGAGGACAATGGGTTTAAGAATAGGTTAAAAATAGAGATTTCACATGTAGAAAAGAAAAATAATTCTCTATGGATATTTCAGACAGTCACGTAAGCTGTTGATTATTGTCTAATTACAGAAAGAGATGGAAGTGAGAAAGTAGTCAGCCTAGATCATGTTTGATGTGCAAAAATTGTTCCTGAACTGAACTGCAGGTTTGTGCTCCACACCAAGGCTTGGAGTGCACTATTGAAGCCTGGTTTCTGATTTTATAATCTCCTTGTAGCAGCTGCCACTCAGTCTTTCAAATCACATACATCTTTGATGTCAGACCATTGTTCCATTAAGGTGCAGCTCACCRCTTTTTTCAACTCAATCTCTTTTAATCTTGCAAATCAAATAAAGCTCAGTAATGCAGATAATATGCCAAAAATGTCCTTACCTCATTGACATTCCCAGTGGAAGTCTACTTTTGAAATAATTTCTCAGCTAAGTTCAGATATGTTCTGTAAACCATGAAACATCATTGAGAAGTGCTTAGTGCACATCAATAAAAGCAAAAAGGTGGCCAACAGGTACCATAATAATAGTTAACTGCAGGGGTTTTGTGCAGTAGAATGTGTGTAAAAATAAAACCGCATTTCATGTGCATGCTATTACTGCTAAATATCACTTCTTTATAAAAAATAATACCAGATTGTATTTCTAGTGGTATATCAGTGGGTGGAATAATAGTTGGCTGTTGCCTTAGTTTTTGCAGTTTCTCAATGTTTCTCACTTCTGTAACAGAGTTCTCATGTATTTTCTATAAACATAGCCATGTTTTGATAACGTTCCCTTATTGTTTACATTCCATTGTGCTAGGCGGAGATGTTTGATAGATTTTTCCTTTGACCAGTGTGATTGGGAGGTAGCAACCTCACCCTCCAATCCACGGTGGTTTCTAAAAACATATAAATAAAGAACCTTGGAGTTGTCCAGCCCTTCTTCTTGCTCCTTCTGACAGAGCTGAGTCCGTGTAGTTTTTTCGTGTCCAAGTGCGACGGTTGGCTAAGCCTGCTTGGAAAGTTTTGATACTACAAGTAAATGGCTGTTGCAGATCTTTAAACAATACAGCCTATTATGAGATTTGTCTTTGGTGGTAAATATTTCTGTTGGCAGTTTGAAGACATAAAAAAGCCTTCACCTTAATATAACATCATATGCATATCTGAGGTGCCAGCAGGCTTTTCTAATGTGCTTCTCTGAAGCAAGATTTAGATAGGAGGGACATAACAGGCTCTAACTCATATGAAGGCATCTGAGCTCAGTAGACCAGGAAGACAGCGATGACTTGGGAACTCTGCTGCCGAATGGTATTGAAATGAGCCTCTGATTGTGTTTATGCTGTGAAATATTCATGGCCTGTTTATATATTTAAAATGACATACTGAATATAGAAAGTGAATATATAAAAGTCACATAAAAAGTGACAGCTAGGTTATATTCCTAATACAGTTTTGTTTCTTTATCAATGGAGGAAAGATATAGAATTGACAGATACAAGATTTACAGCACCTAACCCAGGTGCAAAGTCAATGTCGTTTGAATACAGATGTCACAGAACCACAGAATGGCTGAGGCTGGACGGACAGCTGGAGGTCATTTATCCCAACCCCACAATCAAACACGGCCAGCTACAGCTGTGTACAGTTTTCCAGGACTATATTCAGACATCTGAATGTCTCCAGTGATTGAGACTCCACAACCTCTCTGGGCAGCCTGTGTCAGTGCTTGGTTACCTTCACAGTAAGAAGTGATTTCTGATGTTCAGATGGAAAATTATCAGAGATGTGCTGGATTCTCTGTCCTGAGCTCTCCCTCTGCACAAGGCATGATGGTGCTGGAAGTCTCAGCTGAATTCTTACACTGCCCTGATCATGATATGCAAGTATTCATAGCCTTCTTCTTTGGCACTGAAATACATTTATAGTGTATTCTTTAAAACTTTAAGGACAACAGGAAGAAAATAGATTGTGAACTATAAAAGGTGGAGGAGAAAAGGCTCAATAAAGTCTTCTTCTTGATAGTATGGGATTATTAAGATTTGTATACTCTTTTGTGTTTTTGGTCATGCCTAATGTGTTGTTGCTTTCAGCAAGCAGATTTCTGTCATTTAAGCAAGGAAAGTAGTCAACAGCATGCTTTAATGACTTAAAAATCATCTTCTTGAGACTAGCTAGGGTTTTCAAGGAATGAGATTAGTTTACCTATAAGAAGTCTTACTCCCTAAAATTCCTTTGATGATTTTTTTTTTTGTTTTCTTTATGCAGCTGAACACTTTCCACACAGCTCCTTTTATATGTGCTGATCTTGCTGTAAGCTCCTTTTGGTTCATCAGAATTACTGCCCAGTAAAAGCACACTCTGATGCACAACTGACAAGTGGTGGTATGCTCACCCTGGAAAATGTATCTTTAAATTTCTTTCTATCTATACACTTTTGGAAGGATGCAATAGTATTTTCCTGTAGCAAAGAAATTCAAGGAGACATGGTGTTTTTATTTTATTCAGTTATTTTTTAAAATCAGCTTGAAATGATAAATATATGCTCAGTGTCCAGTGATCCATCATCCAGTGGCACATACTGCAGTAAAATGTACTTCCGAGAGGGACATGGAAGAACAAAAGCAGGAGTGAAGGGAGGCTTATCTCAGTGGTAGTAAATCACTCATAAATTGTCTCTGGTGGTTTTGCAGATCTGGCAGTGTGGATATAAATGTGCTATGCGAAATCTTTTCTTTCTATTCGCCATAGAAATTTCAGCCACACTATTTGTTATATTTGTGGTGTGAAGACATGCAGATATATTAACATACAGTATTTCAGGCATAATTAATGAATTGAGATACAGTTGCCATAAAAGAAGCAGATCTCTTTTTGGAAGTCACAGTAACTGAAAAAAAAGTCAGGTCTTTAATTTCAGATAGGCCTGTAGACAGATAATCAGAATTTTAACCACTGTCTAGTCCTTTCCTACTTGATATTGTTTTAGGGTGTGTTTACCATAAAAATGAAGTATAAAGTAGCTAAAGACTACAGATTAGGTAAAGCAGTTAGGCTTACCAGGGAGCAGAGATCACTATGGAAGCATTTGTGGTCAGTAAGAGTCATTAAAAAGCCTAAAAAGCATAGGGTTTTTTAAGTACTTATGACCAGTTGAGCTGGTGCTGTTGGTCATGTGCTGAGCTGTAGTGCATGTTGGTAAAGTTCTAACTTTCATTTTAAATATTTGTATTTATTATTTTTTTCTAACTCTTTTTAGATCTTAATTATTAATTTTCTTCCAATTAGCTTTGAAAATCATCATTGTACTTCCCTTTTAGTTACAAAAACAAGATCTTTTTCTCTTATGCCATTATTTATAACTAACCGATTTGACTCAGAACAAAAACAACATTGTTTCAAAACTAGAAATTAATTATTCAGAAAAAAAGCACTTAAAGTTGTAAACATATTTATAAAATTTCCTCTTCTAACGAGAAAGTGGATTTATGTGAAAAACAGATTTGCTGCCCAGATAGGAAAAATAACAATTATTGTTTAATATATCCAGGAAAATACTTCAAGAAATGGCTGTTTTCCAATTACCACTGTCGTTCTGACAGTGCTAAATTCTCCTTTATGTACACTTGCCAAAAGAAAGAGGTTGAACTGAATTGGTACTATAAATATAGCAGAAGCAGAATTTCAATGTATATGAATTGGCATATACTTAATTTAGGTTTGTGAATTCATATGAATGGACAATCACAAATTCTTTTGTAATTTTGAATACATCAGACTTCATATTGAAGGAAAAAAAGATGTTAATGATGTAAATTTTTTACAGAATCTGGACTGTGGACATTTTTAAGCAGAAAATATATTATTGCCTAAATTTATTACTGAGAAATTTTTGTTTCATTTTCTCATGATCAGATGTACTTGAAGATTAGATGAAAGACAGTGAAATTAGAATGCATTCTTGGAACACTTCTTCAGGAGCATTAATCTAATCTGTAAAAGTCTGAAGAGCTTTCTAGCAAATTTCTGATCTACTGTCTTGATTAAGAATGAAGTCCTAAAGTTTAAAAAAAGAGGCTCAGTAAATTTTTTAAGTATTGCAAATGAAGCTTGGCTGTATACAGATATTAAAGTTTTTTTCACATCCCAATAAGGAATACTCATCATTGTACAAGGACGAAGTATAATTTGCAGACTACCTTAATAATTATTGTACTTGCATCAATAAAGAGACACAAATGTTAATAGTCAGGATAGTGGCTGGAGATATATTTTTTCTAATTAAAACAGTAAAGAATTTATCTTTGCTTCTGCATAAGACCAAGAGTACAGCATTGCATTGTTGGATTATAATTTTGGTAAATTTATATTGAAAGTAAATACTAGCACAACTTAGAATGTAGTTGATTATGGGCAACAATTTTCTTTCATGCCTATTGTGTGCTTATGAAGCCAGATTTGTGATATAACTAAGTGCGGAATGAATGACGATTCTGAAAGTAGACTAGAAATTTCTTGAGATGTTTTAAATTAAGTTCTTTCCAGTTYTTGTGAATCTTGGGATTTATGATATGCATTGGAAAGTGAATGCTAAAGAAWATAATTGGTTGATTGTACATAATACTGATTACTGCCATCACTGGATAGAGGTGATATTTTACTGATGAAATGAAAGATACATATATTCTATGGAAATAGAATTTAGGATGATTGGTAAATAACAACTTGAAGCACTCCAGATGTTAAAGACATTAATTCTTCCCTGAGATGGTGTAGTATCTGGCTCAGCAATGAACACTGGGTCTTCCTGGTGCACTATGGAAAGAGAATAATTAATAACATGTCAGCTATGGAAAGCGATTGAAGAAAATGAGATCTGGTATGAGCAGGTGCAATTGCTATGACTTCCATGCAAATTCATCCAATTATATCAAAGGTTATCAATGATTTACGAATCCAGTATTGCTTCAGTTTCATCAGTTAAGCTTTGACTGAGTAGATTTCTCTTATTTTCAACAAGGATTTGTCATGTATATCAGTTTTCACAGATGTTGATTCTCCTAAAGGATATTTTGTTGAGGGATCTATTTAGTGAAATTCATGTTGCAATTCATAGGAAAATAAATATGGGGAAATAAATCATACTCTGTCATGTACTTCATAAATTTTACTTAGGGAATGTCTAGCCAGCGTGGCTGAGTTTATGGAAAGAGATACTGGTCTTTTTAGTGCACACTGAGGACAAACAAGAAGACCAGAGAGAGCTGGACATACTGTGGGGAACACTTTCTTTCTGCCCTCAATACCGGTGTCCTTTTGTAATCCCTCTGTGCAATTAGCTGCTGAAAGATTGTCCCCAACAGACAAAGAGACTGACTCTGAGGACAAGATATTACTGCATAGAGTTCTAATCTTTGATACCTCTGGGGAGTGAGTGTGGCTATTTTGAGAGCTGGCATTTCCAGGAGGCCACACAAAAGTTGCTCTCAGCTGAGATGCTGTAGTTCATTAGCAATAGATTTCAAGGCCAGAAGGAGCTGTTATGCTCATTGTAGTCTACGCCACACCAGAAACACAATTTTGCCTGGTATTCTCTGTAAGTTGAAGGAGCATGTTGAAGTACAGCACACGTTTTAGGAGCCATGTCCTATCTTAAGTTCAGTATTTCTAATGATGGAGAAATCTCTTCCTTTGGCAGATTGTTCTGGTGGTGAATTTCTTCCACTTCTAAAACTATGCCCAACTTTTTTTTAAATTTGAATTTGTACAATTGTTTCTGGTCACAGGGTCTGTTTTTCTGTTTCAGACCATTACATCTGTGCTTTCCAGAACATATCCCACAATCTTCAAAATTTGTTCTTCTTAAGCAAATGTCATGTCATATACAAACAAGACTAGGGTGTCTGGAATGGTCTGGTTTTTATTTACTTTGTCTAGGACACTTTACTGAGAGCAGTTATTTATGTTGGTAGTGACTGTCAGCCTAATTGGCTGCCTTTATAAAGTCTCAGGAAGTTTCTCCATAAACCTGTGAAATTCCCAATATTCCAAGCTTGTCTTTCATGGCTGGTTATTAAACTGCATTGCCTAGCTCTGGTTTTGCTACCACTTCAAACATCAATTTTTATAAAGTCTCAGGAAGTTTCTCCATAAACCTGTGGAATTCCCAATATTCCAAGCTTGTCTTTCACGGCTGGTTATTAAACCGCATTGCCTAGCTCTGGTTTTGCTTCCATTTTGAACATCAATTAAACGGCATTTTTAAAATGTCTTTGATACTTGTCCTAGGCATTGATGAAATAAATTTATTTCATTGAAGGCAAAATGGCTACAACATTTTATGATAATCAATGTAAAGACTACAATACATTCTCTCAGTAACTTGTGAAGAATGTTTCATGAATCAGATTACCTACTTGGAATTTATGCAAGAAGGTATAACTGATAATGATTTGTTCACAGTGTCTCCTCCTATTTATGTAAGAAACAACTTGAGCGTAGAGGGACACTTCGTTAGAACCTCTGTAATTACTGAGATTTCAGGTAGCTGGCAGGAGGGTTTRCATGTATATATTCAAAGGGTATGTTTGGCCTCAGGGTTGAGCTGTAATGGATGGTAGAAAATTTAATATAATCAGTATGATCAAGGTTGTATGTAGAATTTGAATAAACTCAAATCCACCCCTGAAAAAATGAAAACAAAAAAAAAGAAAAAACAGCAGAATTTGAAAAGTGGAATGTTTCCTGACCTTCCACAACCATTTTGAGGTCAAATTAAGGATACTGTGGTTCATATCACATCTGAACTTCATATGCTTTGGATTTGCTTCTTATCCAGTTTATAGCTTTGGGGTATTGAGTAGCTTGTATTGTAAGATAAAGATTGATTTTTGTCTTGTTTTAGGTTCAGCAGATTTTGGAATTATGATATGGTTGTAGTTAATTTTCTAGCCTTAAATTATTTTGTGATACAGTGCAGCTCTGGTCACAATGAATATAACTAGGATTCCCTAGATGTTAACTGTAGCCATAGATAGTGTACTAGATACAATAATGCTGTGACAATCTTGTGTGTTGTTGTATTTCAGTTTATTAAAAGTCTCAGTTATAAGGCTGCAATTTTATGTATTTAAGCAGAAAATTAATTCTGTAAAAATTGATATTTTGTCATTCTTTACAAAGGGAAGATAGGCAGTTGATGAAAGGATGAGGCAGTACATCCTGTAAGAGACCTCTGTTTTGGCCAACTTCTTACATGTTCTGGATTCAAATTTTCCTTCCACGTTTCTGAAATTTTGGCTCAGGGTTTTATCAAATAAAATTCTCATAGCAATTGAATTAAATATTATGTAGAGCTCATTGGGTGCTTTTAACTTTATTTTTCTTCCTCATAAAAATTGGCTTCATCCAATCAATTAAAAATAGAAGAAATTATGTTTAATAGAATTCTATAAGTTTTTTTCTTCACATAAAATATTTTGTCCTCCAAAATAATTGTTACTTGTTTTCATAGAGTACCTACACTCATAAATTACTTCAGATTTGGATTATCCTTAAGTATGCAAATATTACAAAAGGATCTAATATTCTCATGAAAGAAATGGCTACATTTAATCCATTCAGAACAATTGCAGGGTGCTGAAGCAGGGAGTTCTGAGGGGGTGTACCCTCTGTGGGTCCTGTTGAATCCAGCAGACATCTGTGATGACCACAGTCCTTCTCCACTGCAATGAATTCCATGGTACTGTGGTCCCTCCGCATACCTTCTGGTGAGAAAAAAGGAGACCTGACAGGCTGCACCAAACCTTTTTTTTAATCTACTTCTCTGGCCGTTTGTATGGTCCAGGACTCCTGACTCTTTGATATCTCATGTTTGAATTTTTTCATCAATGACTCTTTTTTGCCTGTAAATCAGCTCTGTAATACTGTAGTTCTATGGCAGAAGTAATAAAAATCACATCCTCTGAAAGTATTATGAGCAAATTATTTCACTGTAATAGAATTGAATGTCATTGTTTCCACCTGAAAAACCTACTACCTTCTCCAAGGATCTAGAAATTTTCCTGCAAGGTGGTAAAGTTCATTTTAAATTTAAGTGCCTGACAATTAGGACATGCAAACTTCATAGTTGCCCAAACATCTTAATTATTAAATCACCATGCAAAGACATATTAAAATACTGCCAAGATGTATGAAAGATCACACCTTCCTATCATCTATAATGGACATAAAAAGTGATGAACAAAGGTGAGTTATAGAATATAAATATATTTCTGAATATTTTGATGTTATGGTATATATAAATAAAAAATTTTCTCATATTTCCACTGTATGTGAGTTTACTAGTTCCTTTCCATCTAAGTATTTTCATACAAGTTCAACTTTCTAATGTGCTCTAACAATTACAATTAAGTGTGTGATTAGGTGTGCATGTAGTGAGGGCTGTATAATGAAGGAAACTCTCGAGACTTTATTGATATTTTCACTGAAGAATGAAATGATTAATTGTGATGTCAACAAGGCCATCACTGAACATGGATGAAAAATGACCAGAATGATGCTTGGTGCTTATCCTGCTTTTCTCATTGTTTCTCTAAGAAATCAGCATTCTCATTAATATGATTAAGGTAACACTTAATCTGAGCTCTTAAGGTATTAATCAAAAAGGAATGTACAAATAAAGGCCTGTTTCAGTTAAGAGACTAGAACTAATGGATTTACCAGTGAGTTCAGCCATCTATTTTTTGTTCATGAGAAAAAAGAAAAAAATTTGAACACATATGCTTTGATTTCGGTCCATGAAGTAGAAAGGCACAGATCTTTAAAATCATATACAACTAGATCAATACTTGTCTGACCAAAGAAACACACTTGATGCATTATTGATTGGGAAAATAATCTGATGTTGGAAATTCCTGACCACCCTATGTGGTAGCCATGTCAACTCACAGGGACAGGTCTCTCATTCTTCATCATGTTCTCTGCCTCAGCAGTGGACTTTTGTTAATTAGTGAGATCCTGCTTATAATCCGAAGTGAAGTAAATGCAGGGAAAGCAAAGTCAACYTGTTAGTATTTTTCCAGGTTAAACTACAGGCTGCTGTGTAAGTCTAGCATAAGATAAATGCAATTAAACAGTTTAGCAGAATTCTTCATTCAGACTTGTCATGCACTACCAACAGCAAGTCTTTAGGAGGCAGGAAATTATCCAACACTTAGGAAGGCRAGAGAGGAAACAAACAGAGGGATATAGCATTTTCCCCCAAAATAGCAGTACTCAGCTTGGCATGGACTCTTGCCCTTGTACTGCCATTTGCTGTCCTTCACAGGCCTGACTCCTTACAACCTCAGAGTTGGCTTGTGCCTTTTTTGAGATACAGCTGGAAACTTACAATAATAAATATTGACCTTTTATATCAATGGCCAAGTAATTTCAAGAGGCAAAAGATTTCTTGATCGTACTAGAAAGAAAGTTTTCTAGTCTGGATTTAAAGATTCAGTGAGATATGTTACCATGTTTCTCAAAAGGTATCAATAATTAATTTACTTTTCAATATTTTTTAAAGTACTGTGCTTAAGGTTTCCTCCTTCTAAGTCTAATCATTGTATTGCGCTTTCCTTCTATAGTTTGGAGTGTTGTTTTTCTGCCTACGTTCAGAGTCCTGTCACTGCTTCAATTTCTTGTACAAAATGAATTTATTGAGCTCCCTAAATTGCTTATTCTCCAAACCCACTTCCAGTTCTCAATATTCATTTTTACAGTAAATAAATAAGAACTAGGCAGACTGAAATGCGTCTGGCAATATTGGGTATCTTTGGGTTGGAAGGTAATGTAGTTGCTTGAAGTTCAACAAGGTTGTAAAATATTATTACTCTCCTTCCAAGTAGATTGTATGAGCAGCCTCGACCAAATCCACCTTTATGTAGAGAAGTAAGAACTATAAAATCCTCAGCAAGACAAAGCATCTTTTCTCATTCAAACCTACAGCAATATGTAAACCAGTTATCTTTTCCCCCCCAATACTAATACAACATTTACAACGTTTCCCAGGCATAAGAAAGGATGAAATATTTCTCTATTAGATTTGGCTAAGGATAGTGAAACAATATGATTTAAAAAATTAATGTGTCTTTGAACATAAGCTTTTGGGTTGCTTTCCTAAAATCTGGCAAGTACTCAGAACAGGGGATATCTGCTCTCTACATAATTTTAATCATCTGTAAAGCCTAAAGATGAAAACTGAAACACTCAAATATATATTGCTAACAGAAAAACAAAATTAAACAGATTGTCTAAGAGATATGATAATCTTTTAAGTATCTGAGTGGAATACATATGTGTTCATCATAATTAGAAATTTTACTAAGCACCAAGATTTAGGTGCTGTATTTACATGAGTAGCTGTGATCTGCCCGTGAGTAGTGTGCACCACTTTGGTATATATGATTTCAAAACACCTGAGAATATTTTGTTTTCAGTAGTTATTATTATTAAAATGAGAAGATACATTCATTAAATTGAGATTTCAAAAGGTAATGCCAGATAACACACAAAAGCAACTTCTGAGAGAATGAAAAGTATTTATAGCAGCAATGTATTATAGTATGTTATTAAAAGATAACAAAAAAATAAGAAAGATATTATGATAATTAATAATAATACATTGTATTGATGTCATATAGCTGCTGAAAAAGAGACTATTCAGAAAACTAAACCATTATTTCTGGGGAATATTCCCTCTAAATTATATATCTCAATTCATGTTTGTACTATGTGAAAACCAATTACCTCATGCATTTGCCTAACATACTCATCAATTATCAATCTTGCTCATAAATGCCAGCCTTATTCCTTGCTTTACTGTGAAATTAAATAAAGGACTGAAAGTATTTGACTGCTGCAAATAAAAGACATTATAAATATAAATAATCTAATAGCACATTTATAATTTACTATTTTCAATTAGAAGTCCCTCAGATATTGGTTGCAGGTAACTATGATGATCTTGCATCCAAGATTAAACTTCTTAAAATATTATTTGGAGGTTTCGAGTTTGCCTTATATGTAGTTGATGCAGAAACCTTCTTTTATAAATACTTCTCCAACCTGTACCCACCTTTCTGGTACATTTCGTGTTCTGCTACATGACAAGATTTTTTTTCCTCCATCTTTATCAATGAACATCTTTTAGTAAGTGGGGTTTTAACGAATGATCCTGAAAAAATGCTTGTTTTTGCACATACCCAATCGACCTCAAGCAAGGCCCTGGTTCAACAAAGGTCATGCTTAATTTGAAACCCCTGACTGCTCTCATGAAATGCACAATGAACTGCTTAACTTTGAATAAGGTTTGCCGAGTCTTTTTTGCTGGAGCATGGTCTAGTGACTAATTGAAAAAATAATGGGTTCAGCTGTTAAACAAAACAGTTTAACACCTATTACTAATACGCAGTATTTCGGTACTCAGTACTGACATCCAGAATCACTTTTCCTTTACAGAACAGTGCAAAGAAAGTCAGTTGTACCTTCTGGAACCAGAGGCTGGTGAAAGCTGATATTGATGCCAAAAAAAACAGTTTGGCCCTTTTGTCTCCTGTGATTGGTGTCCTTTTAGTACAAGTTTCTGGATGCACAGTCCAGCTGGTTACCTGCTGAATTACCTCTGACAGCAGCTTTCCACGTCTCTCATTTTTCAAGAAGATCTTGTTATAAAGCTGTATAAAACCACAYCACCTTAAGCATTTCAAAGAAGACCTCCATCACAGCAGGTGCTCTGACATCAAAGTAACAGCGTTTCTGGGGGAAAAGTGTAAGTTTATTCCTTAATATTCTCATCTGTGAAGCCATACCTGTATGTGCATTCCTGTCTTCTTATTTTTTTATCCTTGTCTGCCTTTTTGTTTTAACTACAAGTTCCAAGGCTCAGAGATGAAAAGAGAAAGGTCAGGGAAATATCTTATGTAGGGCAATATCTTGTACCATTTAGCAACTTTCCAGGGAATTAAACATGTGAGGGAAACTTTATTTTTATTAAAGCCTCTAGTGCAAAAATCCATACCTGTCTTATCTGAATTTCTCTTCAGGTATTTTTTTTTTTTCTTTTATAAATGCCCACATGGATTTTTTAATGGCTCGGTGGAGCTGCATTATGATATATTTATAATTAATCATAAATTGCGTAGGAATAATGAATATCTGAATCCTTTCYGGGTCTCACAAGCTGGAAAAGGTATATAAAATATATCAGGTAACACAAATTCTGTTTTAGGAAGTGAAATTGGGAATCTAGTGCTCCCCAAAGCAAACAGCCACTGTGGATAAATGTTTTTTATCGTGAAGGCTTCAATATTGCCATATATGATACTTTGCCCTTGCATTCAAAATTAGCACTTTTTACTGTATAAACACTTCTATTAACATTATTGCTAAGAGGAGCTTTGTCCAACATCTCTTGTGTTTCCAGTGGATTTGGTTTAAATGCAAAATTTAATTACAAATTAAGTTGGTATATGCTGAAATTTTCTCAGGGATGTCAATTAAAGGCAAACCTACAACAATAATAATTAACTTGTAATGGCCTAAAAATCAATAAAGTTATAATCTTAAACATCCCTGAAAGCAATTGAACTTGCTCCTTCTTTCACTTAAACTGCTAATTTCCTTCGTTGCATATTTGTTTTATAACCGATTTTGTGACATTTGGCAGCTTCTGCTTCAACCGTAGAATGAAATAATCCCAGTACATGACAAGCTTGAAATAACTACCTTTTCAGGGTACGTGAGAATAACCTATAGTCCAAAACCTGATATTATGTGTCAGTTGTGTGACAAAACAGACTCTTCCTGTGTGAAAATGTTGTGGAGAAAACTTTTACAAATATGAAATTGTGGGCCAGTGAATCTACATAATTCTATTTTCCAAGTCGCCAAGGGCCTTTTTCTGATCCCACATCAAAGCTGCTGCATATGAGGTTCTTTCCTAAATGCAGGAAGTTAAAGGACTGCACAGAGTGCTCACACCTCTGACCCTCTGTCTCAAAATTAAGGAACCACCAAGGTGCATCTGACAGATTTGTTTCTCTCTTCTGRGTGGTTGAAGTTGGGAAAAATTGGTAGAAAATTGCAGGGAATGTTCCTTTTGAAAATAGAAAGCAAGCTAAGTATCAAATTAGTGTACATTTTACCATTGCTGTGCTGTTTTCACATTGACTTGGGTCCTTGCACAAATGGTTGCAACTAAACTATAGAGAATAAACAGAGAAATGTCTTGAACACGCGTAAATGCCATAAAATCAATTGCAATGCATGATGCTTGTTACTGATCCATGGTGAAGAGGTACATGATCTGAAGACTGAAACAAATATCATTGATACTGTGCAAATGGGAGCGGGGTAAGGCAGGCTGGGTTGGGTGGAGAGTGTTAGATATTGGTGAAGGAAGCAGGCTATGCAGAGATTCAGTGTGACCAAACCATATGTGGTAGAGGCAGGATCGATTTCCTGCAGGAGTATTGCTCTATTTGACTCATAAAGCSAAATTTTGTGTTATTTTCTCTGGAGGAGTAACCTACTAATTTGGAAATACAGGCTTGTGTGTGTGAATCTCACTGTTTTACATGTGGAGAGCTCAGCCATGTGTTTTCTGCCATAGAAGATTTGCCTTAATTTCTTAATGGCAATTAAGGTCTTAATTGTTTTCTCTCATCTTTCAGACTTAGCAGAGATTATTGTCATGCATCAGAACAACAACAAAAAAGAAACTTGCCATTGCAGCATGAAATCATATTTTTCAAAAATAAATTGTATATGCATAATTTGCAAAAAAAGCCGAGAGTGGGCACTGCCTGAAGTATGAACAGAAAAGACTGTAGTCTAGTCAGCATAGCCATTGAGATTTTCCTAAGCTTTGGTTGCTGTGTGTCACATTTGGCTTCAAGGAAGAAAACATATCTGAGCTTGTCRTTTTTGTTTGTTCAGAGTTCCATTTTTTTGGATCAGTCTTTTCTTCACATCAAGGTTACATATATCCTTATATATATTTACATTATTCTCTATTTTCTCTTTTGAAACCTTCCTCTTAAATCACAATATAAAAGAACCTACTTAGTGCTACCACTGTTTCACACTGAATAACAGGAAAATACTCATGGCTGAATCTCAAGAATCCTACAATAGGAGGCCTTTTGAAATCTAAACCTCTGCATTTGCATTCCAGCCAGAGGTGATAAAAAAAAAATGTTTCTCTTAATCTGAAGGAAAAAGAAGTACGAGGTTTTCAGAGCACAAATGACAGAGCACTTTCACAGGGATTCAAAATACTTTGTCTATTGAGGATTTTCAGTTGGCAAAGCATAAGGCCAAACTTGGAGTTGTGTATATAACTAGACAGAATTCATAATAGGTGTCATTTCAGTGAATGCTGGTAATAATGATGTTTGTGAGAGAGAAAAGAATCGTAAAAGGATTCATCTTGATGTCTCTTTTAAAGCGTATAATGAGCTGAAGAATATATAGTCTCTAGAAAACACAAAACCAGAAAATGAAAAAAAAAAACAACCTACAGAATGAATTGTAATAATTGGCTTCTTTATACTGGAACTAGAATTTTACCCAGTCCTTGACTTTTCTTAAATGAAAAACTCTTTTGTTGTTATTTTAAAAGTATTTATGCCATGTTTATTAATATATGATGGGATACTGTCTTAGAGTGTTTGAACACTAACTCTACTTAAAATACTAATGTCCTTCTTCCAGAATTTCAAAGGTGTGTTTTTTGTTTTACAATTTGCTGGATTTTGCAGGGATTGTACCTAGGCTGAAATTTGTTCTGTAATAAGTTCCTCTTTTTATTCAATTTTTGTTTCATTCTAAACAGAAGATATGACAATAAGTCAGTTGTTCTKTCACTAATGATTTCTGGAAGATGGGATATGACTTCAGTAACTTCAATCTTGTTTATTGGCAGAATTAGTAAGAAGAAAGTTAAATGAGATGAAAAATAACAATGTATTTATCAAGTGGAAACAACTGCATGTGATTAGTAATCATTCTTTCTAAGACTGCAGAAAATAGCAATTAAGGAAAAAAAAAGGTTTTACTGGTTTATAACAGTGAATTATCTTATCCGGAGGTGGTTTCAGAATGGTATTCTCCAATTCAGTGTTCCCACTGAAGAACCCTAAACGATGCACCGCTTGCTCACTCTCCCCTCCTCTTTGCTCTCCCCCTGCTGTGGGAGAGAGAGGAGAATTGGAGGCACAAAAGGTAAAGATCATGGCTTGAGCTAAAAACATAGCTGGAAACAGCAATGAGACAAGAAAATGAACAGTAACAGCAACAATATTAATAAAAGAGTGTACAAGGGAGGCAAACGATTCACATGTGAGTGCTCACCACGTGGAGCCCGACAATACCCGACGTTCACTTCCCGCTATSTGACCAGAAGGGACTCCTTCCCTCCCCCCCGGCCGTGATGTCAGGTGGTACAGAATAACATCCAGGTCCCAGCCATGCTGCTACTGGCCACTGCAAAAATGAACCCTGTCTGGGTTGGAACCAGGAMAAGTGATAATCTAACATATGAAAAATAAATTTGTGTTAAAAATATTAAAACAAAGGCCATATACCTTTTTACATTTTTTTTATTTTACAGACATGTAGTTAGTGTGCCCATGTTGAAAGACGGTCAAATGTACTTTAGGTTAGTCAGCGATTATCTTATTATAGTTTTAAATAAATATGTTGTAGATATAAACATCTACCAAGCCATAAAGACTTGTATTTCTGATTAATCTTGTGTTGCTCTTCCAGACCTCAATGCTCTGTGGTCCCTTTTCCAAGTCAATCCTTTGCAAGCAAATGCGCATGTAAAAATCAAAATCAGGTAAACAGTAAAAGGCATGGCTCACCTACTGATTTCAATTAGGTGAGTGACTCTGCTTCTAGGAGTCCTGCTTATGTTTCCTGGTACCAGCATTTTTCTCTTTTTAGTAATAAAAACAATCAAGAACAGAAGTTAGAGTCAAAAGATTTCTTTGAGTACGATACAGTCCTACTGTACAGCAAATGTTCTTGTCTTGACTCCTTAGGTCAAGATCCATTTTTGCCTCCTGCAGAATACTGTTCTGTGGCTCTTTGTCATTGTCCCTGGGTAGAACAACCTGTCAGTCAGTTGAAAGTGCCCATTGCATTGATAATAGTATGCTGATTTATGACTCTTCTAATGTGAGTAGTCACCTTCTAAAAGAAATGTGGACAGAGCTTTTAATTTGAAAGTACATTTAGAGGTATTTATTTTGAAAATTCTATGGTTTAAAATGCCACACATCAGTGTTCATGTGAGTTAGGCATAATTTTAGATGGTTCTGACATTTTTTTAAAAATTAAACCAGTTCTTATCATCACTGGAATGAACAGTATGCTAAGWAAATCATGGCTATACAGCTGCAACATCTTGTCTCTCTTAATGTAACTTTAGACTTGATTCATAACACAGTTTTTTCCCCAGAGACACAAATGAAAGTTTCATTTTCAGTATAAATGTGCCAAACCAATGTTAGACAATCATAAGTGGTGTGAATTACRTTGATCTTAGATTTATAATCTGCCTGAACCTATCCCTGAAAATCATCTGGCTATTTGTAAAGAATATCTTAGAAACTTTAGAAGACTTATGCAGTCATTAAATTCTCATCATATGCACACATTTAATAGGATTTTTTGTTGCTAATCTCAGCTCGGCAGACTTAGTCCATCCCATGTTGCCACTATAATTTATATGTAATCATAATTTGACAACCTTAGTCTAAAGCTGCACTCTGTCCTCCAAGGAAATTTAATACCTTCTGCTCTGTACACTCACAGCATTTATCACTCTAACAATAGGTGCATATGACCCTGTTCATTTACCCTCCAATGTGTGTGCAAGGAGTTKCTTCTGTACATCCAGGTTCCCAACATAATATTTCAGTGAGCGTTTGTAGCTGTTGACTTGCATATGGGGTGTCGTTGCTCTTTTCAAACTGAGTTAAATTTTCAAACAATTTATTATTTCAGTGGCTTTTCTTACCTTGCTTTCTGATATTATGCTACCAACAATAAGAAAAAGATAAGTATATACAATTGTCATGCTTTTACAAGTATACAAACCTGATAGGAATGTTTCATACCTCTTGGGGAGCGCAGCTAAGATTTGTCCTGAAGCACATAGAAAGATATTTCTGACTGCAAGACGGAAGTTTTGTATTCTTTGCCAGCTTCCACCTCTTCTGTTGTTCCACCTGTTCTGCTGTGGTTATTCCCTGACTATCAGCCGAACACCCACTCATGAGCTCACTCACTCATTCTTGTTTCTCTGTGGGACAGGGGAAGGAAACAGGATGAAAAATCTCATGGACTTTCCTACCTTTCTGCCCTGCTGAACTCAGACTCCTCCACTCCTAGCTCAAGTGGCACAAGGAGAATGGGGAGGGCTAGCATTAGTCCACAGCAGGTTCTTGCTGCTACTGCTTATTGCTTCTCAGTTATCCTGCTCCACCATGGACTCACAGTGGGCTGCAGTGTGAACCTCTGCTCCAGCTTCTGCTGTGCCTCCTCCTCCTCCTGTTCCTCCTCCTCTTCTTCTTCTTCATCTGACCTTGCAGCTATTTCTCACTGTTTTGATTCCCTTTTCCTCTCTCTGAGAGAGTTTGATTTGGGTTATTTTTTAAATATGCTTTTCTAGAGGTGCCACCACCTTGGCTGCAGAGCTCAGCTATTCCCTGTGGTGGGTCAGTTAGAGCAAGGCCAGCCAAGGCCTCTCCTCAYGGAGAGGAGAATTTCTATATTAATTAAAAATTAAATATAATTAAATATAGACCACTAAAGAGTTGTTCGGTCTTTATGAAACAAGGATATACTGAGCATGTAGAAGTGCCTTTCAGTTTGTTAATTATTTCAGAGAAATCGTTTGAGTAGGAGGTTTGGACTATACCTTCATTTGCAAATGCTCCTTGACCAATGGGTATCCTTCACAAAACTGTCAATCAGTTAGAGATCTGCTTGAAACCTGCCCAAGTATATTCCTTCAACTCATTTTCTTGCTTGATATCTCTAAACCAAAAATGTCATCAGTGTTTGTGCCACAGGACTAAGGGTTCTATCTAGGTTCTTTCATCATCCTTCTGAAGTATCTAAAATAAGACCCCCGTTGTCCCATGTTGGTGAGAGCTCTAGGGAGGGAAGCAAGATAGACATTTGGTGTAGATGATTTACGTCCCTTTACACTTTTCCTTGCTTTATGCTCAATCCTGCACCTACATTAGGTGAAGTGAATATGAACTAGATAAACCAGCTACCAGCTCAAGAGAGGATGGAAAGAAAATACCTTCTTCTGTCTTTCAGGTCTCTGCTGCCGGAGCAGCAGACAGATTGTATCAGGAGTCAGTCACATCACTTTCACGTTTGCAGAGATTTCCTGGATCATGAGGTTGTTTTCCTTTCCTGAATTCATCAGTCTTTGCTGCTTTGTAGTTTTGTGAAAGACTCAAGTACAGTGAGACATTAGATACTTTGGTATTTTTGCACCATGCTCTAAAGAGTTAGGCACAAAAGTAAAACTAAAAAAGTGGGATACTAAAACTAAATCTCTTATCTGTAAAGGTCTTTTCAGCTAGTTCCTGGCATAAATCAACTAAGAGTGAAAAAAATATTTTTGAAGTTTTATTTGGTTTTTATTTCAACTAATATTTAATTGTTGATTGAGTTTGTCCATTAATGCAGGTCTGAATGTGTAGTGGTTGCTGTATCATTTCGGTGATGTCTTGCAGCTTTGGATGGACTTTTATAGAAGGTAGTTTAAGGAGAAGGCTGGACTTGAGGAACTGAAGTACCTAGGTACATGCATCTGCTGACAGCAAATCACCAGATCACAGGCACAGTATCATCCAAAACTACAGCATCAACATTCGCCAGATTTCAACTCTTACTTATCTAAGTAAATTGGAATTCAAAACTAAGTTGTGGCACAAAAGAGAATTTTACTTAACTTACATGTCTGAAGAATTTGGAAAATCTTTGCTTCTTCTCTCATATTAAAAAAAATAAATAATTTGTATTAAATACAAATCCTACAAATCCTAGGACTGAAATAATTGCCACATGGTGAAGGAAGGCACTATCCTGATAAGTCTGAAAWATTTCAGTTTCTCTGAAAACTTCCATGTGCCATGTTATCTTTCTGTCTTCAATTCTATAGAGGAAGTCTGAAATAAGTTACATTGGTAAGGCTCCTTATGCCTTCTGAACCAAGAAGGTTCAGAATTATATTTTTTTAAACTCTGTGTTCTCTTTACAGCAGGTACTTTATCGGCACATCATGTGAGTCATTAACCACATCTGTAGTTGTATAAGATATGACCAGTGTCTTTATACAATCGAGTGCAACATCCATCCAAAGAAGTACTTGATTCTGTAGTCATTGATTGTCATTTCCCTTCAAGAAGACTACTGAGACCCCAGTGGCAGATTTAAAAAATAATATATCCACTTAGCACRCTTGCTGCTGACTTTGCCAATGTCTGATTACACTGACTGCTGAGTTTTGTTTTAGCAATGACTTCTGATTGCAATATCTTGCCACAAGCTGCACCAAATGATCATGAAAAGGATTGGCCAGCTTATCAGGTACTGCATGACTCTTGCTGATCTCAGTGTTAAAATCTCTGGGACAATGAGTGAAATTGAATTTTCTCCCATGCCATMTGGTAAACAGAAAAAAATTATGACTAGAAAATACCATTACTTTTATCCAACAGTCAAGGGTGTCTGTTTGGTTCGGTATTAACCATAAATCACCTTTGTGCACCATGGACCTTTCAAATTACATTTGTGAACACTTAATTGCTTTCTTCTCCATGTTCCTAGCAGTTGCACTTTGTATCCTTTTATTATAGTGAATTATGCCTCTTGTCAAGAAGGCAACTGTTTGCAGGAGATAAAGTGCAGAGGCACAAACATTCAAGCTGCTGATTTTCTTGTGCACGAAACGCTTTTTTGTCCTATTTTTAGATATTTTTAATATATTTTAAAGCAGGCAAGACAAACAAAAATGGAAACAATAAATAAACAAGCAAACAAAGAAAACCCTGAAACAGTTCTGATGAATACAGCTAAAAAGTCTAGTAAGTGAAAATGTGATTCCAAAGAAAATTGAGCTCTGCATTTTAAAAACCTACTTCTTTTCCTAGAGCGAATACAAGTTGTGTATTATAACATTTACAGGAAGTGCTGTGGGCTTATTTTAGTCTTTAAATGATCACTGTTTCTTTGAGTWTATTTCCTGGCAGTATGATTTACAAGAAACAAATTTTGTGGTTAGTTTATTACTGGCATACTTGCACACTTCTCTGAAGTAGTGAACAGTCTTTCAGTTAGTCATAAAAATAAGCTTAGGGCTAAAAAGTGGAGCATATATTTCTAGACACAAACATTTTGGTTGTGTGCAGAAATCTTTAAATCTAGTTGTGAAATTGGGGTAGGGGGTTGTTAACTTCCATTTATTGGATTGGGAAAATCCATACATCTTTCTCATTAATTACAGCACTTATAAAACGACAAAATAAATCAGATCCTTAGAAACTTTTGATCATATAACACATTTATCATTTGTTGCATAGAATGAATGCACTGATACCCTGTCTCCTCCAGTGAGGGAGGTGGGGTGAAGGGGAAAGGAGGCTTGTAACAATTTCCTATTGTGTTCATTTAACTTTATGATGGTTCTTCTCAGGAGACCATAATGAAAAGATAAGAGACTAATGATCCATAAATTTAACAGAACCCAGATTGAACAATCTTTCAGTCTGACAAAATTAATTAACATTAAGACACATTTTCTTGAGATGAGTATGTATGTGTGTGTGTGTGAAATCAAGCCTCAAGATAAGAATTTCTTAACTTTTCAAAAAGTTTGCTTTTAGACTGCCACTTTAACCTTCCAAAACTGACTCCTTTCTTCCTTCACAATCTAAATTTGACATTTTCAGTTGTATTCATGCTTTGTTTTTCAAAAGTACAGCTGTCACTGCTCATACTTCATACTTGATCTTTTGCTTGGCTGTACTGTCACAACTACCTATTTAAGTGATAAAACTAAGGATTTTTTAATGATTACTTTTCTTCCAATTATATCTCGAGTATCACTAGTAGCAACATAATCAAAGTCTTGTATTTTCTTGCGGTAAACCTAAACCAATTTGTAACTTAAAGATAGATTGTACATGAAGTTCCATCGTGATACTGACAACTTCAGTCTTTGCATGGAGCAGTTTTGAAGCCAAGTGCAATGACCTTGTCACCTACTCTCTCAATGACTCTATCATTTCATAGTGTGGACCCCCTCATTAGTGAGTATGAGAGTATATTCAGAGTTAAGTTCTCTGGAAAATCGTTTCTGAAGTAGGTTAAATTTCCCTCCTTCCTCATAGTGAGTTACTGACACAAACAAGCATATCCAGACCAGTTGAAAGCATGAGTTGCACCGTTAAGTCTGATCTTAACAAGTATTGGTCTGTCCACAAATACAGGCTCACCCCATCTCATTATGATACTGCATCTGCACAAAATCAGTGTAACTGTTAGGAACATTTGCTAAGATTGTATCAATGCCTGTGTACAATAACAAAACTTGTGCTTGTACTGTAGGTAATCATACCTGTATTATCTTAGGAACTTTTGATAGTAATAAATTCTCAGGGGACTGAGCTTCAGATTTGGGCATATACAAGCTAACTGTCTTATCTCATTCACAGGTGGCTCGTTCATACTTGCCTAGCTATATTCATGCTCTTTTATATGCCTGTGCATGCTGAAGTCAGATTTCTGATGGCGATACAGAATAGACGTCTATTCTCTTTTACTTGTGATTTTGATGRGGTGTGTTTACATCTTTTTCTTTATGACAGAAAAAGTCCCAGAGATTGTAAAATTGATGTATTATACAGATGACAGACACAAATTTCACAGAGAGAAATTTAGGTTAACAAACTTAATTATGCTAACTTTAGTCAATCAGTAATATTGTTTATTTATGTGTTGTATAGTCCTCTTATTTTTTCTCTGTTGTTTTGTTTTTCCTCTACCTACTGTACTGCATGGCAAATAACACACAAAATTCTGATTCTGTCCTTGCTTTCATGCTTTCCTTTGCTCAATTTGTAAGGAGCAGTTTCTTTCAGAAAGAAGCAGTTCACTTTGCTGTGTATATTCCTAGTATCTTATCAAAATTTTACTTATTCTCTCATCACTTTTCAATATGACAGCATTCCATATACATGCTGGAAGCACTGCTCTTCATAATCATTCCCTCTTCAGTAAAAGTCATTAAATCTACATTGTAAAATCTTACCTTGATTACAAATGTACACATTTTCCATACTGCTAATATAAAATAAATGTCATGTATTTTTATTTGCAGCTCTAGCAAAGTGGTTGATATTAAGGAACCATTAAGGAAACCTGAATCCCAGATCATTATTCATTSAACAGTCAAAAAAAGCATCTGTGCATTAGATGCTATTAGCACATGCAGAATGCCAGATATAATGATCCCATTAAATCAGACTTGATTAATAGTTTATAAAGACTGAATGTATGTTATTTTTGGAGATACAGTTTATATTATCCATTTGCATTATTTTTTGGAAATACTGTTTCAGTGAAGAACAGCCTGGAGGCCTTTCCTTGGCAAGTATATAGTGTTCCATCTATTCTGATCCACTTTCACCTAGACCAGGGAGGTAGAAGGTCGTTATATGGAGAAGACTGGATTTCTCCCACCTGCATGTACAGAAATATGCTTTTATTACCTGTCACCACATTAACTGTTCTATCTACTTAAAAATGCCTCAAGGATTCAGCAGAAGTTTCTACTTTCTCTATCTGATTGTTGAAAAATAATGTTATTATATTTATAATTTTAGGAGTGCTGTATAAATTAGATCAAGGAGATTGCAGACTTGTCCTATTGCACTTCTAGGGAACAGGACTTTCAAATGGAGTTAGTCCAGTGCGTATTTCCTTTTGCTGCTTGGCCTGCAACAGCTGAGACACTGTCCTGTGTCAGGATCTTTGGTTTTCCCTTGTTCCCATAGAATTCCCTAGCCTGAAGCTCTTGTTTATGATAAGTGGTTACATTTCCAGGGCTGCAAAGAATGACTGAATCATATCCCATTTTTATTCTGGGCTAAAACTGTCTTTGCCTTTACTGACCTAGCAACTCACTTGGTGAATTTCCAATGCACCTTGGTTGAGATGAGTTGCACAGAAAAAGTAAAGGCTTGGTACCTGTCTTTGCTCTGCCAGCCTTGGCCATTGCTACACCCTCCTTTGCTCTAGCTACAGTTTTGCTTAGCTCTGGTTCAAAGTTCTGTGTTATGAGTGTGCATGGCTTTAAGTTCTCTCCAGAGCATGGTAAAACCTTTATCAAGTAATGCTTCATTTTATGCATTGATATGAAGGATTAACATTATCAAAGATCTTGCCTCTTCTAATCACAATGGGGAACATTTTTTTTCCTCCCAGCAGTAGAAGGAATTGTAATTCCTGTATTTGGGAAATTATGGCTAATCTATACTCTGTTCCTTCAAAGGAGATCTTGATCTTTATCTTCAAGCTTAAACCACACATAAAGATTATCTCTTTTGTCATTTTAGAGGAGCTGCAACCTCAAATAGCTGAAGAAGTTTCTCGGTTTGTTTTTTTTAATTCAAACTTCCTGTCCAAATGTTAAAACCCTTTGTATTCCAACGGTCATTGTATTTTTTTATCATATCCTGAAAATGCTTTTTCTTGTTTAGCTCTCTATTTCAGCTTGTTGTTTTCCTGAAAGAAGTTGCTGTTAAGAACCAATGCAAATTAAACAAAGATGCARTTTATAAAAACAGTGGATGGACACCCTTGTCAAGGGGAAAGATTGACTGTTCCAGCAGGCAACACGCCCCTGACTGTTTTGAGCACAAGCCCTTCAGGAGAACTCTTACTTCTGCTCACTGAACCACAAAATTGAAGTACCATGGAAGAAATCCAGACATGCAACAATGCCAAAATATGTATCACACTATACTGAAAGGCTTCAAAATTACTATATTTACACAAGGGTATTACTGACAGAATAAATGAAAATTTTATGGTCTAAGAAAAGAAACACAATTTTAGTTAACTAGCATTTTTCTACTGCTCTAAAGCTTTTATTGGGAGCAGAGGGAATTTGTACTCAGTGAAGTAGATCAGTGAAATGATAATTTGTCTTTGAATGGAGTACTTTTATCCCATTAATTTCAGCCATTATGGTGTGAGATAAGATGTAAGCCAGTGACTAACCGAAAATTAAGGTCCCAAAAAAGAGGMAAGGAAACAAAAGAGTACCTTATGCAGTATTATACAAAGCACATGTTAAAATTAATTTTTACTCAACCTTTTATTGTAGCCACCTTTAACCTCAATTCTTTATGCACTTAGTCATCCCTGCTTCTGCTATATTTAAATGCATTCAGTTTACTCATCAGATCTCTTTTCAAGGATATTTGATTAAAATCCTTTCCTGTTGCAGTTAAGAGAAAAAGGGCATTGCAGTGGAGATATGCCTTACGTGTATGTATGGCACCGAAAGTTTTCCTTCCTGATATACTGCAAATGAAGGAATAATTTAGCATATTACAGAAGAAGCATAAGAGAATACTTTAGCTTGTGTTGTTTTCAAAATTAATCTGGCAGTGTATGCTGACATATACTGATAATAATCCTTTTTCAAAGAAGTGTAATCACTGTGATGCTTTAAAAATACATTTCAGGGTAACAAAAAAAGAGGAAAGGATCATAGACATATGTTGTCACAAGGAATCTCCAGAGTTCAAGACATTTAWTTCCATCTATTGCGCTGAAGCTGGATCATGTAAAACTACCATATGCTTGTCTAATCTGTTCTGAAAAACAGTGAAGAATGGTTCATCACATCCTTGGGTAGCCTGGTGAAGTGCCTCATTACTCTTCATTAGAACATTTTTACTGCTCTAAGCCTAAAGTCTTTGCTGATTTCTATTTGTCCTTCCCCCTGTGTGTGTGAAGAACAAACGATCTTCCTTTTTTATAACTGCTTTTTAAGTAATGGAAGACAGTTATGTTTTCTACTGGACAGACAATTCTTTTTTTGGACTAAACACATCTTCTAAGTGATGCTTTCTAAAACCCTTTGCATCTCCCCATTTTCTCTGGTTTAACCCACTGGAATCTGCAGTTTGCTGGTGTCATTTTGAAGRTATACAAAATGAGCCTAAATCCTTCAGCTAGGGACTCCATACTACAGTAAACAGAGCAGAGATAGCTACCTCTCTTGTACTGTGTAGGACCTCCTAGTACACATTCTGAAGTGAGATCTGTCTTTACAACAGCAGTCTCGTATGAATTTATAGCATGCCTCTGATCTTTCTATGCCCTTAATATATTTTCTGCCTGACTGATTTTTCACCATTTGGAATGGGGCATTCAGTTGAGATGTGGCTGTTATCCTCCTCCAGTACTTTCTGCTAGATTTTTGAATTCGTCTCATTGAACAATCCTGTTAAGATTGTCCAGCTAAAATTTCTCAGTAGCTATGCTTTGAAAAAGCAAGAGCTACCCTATACTAATCCTTTGGAGATTGCAAGTAAATCTTTTCATCTGAAAAGGTGAGCAAATTCGGTCTGAGTTTTTGGAGGTTCATCCTGGGAGGTCCACCCTTAATGCCACAATTCCACCCACAAATTGCCTTTGCTTTGCTTCTTTCCATAGTCTGGCAGATGAAAATTCTACRTCAGGACTCTACAGGTTCTGCTGTAATGGAGACACTAAGAAAAAGAAAGTACTTTAGAATAAAACAGATTTCCCAGTTCTATGTTTTTCAGGTTCCATCAGGTCTATTCTCCATTCTCACCTGCAAAATTCATTGTTAAAGAGTGATCATTATTCATGGATGCTCTGGGCAGAATTTCCATCTGCTCACCAGATCTTCCAGCTGATAATGTTAGTTAGCTAAAATATATCATAACATCATCGCCCTTCCCATGTTGCAAGAGGATTAGATTTAATGTTCCCTGGGTAGTCTCAATATTCATTGGCAGGAAATGTGGTGGTAGACAAATTCAAGGCAGAATTGAATACTGGGAGCCACATGACTGTGGAAGTGGACCACTTCTAATCAGGCAAGTCCTCCTTGCTTGTATGCAGTCAGAAGGCAAAACAGAAATAAGAGGTTTCTTTGCCCTGTCCTCAGCGATCCACTCCTTTTTCCTCTGCCAGAGTTGCCTGTTGCTCCAGCTTTGCAAGCTGACAAGCTCACTGTGTGTGTTTGCAGCTTCTGAGAGAGAGGCACAAACTTCTCATAAAGACTGCATCTTAAGAAGGAGTTGGAAAGCTATTTTAAATTGATAGTAAAAAAGATAAATGTATGATCACTTGTTAAAGTGAAAATCAGGATATATTATTAGCACTAATGTTTATTATCACAAAAGCCAAGTCTAATCAGCTTTTAAATCAGCTTTAAAATGTATAATTAAATCTATATTTCAGTAATTTTCTGAATCTGGACTATGTTTTAATTGGGAAACCCTGTGAGATTACTGTGTTAAAAATATATCTAAGGCACCCAGAGCTGATGTAGAAACTTAGTACTGCTGTAAGGAACACAGAACACTACAGAGTGTCCTATAGAGGTCTATAAAGTTTGCAGAGGGATGTCAAAAGCAGGCTTTTCAACAAAAATGTGCACAGGCAGCTGCAATCTGACTTGTATTACTGTATGCCAAGAGGCTGAAGCCGTAATATGGGTTTTATAAGTAAAGGCATTTATGYGCAGGATCAACGTTAAATGAATTATTTGTTTCTTCTGAGGAAGAAAGAGAGTGATAATGGAATCATTGATACAATCTTGGAAAATGGTTTATTTTATTTTGTTCTATTTTTCTCCAATAGCTAGTAAATATCCTCAAGATGTATCATTTTCAGAAAAACAATTGAACAGAGGCTAGAGAAGAAAGAAGAATTATTCTTGTCCCAGCAGTGAAAGCATAGTTGCRGTGTAACCACTACAAAGAGTAATAATATAAAGCCCAATTCAGAAATCTTCTATGAGAGATTTTCAAACACTAGAGAACTCTGATGTCTCTGAGACTAATAAGTTATGAATTACAACTACTTTTCCATAAATATACCAGCTACTTTTATTGTACACCTAAAATAAATTAAAAAAAACAAACAACAAAACCAAACACTTTAAAAAGTGAACTGCTCATGAGGAAAGTAATTGAAGGGAATCTTATGCTTTTATTTTTTTTCTGTAAATGAGAAAAGAACAATAGCCTTATTAAATGCTTTACACTGAGTTTCAAAAAACTTTACAAATTACCCTGCTATTAGGTTAATTCTTGTATTCAGTATTAATTGACTGGGAATTAGAACCCTCTGGAAAAAGAAATAAGGGGACAGAACCAAAGAGAAGATGTTATGCCGCAGAATCTTGTGTTGTAAGGCAGAAATTAGTGTAACTTACTGTTAGTAAGTGTAGGAGACATGGTTAACAGTAAAAYGAAAAGGGGAGCTTGTAGGCTGTTTGTTCTATCGCATATAGTTCGGTCTATTTTATTCAGGCTCTCTGATATGGATTAGTTTTTCTGATTAATCTCTTTGTTTTGATCCTCAGAAACAGATGAGGGGAGGAGAGGCATTATAGTAGGGCATTAATCTGTCAAGATAGTAGGTCTCCCTTTTGTCTGTAGACATTCCACTAGGGAAATCTCAAATCATTCAATCCTAAGAGTTGTATTTTTAACTTGTTTTTCTTTTTTTCTTTTTTGTTTTTCAGCAGCTGCACACTGTGACAGTGAAACATTTCCAAAAGTTCCTACTTTGAATGTCTTGGTCCACCTCTTGTTTAACCCGAYCATGTCTGTGTGAGGTTACGGAAGTGTCAAAACACGATACTCGTTCTTAGCCCGGTCAGCCCCAGGAGAAGAAAGAAGAAAAAAAATAAAAAATGCACAGAACAAGTGACCTAGGTGACTCTCAGCATCTTCCAGGGAGCAGYAGTAGTTCTTTTGGCACTATGGAGAAGGAGAGCAGTCTGATCAATGGAAAAGGTCATTACAGATTCAGTTACCATGATGCCTTACAGTACATCCAACTTCTATCCCCCTGCTGCTGACAAGTCAGAAAGGTTTAATATGTGGGAGCTTCTTGTGTGTCACCTTGTGTATCCTCCCTTCTGTTCAAGATTTGATTTCCATTTTTCTCTTATCTGATGAAAGAGGTGGGTTCAATTTCCTAAAAGCAAAACAAAATTCATGCTAAAGAGCCATTAAGGAAAAAAAGAAACAACAGAAAAATATGAAGAAAAAACTCCAACCCCCAGATCCTGTAATAAAATAAATGTTTCTTACACTTTGATATAATAACTACAGTTATTTGACCTCTTAGAATTAAGAAACATGTTCCATGTCTTAAAAGCTGATTGTAATAAACCAAGTAGAGYTGTAAATACATGAGTACATGGTAACATTGGATTATGCAATATTCAAAGTTTTTAAAGAAATCAGAGAGACATTTTGTTTACATGCTTCATGTTTTCTTAAAACAAAAAGACAACTCAAAAATTAAAAGTSTCTCTTCAAAAATAATGTCATGACTATATGACTGGAATGTAAATTTATACTATGCAGATAAAAGATGAAGTGGATAGGGATGTCAAGCTATGATTTATACAATCATGGCCACATATAGTATAATTTTTTTGATTCCACTTACTGCTTACTAGTAATGCTCTTTGTCCTTAATATTGTCTCTCAATATCCATCAACAATTAATTTTGCCTATATAAATCCAGCCTATTTCATCTACAACTTAATTCATGAATGTATATAGTCCATTTTATGTTGTCATCTCCTATGGATTGAAATTGTTTTAATTACTGCATTTTTCTTTCCCTTTTATGCCCATTAACCTTTCAATATAACAGAAAATTTAAAAGATGRCAATATGCTAATAATAACAATAAGTACCTGGAAAATAAAAATAGTATTTAAATACTGACTGTTGACACTATCCTGGGGTGCTTTAGGATATGCAGGTTGAAGCTGGTGATCCACCTACTTTATTCAGCTCTGGTGAGACACATCTGATGTGCTGGGCACAGTTCTGGGCTCCTCAGTAGAAGTAAGATATAGATTTATGGGACCTAGTCCCGTGATGGGCCATAAAGATTATTAAGGAATTGGAGAATCTCTTATATAAGGAGAGGCTGAGAAAGCTGGGCTCCCTCAGCCAAGAGATGGCTTGGGGGGATCTGAGTATTGTGTATAAATATCTGATGCGTGGCAATGAAAGAGAGAAAGATGGTACCCAGTGAGAGGACAAAAGGCAGAGGGCACAAATCCAACTATAGCAAATTCTCTTCAAAAGCCATGAGACTGATCATAATGAGTGTTCGTAACCTCAAACCTAATGAGACATGAGAGTAAGCCAACACTAGAAGACATTGCCCAGACAGGCTGTATAGTCTCCATCTGTGGAGATATAAATCCCAAATGGGCATGGCCCTCAGCAACTTGCTCTAGCTGACCCTGCTTTGGGCAGGGTGTTGGACTAGTCAGTCTTGAGAGGCCCTTATCAACCTCAACAACTCTGTGATTGGTTCTGTGATTCCATAGATAAATGATTTTTACATTGGAAATACTTTTCCCCTTGCTTCTATTTCTTAAATTAATATTAATTTAAAGGGAAGAAATTGTTTGAAATGGATCTTTAATTTCTGAAAATATATAAATAAAATTTTTTGCATAAACTTACTTAAGAATTTCAGCTAATACTTTTATACTCAAACCATTTGTTTTGTCTGACTCACAATAATATTCACACACATATTCCATACAGCATCTTAGTATTCATATATTCTATTTCATTGTCTTTTACCTTAAAAATTTAAAAGTGTCAAAAAATAGGAATTAAGCGGGATTAGTGCAAAATATATCTGCTGTGAATGGCTTGGCAGTCACAGCAGTCCTCTCCAAAAATTCAAGAAATGCAGGGCAAGTCCTGTGTGTTATGTASTACCCGGACAGCAGCAGGATGAGCCGGTTCTTAGTCCAGTCTTAAAATTAAGATATGTACAAACTTGTTTCTGGTTTTGGATTGTTTGTTTGTATACTTTTTCATTTTGCTCTTTTTTCTTTTTTAAATAATATTTTTTCATTTTCCTGGGAGAGTGGTTATTGGTTTCTTTGTTTCCTCAGCTATTGTTATTTTACTTTGTTTTTGCTAGCTGTTGCCTCTGGAATACAAATTTGGAACAGACAAAGGAATTAAATTTTGAGTAAGTGTAGCAGAGATATTTAGGTGTAGCTTTCTGTGGTTTTCTTAGGAATGGTCTGGCATCCAGTTCTTTATCCAGCAAGGAGCAGATACCAAGTCTTGTGTCAGCTCTGTCAGGTGCCTTAGATACAAATATTTCACTAGAATAAAGTAGAATGCTGATATCCATTATCTTTTTTCAGCATGTAAGACTACAATCATATTTATCTTTTGACCTTAGCTTTTGAAAACATTTTTCTTTATGCTCTTCTATGTCATTTTGAATGTCTCTGTTTTATGTGAYATAAAGATATAGTGGCTTTCAAAAGATGTAGAAGTAAGGTGTGTGCACTCCAGTAACAGGTCAGAACCTTCATATAGCAAGGGATTAAGTAATTACTTTATTTACGAAAGCTAGCKCATCAAGCTGACATCAGGCACTTTAAAACAGGACCTTATTTCATCATGCTGTGTTGTGTTTACTTATTTTATGCTAGAACTGTTGGACCCCTTAATTTAGCTGACATAACACACATAAATACTGAAGCATAAACATTTTATCRTATAAATTACTAGCATGAAACCTGTATAAATATAGAACTAAATCAGGGCCTGAGTAGCCTGGCTTAATTTCCCCTCTGCTCACTCTTTGCACTGCTCTTGCACAGAAGACAGGGAGCAGAACTCTGATACAGTCTGTCTGGTGGCAGTACTTGTGGCTCCCAACAACACATCACCTCTTTGCTGAGCTGATGGGAAAACCACAGCTGATCCTATAACAAGAGTGCTGCAAAAGGTTCAAAGCTTTCAAGAGACAGGAAATGAGCTCATTGCTAATTAAAGAAAAAAGTATAAAAATGGTCTGGAGGAGACTTTTAGGAAGAAGGCTTTCTTTTCAAAGTTTTGGCATGGAAGGAGTGATCCAGTGGAAGGAAAAGCATTTTTGAAGGGTTTTTGAAGCAGTTTTCATTAATTTCATCTTCCATGTCTATCTAGATCAGCCCTAAATCTCTAATGAAGGAAAAAGTAGCTTTCTATAAGACCAGTCTCAGCTGTTGTAAAGTTATTTTTCTGTTTAGTTCTCAAAGTTACAGAGACAAAACAGAGTCAAAGAAAGTTTCAACTGACAAAGAATAGGAATGAGGTCTGTTAATGTTCCTAAGCCTAGCCATTATGATAAATGAAGTTTCTTTCCCTTATGCTGAATAGTATTACATTTGCTGATATTTGTTCTACATATACTCATGTATTCAAAATGTTTCAGTATTTTACAAGAATTACTGACATTTGTTAGAGGGTCAGGCCAATATTTGGAAAAAAAAAGTCAATGAGATGGAAATGTGCATAACGCATATCTATAATAAATCTGTGTGTGTGTGTGTGTGTGTGTATAAAATACCAGGGTTAAATGTTAGGTTTTGCCTCAGACCTGCCATGGGAGCAGATGCTGGCCATACTGTCAGATCCTGTGCTGTGTGTGGCTCCAGAGTGCAGAATGCAGCAAGCCAGTGTTGATCCTGAACTGAGCATCAGCACAGCTCCTCAGTTTGATACAGCTCCATCAACTCCTTCAGGAACCACACTGGGAATTTGAAGCAACCACGTTAACACCTGATTGTGTTTGATGTGACATCCTACAGAGAACACTGGTCAGCTTTTTCATTAAGTCCTGGCCACCAGCTGGTGGCTGGGACTGGTTTCCAGACCATTGTATGTTTTACACAGTTTTAGTCTGCCTCCTGGCCACCTTCCTATGTTCTTCTTAGGTCACCAAGCCTCTTTGCGAGATACCGTGGAGGCACAGCAGTTCCTTCCCATGGCAGGATTAGCTCATTGCTGTAGTGTACAGAGTCAAACAGGATCACTTCTGAACATGATCTGTTTGAATAGAAATTACATTTGGGTGTGGAATAGCTTTCTTCAGTATAAGTTACAAACAACTGAAACAGTAGATTGATTTTTAAGTATTTATGTTTCTCAGTACCTGGAAGCTTGGACAGTTTATACTCATGCTTTGCAATTTTTAGTAAGACTTTCTRGTATTTCTAAAAGAAATATACCAACTAAATTTTAGAGAAGACAGAAAAGTTTTCCAGAGTCTCCTTTTTATTCAGATGTCATGAAAATACTGTAGATGTTACATGAATATGAGAAAGGTCAGAATTTTTTTTACAGCCTGGAAATGTAAAGTATTTCATCAAGCTTGTTTTTATGATGCAGTATTGAAAAGCTTTGTTGATTTTAAATGTTGTGTTGTCCTAGAGGAAAAGAAATAGTAAATCTACCTGAGCCCTTCTTTTTATAGACAATAATACAATGTCATCTCTCTGTGTTTTCTTTAATTTGTAAAAAATTAATAGAAACCTGAGAGGAAAATAAAAGCATGACTGTGCAAATTTGGCCAGAAAAGTTTTCAAATAAATAAAATATTAAATTCAGTTATTTGATATGATCGTAATAAAGTTTAGGGATTTTTGTAAATCTTAGCAGTGAATGCAATCTTTCTTTCATTCCAGGAAAGCTACGAAAGCAGGTCCCATCACAAGGTACTGTGCTCACAAAGTGCACTTGTGACTACAAGTTCATGATACAAAAGGTGTTTACTAACCATAGGAGTGATTTAAAAGAGAGTAAGTTTTTCTCTCTGTACTGAAAATTATGATTTTGACATCTAAGTTAATCTTTTTAATCCAACAGTGACACTGAGACRTGGTGAAAAAATGACTTAGGGATGAACCCCTCATTCCCAATATTCAGTAGTTTGGTCACCCCAAAACCTAAAGCAAGGCACGTGACCAATAGGGTACCGTATGGGTACTGGCTGTATTCTACCTATAGGGCAGTAAAGGCCCTTCAGGTTTGTGTGGCAACAGCAGGGCTGAAATCTCAATGGCCAAGTTTCTCCCTGGAGCTCCCTTCCACTGTTGAGGTTGACCTCTTTACTTGTGTGAAAACTCTGTGTTCTTCAGTAAGGTTTTATCTACTGTCGACACTTCAGGCCGAGATCAGGGCTAGCCTAGTGTCACAGAAAAAGAGACAAGCTGTGAGCATTGTGGCTTAATTCAAACATGGCTGTAGTAAAGCAATTGTCAACTCATGGGGACTAGAGAACCACAGCCCTGAATCAATCAGTGGACTCTCTTTGAACAGATATCAAAAGGAGTAAAGGGGAACACTTTCTCTCTGCTGATATGAGCATGGATACTTCAGAGAATTCTGCTGAATTTGTATTCAGCTATGGCTCACTAAAGGACTAGATTTCTCCTCTGGGAGAATACCTGCCTTGGCTTTCAGGGGAAAAACCCCCAAATTACCCAAACAATCAACCTATCAATCAACAATTGCCTCCAGTGTATGTCTTCTTTCTCCTTGGTAATGCAAGAATYGTGGGGTGCTTTTCTCTCAGGGTCCTAACTGCATGCAGTTCTGGCTAATCCAAGTATTTCAATATGTGGTTGCCCACTAATAATTCCTGCTGGATAGCTGGATGCATGTGGAGATTCCTTTYGACTGTCTAATTGACATTTTTCTTCCTAATTTAGCTAAATATAGGATTAGGTGTAAACTCTAACTGTAGCAAGCTGATTACTAAACTCAGGTGAATCAAAAAAAGAAAATCTTATTATTTMATTCCATATGTCAAAATCAGTAAATATATATATTTATTTTTTTCCCTACATGTTTATAACTCTTCACCACATTTTTCAGCATCTGTCCATCAGTGGCTGAGACACAAGTTTAAGTCATCCTGACCAAGGTTTGGCCCTATTGCTCTTTAAACAGCAGAAAGTGTGATATATTTAATTTTTTTTTTTTTTTTTTTGTGTCCCGACAGTCTGTCTTCTGTAATCTGAAAATTGAATAAATGTCTAATGAAGACATAGCCTTGGAGTCCAATCTGTGAGGAGCCCAGAATGAAACTTAGACTACAGCAAGTGCTAGTATCTGAGGGGAGATAACRGTACTTTAAAGTCCTGTCTGTAGTGGTAAAACAGATGTTTCTGCTRTGTTTCTTTTACCAAGAAACTTTGCACCCTAAATGCAAACACTATTTGGCTGCAGTCAATTTATTGGTAAATCTGAAAGGAAATACCTGTATTGCCAACAGTTTTATCTATACAATGCTAAATACCTACCTCCAACAAGACCTCAGGTTGGGTTATGCTTCTTGAAGACACCGTTTACTTTCAAGCCAATAGGAGTAGTAATGCTAAGACACATTAAAAAGCCATGATGATGCTTCATTACCAGATATCCTCACCATTAGTACATTTTTATCATATTTTGTACATACATGTATCCACTCATATATCTGCCAAACCTGACATGTCATCATTCTACCTTTGATTGTTATGAATGATTTGGGAGATAATCTAGTTGGAGAATGAGAGCAAGAGAGTTAAACAATAGATTCTCTTATACTTCCATGTTACAACTTTTCCCCTCCAGGTTTGTTTTTTGTGTGTTTGTTTAGGTTTTTTGTTYATTTTTTTTCTTTTGTGTGCTTTCAATATGTAGAATTTCTTGAATTATATTCCTGAAAATTAACTGAAAAAATTTTAGTGACGTAAATAAGTGCTTTCCCCCGATTCATCTGAGTTTGTTAGAGCCAAACACTCTCAAAGTATTTTTGACAACTTTCTCCCAATTGAATTGATTTGGGGATTCTTTAAAAATATTCAACAAAAAAGTGCTCTTAATCAGGGGAACAATGAAGCAATATGTGACATTTCACTCAACAGTCATGCTTCATAGTCAACAATCAATCCAGAATGTTTTGTTTACCGGATGTCTATGATAGCTGTAAATAACTAGGTGGGATAATGWGTTATATATAAGAAAGCCACTCTTTTGTTTCTCATGGGAAACATTCTCTAAAACATTCCAATCCTCTGTGAATCTCTTCAGCTCCAATGTCGTCTTCATCAYCAGAATTAGTATTCTTGCCACATTGTCAGATGTTGTGTACATTTAGAAGGATGTTCCACTAGGATTGTTTTATCACAGACTACCTTTTACAGTCCTCTTTGTGAAACCCCATAAGTCCCACACAGTTCTTCCCCAACACTGCACTGCTTGAGAAGGTTTTATTGTCAGTCAGATCTCTTTCTGTCTACTTCCTGCTGCCAAAAAAATAATGCTGCAGATTATATTTCAGATGTCCACCTTCTCCTTTTTTTCCTTTCTGGGAGAAGAGTAAAATATAATATTAAATCTGTGAATGCCTGAAACTGTTATTTATCTGTTTTTTTTCAGTACTCTGTCTTCTGTAGAAACACCTCTTTCTATATATGGGACAATTTTTCAGCATTTCCAGACAAGTTAAATGACAGTAAATATCGAACTGGAAAATCATTTGGTCTCAAGTTCTCTTTTCTAAATCTAACTTTAATCTTGGCTATTTGCAACATTGTTYTCATTCAGGTGTTCCCACATTACTTCCTAGGCATGACAGGAGAGTCATCTCTTGTATTTGCCTTTGAAAGGAATGTGTGCTGTAGAAGTACCTTGCTCTTATATTGACCATTTTTGCATTCACACATTTTAACATTACCCACTCTTTTTAAGTCTTACAAGCAATTTTCCGCATCTCCTCTGTTACTACTGTCATGTTCATCGATGCAATTAGAAAGGACTAACTCCCATATCTTTAAAATTCAGGATTGTAGATGGAAGTAGAAGTGATTGGATGCCAGGGACAGAAAAAGAAAGGTGAATTTCCTGTGCTGAATGTAGAGGTTCTACAGTTACCCCCCAGAAATAGTCTTTCTCAAGCTACATGTTCAGTTAAAGTCTGCACTAGCTTTTTATAGAAGGTAAGGAGCACTAGATAATATTTTCAGTGGAAAGAGGTCCTGGGAGAATTATGAAGTGAGATGCAATTTATAGTGTAGTTGTGGTGAAACTACCTAGGTAATTCTGATCTCAAGCAGAATTATTTCTGAAAAAAAAAGAAAAGAGAACACAATATATTAGTAGTAAGAGTGGCTAAGTTTTTTTAGAGCACGTTTAATTTTTTTAAAATAAAATATTGAAGAGCTATGCAAATTTAGAGGCCTTATTACAGTGGTACTGCATCATATGCCACTAAAATTCTGAAATCAGGATTTTCATTACAGTTGTTTACACTATTATTTTGAGTGGTTTATAATTCGTTAGTCCAAATACAATGCAGCCTAAATTGTAGCATACAACTTTCTAACCCACAGAAAACATTTCTTCTAGTAGATTGCTTTTATCAAGTTACAGGACCCTTACCAATATTTTTTTATGTAGACAGTGTTTCCAACTTGCTCTTGTTTCTTCTTTGAGACATAATATCTTCATATTAAAAAAAAAACCAACAACCTGAAAAAGACAAAGAAACTTCCTTCTAAAAACATCACCTCTATTTTCTGTCTTAGCTGATATAGCAGTAGAATAGCTGTCCCTTGAGTATTCTAGAAGATATTCTAAATCCCTCTAAAATTGGAATTTGAAATTTATTGTTATTTTAGGCAAACTGAAACAATAACTAAAAAGAAAAAAAAAGTGGAAAAAAACCACCAAACCCCCAACCAACTAACMAAACCCAAGAACAGAAGTAAACTTGGTAAGTGGCAATTAGTTAAATTTCTCTTTTAAATTATTGGGTCCTCCAAATGAATCCGCTCCACTTGTTGCAGCACTCATGCAGGTAGGTGAAAGAAACACAATCCCCCCACCGCCTTGATCTGGCATTTCTTTGAAGGGCTCTGCTGCTCCAATCTAGCCTACATGGTTGTATTTTATTTGTATGGAAACCGGGAGCTGCAGAGACAGAATGAAAGGAAAGTCTGGGCCACCACCAGTCCTTCTTACTGGGTTGCAAGCACAGTGTTGTGAGAGTGCTGGGACCAAACAACACGGATGTGCTCCCAGATACAGTATTATAGATGTGACTTACAACGTGGAGGTTTTATTGGATACATGAAAAAAAACCCCATCCAACTGCTGTGAATAATTAGGGTTAAATTGTTAAATTGTTGTGAATAATATATATGTGCATATCGATGCCATTCACCCTCTTAAAGAAGAAATCACTTGTATGACATTAGGAAGAGCTATTTCGTTCACTCTGCGTGTCTATTACTAGAATGTCATTCAAAGCAGATGCATTTTGCATTGTAATCTCAGAGTAATTAGGCTCAGTAATGAATACAGAACAGTGTAACTGCTGTCTCTCATGGGCCCCATCAGCCATGGTGTTTCCTCTCAGCACAGCTGCCATGATCATGAACAGAAAGGAATAATTCTTGTGATGTATCAGTCAAGCATTTTCATTGCTATGAAGTCTCAAAGTCAATAACACATAGTCTGAATCRGATTTAAACTCCAAGATTTGATTTATACCAAGTATTTTTTTAAAATACAAAACTTTAAAAAYCATGCTGCAGTTCAACACTTCTTGTTGCAATGAGGTACATGTTTATGTTTCTCTGGAACAGGATTTCACAGAAGCAATGGAATTTAAAATCACAATTGTAAATGGCCTCATGGAAAGAAAAATAGTTTTGGGAAGAAGTAAAAATTATGAGTATGCATACTCTTAGCAGTGTAAAACTGCTAAGCTAACAGTAAAACCTGTTATCACAGCTCTGGTTTATGACAACATGACTGATGCAGCAAGAATAACATTTAGTTCTCATCTTTGTTCAGTTTACAGAGATTATGGTATTAATGGCTATCTCAACACAACTTTCCTCTCCTATACTATAGTTTAAAAATGTGTCATAAAAGACACACAAAGAACATAGAGTTGTCTGTAACAAGATGGGGGTACCGTATGTGCTATTTCATAATTATTTAGGAATAGTTCAAGCAGGAAAAGCTGCATGTAAGTAGAARTGGAGAGGGTGGTCTGGTTACAGATATTCTAAGCGTACCTGAGAGAGTTCATAGTGTCAGTCTTTTGTGGGTGTGATGGTAAATGATGGTAAAATCATGACAAAACTGAAAGTGCCTTGTCTTCCAAAGAATTTAGGCTCAAAATATTTATTGCTTGCCAATGAGTGTGTTCTAAGAACGTATACATATTTTAGCAGTGAGAATAAAGCCGTAATATACTAATGATCTTGATGGTCTCAGAAGCATACAAGCTGAAGTCTCCTAGAAATGCAACTTCTACGGAAGTTGCTAGCATAGAAAGAAGGCCTGGCCTGTTGTAATGATTGTTATTCTTTAAGTTAGGGTTGGACCAAAGAAAAGAAAAAACCTAATCACACACTTTTTTAAAAAAAGAATTTTGCAGAAATTTCCCTTTTATTCTGACATCCAACTTGCATGTGTGACCTTGTGACTCTACAGAATATAATTTCAGCAAATAAACATGAAATCTTTGTTGCACAGAATTTTATACAGTGATATCAAGTAACACACTGAAATCAAGATGAAAATGTGTTTACTACATCTGCTTAAACTACTGCAGTATTTCAGTTTCTTTCGGTTGCCAGCTTTCATTTGTAGTTTTTTTTCTGTAATATTAAATGTAAGTTTCTTCCCTGCTGCATGGGTTTCTCCTTCATTCTGTTTGACTCCTTTTTCTCTGCTGCCTGTTTAAATTCAAGTGGGAGTAGTACTATAATAGATCTCACACTGAAGTGATTGCCTGCACCATTCTGACTAAGTTATAGTGACAAGAATCACCTAGTGCCAATAACTTTTATTCTTATTTACCTTATGACTATTTCTCCAGCCAAGCAGTGTGAAGGAGCCTTCATGCAATAGGGAATGAGGTCAATGAATTGTTTTAAAATTGAATTCCAACACATTTCAGTGTACCTTGGTCAGTCTGCTGTCAGTKCTTGTCTTTTAACGCAAATCCCTGTCATATTCTCTCCCCTTCTCGGTGCCTGTAATGGTTATTTTTAATTAAAGGTTGCCCTTTGAATGATATTTCAAATGTTTTATTTATGGACCAAGAAGCACTGCAAAGCTGACTTCAACATGTCTCAGTCTGAAACTCTTCCAGTCTGAAAACAGTCCGGTCACAGTACTGAAATGCAAATGCAACTTTTACTAGACCCAAGCTTAGCCATTGCAGTTCATTGTCTCTTAGCACCAAAAGAAGTTTGAAGAAACTACTTCCTTTTTCAGTTGKTTTTTACATATACATAATTATTTTAAATTTAAAAGTCAAGGCTGTTTTTGTTAATCTATCCTAGATATCCTTTCCTGTTTGTCTGCATTGCTGTTAGTGTCCAGTAAGTCATGTATGATTGTAGAGGTCTTTTTGCATAGTAAAGCTGAAATGGCTGGATGGATGCTCACTGAAGTGTGTAAACATGCATATGGATTCCATCCTATTGGTGTATGCAGTGCGACCAGCATTGGTAGTAAGGAGGATTTTATTCCTGGTTTGCTAGACATCTATTGAAAGGCTTAGGGACAGCTATTTYACCGCTTGAGTTTGCCTTTCTCAAGAGCAGAGCTAGTGCTAATTATCTACTTCCTAGAGCACTCTGATATCTGCTGAGGAAAAGCACTAATAAATGTATGCTATAAGTAATAATCATATAAAAAGGTAAAAGTAAAACAAATGTTAAAAACAAAAGGTCCAGTTTTTACTGCATCTGCCTGACATGACGGAAAATTTAAGGAGGTTGTCATAAGGAAAGATCAGCCTTATAGAAAATTGAAGTCTTGTCTAAATGAGAAGAAAAAGAAAGCCCACAGAAGATGGCAGCTTGAGCTTAAAGACAGTCTGATGACCAAAACAAGAATATGAAGAGTGGTTTGCAGAGAATGCTCAAGTTGGTAGCAAGAAGTTGTTTGCTTCTTCACCAGATATAGGAAGACAAACAGGAAATTTGATGACTTGGGCAYAGCAGGATACTCAGGGATGAATGAGACATAGCAGAGTAGTGTAACAGATTTTTGTATTAGTCTCCTGCTGAAGTCTTTGATAGTTCTCACTTCTTCACTGTTCTTTATGGCAGAGGGATCAGAGGAGTTAGATAAATTTGTTGTGAACATGCAGGACGAGTTAGACCAAACAGAAAAGCTAAATAAGTCTCCAGAACTGAGTAACATTTGGGAGAAATCTTTAGAGTAACTTGGATGTGAAACTGCGGAGCATATGGCAAAGTCTCGTAAACTGTCATTGTAAACACTGCAATGCAATTTCTACTGTGCTAGAAGAGTAACTCCCATTACAAAAAAAGTCTCAGACACACAGAGGGGAACCTGGGAACAACAGACCAGAACGTCCAATTTCCACACCGGCAAGGTAGGCAAATCTAAAAGATAAGACTATTGAGCACATGGGAAAGCACAGGGTGTTGGGAAAGACTCAGTATAGCTTCAGCAAACGAAAATCCTGACTCGCACACATGGTGGAACACAGTAAAAATGTCTGACTGAACAAAAGCACTTATTATTCCTTTTCATTTTATGAAAAAAAGCTAAGTCTCCTCTCTTTAACTTCTAACAAATCACTCCAAATAAATTTGATTCTTCTCCATGGTTCAGTGAGTCTGTAGGATGCTGGTATAGTTYCATTTCTTTCCCTCCAGTGGCTGAGGGACTTTAAGTCTGAGCCTCGTAGTGTTTTGCAAGCATCTCCAACTGCCTTGCAGGTGGCCATAGGCAGACAGGAGATGATTTGCAGGCACATWATTGTTTCAACAGGTTTTGGGACATTGCCATGTCTGCCTGGTACAAGATATCTTGCTCATATGCTTAGTGAAATACATACTCTGGTTTGTCAAGAAGGAATTAGGTCTTCATATTAGACAGATTTTTTCCTGCCTTCCTCTATGGCCTGGGTTGTAGTTTACTTTGTAGGCTACTCTGAGTAAATCCTCTATTCTTCTGTAAGCCTACAGCGCACATACACTCTCTCTCATGCACACAGAAACACACATATGCACACACAAAAAAACACACAGAGTCTCTCATCTCTGTGTATCCTGTCCTGGGTAATGGTTTGTTGGGACAAAAGGGCCTTGAGAAATCAGGCATTGAGAGCAGGGGGTTGGAGCACGGGAGACTGGAGCAGGCAGGAAACGCAGGCAGGAAAAGTAGGCAGGGCACTTGCAGCTTGGATAATCTCTCCATGAGATAATTGCCAGGATATTCTGTTGTGAGAATTCCCGTTCTTCTACAGACTGTGTTTTAGCTTCTAGGCAGTTTTTTTAAATTTTTGTCCTCCACCTTCAATTCTTCTCTCTACATACTATGCAATGCTGCTGATACTTTCCTGCTTGGTGGCAGGTGTGTTACCATGAAAATCAGACGAATTTTTTTTGCTTGGCTGCTGCTTCTTTGTCATGCACATAATATCTTTTCTCAAGGTTGCAATTTTTCAGTGACCAGTTATGGCCATCAGTGAGGTATTTACGATCATGAATGTTCATGCTTCAAGCCCTTTGCTATCATCCTATGCTTGAACTCYTCAAAGGACACCAGGTATCAATGTTTGGGTCACATAGCAAGTTCTCATAACAGGTTGATAGCAGGCCAAAAAGTCCAGGTTTGGGGCACTTTARGATTAATATTAGGCAAAATGTGCTTTTGCATTAGGCAAAAAAGCCCAAGTGCTTTTGCATATTGCTATCAATAGCAATATGGTTCTCACAGCATAACATTCTTACAATTGCATCAGACTTCAATTTTGCAGCATTTAACATTTCACGTTAAAGGATCWAGGTTGACTATAGAGTTTTGCAAGTTGTAGATAGGTCTAGACCATGCACGTATTTCATACTTTAGATAGTCATGACTGCAGCCATTTAATAGTTAGGTATTTACAGGGTATGCTACAGAACCACTCTATAAAAGGCCTCAAGGAAACATTTGYATGAGGCACTAAAGATCACACCAGTGTCTCTATGTATCCAGGAGGCCTGTTTAAATAAGAATGCTTGTAAATACTGTGGGTGAGGAACACCTTAAAAACTACAGACTGAAAATCTTCCATCAGAAAGGGAATCCTGAGAACATATCTGAAAGAATCCTTCCACAATATGAGTTGCTACATTTGACTGTCTTTCTAGGCTATGTCTACATTAATGAATGTAGCACAAATGTGCATGAGAAAGGATGAGGGTGTGATGCCCTCACTAGCTGCTATTTATGTGTTATTGAGGTTGCCTGACATTATCTCTAATCTGGTCCTGAGGACTGAATGCCCAATAGAAACTGAAGAACCAAAAATCTCTACAAATACATACAATTTTTTAATGGATTCACCTGAAAGAAATTCAGACACTATGACACTTTCACTTCACCCTGTGATGATCTGAACCTTAGCAAATGGGAGATACGGGGAAATGTCCTTCAAAAGAGCACCCAATATCTAAACTAAAATGCTTGCAAAAGTGCAGTGATATAAAACCAATAGTTAATGTACATACTCATGTTACATAGAGAAGACAACATATGCTGAAAAWCTTGATGAAAATCAAGTATAAACTATAGATTTGATGTTCCTTGGTTAATTGCCCTTCCCCACCCCTCAAAAGTGCAAAAATTAACAACTTTTCTGAAAACAGGTTATTCTTGAAATGTTAGCTTTTGCTTACAAGAAGTCCAGTCTGGTGATAACTTGATCACACAGCTCACTGCAGTTTTGTTTAGCACAGAAACTTTTATCCCAGGAGAAATTTTAGTTGATTTGCATTAAATATTACTTTTGAATATGATTTGTATCTCAGATAGTACGTTATTGTAAATGCTGAAAAAGTTGTTCTTTGCTTGGCATAATCTTCATCAATGTTATTTTGTTTTAATCTACCCGTGCTTCAGTTTTGTAATGATAGGGCAAGGGGTAATGGTTTTAAACAAAAAGAAGGCAAATTCAGATTAGCTAGAAGGAAAAATTCTTTACTGTGAGGGTGGTGAGACATTGAAACAGGTTGCCCAGAGTTACGGATGTCCCATCCCTGGRAATGTTCAAGACCAAATTAGGTGGGGCTCTGAGTAACCCGATCTAGTGAAAAATGTCCCTACCTATGGCAGTGGTTTGGAACTAGATGAAYGATACTATGTAGAATTGGCTGCTTATTTGTAGAATCGTGTTTCTGGAGTTGGTGGGTAGGAAGTAATGGGGGGTACGTGGCAATAGCTCAGCTGGGGAATCTTTTGCCATTCTCCTGTGATGTTCTGACTCGAACCATTTGGTAATATTTCTGGCCTTAGAAAATGCATTGCTTTGATTAAATGGTTTTCTGCAATATGAAATGTACTATTCACTTAAACCATCCTCCACACAAAGGAATGGAAGATGGCAAATGAGAATATGCATGGAATTCTTGGGATGAATAAAAGTGTGAAATACTTTGCATATGTGTGTGAAGCTAACCTTTAGCTGGCAGGTAGAGCCCCCAGAGTCTTTGTTTGCTCTGCTCCCATGGAATGGGGTGGGGAAGTGGAAAGGGAACAGTGAGAAAACTCACGGATTGAGGTAAAGACAGTTTAGTTGTAGGAATAGACGAYTGGTCTGTAAGTTTCATGAATATTGACATTGATGCAATTTCTTTATAATCGTGAGAGAATTCAGCTAATACCCGTAAGAATTGTGACACCAATAGAAGCAAGAAGCATAACAACAGAAGGATGATCTGCACCTGCAGTACGGAGTTACTAGTTGATATGGACAAGAATGTGTTCTAATAATAGGTA